>JANAVB010016197.1:10853553-11196007 GCA_029216955.1 Iris pallida | reverse complement strand
GGGTTGTCGTCACCATGACTTTGGTCGAAGCGACACGTATTTAAGAGTTCCCCTGTGAACCTCCGTTAGCTGGGACAGTACCCCTACAGCTAACCCAAAGTAATACATGTTACTAAATATAGAAGTCAAAGTCATAAAGTTTAATTTCAACTACCAAAACTGAATTTATGGTCTCGGAAACGCAAGTAGCCGAACTCGGACCGAACTCTGACCGAGTTCAGGCCGAATTCGGGCCGAGTTCGGTCGGCGCTGTATTTACTTCCAAAACTGAACAACCGGCCCTAACCCCTATTTAAACCCCTCTTTCTCTTCTTTTTTACTCACCAAAATGAGAATTCATCTCCTTCCTCCAAAAAACACCTTCATACTCCCTATTGGCAAGTGTTCTAGGAGATCCGGTGGTCTACCCAACTTCTTCTCTTCCTCCTTTCTAAAGGTATTTCACTTTCTTTCTTTTTTTTCTTCCATGGCTCCTAAGCGTCCGAGGGATCAACTGACCAAGCTGGATCCTCTTTATCTGATTATACTTCAGCTAGTCTCTTTAGTCCAGCATGACCAGTAGGATCAGAGGATTTTGATTCCACTTTGTTTTCTGACAAAGAATTCTCTGACCTATGGTTTGACTCCTTCTTCGGTCGTAAAATTTGTTTTGGAGCTTTCGTTAACTTTACATTTTTTCTGAGTATGCTCCTTGTTTGCCATTAAAATCTTTTGATGTAATTTAAATACAAACAGAACAGTGTTACAATGTAGGACTTAGTCGTAGTCCGAGGAGTATACTTTTGTTTAATCTGGGTCCCTTGTGTCGATGGAGCGAGTGGTAATGCGTTGACTGTTGACGATCTGACGACGGTTCTCGGTTCTCTGAAGATCAGGGTTGCTCTAGGTGCAGGAGCTTACGGAGAGGAAGAAGACGTTGAGGGTCTGTATCTGCCTCTCTCTATATGTTGCTGATGATTGCACGACGTCTTTGTTTTGTGTGTGTAAGAAGAAATGATCCCTCTATTTATAGTTTTGCAGGCTGGCTGCCCATGTGCGCATGTAGGATGCGCCTGTACGTGGGGACGCCATGGTTGTTGCTGATGGAGGCGCGTAGGCGATGTGCCCTGATCAAGGAGTTGAACTCTTCTCGTCGCTGTTGCGGGCTGGCAGAGCTGACACGTAGCAACGGAGAAGATCTTTCAGTTGTTGAGATCTTGGGTGATTAGCACCCCTTCATAGGCTGAATCAAGTCAAAGGACACGTGTCGTCGGTCCATGGCTCGAAGATCTCGGGTTTGGTGGGGAGTGATCTGATAGGATGCGCCTGGATTGGGCGCATAAGGAGGCTTTGGCTCGTAACCTTTAGGAGTCACGAACCAGTCGGGGAGCATGGCTTTGAGGGCATGCGGGGCTTCAGTAGTGACTTTACTTTTGTCTTTAGGGATCAGAGAAAAGTCTGAGGCGCACGGCTTTTGAGGCGCATGCAGAGATTTGGGCGTATGGCGCGGAGGTGCATGCAAAATGGTTGGCGGCCACGTGGCTTGTAACCGCCGGAGGGGAGTAATGATGGTGCTGACGTTGGTAATGCTTCGTTTTCTGAAAAAGTTGTAAACTACAGTCTTCGGGGGACGTGCTGCCAACTCTGTCAGACTTCAGCATTTAATGTTCTTTGATAGTTGATGGGTTGTTGAGTGGGCGCATCGATCGACGTTCACTAGGCGCATGGGGACGCATGAGGGCGCATCCTTATGAGGTTGATGGGCGCGTCAGTATGATGCGCGGTCTGGCCGGCGCACCCACTTTACATGATACGTCTTAATAGGCCCGACTGTTACGTTCTTCGAGTGCTTTAAATAGCCGTTCTTGACTCGGCTAAATTCGAAGCGTCAGGTCCATCACTATTAATAAATTCATTGCACGGGATTCGGAGAGCCAGCCACTTGGTACATGGGTTTGATTTGCCAGGCCTATAAATAGTGGCATGGAGAGGGTTTGCTTCTCATTCTTTCACGTTCTCCCGAAATAAACTTGTTTACTCGAGCACATTCTGTTGATGAGATGCTCCCAAAGGTGAAGATACGACGCATGATCTTCGTTGATGCACTTGAAGTGACTGTTACATCCAAAAGTCGGAGTCGAAGGCTCCCAAGGCAGGCAGAAGGTGCCTGTTGCATCCAAAGATCGGGATGCTCGAGCCTCGTCTCCGTTATACTGGAAGAGCCGCAGATCGGAATTGCGGTGCTGCGGCTTTGGATGCTCTTTCTTCTGTCAGAGTGGGTGTTGCCATTCTGGTTGGGTTGAAAGCTGCTCCTTTAGCCGTAGGTTGATTTGTGGTGCTCTCTTCTTCCTCGTTTGGGGAGCTCTTCCTCCAGCTAGAGGGTTGATTGCCACCCTATTCTGCTCAATAAATGCTTCATTAGTCGAAGCATTTGATGGCGCATATGCTGACACTTCATGGTGCGCCTGTCTGGGACGCTGAAGGGCGGTACATAACTGAGCTGCTGAAGGGATGCACATAACTAGGATGCACATAACTGAGCTGATGAAGAGACGCGCCTGGCTGAGAGCGCATGGCGGGATGCGCCTTTTTAGAGCGCATGGTGGTTGCTGTGCCTAGCTGTAGACTTAGGGTTTTTTTTATTGTTGAAATTCTCCTTTGTACAGCTCTTTTTAAGATATGTAATAGACTTTTATATGAAATAAAAATCTTCTTTTAATATCTATATTTTTGCTTTGTTGTGCCAAGTACTTCCTCTGAGCTCCCTGGCGCATGTAATGTTTGGCGCATAGGATTTCTAGTCCTAAAATTCCATGCTTCTACAAGACCCACTTCAAAGTTTTCAAAACTTTTTTGTCAAGTTTTGGAATACTTTGAATAAGAAGCATGGTGGTGTCTTCTACAGGGCGCATGACTGTTCGGGCGCATGATCACTCCGCGCATTAGTGACGGGGCGTATGCTCTTCTCAGTAGATGATGACGATTCGATAACCAAGCAGATTAATGATGATCTTTTTGGATTTATCTGTAGTTATCTCTTCACAGAACCCGAAGCGCGGCTGAGGTCACACTTCATCGGTTCACGCGTACGACTAAGCCTATAAATAGGCGTGAGATGGAGAGAGAGAGAGAGAGAGAGAGTTCTTTCTCTCTTTGCTTTTCTTTTATAGTTTTTTTTAAAAAACCCTAACTTTCTTCTTGCGAGAAATGGCTCCAAAACTTCTGCGACGGTGCTGGCAAGGGACGAGTCAAAGAGAAAGAGCCTGTAGAGGCTGCTGTGGGTGATGTCCCCCGTCCGCCTGTCGACGTTCGGCCGGCGGTGATTGGTGGGTTTCATCCTCCTTTACCATATCTTTATGTACCAAATTTAGAACTCGCATACGCCAATCGCGCATGGACTTTGAGTCCAGGTGATGTGCTGAGGTTTTTCCGCCGATGCGTATGGGTTAAAACCCTGATGATGCGTCGAAGCTCCACTGCTGATGCGCATGGGTTTAAACCCTGATGATGTGCCGAAGCTCCATTGCTGACGCATGGGTTTAAACCCTGATGATGCGACGAAGCTCACTGCTGATGTGCATGGGTTTAAACCCCGATGATGTGCCAAAGCTCCACTGCTGACGTGCATGGGTTTAAACCCTGATGATACGTCGAAGCTCCACTGCTGATACGCATGTGTCTAGACCCTGATGATGCGCCGAAGCTTCTTTTCAAATACGCCTGAGCCTTATGCGCTTTTGATGAAACGTGGCTCAGATTCTTTTTTTTTGTTTCTAACTCTCTGAATCTTTGCTTTCTTTTTTGTCCACCAGTGTCGATGACTGTCCCGCTCTTGAATGAAGTGCTTCTGGACGCTGCCCTCTGTCAGATGGGGGTGGATTATAATGAGGAGGTGATAAACCCTGCCAAGCTGCCATTATGCTGGATCAGCATCCCGAAAGAATGACTCAAATCTGGGAACAACCGCATGGGTTCCTCAAACGGATGATGGAACGTGGCGTTTTAAAATCTGCCACTTCTGATAATGTAACTTTCTTGAAGCCTGAGTTCCTGTTCGGGGACCGCCTTGCTTCTATTGAAGCAAAGGTGTTGAAGGTCAAAGAAGATTGGTTCTTTACAGCAAGGGGAGTGCATATGACTGTAAGACAACTTGAACGTCAATGGCCTTTGTCGGCTTTCTGTCGTCTTGCTTCCAAGAGGAGGATGTCTTGGGAGCTAACCCCGTCTCAGAGGGGAGCAGTGGCAGGCATCATCAAGATCGACTCTACCTCCGATCAAAGGGATACTTTGGCTGTCGTGCGGTCTGGCCTTCTTTCACCTGGCGGACTTTACGTCCTGGGAGCATTTACAGTGATGTTCCCATCAATACATTTGCTTTCGAGGCTTCGACTTTTGCAAATCGCATGCTGTTGATGGAGCGATCATACCCAAAACGTGAATTTCGGGAAGAGGGTTGGTGTCATTATGTTGCCAAATGGATAAGCTGACACTCTGGATTCTGTCGCGGTTTTAAACCGAACTCCGAGAGATAGGGCTGACTGCCACGATCCGTGCTACTCAGGCAGGTGTTGACATCAACCGGCATATGTTCCTCATGCTTCTGGAGATGTTTAACACCCAGACCAGGACTTTTTTTACCCAGTTGGGGAGCTGGGATTCGCACTTTATGAAATGTACGAAGTGTCAAAGCTTTCTTGGGGATCAGAGCCTTATGAAGAATATTTTCCGACCAACGAGGAGTTCCAAGTCCTGGAGGACAAATCCGGGAAGAGGATGGCCGTCTTCAAGGAAGTGGCGAGTCATTATTATTTTATGCAGAAGAGGCATAAGGGCGGGTCAACCTCATGTGACCGCTTGGAGAGATTACGTCTTTAAGCAAGACAAGGAGGATCCCTCGCAGTTTACCACTCCGCCAGCGCTTTCCAGTAGCGTGGTGCTCTCCGAAATGAGCAGGTTAGGTGAGAAGAATCCCCGAGAAACGAGGACCGGCAGTCGGATGAGCGCTCATATAGCTGTTTCTGGCACCTTACTCATCGGATGTCGTCAAAAGCAGTGTTAGCTGCGTATCTGATGATTTGGCTTCGGGATTATGTCTTCTCTGTCGGGTCAGGTTCCGTGGAGAGGGTGACCCGGAATCTAATCCTGCCAGTTATGAAGTTATTTTGGCCGACGCCTGGCTCTGCTCCCGCCATGGTGTGCAACCTGCTGCAAAGTTTACGAGAATTTGGGAAATGTGGTTCATGAACGAGGTAGGAATGACAACTTTCCCCGTGCTGAACTGTCGTTTCATTATCTGATGGGGTGGTTAATTTTACACCATCCCAATGTAATTAGTCCGGGCTCGGAAGAAGACCATAGGGTCGGGGATGCATTCCTCCGTCGTTTCCACCGGAGGAGCTGGTTGCATGCCGGTGTTCCGGTTTACAGGAAAGTTTTATCCCTCCTTCAGGGGTGGGAGATCACCAAACTTGGTCCTCTTTTCGGGTTTTTAGGCCAACGAAGACTTAGTATTCGGGTGAAGATGCCACCGCTCTGCCTCCATGGAGATTCTGCTGGTTGTAAAGTATCCGGCCGTACCATCTGGTGTATCGAATATGAACCAGAGTTACCTGGAACCGTATTTGCCGAACCGTTTTGTGCGACAATTCGGCTATGCTCAGTTGATGTTGGATAACCCCAGTATTAATCTGGGGTATACTGGAAGTTTGTTGGATGGTGCACGAGCTTGGCATTACTACAATGCGGATGTACCGGAGCTCGCTTTACGCTGCCTATCCAGAATTCGGGTCGTCGATTCTTTTCCGGCCACCAAATTTTATTGTATGAATGTTGCACCCCTGGATATGATAGGAAGACCAGTCTCATTGCCGGCACTCAATTAGCGGTGACCGGGAACATATTGGCGAAGGCTCGATCGTACCGTCCGCCAGAGGTAGGTTATCGAGGTACCCCCGTCGTATCCACAGGGGGTCCGGGAGAGCCTTCGGTCGATCAACCAAAAATACGTGCTGATACAGAGGCTGGCTCTTCTACGCCAAAGAGGCGGAAGAAGGCATTGTCACCGACAGTGTCATCGGATTCAGCACCTGCGGAGTAAGGATGTCCCATATAGTCTGTTTAGGTTCAACATTTCTTGTGACCTATGCTTTCTTTTTTTGTAGGAGCCGCTAAAAAGGAGACCCCATACTCCAAAATCTAGTGGCAGAAGACCAAAGGAGGTGGCGGGCTCATCAAAGAGCGCGTTTCGCGATCGTGATGTCTCCGAGGAGGAGAACCCAGACGATATCGTTGTTGTGGAGACTTCAGTATCTCCAGATTATGTAGGAAGGGAAGTTGATGTTGAAACAGTTCCCGGAGAGGTACAAGCCGTCGTGGGGGCCTTAGACGTTGAGGGTCCACAGACACGGGGCTTCAGATGAAAAGTAGAATGGAGTTCGTCGTCTTCAGATGACGTTCTCCAGAGATGTATGAGTCTGTTACGGGGGTAACAAACGTGATTGAAACAGAGGAGAGGGTTGATTCCCCTCCTTGTCATGATGCGGGGAGGTCGGCTGTAGCGTTGCAGAGCCATAACCCAGGCTCAGCAATGGAGGCTGAGGTGCTGCCGATCGGGAGGTGGCGACAGATTTGGTCCCCGTAGAGGGATTCGATGATGAGGGGGAGGCTCGTCTGCCGAGCCCGACCCAGAAGACGTACCCCGCCAGGAAACGAGAGCTGATCAGTTAGCTTGCCAGAGGAAGGCTCTATGCTGGTTACAGATCGTGCCTCGTGGTGGAGGAGGCAGCTCCGGATGCTGATAGTACCTTTGAGACGGAAAAGGCAAGGGCTTGCTGATGCAAGAGCCCTCTGTTGCTTCTTCGACTTGAGGGACGATATCGACCACACCCAACTCCTTCTGCTCTCTTAGTATCTGGCGCTGGTAGCAGAATTCAAGTTCCTGGTACAGAAGGGTCTGCTGAGGCCGACGTTCAAACCTCGTAGATTGAGGTCGGTAGGTCTTCTTCAGGTCCGCCATCCAGGGTAGCTCCTCCAACTCCTGCCATGACACGCAAGTGTTGGCGGATGCGGACGAGTACGTGAAATTTATCGTTGAGGCAGTGTACAAGATGTAGAAGGGTGTATCGACAGTGATGAACGCCAATAAAAGTTTTGCGATAGCAAAATCCATGGCACTTCCACACATCGGTCTGATATGTCTCCACCAGGGCCATGATCATATGGCCGAGATTCTAGAGGCCTCGGTGACTGAGCTGGACCAGCTGCTTTCTGAGTTTCAGCGTATCCAGCGAAATGATCTCTCCGCCCTGATAGACGCAGAAAAGGAGAAGCTGATTGCTGAGATTGATCCTCTTATCAGGCCACCGTGGGTGTTTGGGAACGCGAGGTGGCTGAAATCGAGGCTGCGTGGAGAGGCTATCTCAGTCCAACAGGAGAATGTGGAGTTGCAGGCCACGTTGGATGCTAGTATAGCGGAGGTTGATGCCAAGATTCGCTCTTCTAAGACCAGCGGGCCCAACTCTTATTAGATGCTGAACGAGTCCAGACTGAACATGTAGCATCTAAGGTGGACGAAGCAGCTTTAACGCACCGGGCTCTTACTCTGGCTCAGCAGTGGCAGCAGTTGGACGAGAAGCATGAGGATGACACTTCTACTGAGGCCAT
This sequence comes from Iris pallida, assembly GCA_029216955.1. Taxonomy (NCBI): domain Eukaryota; kingdom Viridiplantae; phylum Streptophyta; class Magnoliopsida; order Asparagales; family Iridaceae; genus Iris; species Iris pallida. Next base: position 11,188,366 of record JANAVB010016197.1, on the reverse strand, counting down.
AGAACGATGCGTCAAGAAGCCGAACGCCGGGTCCTGGCAACTGTCGAGACTCGGCAGCAGGCTTGGAGCATCGATTGAAGAGTTTTCGGCCAACACCGTGGATGTTTAGGGATTGTAATCTCTTCTTCTTTAATTTGCAACTCCTGCTGGGGGTGTAATCCTTTATTTTTGAATAAAGAATACAGAGTTTTTTGTGGTGTGTTCATTTTTGCTGTCATGAACTTGATAATTTGTGTGGACATATTATCTTTTGTGCACCTTGGTTTTTAGGTACAGATAGTAAGTTCGAGAGAACCGACATGTTTGCTCAGAGGATGTGGACGTGGCAAATATGGGATTCAAATGATAGAATCTTCCTACTCAGAGGTGTTATGGACGTGGTAGGAACGACTCGGGGAATACGCGGAACTACTCAGAGGTAATTGACGTGGAAGTTCTGCGATCAATGTACGACAACGTAGGGATTGTCTGTATGGGATGTTTACTCAGTGGTAATGTGGACGTGGTAAACATGATGGGTAGCGTCGCCTTACGGAGCATAAGATTTCGCTTTGTAGGGTGTAGGAGAACAACTCAGAGGTAATGTGGACGTGGTTGTCTCTCTACTGGAAAATAGAACGCTATGGAACAGCTGGGTTCCAAAAGCGTAAGATTTTACGGAGGCATACGTGGGCCCTGATGATCGGGTCCAAGACTCCCTTGTTGGGTAGAGATAGAAGTACAAGTCTAAGGATGTCAAGAGTAGTACTTCTTTAGGAACTTGCCATTGATGGGCATCATGAACAAGTCTCCATTGGATTTGGCGAGACGGTAGGCACCGTTTGAGTATACCGTCTCTATGATGAACGGTCCTTCCCACTTGGGTTCGAACTTTCCTGGTGTTGTGAGTCAACACCATCGGCCTTCTGACTGCCAGAACCAGGTCGCCTACTTGGAAAGTCCTCTGCTTGACCTTTTTGTTGAAAGCATGTGATATACGAGCTTGATAGAGTTCGATGCGTTGTTGAGCTAGGAGACGCTTTTCGTCAAGTGCCTCTAATTCTCGCAGACGGCGACGTTGATTGTCTTCTTCTGTGAGTTGATTTGATTGCTATATGGAGTGAGGGTATCTGGATTTCGAGAGGCAGTCGCTTCGCTCCGTAGACCAGGGAGAATGGTGTGTTGCCTGTCGGGGTCCGTACCGTTGTGCAGTAGGCCCAAAGGTATTCGTCGAGCTTTTCGTCCCAGTCGCATTTGTTGGATGACACGACCTTTTTGAGTAGCCTGACGATAGTCTTGTTAAATGCCTCAGCCAATCCGTTTGCTGCCGGATGTAGGCGGTTGATGCCACATTTTGAATGCGATTCTTGTCACAGAATCTGCTGAAAACATGGCTGATGAACTGAGGACCGTTATCGTAGATAATCCTCCGAGGTACCCCGAAATGGTAGATGACATGGTGTTTGATGAAGTTGACCACCCTGGAGCTCTTTACCTCCGCCAGTGGAACTGCTTCTGCCCATTTAGAGAAGTAGTCGGTGATAGCTAGGATGAAGCGGTGTTCCCTCGATGACGGAGGGGTGATTGGTCCTACAATGTCCATATCCCAGGCTTCGAAGGGCCAGGAGGCGACCATAGGATGTAGTGGTTCTGACGGTGTATGGATGAAATCAGCGTAAAGCTGGGACGTATGGCATTTTTTAGTATAGTCTACAGCGTCGGCTGCCATGGTTGGCCAGTAGTAGCCCATGCGTCGCAGTCGATCCTGCAACTTAGGGCCAGGTTTATGAGCCCCGCAGGTCCCATCGTGAGCTTCCCGAAGGCTTCAGCTGCTTCTTCCTTGGATAAGCATCGAAGGAGAAGTCCATCGTAGGAGCGTCGGTACATCATTTTAGTAGCTGTATCGTAATAGAATCGAAGGGAGCACCTCCTGACTGAGACGGCTTCTTTCGGGTCCTCGGGAGAATTCCGTAGACAGCAAAGTAGATGAACGGGAATCTCCAGTCTCGGACATTAATACCGGCACTCGTTGACGTGGCATGGGCAATTTGGGAGCATAGGTTGTTCTTAGGACAGACCAAGTCTCGACCAACTACCGTTACGTAGTGTTGAGTCCCGAAGTGTGCTGCTAATGAGGCTGTGAGGCCAGCCAGAGCGTTAGCCTCCAGATTTTGTAAAAGGTACATGTTCGATGAAGAACTTGGTGAAGGTTGAAATGATGTTCAATGCAACTTTATGGTAAGGAACCAGATCTTCATGGCAACTTTGTATTGCCCTCTAACCTGGTTAACGATGAGTTTTGAGTCCGTAGGCTTCCAGATGATCCACCCCCAGCTGTTGTGCCAGCTGGAGTCCCATGATGAGAGCGTTGTACTCGACAACATTGTTGGAGCACGGCTTCGAAAGGGAGTAGGTGCGCTAGATGACCAGCTGATCGGGAGAGACTAAGACTACCCCCACACCTGCGATGATTTGGCCTTTGGGGCCTGTTCTTGACGCACCATCGAAAAACATCCGCCAGGCAAAGCTTTCTTCGGTGACGTTTGATTCTTGGACCTCATCTGGATGTCTTCATAGAGTCTGGAGGACTCCGGGATGGGGTATGCAGCTAAAAAGTCGGCCAGAGCCTGACCCTTGACGGCTTTTTGTAGAACGAACACCATGTTATATGGTGTTAGCAGGATCGCCCACGTAGCTAGCCAGGAGTTTAATGACCCTGGCTTCGTCATGAGAACTCTGAGTAGATTGACTCGGGAGATGACATGAATCGTCTGGCCCGAGACATAATGGCGAGTCTTCTGGATGGCAAATACCAAAGCCAAACACTCTTTTTCAACGGGGTTGTACCGGTGTTCGGCCCCGATCAGTGTTCTACTGAGGTAGTAGATAGCTTGCTCATAGCCTGTGTCGCTGTTCTGAGCAAGCAGAGCGCCGAGGGAATGATCCATTGCATGGACGTAGAGGAGAAACAGTTTGCCGGCGACGGGTGCCACCAGGACTGGCGGGCTCGTTAAGTAAGCCTTGATGTCGTCGAAATCTTTTTGGCATTCCTCGGTCCAGACGTAAGAGACTCCCTTCTTCATGAGCTAGGTGAAGGGTTGATATTTCGGAAAGGTTTGCTATAAACCTCCGGATGTATGCCAGATGCCCCTGCAGGCCTCGAAGTTCTCGGAGGTTCTTCGGAGGGTCCATATCAAGGATGGCTTTGGTCTTCTCGGGATCGACATGAATCCCTTTCACCGTGATAACCAAGAACTATCCGCTAGAAACCCCAAAAGGATTTAGCGAGGTTCATCTTGAGTTGATGCGCTCGCATGAGATCGAAGACTGTCTTAAGGTCTCGTAGGTCATCTCCTTTGAGACGGCTCTTGACTGCGATGTCATCAACATAGCATTCAACTATTTTATGAAGATGCTGACAGAAGATGGTGCTCATAGCTCGCTGGTATGTCGTACCAGCATTCTTCAAGCCGAAAGGCATCACTGTATAGCAGAAGACCCCCTTCGGAGTCCTGAATGACGTGTGTTTTGCATCATCGGGAACATCTTGATCTGGTTGTAGCCCAAATACCCGTCCATGAAAGACATGCGTTCGAAGCCATGTGTTGTCGATCATCACGTCGGTGATTGTAGTAGGAATTCGTCCTTCGGACAAGCAGCGTTGAGATCCCTGAAGTCGATACAGACCCGTATCTTCCCATTCTTCATGGTGACAGGGACGACGTTGGCCACCCAATCCGGGTGTTGTTCTTCACGAATAAATCCTAGTCAGGAGTTTGTCTTCTTTAGCCAGCTGGATTAAAGATTCGGTCTTCTCCTTTTAGGCTTTTGCTGATGAAGATGGGTTTGGAGGAAGATCCATCCCCAAGGTCGATCTGCTCGATTTCGTCTTCGGTTGGGGGTTCACGTAATTCAAAACGAGACTCCCACTGTTCTCCTAGGCGTTGAGCCCAGGGTTCTTATTCGAAGAATTCTGGAATTTGGTCTTCGTCTTCATCTTTTTGAGATTGTACAGTTGTCATGTTGGCTGATAGCACTCTCTTGAAGACTGAGCCGATACTGGTATCAGAATCCCAAGTTGATGCTTCGGACGAGTGAGAATGTTCTCCTTCTTCTGACTCCGAACTCTCTGGTGTTGAGCAGCGTGACGTAGCCCACCCCCCGTCGAGTTTGATGATAGTAGTCTGTGCTTTCCTTTAGGTTGGAAGCCGGAGAGGAAGACGTCGACCCTTGCCGTAGTTCAGGCCTTGGTTGCTTTTTAGGTCGTAACCCATCTTTTGGATGAGGTACTTTGCCTTGTCCGTGTACCGATAGACTTATATTCTGCCGGTATCCGGTTCTTGCTCGAGTGGCGGGAGGTCTTGATGATGCTCGACTTTGTCGAAGATGATGGATTCTTCGTCTCGATTTCGTGGAGGGACTACAAAACAGACCCCTTGGGACGGGACTACTCGATTTACATGAGACGGTCGTTATTTGTGTTTGCAACGATCTAGAGCGTTATCTAATGTATACATGGCATTCCAATGTGGAAGACTAGAATAATTAAAAGACACTCTATTATTGATGAAACACGAGATTTTGTCCCGCAGAATTACATTGTCCAGAGAGGGTGTATCTACATCAGCAGAGATATATTCCCCTAGCTCTTATTTGTGAGTACTGGGATTGGATCGGGAGAGTCCACCACAGCTTTGGACTTGGGGTCCGAGAGGGCTATGTGGGCCTTCTCCGGCAGCTTGGATGAGATAGATGATCGCGGCGGCTTGCCCTTAAGACGCACCTTCAGAGGTACCTCAACTGCGCCTTCGGTGATAGGTGGCTTCCTCTATAGTTTTGCCACAAGGGGAGCCGATATTGAGGCGGCTTTCCCTTGAGCGTATCTTCAAGGGTGCTTCAATCGGTGTTCTACTGGAGCAGTTGGTGATTTTCCAGGTAGCTTGATGCTCATGGGAGGCAACGTCTGAGGTGGCTTCCCTTTGAGTCGAATTTTAGAGGAGCGACAGGAATCGTCTCTGGCTCCATGTCGGGCTCTGCTGCCGTTTCTGCTTCATCGTCAGCATCATTGGCTTTCTCCTCGTCAGGTGATTTGTACAAGTTGGAATCAGTGAAGTAGGCTTCAACCCCCTTGAAAGGATCGATGTCCGCGAACTCCATTCGGATGATGTCATTGGTGGACACGTATTACATACATTGGTGGAGTGTAGAAGGTACCACTATGTACTCATGCAGCCACGGACGACCCAGTAGGAGGTTGTAGTTGACATCGGCGTCCACGACATAGCAAGTGACCTCAGTTCTGAGGTTACCAATATGGCACTTCAGCCGTATTTTGCCAGCGGCTCACTCTTGCTGGCATTGAAGCCACAGATTATGGTGTTGGAGGGCGCCAGACGGTACATTGGGATCCCCAGTGTCGAGAGCAGCGTCTTCGTGATGATGCTGAGGGAAGACCCCGGATCGATCTGAATCCGCTTACCTTGACGGAACCGATATACCCTGTATAATGCAGAGGACTATTGTGTCGGTTGTGCTTGAGAGCATGTTTGTTGGGTGAAGGTTATGTTGGGGATAACTTCATCCGCACAATGACAATGCGCACATGTAGTCGAAAGATCTTCAGGCTGCTTGACCTGACTGAGGAAGGACTCAGCATCCTTCAGGGCTTCATATAGAGCTTCACGAGTGTCATTGGAAAGGCGAAGAAGCTCAAACAGAGATAGGCGGGCAGCAGTACTGGCAAGTTATGCCAGTATGTCGAAGTTGTGGGACTTGGCTAGCCCCGAAGCATTCTCCTTCGCAGAGGTTTGTCGAAACGGACCTCTACATGCTTTTGCTTATTGGCTGCTGGATGCTTGGACGGACCCCCTTCTTCGGCAGCAGGGGCAGTACAGGGAGGCACTACCTCGACGGCAGCTTCGTCGGGTTGGACGTTTGGCTACGAACGGGTTTGTACGGAAGAGCCTCTTCTGCGGAGGAAGAGACCATACGCAAGACTTGATCTTCCTGTCTTTGGTTTTGGAGGCAGAGCGTACCTCTGGTTGAGTAACCTCGGAGACGAGATCAGGGTAAACCCATAAGATCTCTCCCCGAGATGTGGTGAGTGGGGTAAGTCCACTCACGTTGTCACGAGTAGGTGGCAAGTTAACCACCTCATATCGCCTTAGGGATGGGGACGACGCCATCTTGTGTTGTGGTCGACGGTCAGGTGCCAAATTGGAGTGACACCAGATTGGCCGAGACCGTTTTCTCCTCGTAGTCGACGGAGATAACATCCGCATTGATCATGTGCTGGATGTAGTTTTTGAGGACGTAGCAGTCCTTGGTTGGATTTCGACAAACCGATGGTAGTGACAGTACCTCGGATTGTCCACTTTTCAACCTCGTCGGGACGCTTCGGGTCAGCAGTTTGATCTTCTTTCTGCTTCAGTATCTCAAAGAGTTGCAGGGTGTCTTCATCGTTGAAAGAATAAACCTTCTTTGACCTTGGTGCAAGTGGAGGCTTTTGAGTGGGTGTTGATGCACCTTTGGAGGCATTGACAGTCAACGTCTGTTTCCCCTTTGTCTCTCGTCGGGGTTGTTAGCTGCAGGCCGTTTCCCCTTGTCCTCAAAGGCAGGGAAACTAACTCCCAGAAGGCGAGCATTGGATGCCTTATTTTCTGCTGCTTCGGCTTCGATGATCAAGGAACTCCAGTCGGGAGAGGAGTGGAGTTCAGCCAGAGTTTGACTGCAGGTAGCATGTTTATGCTGCAGGAGGAGAGGAGTGCATGTTCTGGCATGCCCGGGGGCAGTCTGAAGTAGGCCTGTCGGAAGCGTTCGATGAATACTCGAACTGTTTCCTTCTCCTTCTAACGTATCTCTATGAGGGATGCCATTGTCATGTCCTTCCCGCCGTCGTAGAAATGGTCGAGGAAGAGACGTGTCAAGTCATCGAAGGAAGATATAGAGTTATCGGGGAGGCTGCAGTACTAGTCGTACGCCATTCCTTTCAGTGCCCCGACAAATATGCTGGTAAGTAGTGCATCCTCCTTCAGAAGATGTCCTATTTGGGACTGGAAGTCGTCAGATAGTGACGCGGAGAGTCCTTCCCATCATACGGCGTCAGAGTTTGTGGTTTATATTTAGGAGGATAAACCACTTTGTTCCATTCAAAGGGATAGGGTTAGGGGATGCCCATCTTCTGGCGCTCCTCTTGCCTGTTCTTGGACTCAAAGAGTTCGCGCAAGTCCCTGATCATCTCCACCACGTCTTCCGTGGAGCTGGGAGTCGGAAAGGTGGTACAGCCTGGAGTTGAGCATTTGATGGCTCCAACGTCGAGGTGCTTCACGACGATCCGTATCCAAGGATTCCGTTGAAGGGGTACACTTGATTCTCTATTGGCCCCTGGGTCAGACCAGTTGACGGTGCCCTGGCCAAAGCTGACCGTATCTCAAACACCGCTTGAGTCAGTGTTTGCATGGAGGCGGAGAGGGTTTTGAGTCCTCCCTCCAAAGTATCTATGTGCTGACGAGGTCTGCTGGCGGCGCATCTGACTCGGTATCACCCCCAGTCATGTATACGGTCATGACACGGCTGGATTCGGATGGATCAGTTGAGGCTTCACTCTCGGCCTCGCTCTCCTGTAGGGGAGTTGCCTCTCCTGGAGTTTCGGCCTGGCTACCCCCAGCTCTGTTTTGGAGGACACCCTCGTCTTCGGGAGAAGTATCCGCGAGGGCCTGATTATCCCCAGTTCTATCTTGGAGGACTTCTTCGTCTTCGAAACGCGGGTCCACAGGGGCTAGGCTACCACCAGCAACATCCGAGAGGTTGACTTCGATCCCAGTTGTACTGTAGGGCATCTTCTTTAAAAGGAGGATCAACGAGGGCTTGACCCCCCAGCTTCCTCCAGGATCTTCTTTCTCCCCCGAGTGCCTTCGAACACTCCAGAGGATGGAACAGTTGTCTTGGTTCTCCTCGGCTGATGTAGAAGCATGGAAAATGATCCATACGGCTAGGAAACCCCATGCGGCTCATAAAGTCATGCGGCATAAGGGACTATGCGGCCCAAGACATCCCATGCGGCTCAGAAGACATGGCGCAACAGTGTTCCCCTCCGCCCTATGCTGCATTAATTACTTTGTGGCTGACAACTCTGAAAAAAGTGACAGCCCTGACACAAGAGAGGCAATTATGACTCTGTCATAATGACAGACCCCTAGGGAAGAGAAAGAGATCTCTGACACAATCCTCCGAGATCCATAAAAATGCCACGTGGCCTTGCCACGTGGACGTTCGTATGCGGCTCGAGCGAAGACTTCCCATACGGTTCAGAATGAAGCCGTCTTATCCGGCTCAGGCCGAAATAGTCTCATACGGCTCAAGCGGAGGCCTTCCCATGCGGCTCAAGAGGACCATTTCCATGCGTCTCAGACGGATGCATCCCTATGCGGCTCGCAATGATCATCTCCATGCGGTTCAAAGTTCGAAGGGGGGCCACTACCTAAGCAGCCCTAACACGTCCAAACCATATGCGGCCCAAATCTTATGCGGCTCAATCTTCATGCGGTTCAGATCCTCCAGTGGCTCCTAGGATACGTGTCCTAAGCCGATCAATTTCCCAGATTTATTGCAATCAGAGATTGGGTCAAATCCAATAATCTAGGGCACGTGGCAGGAGAATAAATCAAATTTATTCGCAGACATCAGAAGATCATTATGAGGAAGATTTATTCCAATCAGCATTAATTGCTGATGAGATTTGGTGTAATCTACACTTAATGGTCCAGATTCATCACACTCAAAACTAATGGCCTAGATTGACCAATCCACAAGCTGCCGCCATCTCCAGGATGCAATCATTTGCAACCCTAATGATCATACCCCATTCTATAAATAGCAAGGTGTCATTCCCTTACAAATATACATTCCCTGACAATATACACAACAGAGAGAGTGTGACCAGAGAGACCCCTTTTCGAGATCAGAGAGCATTAGAAGACTTGGAGGAAAAAGCAGAGAGGGAGCAAAGAGAGCATTTCTTCAACGCCGAGCAAATCTTCTGGAGCCAAGGCTGCATACCGATCGTCCAAGGAGTAAGGCAGGGCTGCCGTCGCCTTTCCGAGCCTCTATCATCACCCCCTAGAATCTAAAATAAACAAATGTACTTAGCTGTACCTAGGCTTTCGTCCCTAGGCTTTTTTTGTACAAGTTTGTATTGTGAGTCTAAGTTCAGTCCTCCCATAAAACTGTTCTATACTTTTACAATCAATGGCAAACACGATGGCGACTCTGCTGGAGACAAACTTCTCCACGGCTGAGGAGTTGGTGACGCAGTCGGATGCAGCCAAGCTTGGCTCCACGCAACAGAAGATGGTCGTCCTTTGACCAACAAGCATTTGAAGAGATGCTCTCTGAAGGAAGTGCTGGCCCGATCCAGAAGCGAACCCGCACAAAGAAAGCTCGCTGCGAGTGGAGGCCAAAATCGTTTGTTCCTCTATAAGCTCTGGACGGGGTACTCTCTGCTACCCAAGGCGGCAAGGGTGATTCTCATACGGCTCCACTTCGAGCCGTAGAGAACTCTGTTGTCCCCTAGTCCGGCAGAGTAAAGCATTACGATGCTGGGCTTGCAGGGACAAAGAGCGACTCTATGCGCCCCAAGAAGAAGCCGAGCACTCCTGTGGCCAAATTTGTCAACCACATGCAGGAGGCTCATGCGGGTGGATCTACCGGCCGCATGAAGAAAATCCATGCGGCCAGATCATCCAGCCGCATGAAGAAAATCCACGGCCAGATCATCCAGCCGCATAAAGAAGACTCATGCGGCTGAGACTTCCATCGCATGAAGAAAGCCTATGCGGCTACGTCTGCCAGCAGCATACGGACCAACGATGACAACCGCATGACGCCTACTCCCCGCGGCTCTGTCTTCGACCGCCTCTCGTACAGTCCTGATCTCTTGTGCTCCCAAGAAGATATGTCTGACTCTCTACAGTATCACTTAGACTCTTTCTACTATGTGCCCGTACGCACTAGAGCGAAGAAGTCTAAAGCAGCGCGAGCCTGGCGAGTTCGGTCCGCTGATCTGACCTCTGACCATCCGAGCGTTCGCATACTGCTGTGCTGGCCTCGGATGGAAGTTGTACAGAACCACTCGAGTCCAGTCCCCGGCGGCAGACGGACAGAGAGGTTCGCAAAAGTCTCCCAAAATCCCGGGAGCAAACATGGTCGGTCCAGACCCATCTGACTTGCGTGAGGCCATCCTCCACAAACGCAAGGAAAGAGAAGATGCATTGGGGTGCAAAGAGTCCTCCCACGGACGTCACTGCACCCAAGTCATCGTCAACTGCTGCAACAGTGCGACGATACGAGAAGACCGGCAGTCTATCTTTCAAAGACTGCAACAGCCATCTTCAAAGACGAGGCACTACCCGTCACCTCCTGCAACTCCGCTCAGAAAGTCCCCGCTGATGGAAGGGGGAAGAAGGCAAATATTCCCAACCCGAAGATTTCAACCACTGCGACTAAAAGATGTGTCTAAACAGGTGCCCACCACCGAAGTTTTCCAAGGTACTCGTTCTAAACGAAATCTGCTACAGTTGGAGATTGTCGTCCACAATGCAGGGGTTGATGGGGCTGGGGGTAGCACCCCTCCGAGCCTCACAGCAATCCGATATTCCAAGAAGACGATCCCGGGAAGACCACTCTCCATCAGGTACAACAGGTGCTGATGTCTCCGAGGACATCTATGACTCTCAAGACGAGGCAAACTCGGAGACTGGGGGTACTATTCCTTCCGAGTCTGAATCAGAAGGGAACATACCCACATACCCCGATGACTTCTCACTACAGGGGTACATTCGGAGGGCGCTTCCTCCACCACTCCGTCTATCTCTCCTCATGTGAAGACGGTATTCATGATAGACAGCAACCAAGGTGGTTCCAGAGGCCAACGTATCGACTCTAGAGGCCATACTGCATGCCTTGGTCAAGTCTGTAGACGAGATCAAAGCTGCCCTTCAACTCTCCAAGGAGGGACGCCTGACCAAACAAGTGCAGGTCCTGCTGTCAATGCGGACTCGAACTCAGCGGCACCGAACCCGAGCAACAGTCTCCCGAAGTAACGGCCCCACCATATGGATGAGGCCCGCGAAGTGAGAAGAGAAGTCCAAGAGCTCCGAGGCATGTTCCACGCTCGAAAAAACTCTCAAGACCTCAGAATACGGCAACCATACCCTGCTGCATGGAGGGATGTTCATTACCACCAAGATATAAGCCGTTCAACATCAATCCTTATGATAGCAAGACCTCAGCAAGTTGGTACATCCTTACTTCGAGGTCACCACTGACCATCTGCCCCATGATGATGCCATTCTCACACGATTATTCATCGAGGCATTGGAGGAGTCGCCTTCGACTGGTATCACAATCTGCCGGACAACTGCATCCACTCCTTCGTCGGCTTCAAGCGATGTTCTTGGAGAGATTCTACGAAGTAGGGCAGGACATCACCATGTCTACCCTCATGGACGTCGTCCAAGGAGAGAAGAGCTGACAAGGAACTACATCGAGAGATTGCCAAACCGCCATGAAGTTGCCCTCTGGAAACCCGGATTCCTCTTGATTGAAATTTGCCAAAAGAGACTGCTTCCAACAATCAGTCTCTGGATGGGCGAAAGTAATTCAAGGATTGGAAGACGTTCATCATCAGTGCCACAAGAGCCGAAGAACGATTGAAGAAGGCTCGCCAACTGGGATTGCACATCTCGGACGGAGAGAACAAGGCAAGCATCCCAAACGATAATAGGGGTAGCCCCTCCAACAATCGGACAGCAGGGGAAAGCAAGCAATGGTGGCCGATACAGCACAAAACCTGAGCCAAAGCCAGCAGACAAACAATGGTCGCAAATCACTTACTCCTTCGAAGATGGTCACGTCAAGCCCATCTTGGACATGCTCATACAAGAAGACAGAATCCAGCTTCCTCCACCAAGACGGGAACCGCGGCCGACAGAGATGAGAACCCAAAGTACTGCCATTAACCGCTACGTCCACCATGCTACACACGACTGCTACCAGCTAAAACGGTACATCCAAAACCTCATCGATTGAATGCTAGCTATCGATTTCGAAGAGGCAACTGTGGCAAACAACATAGTATCAGTATAATTTGGCAGCTTCCCTCCGACGGAAACTCAAGACGGGGTGGTCCCCATCCCTCTGGCAACAATAGAGATCGCTAATCTTCCTCTCCCCGAGATCAGACCGCTGGTCTAGTGCCCCTCACCACATCACGAGGGAAGGTCATGTGAATCCATCCAGACTTGGTATCGGAAGTGACTCGGCCCATATCGTCTTCTACTGCAAGAAGAAGAGTAGAAAAATAGGTCCTGCCACACAATCTCGGCAGACATCGAAGAAGCTACAGCCGTCGTCACGCGGTCTGGGGCACAATCCCAACCTGTGGTTGACAATCCAGCAGAAGATCATCAACCTACTACAACTGATGCTCCGGGACCGGCTCAGCCTCCGACGACCGACAAGCCTAGGTCGAGGGAGACTCGCTTTGACAAAACCCTCCGAAAAGAGGCATCACAAGGGCTGAGAAGCCCTACAACTTCGACATCTTAGCACAATTGGCCAACACACCGGCCAAGTTGTCATTATATGAGCTTTTGAGACTCTCAAGGATGTTTGTGCGGCTGAGCGATGCACTCCAAAATGCCGACGCATACCTCGCTCAGGTCAACCTCACAGGAGAAATCCCGCCTGCAGATCTCCAAGACAGCGCCTGTACGGGAGCAATGCCCAACATCGTCTTCACTCCGCAGGACATGCTCATCAAAACCAACCTGCACGATCGTCCGCTATACTATACTGGATACATCAACGACGTAAAGGTGGATCGGATGCACATTGATCCTGGCTCTTCCATAAGCATTATCCCGAAGGGTCTGCTACATCTTCCGTATTCCAATGCATCGCCTGACGCCTACAAGCATCGCCATCAGCGGTTTCAATTCGGGCAGGAGCTACCTAATTGGGAAGATTCGTCTGAAGTATCAAATTGGCGACCTCAATCCGAAGTCACCTGCTACGTCATAGATGCAGACACTTCTTACAACATCCTCTTGGGGCGTCCATGGATACACGATTATATGATCGTGCCTTCCACGCTGCACCAACGCTTCAAATATGTCGACAAATACGGCTTCGTGAGGACGGAATTTGCTGATATCGATCCCTTAAAGGGGTCGAATCCTACTACTCAGACTCCTTCCTGTACGAAAAGTCGAAGAAGCATCTTAGTGAAGGAGATGTACAAGCTAGTACCGAGACAACCACAGGATCAGAAGAGCCTCTGACGATCCATCTCCAAGCTGCAAACCTGGCAAGTCAGCACCCCTTACCGCCACTCTGCGTAAGGACGCAATCAGCCTCTCGGCACAAGAAGAGCAGATGATAATCCGGCTGCCAAGGTCTGGCCAAGTGCCAAGACCCACAACGGAGCCGCTGACAATTAGGCTGCCGAGAGCCAGCCAGCCTCAAACGGAGAAGCTCAATCCCTCCGACAAGACAATGACGATACGCCTTCCCAAGAAGGGTCGTCACCCCGATGCAAGGCCTAGAACTTCTAGCGGACCAACTACTCCCCGCCCAGCTTCCAGTGCCTAGCTGGGGGTCGCTAGTTTGCCAACAACTCCACGCTCTGAACCTCTGACGATCAAGCTCCCCAGGTTGTCCTCTTAGTCTTCGTTTATACAGGGGGTAGCTGAAGAGGAACCGGAGCTAGCCAAGTATGTGGCTGCCCACACTGATGTTCCCTCCACAGATGATGTAATACCCCTAGAAAAGATACCTTACTTCATCAATAAAGGGCTATCTTTGAACTACCTCGAGCTTAATAAGCTCTGTACGATGTATGCTATGGAACACGGTATAGGCACTCACCTCCACACACAGGTAACAAATGTGCACACCGCAATCCAGCTTACTCCAGCAAAAGACGCTTATCGCATAATCGAGAAAGGGGGACCACCCAATCATCTTCGGCCGGAAGGACGATCCTCATCCCTTCACCATAGAAGAATTCGACCTTGGATCAGATGCCGGGAGACTGCCTTTGTATCTTTATAGCCTCCAATCTAAATATCTCATGCAAAAACAAGGGTATGATCTAGAGACTACGCCAGGCTTGAACTACGGCACGGGGCGACGATTACCTTTGAAGCCACCGGTCCCGACAGGCAAACCACGGGACTACTATAGCAAGACTCGATATGGATTAGGGTATGTAACACCCATGACGACCCCTGAAAGTTCAGATGAAGAATGTGACTGGCATTCACATTCGACCGGGTCATCAACTTCTGACTCTGATACCAGCATCGGAGATGTATTCAGACAAGTCTTGTCAGTCAACATGGCATTCGCCGACGCTTATGAAGAAGACGAAGACATCCCCGAAATCCTCGCGCTAGAGCCATGGGCCCAGCAGCTGGATGCACAATGGTAAAAGCGGTTCGAACAGAGAGAACCTCCTACTGAAGATGAGGTCATACAAGTAGATCTCGGCAGCGAATCTTCTCCAAAACCAATCTTCGTAAGTAAAAGCTTAACAGACGAAGCACGAGAATCGCTGCTGGAACTTGTCAGAGAATATATTGATGTGTTCGTATGGAGTTATGAAGATATACCAGGGATAGATCACGACATTGCTCTTCACAAACTCAACATTCGGCCAGATGCAAAGCCAGTCAAGCAGCAACAGCGACGCTTGCCCAGGCGTCATGGATGCGATCGAAGCCGAAGTCAACAAACTAATAGCCAGCAGCTTCATTCGTGAGGAACAACATTCGGATTGGGTCGCCAACATAGTTTCGGTCCTCAAGAAGAACGGGAAGATCCGAATCTGCATCGACTTCCGCAATCTGAATGAGGCATGTCCCAAAGATGAATTCCCCCTCCCTATCACCGAAATCATGATTGACAATACCTGTGGCTTCGAACGCATGTCATTTATGGATGGATTCTCGGGGTACAACCAAATCAAGATGTCTCCTGACGACGAAAAGCATACATCATTTCGAACACCAATTGGCACATACTGTTACACAGTCATGCCTTTCGGTTTAAAGAATGCTGGTGCCACATATCAACGAGCCATGAGTATCATCTTCAGAGAATACTTGTGCAAGACGGTGGAATGCTATGTTGATGACATCGCCGTCAAGAGTCGCCGTAAGGAAGACCATCTACAGGATCTGAGGACGGTATTCGATCTGATGTGAGCGCACAATTTAAAAATGAATCCCACAGAGTCCTTCCTGGGCGTATCCAGCGGAAAGTTCTTGGGTTTCATCATCACCGCCCAGGGTATTCATGTAGACCCTGAGAAGACGAAGGCAATTATAGAGATGGGTGTTTTCCATAAATAAATTCACTTTATTTATTGTGTTTCTGGGAAAATTACAACTATAGGAATCCGATCTAGAAGACGATCGCTTTATCCCTTGGACGATGCGAAGAAGAAAAGCTCTCAAAATTTTGACAGTAATTTAGATAACTATGTATCTGTACAATAAATGAGAAAAAGAACTCTATTTATAGAGTCAAAAATAACTGAAAAGATAACTGTCTTCACAGCCTATGCATAGTTAAAAATCACGCAGGATTTAACATACGCAAGGTTATGAGCAGTTGCTGGACGTGGCCTGTAACTGTTGGATACATGACAAGCATGCATGAGTCGTGTGCAAGTTACAGGACACGCAGGCAAGAGATCAGTGGCATGGCTGCCACGTACTCCAATTTGATGAAATCCACGCAGACTTGTTGAAGACGAAATCCACGCAGACTTGGGTCAGAAAGCTTCAAAATCCACGCAAACTTGGGGCAAGAAGCTTCAGAATCCACGCAAACTTGGGGACAAGAAGCTTCAGAATCCACGCAGACTTGGGGCAAAAAGCTTCAAAATCCACGCAGACTTGAGGAAGAAAGCTTCAAAATCCACGCAGACGTAGGGCAGGAAGCTTCAGAATCCACGCAAACTTGAGACAGAAAGTTCAAAATACACGCAGACTTGAGGAAGGAACATAGAAGTTCAAAATACACGCAGACTTGAGCCAGGACTGCCAGCTGTCTTGATTCGACGTGCCTCGACTGACATAAAATTTCTGACAGTGATTGCCGTGTCAGTCGCATTAAATGACAATAAGCTCTTTTGGTACGCCAACTTGACGAAGGCTGAGTCTTGCTGAAGAAGATTTCAAAAATCACGCAATAGTCGGCTGTGATCTCTCGAGTTTCGTGCATACGTGGCATACGAGGAGACATTCTTCGACTGTCGTACTGTCAGTCATAATGACACTCTGACAAATGATGAGCTGTCTCCCAGCGTAACTTTTAAATATTGTCCTGATCAACTCAGCGTGACTTTTAAACTCTGTCTTGATCAACTCAGCGTGACTTTTGGACTTCGTCCTGATCAACTCAGCGTGACTTTTATTTTTAAGGTCTACAAAACCCCTTTCAAAGTTTTCGAAAAATGATAAATTATTTCGAAATACTTTGAAATCAAGATGATAAAATAAATTTAGTCACGCTGAGATGACTTTAAAGAGAGATTTACTCCTAAATGATTGGACTGTTGGGATTCTGTGCAGTTAGGATCCCGTATCAAGCTCCTAAATCGAGGCAAATAATGATGTGCCGTTTGGAATTCTTCATGAGCCTATAAATAAGCCATAGATCACTTCTTTCCTTCTTTACTTGCTTTAGAGAGAGAATCCACAGAAGAGAAACTTCAACTTCCCGACGAACTTCATCTTCTCCGACTTTTTTTTCTCCTTCTCAGCAGCAATGGCTCTAAGAAAGCCGATGCTCAGGCCAAGGGGAAAGCCCCTGCGACTTCTTCGCGTGCCACTACTGACAGACTTCCTCGACACGAAGTCCCGCAATCTCCTATTCATCGTAAGTGATGGAGGATACGAACTGTTGAAGATGACTTTGATGAAGATGAACTCCATATAAAATTTTAGGATCTTTAATATAAATAATGAACTTCAGAAATATATCCCCCCTTCTTAGGGCAAAGGATATTAATAAAGTATGCCCCCTCTTTAGGGTCGGCCATACTTCACATCTTCGTGTTTACGAAGCTCTGTGTTTCACATAAAGGAGCATGGCTCTCATGACTCTGCATGATTTTTCATGTTGGCAGAAATATCCATGTTGAAATAGTCACGCAGTTTTCATAATACCTCTGCGTGATTTTTAACATGTTGGCAGAGATGTCAACGTTGAATTATTCACGCAGACTTCATGATGACTCTGCGTGATTTTTCACATGTTTGGCAGAAATGTCCATATTGAAATAGTCACGCAGACTTCTGAGAGTCATCCTCTGGATAGATTAGTCTTGATCTGTCAGCGTGTTTTTGTCATTTTAACTAAAATGTGATTCTGGCAATGATGCGTGACTTTCATCCTAACCTGTCTGGACTTTGCGTGAATTAATCACCTGCATGAATAAATCATACAGCGTGTCTTGATAGTATATCTGTCTGAAGTCTGCGTGACTTTTGAAATTTCCTTGAAATACTGTAATACACGTATAGACATAGATTTTATTGAAACATGTCTGACCTTGTATTTTTCTGCAGTGAACATCCGAAGCGAAGAAGCAGATTATGAAGGGCACTTGCGTTTTTCATTTAAGCATGATTTATCTCATGTGCAATTTCCTCAATTTGATCTTCCAGAAGCCAGACTATCATTGTTGGCCAATCAAGACCATACAACTTTACTCTGTCTGATGAATGGTCAACCCTTTCAGAGTCTTGATTTGGTGTCCCACAAGAAACCAGCATTTCTGTTCGGAGATGCTATAGCACAAAAATCACAACCGAAGGGCATCAGAGAGAAGGTGTGCTTCTACTTCGAAGGTGATGTAAAACAGCCCATGTACTGGCCGAAGGTTTCCAGGGGCTTATCAATCATGAGATTTATGCATGCCAGCTATCCCAGAAAGATGTCCTGGCATTTAAAAGAATATCAGCAGGCGAAGGCGAGCTGTATAATTTACAGAAAGGAGGGATTTTTCAGTGCCCCAGAGAATCATGTATCAGTGTTTTGGGGTTTGAAGCCTGGATACATACCACCTGAAGACTCATCAATATTGATGCCATTCAGGATGCCCGTTTTTATAAACGAATTCATGAAAAACAAGAATGCATTTTACCCCACCGATTCGACGCCGAGGATGAACGGCTTAATGAATCAGAAGAATGTGAGATAGAGGACTTTGGTCCACTGGGCTTTGGAGAATTTTGAGACTGAGCTAAAGAAGATAAACCTTTATGATGCCGTCGTCAATTCATCCTACGACTTCAGGCCCAACCCCTTCCTGTTTCTGGCCTTGGTTGAGAGGTATAACCACAGGACGGGGACATTTATGACTCCGAAAGGGAAGATGGGCTTTGCCCTTCATGAGATGGAATACATCTCATATCTGCCTTTAGGTTCGCTGCCGTATGAGGAGTATGTGCCTACGACGGAAGAGCTGAACTTTCTGTCAGAGAAGAACCCAGAGATGGTACATCTATTTGAAGAGATGATGTGTCATTTTGGCACATGTACTCTATATTACAAGAGTTCTAAAGATGAAGCTAGGCAACCACATCCAGAAGTGGATGTCCTACCTTTTTATGAACCGTGAAAAGGATGAGAAGAAAATAAACGAGAAGAGATGGTACCAGATTAGCAACTTCAAGCCTCTCTCTAAGAGTGAAATCATTTATCTGCTGGAGAAATATGACTGCAAGGATTTTACGATCACTGAAGACTAGTACGAGTTTAAAGCTGGAACCACCTTCAGCTCATATGTAAGACAGAGTGGAAAGATTCTGTCAAGGAACAGTCATTTGGCCGGATTCCTATCTCTGTGGTTAAGAAGATTTATCGTTCCTGGCTCCAGCTCTCTGGACAGGATACATAGAGGCGTTATCTTTGCAGCGGTGCGCCTTATGTATGGTTATAAGCTTGACCTATTATCAGCGATGACCTGTAGACTGAACGCAGGTCTTCGGAATTTTGTAACCAACATGCTATCTGATCAGAGGAGGATGACTGAAGAATTCCCAAGGATAGAGATGCCCTTCACATATCTATATGGTTGGCTTCTCCTCCATCATGATGGTCTGATACCTACAAGGGCAGGAGGGAGTAGCAGTCTTTTTCTGGAGAAGTACTCTGGAGAGACGTTCTGGAAGGTTCACACCCTTCCAGAATGCAGAAATATTCTGAATCGGGCGTCGCATTGGTCCATTCAATGTGTCCCTCCACCACTGGGCTATGAGAGCATGCCCTTAAATATGATGGACGGAGATATGGGGAACAGGCTAGATGATGTAGCCTTTCAGTGGTTGTAGAGAATTCGGCCCTCTCATCTAGTATACCGTCATAAAGAAATGACGTATCTAGAACCGTATCTACCAAGCCGATTTGCCAGGCAATTCGGATATGACCAACTTCACGTTGGGAACGCCACCACTTGCCTTTCTGCTCGTGGGGGACTTATTGACGGAGCTCGTGCCTGGAGATACTTTGCGGCTAGAGATACAAAAGCTGTATTCTCTATGCCTAATCCTTTATCTAGCTCGGGGACGAAGTTTCTTTACACCTATGCTCGCTTCTATGTTTCGTCGAGCACCTTCAAGCCGAGTTTCAATCTAAAGACCTTTGTTGCGGAGGATG
Organism: Iris pallida; assembly: GCA_029216955.1. Classification (NCBI taxonomy): domain Eukaryota; kingdom Viridiplantae; phylum Streptophyta; class Magnoliopsida; order Asparagales; family Iridaceae; genus Iris; species Iris pallida. Next base: position 11,168,656 of record JANAVB010016197.1, on the reverse strand, counting down.
ACCCAGCTCCATCGAAGAGGTCGAAGAAGAAAACTGTTATTCAACAATTTCCTCCGGAACCCGAAGATGAGACAACAGAGGTTGAGCCCCTATATGAATTATTTCAGGAGGGGAATTTTCTAATGAAGTTCTTCCGCCTATATTTGTATCCCTTTCTAAGAGGAAGAGAAGTGATGAATCTAAGACCGTCTCCAAAAAGAGTACTAAATCTCAGGCATCTAAAAAGAAGAAGAAAGGGGTCTCAGTGACTGCTACTTCATCTTTAGGTGGCATCTCAGTTGACGAAGATGATGCCGTCGATAAAGTCGAAGAGACTGATGAAGACGACGCTCCTTTGATAAGGAGGTCGAGAGGCAAGTATGTCAAGAAGTCCGTCAGCAAAATGAGGGGCAATGAACTCCTAGAAACAATTATGAGTGGAGGAGTTTTGCCAGAAATCAACGAAACAGCTTCTACTGAGAAGACAGAGTCTGATGATGTTCACCTTCCGATAGCTTCAACTGAACAGACTGAAGTAGAGTCTGCTCAAGCTCAGGAAACAACTGCTCCGACAACAAGTGGAGTAGCTATTGAACCCTCAGAGATGAGGATGATCCCATTTGAGCATGGGACTGAGGGCGTCATCCAGGCATTGGATGAACAGATTGATTATTCTGAAGAAGAACCAGCCCTGACAGAAGTTACAGAACAGCCAGAAGTTCCTGAAACTCAAGCTGAAGAAAACATTTCTTTGGCCAGAGGCGATGAAGACGTGTCGACGTCCGAGCTATCAGTTGCTGATGATTTGAAGAATGTTTGTCAAGACATCATTCTTCAAACTGATATTCCAGAGAAGACTGAACCGGCAGCAGTCAACACTGAGCTTGCTATCATCACTGTTCCTGAGATTCATCTATCTCAAGGAATAGATAAAGATGTGAACATAATGGACTCCAGATCAGAGACTCATCTTGAAGTCGGGGATGACAAAGAGTCTGAGAAAGAAGAAGAAGCTAAAGAAGGAGATGATTGGCATGCTGGCACTTCTACTCCTTATGATGAGGATAAAGTCAAAGGGAACAGAATTGAACTTAGCCTCGAACCTGCTCAATCTCCAGACAATACTCCAGCACCCAGTAATTCTGGAGCTGGAAGCAGCCATATGAAGCAGGTGTCGGACACTATCATGGACCGGCTACGAGAAGACGCCAGACTCCCTCAACATATCGAATATGAACCTCAGCCTGGTAGAACTTTATTTCAAATTCTGTTTCTGCTGTTTCTTTTTCTTTATATACTGATTATTATTATTTTCTTTGACTGTAGGAACTGCTGTAGCAATGAGTTCGACTCATGCTCCGCTTATCCAGGCTGATGCTGATGAAGAGAGTTCACACTTGCCATCTTCTCCAGTAGCCCATACTTCCATTCCCAGGATAGAGAACATTCAAGCTTCTTCTTCAATGATGACGACGACTCCTGGATTTGAGACTGGGTTAGCAAGAACTCTGGAAATGTATTCAGAGATCATTTACTCATATCTAGATACATATTCCAGATGTTTCTTGAAGGACAAAGCTATGCCCTTTTCTGATCTTCGAACTATGGTCAAGTTCTCGCTCATGGCGTTGCGACATGCTGGTTGCGAATCTCAGTGCATCTTCTTCGAACATCTCCTGGATGAGTTAGAAATAACTATCAGAAAATACTGGGAGACTAAGAAGGAAGACATTCAATCTTTAACTGCGGCTGAGATTAGTCAACTAGAGCATGAAGCACAGTCCCAACAAGCTGCATTAGAAGCATTTCTTGCCTCTTCTTCTGAGAAATTAGTAGAAAAGGGCGAAGAAATATTAACTACTCGTCAGAGAGTAGAGCTTCTGGAGAAAGATAAAGCATCCAAAGCTGAAGAGCTGAAGAAATTGAAAGAGGAGTTGGCTCGCCTTCAAGAGCGAATTGCTGTCATAGAAACAGAGCAAGCTGAGGTTACTGCTGCTTATATTTCTGAAGCCGAACGCTGTGAAATTCTTCAAAAGGAGCGAGAGCGGATGCAGATAGAACAAATTGAAGAAGTCAACCGTCTCCAGTCTGCTATTATCATTTTTGACGAACAAAATATCACAGTTAAGGCAGCCAACAGAGTTAGAAAAGCTCATGAAGAGAAACTGAATGCTGTTCTTGAACGTATCAGGGAGCTAATAACTCCTAATAAGTGAATCTTTTTTTTTGGTTTTACTTATATTCAATGTTTTGATTCTGAATGAGAACCAATGAGAATTCTTGATCTGATTTTTGTGGCTTTGCTGTTTTGGTAATGATATATTTATAGAAAATATGTTCAGAGGTAAATAATACATGACACATTTCAATAGAATAGAATATACAAATGAACTTTGTAATTCTATCAGATGATATTAAACCAGAAATAATCTTAGTTTAATACTGATTAAAAAAATAGAATTCAGACATAAAAATATCTTTGATCTCAATTTTTCATGATCTTTAAACTCGAAAATCAAAAGACTAGATATCATTAAATATGATACTGATATGGATCATGAACGATGATGAATCGTAAATATATGTGGGATGAACAGGAAAACTGACAAATGATGGAATGAACGGATAAACCGTCAAAAATAAATAATAATGAACGGATGAACTGTCAGATAATGATGAATGAACGGGTTAACCGTCAGATTATAATGAACGGGCGAACCGTCGGATGAATGTGATAAATGAACGGATGAACCGTCAGGCATTAATGAACGGGCGAACCGTCAAATAAAAATAAACGAATGAACCGTCAGGCATTAATGAACGGGCGAACCGTCGGATGAATGTGTCGCTTCATTATTTGAGGAATTCTTGCCTATAAATATAGCAAAAATCTGACAAGAACGAACACTTCTACTCTTCAACATAAAAATGTCGTCTGAAGAAGCATTCAAGAAGGCTGAAATCGCCCTGAAGGTTCAGAAGGGCACTGAAGAACGTCCTGCCGATCCAGTTCAGCCGAAGGAGGTAAATGCAGGCGAAGGTTCGTCTGCACCCAACCCACCATAGGGCATTTTGGACTTTCTGCTTGATCCAGGAAGGACTGAAGAAGAGGAAGCCATGAGGATGGCTGCTTGCAAATTTCTCGTGGGCTCCAGCAAAGAAGTTCTCAGCTCTTTTGCTGATCGCATTTTCGAGAAGGACGGCAGCGGTCCGCGTCCAAATGTAGAGAAGGATGATAGTGATCTTCCTTAATATCATGTACTATCATTCATGAGTAAAATAAAATAAAATTTTATTTCTAAACATGAACTTGTCTGATGATTTACAAGTATTTACATTTATATATAATACTTTTTAAGGAATTTGCCATTAATAGGCATCATAACTTTTCGACCATCCAGTTCTGAGAGTTGATAAGCTCCATTTGAGAAAACTCTGCTCACAACATAGGGACCTTCCCACTTTGCGTCAAATTTGCTTTTGCTCATATGAGTCATAGTCATAGGACGTCTGACTGTTAGAACAAGTTCTCCTTTTTGATATGCTCGAACTCTGACTTTCTTGTTATAAGCTCTTGAAATTCTAGCTTGATAGAATTCGATATTCTGTTGAACAGATAATCGCTTTTCATCCAGAGCTTCTAATTCCTGAAGTCGAAGACGATCATTATTCTCGGCGGTGAGTTCATTAGCGATTTCTATCCTTAAAAAGGAATTTGAATCTCTAATGGAAGAACAGCTTCGCATCCATACACCAGAGAGAAAGGTGTACATTTAGTAGCATTACGAACTGTAGTACGGTAAGCCCACAAACATTCACCGAGTTTCTCACTCTAATTACGTTTGTTAGTGGAGACAAACTTCTTTAAGAGTTTGATAATGGTCTTGTTGAAAGCTTCTGCTAATCCGTTAGCTGCCAGATTATATGTGGTAGAAGCCACATTGTTGATCCGATGATCGTCACAGAATCGAGTAAATTTTTGGCTGACGAATTGTGGTCCATTATCATGAATAATGCGTCGAGGAACACCAAATCTGTAGATGACATGATGCTTGATAAAGCTGATGACATTAGAAGTTTTGACTTCAGATAACGGAATAGCTTCGGCCCATTTGGAGAAATAATCGGTTATTGCGAGAATAAACCGATGACCTTTTGATGACGGCGGATTGATCGGACCAATAATGTCTATGCCCCAAGCTTCGAAGGGCCATGATGCTGCCGTTGGATATAGAAATTCAGAGGGTTGATGAATAAAATCTGCATGGATTTGGCAAGCTTTACACTTCCTTGCATATTCGATGGCATCTGATACCATAGTGGGCCAATAATAACCCATACATCGAATACGGTCATGAAGTTTTGGTCCAGGCTGATGTGCTCCACAAATTCCATCATGTGCTTCACGAATAATTTGTTGAGCCTCATCACCGGCAACACATCGAAGAAGTAGACCATCATAAGCACGACGATATAAGGTTTTTGTAGTATGATTGTAATAGAATCTGAGTGATCGTCGTCTGATAGATGCTGCCTCACTCGGATTATCTGGAAGAATATCATACAATACGAAATCTAAGAAAGAAAGTCTCCAATCTTTATCTGTATTCTGAGTCTCAGCTGAATTACTGAAGATGAATTTCATGCTAGAATCAGATGAAGATGATAATGATTTACGACTTAATCCAAATCCTCTTGTTGCATTGACATCATGAGATGTTGATTCTTCAATGTCAACTGGAAGTCCTAGAGTTAGATTGTTTTCGAGATAAAATAATTCTCGATTGCAAACAACAATCATTTATTGACGTCTGATTGGAATAGCTAACACTGCCGCGAGATTAGCAAGAGCATCAGCTTCTGTGTTACATGCTCGCCTAACATGTTCAATGAAGAACTCTTCAAATGAAGAAGCCATAGATATAGCCGATCTATGATAAGGAATCAGATCTTGGTGGCAAACTTCGTAAGTACCCCTTATCTGATTGACTATGAGTTTAGAATCTCCATACGCTTCCAAATGTTGAATATTCAGATGTTTAGCGAGTTGAAGACCAATAAGTAGTGCATTGTACTCAGCTACATTGTTTGAACATGGTTGATCGAGAGAATAAGCTCTTTGGATAGCAAGACCTTCTGGCGATACAAGAATAATTCCAACTCCAGCGACAATATCACCATTAGGACCTATTCTTGAAGCTCCATCAAAGAATAGATGCCAAGTAGGATCTTCTTCAGTAATTTAGTTTGAATCTAGGACTTCATCTGGGATTTCATCATAGAGTTTTGAATTTTCTGGAATTGAATGAGCAGCCAAAAAATCGGCTAAAGCTTGTCCTTTGACCGATTTCTGAGGAATATAGTGCATATCATACTGAGCAAGTAAAATTCCCCAGTTAGCCAATCGAGAATTCAAAACACTGGGTTTCTTCATCATGACCCATATAGGATTGATCCTGGAGATGACATGAATGGTCTGGCCAATGATATAATGTCGTGTCTTTTGGACAGCGAACATCAGGGCTAGACATTCTTTTTCGACCGATGAATATCGAGGTTCAGCTCCGGTCATAGTACGACTGAGATAGTAAATGGCTTGTTCATGACCATTTTTATTCTTTTGAGCGAGCAATGCACCCAATGAATGACTCATTGCTCGGGTATATAGGAGGAATGGTATTCCTGAGATAGGAGTTACCAATACTGGAGGACTCATCAGATATTATTTTATATCATCGAATGCCTTCTGACATTCATCATTCCAGACAAAAGAAACACCTTTCTTCATAAGTTTATTGAATGGTCTGCAGCGTCCTGAAAGATTAGAGATAAATCTCCTGATATAAGCGATCCTTCCTTGAAATCCTCGTAGCTCTTTTAAGGTGCGTGGAGGACGCATCTCTTGGATGGCTTTGATCTTCTCGGGATCCACGTGTATACCTTTAGAGGTAATGACGAAGCCGAGAAATTTGCCACTAGAGATGCCTAAGAAGGACTTAGTAGGGTTCATCTTTAATTGATGCTTACGCATTAGATCAAAAATAGTCTTCAAATCTTGGATGTGATCCTCCTTTTGTCGACTTTTGACTGCAATATTATCAACGTAGCATTCGACTATTTTTTGCAAATGTTCACGAAATATAGTGCTCATAGCTCGTTGATAAGTTGCTCCTGCATTCTTGAAACCGAATGGCATAACTGTATAACAGTATGTACCGATCGGCGTTCTGAAAGAAGTGTATTTCTCGTCATCTGGAAATATTTTAATCTGATTGTACCCAGAATACCCGTCCATGAATGACATCCGTTCATACCTACAGGTATTATCGATCATAACATCAGTAATTGGTAGAGGGAATTCATCTTTAGGACATGCCGCATTGAGATCGCGGAAGTCTATGCATACTCTGATCTTGCCAGTCTTTTTAAGGACAGGAACTATATTAGACACCCAATCGGGATATTGTTCCTCTCTAATAAACCCAGAGGCCATGAGTTTATTGACTTCAGCTTCAATTGCATCCATGATGTCTGGACAAAATCGTAGCTGTTGTTGCTTGACCGGTTTAGCATTCGGCATGATATTGAGTTTATGAGTTGCGATTTGTGGATCAAGTCCTGGCATGTCTTCATAACTCGAAGCGAAGACATCGATGTATTCACGAATAAGTTTGATCATGTCTTGCTTATCATTTTCTGAAAGACTTTCACTAATAAATATTGGTTTGGGGGATCCCTCTTCACCAACATCTATTTGAACAAGTTTGTCTTCAGTCGGAGGTTCTTTTTGTTCGAATCGAAACTCCCATTGATTATCTAACCTTTGGGCCCATTGTTCTGATTCAGGTGAGATTTCAAACTCGTCTTCGTCTTCATCACTTTCTTCAGAACGGTCAATGGAGACCATGTTGGAAGACAGAATATTGTAGTGGAAGTCACCGATACTTGTATCAGAATCTCAAGAAGTAGTACTAGAAGAATCAGATCTCTTATCTTCGTCAGATTCAGGATCTTCATGGACAATATTGATAAGAGGAGTAGGAGCAATATAACCCAATCCGCATTTTGTTCTCCCATATTTCAGAGGAGGAATCCGAACAGGCATTTTTCTTCTTTTTCCAATATTGAGGCCAGTTCTGAAGTCATAGCCCATATTTTTAATAATGTCTTTAGATTGCTGACTATAACGACGTAGTTATAATCTTCCGGTATCATCATTTTTGTCATCATCTTCAAGGTTAGAAGGATTCTGAGGCCCTTTGTAGAAGAATATTGGAATGTCTCCTGACTTTCTGCTAGGAACCAGAAAGTATGAAGATTGTACTGATTCTAGGGATACGTCTGTATGAACAGTTTGTACAACTCCTATGGTTATTGTTCTCAAGTCATCTAACAAATGTAAATAACTATGAACATAATTACACACATCAATATACTGCAAAGATGGAGACCTTTCATTAAATTTAAAAGCAGCGATATTTACATTGGAAGAAGGCTAAGCCTTAGAAATCTTAGCCAAATCAATGACTATAGGGGGGGAAGAAGAACGAGAGGAAGTTTCGTTTCGATTAAGATCGATAACAAATGGCTCAGAAGAGGTGAGCTCCCTAGAAGCCTGAGATGGAAGAATAGTCTGCCCTCCAACCGGGATTACCAGAGTATCCTGTTTCATATGTGAAGATACAGGAACTGTAGTACGCCCACTGACAGGAATGATCAGTGTATCTTGAGTAGACGACTGAGGAAATGGAGAGATCCGTCTACTCACTGGAATAATGAAAGAACCTTCTCCATGGGATTTAGGAGATTGTTGCTGAGTAGTTCAACCTTTAACAGGGATTATTAAAGTCTCACTTTGTGAATCCTCTTTCTCCATAGCTTGTATCACCCTTGTATACTCTTCTTTGTACATCCGGGAATCATTGAAATAAGCTTCAACCCCATGGAAAGGATTTATATCAGCAACTTCCTTTTGTACTCTTCCATTGCTATCAATGTATTTAAAACACTGATGAAGAGTAGAAGGCACCACATTATTTTCATGAAGAAAGGGCCTCCCCAGAAGAAGATTGTAAGATCCCACGATCTCAATCACATAGAAAGTGACTTTGGATCTGAAATCACCTATCTGAAGTTTCAGGTGAATCTTTCCCAAAGGCTCGCTTCGGCTCTGATTGAATCCCAGGATAGTAGTAACCGTCTTAGAAAGCTTGTGAAGAGGGATTTTTAGTTCATCCAACAGACTCTTTGGCATTATACTTATAGCAGATCCTAGATCAATGAGGATACGATGTATCTTTATCGTATCGATATAACTGGTGTAGTAGAGAGGCCGATCATGTCGATTATCCTCCAGTAGCATGTCATCTTGTGTAAAAGTGATATTTAGGATAATCTCCAGTACACTGTTGCAATGTAAGCAAGTGGCGGGTTCTTCATTTGGCTTCTTTAATTGTGCAAGACAAGAGTCAGCCTGTAGAAGTGCTTCGCTTAACATCTCCCGAATCTCTTTGGAAAGACGTAGAAGTTCAAAGAGTGACATTCTAGCTGGAGTATTAGCAAGTTGAGCTAAAATGTCAAAGTTATAAGGCTTCTGAAGTCCAAGAAGAGGGGACTTCTTGATTGGTTTATCAAATCGAGCCTGTTATTTGCCCTTTTCGACAGCTGTGGGCTTGGAAGGAGTAGGTTCAACTAGTACAGTTGAAGGAACAGGTGCAGTAGATGATTCTTCTTCAAGAGGAATATTAGGAGCATCTTTGTCAACAGGAGGGATATCAGGAGTATCCTCAGGACTCTTGTAATAATCCTTCAGATAAGGTTTCCCTGTTCTAGTAGTACCAGCAAGTGCTTCTTCTTTATTTTTTGGCTCTGTGTTGGGAGTAGATCCGAGAGAAGTCATATGACATGACTTAATCTTTCCAGCCTTCTTGGACTTTCGGGAAGTAGTCTTTTGAAGAGGAGGAGATTCAAAATCTGCCACTAGATCAGGATGGATCCATATGATTTCTCATGTTTCCATAGTGATTGGTACTAATCCTTCAGATTGTGGAGGAGGAATATTCACTATTTCAAGAGTTGCCTTGGAAATAGGAACGATCCCGCTTTCAAGGAGTTGAGGAGGGAAATCTCTGAATTGCATAGAGACGACGTTGGAGGTGACGGTCTTCTCTTTCGGAGTAAGAGAGATAGCTCCAGATTTAATCATTTCCTGGATCTTTCCTTTCAATACATAACATGTACGAATTGTGTGACCCAACATTCTGTGGTATGGACAGTACTTAGGATGATCCGTCTTACCAGCTTCATCAGGTTTCTTGATTTCAGGTAATTGTATTTTATTACCTTTCAGCAGACATTCAAAGATACCAAGGACATCATCGTCATCAAAAGAGTATTCTTTTTTGGGGCGAGGTGCTCTTATTTGTTGAGTTATAGAGGCAGGAGGAGTTTGAACAGTCGATGCATCTTTACTCTTAAGATTAACTTCAAGGGTTTCTTTTCCCTTACGAGTATTAGGTTTAGCATTATTGTTAGTACTTTGACCTATTTCTTTGGGAGTCATCTGCACTCCTAAGCCTTTGAAAGTTTCAGCACTAATTTCTGCGGCTTTGGCACTGACTATGAAGGAAGGCCAATCTTGAAATTGAGTAGATCTTGTCCACAAGCTGATGATTGGCAACAAATTTGATTTACATGTGTCGATGGTGACAGCATCAGGAGTTCCAAGAGGCATCTTCAGAGCTTCTCTTCGAAACCGTTCAATGAAATCCTCTGTAGTTTCATTATTTTTTTGCTTGATTCTTACAAGAGCAGACATAGTCATGTCATTGAGCCCTTCATAGAACCGTTCAAGAAACATTTGTTTGAAACCGGCAAATGAGGTAATACACCCATCAGGGAGACTTCTATACCATTCATAAGCCGTTCCTTTGAGACATCCGACAAACACCCGAGTAAGGAGGGCGTCACTTGGTTGCAGTTGGTCAGTCATCACTTCAAAGTGATTGATACTTTGACTTGGAGAAGTGGTTCCATCATAGAAGGAGATAGTAGGAGGCTTGTATTTAGGAGGATACGATACTTGCTTCCATTCTATCGGATAAGGTTGCTTGATGCCTAACCTTTGTAAACCATCCTTCTGTTTGAATGCCTCAAATTGAGTTTTGAGATTCCTCAATTCTTCAGAAACAACTCTGGAAGATTGTGGAGATGTAGCTTGTAGAGAATAATTAGGAGGAGGAACAGCATTATAAGCACTACCCCCAGCTCCAGAGAGACTAGGATTTGGTGGAGCTTGCCCAGGAGTATTGGATTGTACTGCTGGAGGAACTTGTACTGGACTTACACCAGTGTCAATTGGTATGGCATCTGGTACAGTCTGTCGATTTTGCAGCTGTGTTGCCATGAGTTCATACATCGACTTCATAGTATCAGCCATGGATTTTATTTGCTGTTCCAAAGAAGCAATTTTTTGTTCTTGAGGAGTCATGGAAGAAGAAGGTTCATCAGTATTCCCATCGACCATATAAGTCGTGACTGTACGAGGGATTATTGATGAACTGGTGGATGTTGTTTGTTCTGAATCATTACTTTGTGTATCAAAGTCATTTGTAGAAGAACTACCCCCAGTAGGAAGAGGTGGGAAGTTAGATTCTCCAAAAAATTCAGAATCATCTTCAGAAATCAAAGTCCTTTGATTAGAAGCCAGGACTCTTGCTCTGGTGCCTCTGTATACTCCATCTGGACTATCAGTTCTACCCCCAGTATCCCGAGAGGTCATGTTGACAGAAGCAAACAGAGGTTCATCTTCCTCAGGCATAGGTTCACACTGAATCCGATTGAAGACAGATTGTCGTTTAGTTTGACATCTGCATTGCATTATGACTCTCGGTTGAAAGTCACAGTCATGATCAACATGGTCCTGATCCCTTGATTGACATCTGCATTGAATTATGACTCTTGGCTGGAAGTCACATTCAGCATGGTCAAGATCTATTGACACAGAATTATTCCTTTTCTTCTGTTGAAGGTGTTCTCGTAAATCTGTCTGTGAAGATTGAGGTACATCAGAGAACACTCTTTGTGTATTTTTAGGAATATATTTCCGGTTCTTGGGTCTTGATGGCTCTTGATTATATAGAGAGTGATTAATCTGAGCCACATAATTTCTAGCATACTCTGCATCTGGATCTCTTGCTTTTGTTCCCGTTTGGTATGGTTTTTTGACATCAGAAGTATTTCCCAAACAGATTTGATTAAGCTTTGTTCTTAGATCAGTTGGAGGTAAAACATTAATTTTTGATACTTGGAGTTTTCCTTCCATTGATCTGGATATTTGCAGAAAAGGAAGAGTTGAACTACCCCTTTGATTAGGAGTTGGTAACAGACCCTCTTTTATAGGCAAATTCTGTGCCCAATTTGAAAAAGTCGTAGAAGAAGACATTAAGGAATGTTTCTTCTTAGACTTATTCAAGTTTTGAGACATAGAATGTCCAGAAGGAAGAGTAGTCAAAAGACCATCTCCTTTTCTTTGACTAACAAAATTGTCAGTCAAAGCTGTTCCTGAAGTAAAGACTACAGGAGTAGAAGAAACAACTAAAGAGTTATTTCTTTTCGAAGGGACTTTGTGTGGAGGAGTCCTAGCAAGACCACCCCCAGTTCTAGTAGAACTTGGCACAGAAGAAGAGATAGCTAAAGTGCTATTCTTCTTAAATGATGTATATGGAATATACGCTGAAACAGGCTTGGTTAAAGAACCAGTGCTGTTAGCGTGACTTTTAAATTTAGAAATACACGCTGGAACAGATTTGGCTAAGGAGCCAGTGCTGTCAGCGTGACTATTGGAATTGAGATTACATGCTGGAACAGGCTTGGCTAAGAAGCTAGTACTGCCAGCGTGACTTTTGACTTTGAGATTGCACGCTGGAACAGGCTTGACTAAGGAGCCAGTGCTGCCAGCGTGACTTTTGACTTTGAAATTGCACGCTAGAACAGGCTTGACTAAGGAGCCAGTGCTGTCAGCGTGACTTTTGACTGCTGTCGTCTTCGAGCACACAAGAGTGTGCGTGCTTGAAGTAGAGTCCTTGCCAGTGTTAGGAGTAGAAACTGTGGCAGAAACTTCACCCTTAGTTGCCAACAGATTTTTAGGGACATAGACAGATCGTCCCTTCGACTTGGCAGTGGTGATGGAGGCTGAAGTGGGCTTGCCACACTTAGCCCGCTGTATTTCTTCGTAGGCGAGTTGATCGAATTGGATCTATATCACCTTCTTCGTCGAGCCGACTGACGAAGTATCTTATTGAGTTGTTGCCATCTCAGAAGAGGAGATGGTTTTCCCCAGCAGAGTCGCCAATTTGTTTTTCATAAATAAATTCACTTTATTTATTATGTTTCTGGGAAAATTACAACTGTAGGAATCCGATCTAGAAGACGATCGCTTTATCCCTTGGACGATGCGAAGAAAAAAAGCTCTCAAAATTTTGACAGTAATTTAGATAACTATGTATCTGTACAATGAATGAGAAAAAGAACTCTATTTATAGAGTCAAAAATAACTAAAAAGATAACTGTCTTCACAGCCTGTGCATAGTTAAAAATTATGCAGGATTTAACATACGCAAGGTTATGAGCAGTTACTGGACGTGGCCTGTAACTGTTAGACACATGGCAAGCATGCATGAGTCATGTGCAAGTTACAGGACACGCAGGCGAGAGATCAGTGGCATGGCTGCCACGTACTCCAATTTGATGAAATCCATGCAGACTTGTAGAAGACGAAATCCACGCAGACTTGGGTCAGAAAGCTTCAAAATCCACGCAAACTTGGGGCAAGAAGCTTCAGAATCCACGCAAACTTGGGGCAAGAGGCTTCAGAATCCACGCAGACTTGGGGAAAAAGCTTCAAAATCCACGCAGACTTGAGGAAGAAAGCTTTAAAATCCATGCAGACGTGGGGCAGGAAGCTTCAGAATCCACGCAAACTTGAGACAGAAAGTTTAAAATACACGCAGACTTGAGCCAGGACTACCAGCTACCTTGATTCGACGTGCCTCGACTGACACAAAATCTCTGACAGTGATTGCCGTGTCAGTCGCATTAAATGACAATAAGCTCTTTTGGTACGCCAACTTGACGAAGGCTGAGTCTTGCTGAAGAAGATTTCAAAAATCATGCAATAGTCGGCTGTGATCTCTCGAGTTTCGTGCATACGTGGCATACGAGGAGACATTCTTCGACTGTCGTGCTGTCAGTCATAATAACACTCTGACAAAAAATGAGCTGTCTCCCAGCGTAACTTTTAAATATTGTCCTGATCAACTCAGCGTGACTTTTAAACTCTGTCTTGATCAACTCAGCGTGACTTTTGGACTTCGTCCTGATCAACTCAGCGTGGCTTTCATTTTTAAGGTCTACAATGGTTCCTCTGAAAAATCTCCTCGAATTCAGAGGCCTTCAAGGGAGGCTAGCTTACATCAGAAGATTCATCTCTAACCTCTCCGGGCGGTGTCGACCGTTCACCCACCATATGAAGAAAGGCATTTCATTCGTATGGGACGAGGAATGTTAGCGTGCTTTCGACAACATCAAAGAATATTTGTCGAACCCTCCAGTCATGGTGGCCTCGGTTGCTGGAAAACCATTCCTACTCTACGTACGAGCGATGGAACATTCCCTTGGTGCTCTGTTAGCACAAAATAACGATGCAGGCCATAAACAAGCCATATACTACCTCAGTCGAATGATGATTGGGCCAGAGTACCGATACACCGCTGTGGAGAAGGAATGCCTTGCCCTGGTGTTCGCTATTCAGAAGACGCGGCACTATGTCACCGGACAAACAATACATGTGATCTCACGAGTCAACCCTCTCAGGCTCCTCATGACTAAACCAGGGGCACTCTGCTCTCGCCTCGCTACATGGGCAATATTGGTGTCCCCTTATCATATAATCTTCGTCCCGTAAAAGGCTGTCAAAGGTCAAGCCCTGGCAGACTTTTTGGCAGCCCACCCGGGCTCAGAGTCATCCAGGATATATGAAGAAATTCCAGATGAGGTCGCCGACTCGAATGCAGCCTCTCACGATAACATATGGCAGATGTTCTTCGACGGTACTTCAAGAACAAGACCCAAGGGCAACATCATTGTCGGAGTTGGGGTGGTGCTAGTCTCCCCTTCCGGACTGGTGATTAACCGCGCTTACTCCCTCACGAAATCCTGCTCTAATAATGTGGCCGAGTACATCGCTCTGGTGATTGGCCTCCAACTTGCAAAGGAGCTGGGGGTAGAATATCTTGAAGCATACGACGATTCTCAGTTAATCGTCAATCAGATCCGGGGCTCATACGAAGTTCGCCACGAAGACATGATCCCCTATCACCAAATAGCGATCGACATTATCTCGTCGTTCGAGGGGTTCTTCATCGAGCACATCCCCAGACTCCGAAATATCGAAGCGGATGCCTTAGCAGGCCTGGCCGCTTCCCTAGCAGTGCCGAATCATACCCATCAATCGGTTGATGTGATAAGCCACGAACTGGTCTGCCCCAAGAACAACGTTCAATTGGTGGCAAGTTATTCTGCTCAGGCGATTGATTATGCCCCAGATTGGAGACAACCATTCATCGACTTTGTCGTCTACGACATCCTCCCCGAGAACCTAAAGGAGGCCACCTCCATTAGACGGCGTTCCCTCAGATTCTTCTACGATACAGAGACAAAAATGTTGTATCGGCGATCCTACGATGGATTATTGCTTCGGTGTCTGTCAAACGCAGAAGCCAAAGAAGCCGTACGAGAAGCGCATGACGGCGTCTGCAGGGCCCATCAGCCTGGTCCAAAATTGCAAGACCGTCTTCGCCGAATGGGCTACTACTGGCCCACGATGGTAGCGGATGCGATAGACTACGCAAGAATGTGCAAAGCTTGCTAAGTCTACGCAGACTTCATTCACCAGCCATCCGAATTTCTACATCCGACAGTGGCATCCTGGCCCTTCGAAGCATGGGGGATGGATATCATTGGTCCAATTACTCCATCTTCCTCCCGTGGACATCACTTCATACTTGCGATCACGGATTACTTCTCCAAATGGGCAGAAGCTGTTCCACTTGTAGAAGTCAAAACTTCGAACGTGATCAGCTTCCTCAAGCATCACGTCATCTATCGCTTTGGACTGCCCCGAAGGATCATCCACGACAATGGTCCATAGTTTGCAAGCCACGCCTTCTATCGGTTTTGCGATAAGCACTGCATCCAGAATTTTGCTTCGACACCATACAACCCAGCAGCAAACGGGTTGGCAGAGGCATTCAACAAAACAATCATCAAACTCCTCAAGAAATTTGTCTCTTCCAACAAACGCGACTGGAACGAGAAGCTCGGTGAATATTTATGGGCGTACCATACTGTAAAACCCCTAAATTCCTACTATTTTTTTATTTTATTAATTTGCATGGATTTAAAATTTTGTATAGTACGCCACGTAGTCGTATTATACGTCGCACACAAAATTTTGTTTTTCGAAATTGCTCGACGAGTGCAAATATGTGCAAGCGTACATATTTTTAGAAAAACGTTTTCTATTTCGAAGTGATATATATAATAATTATTTTTGCCATCTTACAAAATTTCTAAGTTTGTTATTTTAAGCCTTTTCTTTCTAACAATTATTAATAATAAATTATATTTCATTGTATGCTAGAAAAGCAAATTTCGTATAAATAATTATGCTTACATAATTAATTATTAGCTTATTTTAAATAAATAATAAGGTATTTTCGAAATTAATATTATAGTATTTTTGGAAACCATATTTTGAAATTATTATGACAATTTAAATCTTGATTT
The DNA here is from genome assembly GCA_029216955.1 of Iris pallida. NCBI lineage: Eukaryota > Viridiplantae > Streptophyta > Magnoliopsida > Asparagales > Iridaceae > Iris > Iris pallida. Next base: position 11,152,831 of record JANAVB010016197.1, on the reverse strand, counting down.
AAATTTATGTATTTATTTAAATAGTTAAATAATTAAAATTTGATTTATTCCAATTGATTTATCTCATGGATTTTATACTAGAAATTTAATTTGATTTAAATGGGATATTTAATTTGAAATTTGATTTAGATTTAGATTTAGATTTGGATTTGGATTTGGATTTGATTGCTTTAAATTAAATTAGGAAATATCTAAATTGGGTTTTAAATATTCTAATCCTTATCTTATTGGAAATTTCCACATCCTATAAATAGGCAGGTACTCCTTCAATTTATTTTTATCATCCACCAAATTGTCTCCACAAATTATTCCACCATAAATAGGTGTGCCTCATGTCGGTGTTCCATCCATCCTCGTGTCAGCCGTGACGGCCACGGGTCCGACCTCGGGTGTCTTCCACTATCCTTATTTTTACATGTACATCGTCGTCTTTGTGTCCGACATACCGGACACGTACACCAAATCTTTCCAACCTAATCTCCGTGTCCGACACTTGGACACTATTCCTATTCCCTAATCCTAATCCTAACCATCTTCCCGCGTCTCGCCATCACCGTCGCCACTGCCTTCTCCGACTCCCGTCAACACCACCCAAACCACCACACGACCGACCCACCACCGTCGTCGGCAACCCTCCGACCCCGACAAAACCAGCCACGTCCTGCCACCACGCCACCACAACCACCTCTGCAGCCCCGCCACCCGTGGCTGCCAACACGTCGAGCCCCGACCTTCTTCCCCGGCCACTCTGTCGGTGCCACCCCGATCGAAAAGCTACACACCCACCTCCTCCTTGACAAAACCTTATCATCACCATCACCTTAAGCCCACCACCGACACTCACAAAGAAGAGGAATAGGGAAACCCAAAACCGACTTACCACCACCGCCCGCCGGCCGACGCCCTCCGCCGAGTTCCCCTCCGCCTCGCTGAACCATCCTCCGCGCGCCGAGACGTCTGCCCTGTGCCAAGACCACCGAAGCGCCGGACCGCCGTCCGTGTCGCGGTAGACCGGTCGACCGCCGACCGGCCCGCTCCCTCCGTCCCTTCTCCTCCACCCGTCGGATCTCCGAGCCACCCGCCGGATCTCCACCTCCTCCCGACCCCAATCTTCCTCCGCCGATGCCGCCTCGAAAAACCCTCCGCGAGTGCCACACCCCTCCGCCGAGCGAGCGCCGACCCAAGCCTCCTCCGTCGTTCCCCTTTTCCTCCGCGGCCAGCGCTGAGATCTCGCGCCCGGTCCGCCGCCATTACCGCCTAACGCCCGCCGACGAGTCCCCGCTGATAACCCCCCTCTCCGCTTTCTCCCCCTCTCTTTCCTAGTCTCTCTATACTCTCTCTCTCTCTCTCTCTCTGTTTATGAAAGGAGAAGTAGATTTTTTATTTTTTATTATTATTAATATTATTATTAATATTATTATTATTATTTATTATTATTAGTATTGTCATTGTTATTATTATTATTATTATTAGTATTATTATTTTTAGTATTATTAGTTTATTATTGTTATTATTATTATTATTATTATTATTATTATTATTATTATTATTTATTTTTTTATAAAGATATCAAGTGGGTGTAGATATATGCATATAGTGTTATGTACTATTATCTTTATTAATATTTTAATTTTACTAATACTGCTACTTATTATTATTATTGTATATCCCCAACACTATATATTTGTTTAAATTGTGATGGGTACCAAAATAAATTTTGGTATCTATATATATATACATATATCTCCTCGACAAGCATTATTTTATTTTATTATATTATTATTTTCTTTTTCTTTATCTTTTTTTAAATAATTTCTTGATATTTCCTAGCACTTACTTAAAATTTTTCATTATAAAATATAGTTTTAGCTAAAATACAAATTCTTTACAAAACTTAGAGTTTTTAGCCAAAAAAAAATGATTTTTCTTGACTTTTAGTATTTTCAATAATTATTTAGACTCAAACTAGTTTTCAATTATTATAAATAGTTTTCTAATTTATATATATTATTATTCCCTTCGATTTCCTCCTGTTCGTAAAAACAAATTCCGTTATTCCTATTCCTTCGCCTGTCCGAGACTACCTCATATCGACTTTAACTAAATTGACCCTTCTGGACCCAATGGAACCGACCGTGTCACCATCCGAGGTCCCCTTGTATAGTTGTTACACCGAAGTCGCAGTTCATGCCACCATGATTATCGCAGCACACCGGACGTCCAACCAGGCAAGACACCTTGTCATTCGCTGTTTAATTATTTTAGCTCATATTTCATGCATTATTTATTTTTTTATGCAAAATAAACTGTGATACATGGCATAACTGTTAGAATTTACTGTTCATTTATATTTCCTGTTGTGTATTATTTTCTTACAAATTAAACCTAGATTTAAGGGACCACCATGTGTGTTGCATTTATTGGCCTTGACACGTGGTAACACGAAGTTGTGTGTCGCATGTAGAACACGGAAGTGTGTGATTGGCTGGTCACCAGTACGTACAAGCCGTGCGATAGGAATAACCGCTAATAGAATTGCATGCTAGTTTGACTTAGCGGTTATAGAGGTTACTGTTGTGGATACAACAGAGTAGGCATTGGGCGGGGAGGACAATTCCTTAGCGTATGGGCTTCGATGCACTTTCCCTTGTGACCCGGACTCTCCGCTGGAGATACGGGATTGATGACCCATGATTACTGACGGCCACTGACGATTCTGCGGAATGTCATGCTCTTACTGATGGGGCCTCTGGTGCCCAAGGGGGACTATGCCGATCCTATTCAGCCAGGGTCCATGCGTAGGAAGGATTGTTCTTAACTATATTTCACTTAGAACGGTAGGCTATCCTATCCGTTAGATACGAGTACTTTTGGTTTGGGTACTTGTATCTGACCGTGGCTTGGAACAATAACTTGTCGCAGAATAGTTCGTCACATCTTGTCTTTGTTTGGTTGTAGGTGTGACTTACTACTTCGATGAGAAAGTATTGAACCTTGTTGGGGTCCGGATACCATATTGGATTCATAGCATGGGAAGATACGTTACCATGAATTAGTTTACCATCTCCTGTCCTTGTTTGGTTGGGGGGATGGTACGCTCGTTCAGTAGGTGCGTATTGGAACATGTTATAATTCGATTTACTTATTTATTTGAGCAATATGTATTTAGTTTATATGACATGATATTATGTGTCTTGTTACGTCCCTCTGAGGACCTGGTTATCTCTCCAGGTGTGTGCTATTGTCTTTCGCAGGTGCTTTAGCCTTAGCCATGATCATCACTATTTCTTCGAGGATGATGCACTTGGATCGTCTTCGCTTCGCTCGCCACTCATTTCATTTCTATGTACTTTTCCTTATTTGTTGGTAGTGGATTTGTCTCCGCCCAACATATTATATCAAGACAAATTCATTCTTATTATATGATATCTTTTATTTATTTATTCTGTGTGGATGAGATTAGTTATGGTTCTACTGCATTTTACAGCTTATGTATTTATACGAGGCTTCCATATATTGGAGTATACTTTATATGAATACAGCTGGCATGTCTACGTTCCTAGTCCTACGTATTTTGGGACTGGGGCGTTACATGTTTTTGTGGTGGCCCATGCAGGTCAAGATAAATTGTTTGTTTACTTTACCGTACCAAGCAAGCCTGCGTATAGGATTAGAAGTCTAGGATCTCATCCACATACTTGACCTCTTTTCTAGATTTTATCTACCGTTTGACTCATCGATTGCATCTTGCTTGATTCATTCTATCGTATTTTATCTTTTCTTCGTGCTTGCTAGAGATTGACCTTACTAGTTAGATGTCCCAAACACCCTTAGCTTAATTCTTTAAGTTTGGTAGAATACCCCACATACCCTTGACCATTAAGGGAATACAAATAGTATTATCTAGACCATAGAGACTAGAGGAATTTAACCCCATTTTGGTCAACCAAGCCTTGGTCAATAAAATAGTAGAATGATAGTATAGGAATAAACAAGACTTAGACCCTTATGACTCTTAGACTATTCATATTGTTTTTTATTCATCTACCACCGTGCCTATATTTTTACTATCTAAACTAATGATGCTAACGTAGCCTAGTTTTTGCAAGCTTATCTTTTATCAAGCTTGTTCAAGACATATGTTATTAGAAGAGCTCCCACTAACATGTTGTCTAATCAGAACTAGTGCAGGATGGTCTGATCAACCGAGTGCACTTTGGTTTGCTTTTATCTATCGTTCTGCGTGGATAGGGACATAGCTAAACTTGTCCTTTAGAGTCCCATCCGCGACTGCCTTGGCAACTCCTTTTAAAAAAAATTTCGATCGTCCTTGAATCACTATTCGTATTCGATAACGCCCCCTTCGAACTCGATATTGCTTTCGCCCTCACCTATTTTAAGAGGACGAAAGCATCATACTAGAACTTTCTCTAACCTTCCTATCGACTATGACTATTCTCACTCAATGTTGCCATAACTTCATCCTAAACTCCTCGTCCCTCTTTTTGACCCTACTATGACCCTCATTCAATGATCTAGATCGCAACTTCTTACGACATGATTTTGTTGAGCCTTATTGATTGTTCCCCATTGATACCCCTTTGTGTCTTCTTACCCCCCCACTAATTCTTAATTTCGAGGACGAAATTCTTTTAAGTTGGGTAGGATGTAAAACCCCTAAATTCCTACTATTTTTTTATTTTATTAATTTGCATGGATTTAAAATTTTGTATTGTACGCCACGTAGTCGTATTATACGTCGCACACGAAATTTTTTTTTCGAAATTGCTCGACGGTGCAAATATGTGCAAGCGTACATATTTTTAGAAAAAAGTTTTCTATTTCGAAGTGATATATATAATAATTATTTTTGCCATTTTACAAAATTTCCAGGTTTGTTATTTTAAGCCTTTTCTTTCTAACAATTATTAATAATAAATTATATTTCATTGTATGCTAGAAAAGCAAATTTTGTATAAATAATTATGCTTACATAATTAATTATTATCTTATTTTAAATAAATAATAAGGTATTTTCGAAATTAATATTATAGTATTTTTGGAAACCATATTTTGAAATTATTATGACAATTTAAATCTTGATTTAAATTTATGTATTTATTTAAATAGTTAAATAATTGAAATTTGATTTATTCCAATTGATTTATCTCATTGATTTTATACTAGAAATTTAATCTGATTTAAATGGGATATTTAATTTGAAATTTGATTTAGATTTAGATTTAGATTTGGATTTGGATTTGATTGCATTAAATTAAATTAGGAAATATCTAAATTGGATTTTAAATATCCTAAATCTTATCTTATTGGGAATTCCCACATACTATAAATAGGCAGGTACTTCTCCAATTTATTTTTATCATCCACCAAATTGTCTCCACAAATTATTCCACCATAAATAGGTGTGCCTCGTGTCGGTATTCCATCCATCTCGTGTCAGCCGTGACGGCCTCGGGTCCGACCCCGGGTGTCTTCCACTATCCTTATTTTTACTTGTACATCGTCGTCTTTGTGTCCGACATACCGGACGCGTACACCAAATCTTTCCAACCTAATCTCCGTGTCCGACACTTGGACACAATTCCTATTCCCTAATCCTAATCCTAACCATCTTCCCGCGTCTCGCCATCACCTGCCGCCACTGCCTTCTCCGACTCCCGTCAACACCACCCAAACCACCACACGACCGACCCACCACCGTCGTCGGCAACCCTCCGACCCCGACAAAACCAGCCACGTCATGCCACCACGCCACCACAACCACCTCTGCAGCCCCGCCACCCGCGGCTGCCAACACGCCGAGCCCCGACCTTCTTCCTCGGCCACTCTGTCGGTGCCACCCCGATCGACAAGCTACACACCCTCCTCCTCCTCGACAAAACCTTATCATCACCATCACCTTAAGCCCACCACCGACACTCACAAAGAAGAGGAATAGGGAAACCCAAACCGACTTACCACCATCGCCCGCCGGCCGATGCCCTCCGCCGAGTTCCCCTCCGCCTCGCTGAACCATCCTCCGCGCGCCGAGCCGTCTGCCCCGCGCCAAGACCACCGGAGCGCCGAACCGCCATCCGTGCCGCGGTAGACCGGTCGACCGCCGACCAGCCCGCTCATTCCGTCCCTTCTCCTCCACCCGCCGGATCTCCGAGCCACCCGCCGGATCTCCACCTCCTCCCGACCCCAATCTTCCTCCACCGATGCCGCCTCGGAAAACCCTCCGCGAGTGCCGCACTCCTCCGCCGAGCGAGCGCCGACCCAAGCCTCCTCCGCCGTTCCCTTTTCCTCCGCGGCCAGCGCTGAGATCTCGCGCCCGGTCCGCCGCCGTCACTGCCTAATGCCCGCCGACGAGTCCCCGCTGATAACCCCCCTCTCCGCTTTCTCTCCCTCTCTTTCCTATTCTCTCTATACTCTCTCTCTCTCTGTTTAGGAAAGGAGAAGTAGATTTTTTATTTTTTATTATTATTAATATTATTATTAATATTAATATTATTTTATTATTATTAGTATTGTCATTGTTATTATTATTATTATTATTATTATTATTATTATTATTATTATTATTATTATTAGTATTATTATTATTATTAGTATTATTAGTTATTATTAGTTATTATTATTATTATTATTATTATTATTATTATTATTATTTTTATAAAGATATCAAGTGGGTGTAGATATATGCATATAGTGTTATGTACTATTATCTTTATTAATATTTTAATTTTACTAATACTGCTACTTATTATTATTATTGTATATCCCCAACACTATATATTTGTTTAGATTGTGATGGGTACCAAAATAAATTTTGGTATCTATATATATATACATATATCTCCTCGACAAGCATTATTTTATTTTATTATATTATCATTTTCTTTTTGTTTTTCTTTTTTTAAATAATTTCTTGATATTTCCTAGCACTTACTTAAAATTTTTCATTATAAAATATAGTTTTAGCTAAAATACAAATTCTTTACAAAACTTAGAGTTTTTAGCCAAAAAAAAATGATTTTTCTTGACTTTGAGTATTTTCAATAATTATTTAGACTCAAACTAGTTTTCAATTATTATAAATAGTTTTCTAATTTATATATATTATTATTCCCTTCGATTTCCTCATGTCCGTAAAAACAAATTCTGTTATTCCTATTCCTTCGCCTGTTCGAGACTACCTCATATCGACTTGAACTAAATTGACCCTTCTGGACCCAATGGAACCGACAGTGTCACCATCCGAGGTCCCCTTGTATAGTTGTTACACCGAAGTCGCAGTTCATGCCACCATGATTATCGCAGAACACCGGGCGTCCAACCAGGCAAGACACCTTGCCATTCGCTGTTTAATTATTTTAGCTCATATTTCATGCATTATTTATTTTCTTTATGCAAAATAAACTGTGATACATGGCATAACTGTTAGAATTTACTGTTCATTTATATTTCCTGTTGTGTATTATTTTTTTACAAATTAAACCTAGATTTAAGGGACCACCATGTGTGTTGCATTTATTGGCCTTGACACGTGGTAACACGAAGTTGTGTGTCGCATATAGAACACGGAAGTACATGATTGGCTGGCCACCAGTACGTACAAGCCGTGCGATAGGAATAACCGCTAATAGAATTGCATGCTAGTTTAACTTAGCGGTTATAGAGGTTACTGTTGTGGATACAACAGAGTAGGCATTGGGCGGGAAGGACAATTCCTTAGCGTATGGGCTTCGATGCACTTTTTCTTGTGACCCGGACTCTCCGCTGGAGATACGGGGTTGATGACCCATGATTACTGACGGCCACTGACGATTCTGCGGAATGTCATGCTCTTACTGATGGGGCCTCTGGTGCCCAAGGGGGACTATGCCGATCCTATTCAGCCAGGGTCCATATGTAGGAAGGATTGTTCTTAACTATATTTCACTTAGAACGGTAGGCTATCATATCCGTTTGGTACGAGTACTTTTGGTTTGGGTACTTGTATCTGACCGTGGCTTGGAATAATAACTTGTCGCAGAATAGTTCGTCACATCTTGTCCTTGTTTGGTTGTAGGTGTGACTTACTACTTCGATGAGAAGGTATTGAACCTTGTTGGGGTCCGGATACCATATTGGATTCATAGCATGGAAAGATACGTTACCGTGAATTAGTTTACCATCTTCTGTCCTTGTTTGGTTGGGGGGATGGTACGCTCGTTCAGTAGGTGCGTATTGGAATATTTTATAATTCGATTTACTTATTTATTTGAGCAATATTTATTCAGTTTATATGGCATGATATTATGTGTCTTGTTACGTCCCTCTGAGGACCTGGATATCTCTCCAGGTGTGTGCTATTGTCTTTCGCAGGTGCTTTAGCCTTAGCCATGATCATCAGTATTTCTTCGAGGATGATGCACTTGGATCGTCTTCGCTTCGTTCGCCACTTATTTCATTTCTATGTACTTTTCCTTATTTTTTGGTAGTAGATTTGTCTCCGCCCAACATATTGTATCAAGACAAATTCATTCTCATTATATGATATCTTTTATTCATTTATTCTGTGTGGATGAGATTAGTTATGGTTCTACTGTATTTTACAGCTTATGTATTTATACGAAGCTTCTATATATTGGAGTATACTTCGTATGAATACAGCTGGCATGTCTACATTCCTAGTCCTACGTATTTTGGGACTGGGGCGTTACATGTACTACAGTCCGAACAGCTACCGGGAACACACCATTCTCCCTGGTGTACGGGAGTGAGGCAGTTCTTCCATTAGAGACTCAAATACCCTCAATCCGCGTCGCCCTCACTTATCAATTGACGACGGATGATAACTACCAACGCCGACTACAAGAGTTGGAGGCCTTAGATGAAAAGCGCCTCCTAGCTCAGCAAAGGATCAAACTATACCAAGCACGCATCTCCGGAGCCTTCAACAAGAAGGTCAAGATCAGAACATTCCAGGTAGACGATCTCGTTCTAGCAGTTCGGAGACCGATGATCATGACTCACAAGATCGCCGGCAAGTTCCAGCCAAAATGGGAAGGCCCATTCATCATTGAGGCCGTATTCTCCAACGGAGCCTACCGCCTCGCAAAATAGAATAGGGATTTGCTCATGTTGCCCGTCAACGGCAAGTTTCTGAAGAAATACTATGTCTAAACGACATTCTCCAGATCATCGAGTCATGTGCCCGCTGGTACCGCTGAACTCACATCCACAATTTTCTAGATTTTTGAGTCACGTGCCCGCTAGCACCGCTAAACTCACCCTTACAATTTTCCCAGATCATTGAGTCACGTACCCGCTGGTACCGCTGAACTCACACTCACCATTCTCTAGATTCCTGAGTCATGTACCCTCTCGTGCCGCTGAACTCACATCCACAACATCCCAGATTATCGAGTCATGTGCCCGCTGGTGCCACTGAACTCACACTTTCATAATATCTAGTCATGTACCCGCTGGTGCCTCTGAATTCACATCCCGGCCACTCTTTCAGATAGTAAGTCATGTATGATTATACCTCTAAACTTTCTTCCTATAAGAGATCCTCCCTCATGTTCCATTACCCGTACTTCCAGTGCACAAAAAGGGTAACTGGTCCACAAACTTCCAAAACGACCATGTCGATGTTACCTCTGAGTCGTCTCACTTCCGACAAAAACAAATCACCCCTACATAGAACTTCCATGTCCTTATTACCTCTGAGTCATTCTATGTACCCCATCTTTATTGAGCCCACTCCTACCATGTCCTCATTACCTCTGAGTGGGAAGGCTGCATAGAAGAAACCTTCATACTTGCCATGTCCTCATTACCTATGAGTAAGTATGTCGATTCCCTTTCAACCTATTATCTGTACCCACAACCGGAGTACGACAAGGATAATAGGTCCACAAATGTCCTCTTTTGACCACAAATAGTCTCCGTTGAATTCACTCCTGTCATGTCCTCATTATCTCTGAGTAGGAAGATTCCACGATGAAACCCTCATACTTGTCATGTCCTCATTACCTCTGAGAAAATATGTTGGTTCCCTTTCATCCTATTATCTGTATCCTCAACCAGGGTACGCCAAGGATAATAGGCCCACAAATATCCTCTGCTAAGTTTCTTAGCACAAGCCCACCATCTCATCATGCCCCGGGAGCCCAGCTGCTCTACGACATTCCTTTTTTCGATACCAGGAGCATCCATGACCACTTTGCCATGGCTGTCCCAGGTATCCTAACCAAACTTGTCATCCGTACCTAAAACCAAGGTATACCATGGATGACGAGTCCACAAACAAGTCCCCTGCGTGGGGCAAACATCACCATCATATCACAGGTGCAACAAGCAATGCAAAAGAAGAGTAGAATAGAAAGTACTCTTTATTTGAAAGAAGAAAAAAGCATTACATCTTTTGGGACCACGTCCCTCTCAAAAAGAAAACAAAAACAAAACAAAAGAGGAAAAGGCCGACAATAGCTCAGCATTACATAACTCCGAGAGACGGTTTTTCACCAAGGCAGTCTCCCGCTCAAGCCTCTGTTTAGCCCGGCGCTCGGCCTCTTGGGACAACTGCTCTGCGTCATTCAAATACATATACGCCTGCCAGTTGTTCTCTATCTTCTTGAGGGCAAGTTCTAGATTGGCAGAGGCCCTACTAAGCTTGTCAGCCTCCTGAATGGCGATCCCTTTTTCAGTACGGGCAGCTTCGAGCTCGGACTCCAGGAAGGCCAGCTTTCTTTGGAGCTCGAGGATCTGTTCCCGGGTATCGGTTACCCCACGAGAGGCATCCGCTTCCCGAGTTGTGCAATCTTCAGTTCGACGGCTACATTGATCGTATAACCGAGTCAGATCCCGGCGGTCCTTCAATATGGCCGGCTTGAGCGACTCCCGGGCCATCTTCACCTTTTCCACCGCAGTAACAAGGAAATTATGCTCTTGGTTTATCGTCGTGGGTAAATCAGTTTGCTGCAGCCTGCGAAATTGGGCCACGAGACGATCAGCCTCTAACAATTTAGGCTCCAGAAGCGCAGCCAGTTCCCCTCCACCAGGGAGTGTCTTAAGGATATTGATCTGGCCACCAGCGCATTGACGGGCCAGAGTAAAGGGAGTCCCCCTTTCCATAGCTGCCTCAATCCCCCTCCTCAGGTGGCGGTAGAAACTGTCGACCACATCCCGGGATGCCTCATCCAAAACCTCTGTGGATGACAGCGTCAAAGGGAGCGTGGCAGGCAGTACCGAAGGAGTAGCCTCAGAACTGACCGTTCCTGCCACCAAGGAAGCAAATTCCGTACGGAAAGATGCTTGAATAGCGGCTAGCTCCTCTTCCGCCGCCCGAAGAGCTTGGATGCTTGGCAGGGCGGAAAGGTTAACCTCCAAAACTATATTCGCAGAAGAAGGCGCAGGAAGCATCGTCCCTTGTCCCAGCTACACTGCTACCTGGGCTCCCGAACTCGACCCAGATGGAGGCCCCTCAATGCAAGGAGGTGCCGTCAGATCCCCTCCGGTAGGGTCCGCCCTGGCAATGTCCGTCACCAGCAATAAAGGGTTGGGACCTGAACATTCAAAGCAACCATTAATCGACGTAATCCGAAGGATAGGATAACGGAGTAAATAGGCTTATTCACAGGTTAAGGTTTAACTTGTATTACCAGGGGAAGAGCGTGGAGGCGGCGGTTCGTTCACAGCCGGCGTAGTTTTCCCACCCGCAGCTTCTGATCTGAATTCAACTGGATTCTCTGTCATGGCCATCCCTGAAAAGGAGCCAGCCAGGACAGTGTCATCCTGTTGGAGTTCAGATGTCTCAGGGACGGCGCAGTAAAACCCCCATCCCCCTGAGTTGAGGTCCCAGCAAGGTGAGACTCCTCGACCGCCTCTGGAAGAACCCCAGCAGCAATGATAGAAGTGCACACATCACTGACCAAATAGGACAGGACCGGATCAACCTCGGCAATCGGGTCCTGAGAAGCGAACTCATCTGACGCCTATAAAGAGCAAAATGAAACAAATGATTAGGCCATAACATAGAAGAAGAAGAAAGGAGGTAGTCGAAACTCAAATCACCTCAGAAACAACGTCAACATCATCAATAAACAGCCTGCGACGTCTTATCGCAGCGTGCTTTGTGGAGTAGGTTCGGCCGTCAGCGGCAATCACGTGCCTGCTTCTCTTACACGAAGGGCCAGGCACTGCAGATGGTTGTTCCTCCACTACCTCGTCAGACCAAGTAGGCGGCTGACCCGCCTTCCTTTCATCTGGCATAATAGGGGGCTGATTCCCAACTTCTTCGTCCGAAGAATACGACGAGTCATCGGCGTCTTGTTCATCATCCTCCGCGTCCGCTATAGTGGACTCTGAGTCTGGCATTGGAACCCTGTTCGCTCATCTCTTCCTCTTCTTGGATCCCTCTGGCTTCTCAGCCAAACCAGTGCCAGCAATAAAGCTAGTATTTATATCAAAGTCGACAGGAGGCTTGCTCGCTGCGACATGATAAAGGGCCGCTATGTACAAAATATCCCCTGCTGTCTTAGCATCAGGGACCGAGAAGCTAGCCCGGGTATGGACCGCGTTGTAATAATGCCAAGCCCGGATGCCATCGAGTACGCTGCCCTCAAAGCCTAGGCAAGCACTGGGACAATCGAGGAACAGCTGACTATACCTAAATTGACGGGAAAATCTACTGGGCAAATAAGGCTCCAGGTATACGTTATTTCGATAACGGTATACTAGGTGCGCAGGGCGAATATTGTACAGCCAAAGAAGCATCCTCTCAGATAAAAGTTGAGGAGGATCAACGCCGTCAATATGTACTCCCCTCACTTTTTTAGGAGTAAATTCAGGAAGAGATACAAAGAATTCGGGCCCATCAACCCTCGCCAACGCCCTCCGGCAGACCGGCATGGTATCGTGCTCCCAAGGCTGATGACGGTATCGAAAAAGGAAGGCATCATCAACAGTAACATCTTCATCAGTTCCTGGCCTCATCAATGACCGATAGTGCATCAATAACCACCCCATGAGGTAATGGTATGGTAGTTCTATCCGCTCAAAGCCCAGCATCGTCTCGTGAGCAATGACTTTAGATGAAAAGGCCCGGAGGCCGTGATGTATACTACACACCATAGCAGGAAGAAGGGCCAGCCTGACTTTGAAAACCAGCTTCACCGCCGGGAGGATGAAGTGGCGGCTGATCCTTTCGGTAGAACCTGTCCCTCCTGAGACTACGCAATTCCGTAGCCACACCATCAAGAACCTGACTAAAACTGCTTTTTCAGACATCTCCCGGGTACCGTAGTGGAAATAACTGAAGGAGTCAGTGCGACTCCCAAATCTGTCACGTTTGGACCTCGACCTTTTTGCATTCAACTTCAGGTCCCTTATCTCTGTTTGGGTTTGAGGACGCCGAGAAAAAACCCAGCCGAAAGGACGTAATATGAACAGATACGCGACCCAGGCCGTGGTATGGGGGGCGCTCCCTTCCGAACTATTCTCCTTTTTAATAGCAGCCTGGTGACAGATGCTATGGTGGCACAGAAGTTCCCGATACACAGCAACGAAACCCGAGAATCATCGCTCCAGATCGTCGAACTCCTCGTTCGTTGGAGTGTATATTTCAAAAGCCTCACCTTCCCACGGCAGTTTAGAAACAGCATGAATCTCATGGAGAAAAAGTACCAACTCTCCCCCGGACGCGAAGAAAGTCCCCGTACGCCGGTTATACAGCTCCAAAAGGGCCATGAACAAAGGCTTGTTAATAGACAACCCGTAACAGGTGCCCCGGACGGCATAGTAAAGGTCAATTTCTCGAAAGGATTTCCCATATTTCCTCAGGATCCACGAGGTAAGATTGGCCCATGTAGGAATAGGGTTTATCCAATTCAGCAACGACAACCTGCCCATAGGATAAGACCCCTTACGAGCGAGCTGATTCAGAAAAGTATCAGCTCAAATAAAAGTAAAGTTAGGACCAGTCACGTTTACAAAAGTGCCAGGGAGCAGCCCTATCACACTCTGACTAACTGAATCCTTGCCCGCACATGCTGAACTGGTACGCCTGTTGTAGTGGATGTTACCCACAAATATTCCCGGTTGGGTGGGAGTCAGAGAGCCCACCATTGTCCTGCCCAACGGTACCATGTTAAACCACGAGAAGGGATAATGTCGCTCCATCTCGGGGATATGGATCTCCACTCCGTCTACAGAAAAATCCCAGTTCTCAGAAACATCCAGCAGTCGGGAGTTCTTTATGGAAAAGGCATCCCCAAAGAGAAAAGCAGGTTTCAGATATTCTCCGTCCAGCTTTTCCGAATTCATCATGGAACAGAGAAAGTGAAAAGGTTGGTTGTTAATGACAGCCACCCTCTCCCTAGGTTCATTAGTGGGAAGCTGATCAACTATATGTCGACTTAAGCCGTCGAACCGCACGCCCACAGCAAACTGAGCTGAACCCACAAGAAGCTCTCCTGCTGGGTTAGTTGGAAGGCTCACTGAAAAAGGTCAACACAAAACAGGATCAAAAGTTGGTTGCTGAACTCAAGTCCCTACGAGCCTATGCGGCTCGGATCAAACGAAGCCCTATGCGGCTCAATTGCAATTGGGTTCCAGGTGGCACGGCCCCAAGGGAGCTTATGTGGTTCAACCAACACAGCCTCATGCGGCCTAAATCAATTTGGGAGTTCCATATGACATCGGTTCGATAGCTTATGCGGATCAATCGAGCACATGCGGTTCTAAGCAGAAGCACTTTTGTGGCACTGAAGCGCTATACGGATCAGTCTGTTTGAAGCGTATGCGGATCAACCAAACATATGCGGTTAGAAGCTTATGCGGCTCCGTTCAAGGGAGACTTCATGCGACCCAAAACCCTCTCATGCGGCTCAAACATAGGGTATCTCCTATGCGGCTCGGATATGAGAGGGTCATGCAGCCCATACAGCATATGCGGCTCTATCATAGCCGAACTTGGGTGAAGGCTTGTGCATGAATATGCAACAGAGCCATGGATGCTTAGGATTCAAAGTATCTAAATACAACCCTTACCGTTAAGGGCAGGACGGACATCAGGGTGCACTTCGGGAACAACGGCTGACGAGGAAGTCTTCTTCTTGCCCTTCACAGCAGCGGAGGCCACTCTAGAAGATTTGGGGGCCATGACCGACGATCGGAGAAGGGAAATAAGAAAAGAAAGGCAAGACAGCAATAGTTAAATAAAAAAGAAAGTAAAGAAGTCCCCCCGACCGTACTCATCTATATTTATAAAAAAAAGTAAGGCGTTTCGATCCCCGTGCATACACGAAGACCGACTCTTCGGTTATCAAGGTGAGCCACCGAAAATGAAGGCCAAACTCCTCGGATCTTGCACCAAAAAGTGACCTTTAAA
Source organism: Iris pallida (assembly GCA_029216955.1). Classification (NCBI taxonomy): domain Eukaryota; kingdom Viridiplantae; phylum Streptophyta; class Magnoliopsida; order Asparagales; family Iridaceae; genus Iris; species Iris pallida. The sequence goes on along the minus strand of JANAVB010016197.1, from coordinate 11,137,449 downwards.
GCTGACAGCAAATCAACAGCATTTAATGTAAAAGATTGCCATATGTGGCAATGATGACCTGGCCGAAAGTCCCCTACGGCTAAGCCATCCATGCGGCCGAATAATCTATACGGCCAAGATATCCATGTGGTCAGGGTTTCATATGTGGCCAGAAGAATATACAGCCATGCTTCTTATTCAAAGTATTTCAATTTTGCAAATTGAAAACTTTGAAGGGGGTCTTGTAGAAGCATAGAAAATGATCCATGCAGCTAGGAAACCCCGTGCGGCTCATAAAGCCCATGCGGCTCATAAAGTCATACGGCATAAGGGACTATGCAGCCCAAGACATCCCATGCGGCTCAGAAGACACGTGGCACAACAGTGTTCCCCTCCGCCCTATACTGTATTAATTACTTTGGCGGCTGACAACTCTGAAAAAAGTGACAGCCCTGACACAAGAGAGGCAATTATGACTCTGTCATAAGGACAGACCCCTAGGAAAGAGAAAGAGATCTCTGGCACAATCCCCCGAGATCCATAAAAATGCCACATGGCCTTGCCACGTGGGCGTTCTTATGCGGCTCGAGCGAAGACCTCCCATACGGTTCAGAATGAAGCCGTCTTATGCGGCTCAGGCCGAAATAGTCTCATGCGGCTCAAGCGGAGGCCTTCCCATGCGGCTCAAGAGGACCATTTCTATGCAGCTCAGACGGATGCATCCCTATGCGGCTCGCAATGATCATCTCCATGCGGTTCAAAGGTTCAAAGGGGGGCCACTACCCAAGTAGCCCTGACACGTGGCCCAAACCTTATGCGGCCTAAATCTTATGCGGCTCAATCTTCATGCGGTTCAGATCCCCCCAGTGGCTCCTAGGATACGTGTCCTAAGCCGATCAATTTCTCAGATTTATTGCAATCAAAGATTGGGTCAAATCCCAATAATCTAGGGCACGTGGCAGGAGAATAAATCAAATTTATTCACAGACATCAGAAGATCATTATGAGGAAGATTTATTCCAATCAGCATTAATTGCTGATAAGATTTGGTGTAATCTACACTTAATGGTCCTGATTCATCACACTCAAAACTAATGGCCTAGATTGACCAATCCACAAGCTGCCGCCATCTCCAGAAAGCAATCATTTGCAACCCTAATGATCACACCCCATTTCTATAAATAGCAAGGTGCCATTCCCTTACAATATATACATTCCCTGACCATATACACAACAGAGAGAGTGTGACCAGAGAGACCTCTTTTCGATATCAGAGAGCATTAGAAGACTTGGAGGAAAAACCAGAGAGGGAGCAAAGAGAACATTTCTTCAATGTCGAGCAAATCTTCTGGAGCCAAGGATGCATACCGATCGTCCAAAGAGTAAGACAGGGCTGTCGTCGCCTTTTCGAGCCTCTATCGTCACCCCCAGAATCTAAAATAAACAATTATACTTAGTCTGCTGTACCTAGGCATTCGTCCCTAGGCTTTCTTTGTACAAGCGAGTTTGTATTGTGAGTCTAAGTTCAGTGCTTCCACAAAACTATTCTGTACTTTTACAATCAATGGCAAACAGTTGACTCTTGGACGAGGACGAGGAATGGCCAGTCGTCTTTCAGATTGACGAGGAATTAGAGATCACGTTGCATGAAGCAACCTCTGGTTCCTCTTGAATTGACACTTTCTTCCCGAGGCGACGTCGGAGAGGTGTTGGTGATTGCAGCCGCTGGAACACCGACTGTCTTGGTGGCGGCACTGCTGTTTTACAACAACAATTGATGGTGACTACAGCACAGGCGCGCCCTGTGAGGGGCGCATTGTGCCTGTCAGTCGACTCTCCTGATCGGCGTTTGTGAGTGATCACGTTACGCAGATCGTCGGATGAGAGTGCCACCTTTGTACCCCCATCAGGCGCATAGCAAGGCCAAGTGTCGGGGTGGTCAAGTGAATGATGCGTCCCCTGGTCCAACACCAAACAGGTGCTCAGATCAATAGTGGGGGAACAACATTTACAGTGACTTGAACGTACCTCAAACGCACTACCAGAGGAGGCACGGGAGTTCAAGACCATAGGGTTTGCCTTGCTCGACTCGGTTGCGAACGCAACAGATACGCCCAAGTGAGACAAGGACTTTGAAGGTCGTCTCTTTTCTGGCACAGAAGCACCCGAGTCGACCTTGTACAACTTACCATCAGCAGCGTACCTGATTGTGAGCGCATGCTTCTGGTTTACTAGCTCGCTGGGGTACGTAGTACTCAGAGTCCAAATTCTTCTCCCCACTACAGCGAGTGAGTCTGTCAAAGACAAAGACCTTCTGCGGCATATCAGAGGTGATGCACGGGGCATTAGCTGCGTCCCTGCTCCGTCGACGTATCTTCTTCGCCTGAGAGGGAGATGGCTGGGGAATGTGGTCAGCCGTACGTTTCCCCGAGAGATCTGCTGCGCCAGTGGGCGCATCTTGGTTGCTGAGGACGTCAGCAGGAAGAAAAGGCTACATTGGTGCATCCCCTTCGGTGGTGGTGCCAGAGGCATCGACCTTGCGCACCCAGACTTGGCGAGTCTTCTTCGGCTTCAGCAGCCGCTTCGAAGGACTCGCGCTGCCTTATGAGATAAACTCCTCATACGCCTATTGATTGAGGCGTACGACCAGCGTCTCGTGGGAGGAGCCCACCTTCACGTCATCGGATTACGACACAGCTTTCTCGGTGGAGGAGAGAGAGGTCCCCAGCATAGTCGCCAGCTTGTTTGCCATTAAAATCTTTTGATGTAATTTAAATACAAACAGAACAGTGTTATAATATAGGACTTAGACGTAGTCCTAGGAGTACACTTTTGTTTAATCTGGGTCCCTTGTGCCGATGGAGTGAGTGGTAATGCGTTGACTCCGTTGACGATCTGACGACGGTTCTCGGTTCTCTATAGATCTAGGTTGCTCTAGGTGCAGGAGCTTGCGAAGAGGAAGAAGACGTTGAGTGTTTGTATTTGCCTCTCTCTATATGTTGCTGATGATTGCATGACGTCTCTGTCTGTGTGTGTGTGTAAGAAGGAAATGATCCCTCTATTTATAGCTTTGCAGGCTGGCTGCTCATGTGCGCATGTAGGATACGCCTGTACGTAGGGATGCCACATGGTAGTTGCTGATGGAGGCACGTAGGCGATGCGCCCTGATTAAGGAGTTGAACTCTTCTCATCACTGTCGCGGGCTACGGCAGAGCTGACACGTAGCAACGGAGAAGATCTTTCAGTTGCTGAGATCTTGGGTGATTAGCACCCCTTCATAGGCTGAATCAAGTCAAAGGACGCGTGTCGTCGGTCCATGGCTCGAAGATCTTGGATTTGGTGGGGAGTGATCTGGTAGGATGCGCCTGAGATTGGGCGCATAAGGAGGCTTTAGCTCGTAACCTTTAGGAGTCACGAACCAGTCGGGGCGCATGGCTTTTGAGGTGTATGCGGGGCTTCAGTAGTGACTTTATTTTTGTCTTTAGGGATCAGAGAAAAGTCTGAGGCGCACGGCTTTTGAGGCGCATGCAGAGATTTTGGCGTATGGCCGCGGAGGCGCATGCGAAATGGTTGGGCGGCCACGTGGCTTGTAACCGTCGGAGGAGAGTAATGATGGTGCTGACATTGGCGACACTTCATTTTCTGAAAAAGCTGTCAACTGTAGTCTTTGGGGGACGTGCTGCCAACTCTGTCAGACTTCAGCATTTAATGTTCTTTGACAGGTGATGGGTTGTTGAGTGGGCGCATCGATCGACGTTCCACTAGGCGCATGGCGACGCATGGGGGCGCATCCTTATGAGGTTGATGGGCGCGTCAGTATGATGTGCAGTCTGGCCGGCACACCCGTTTTGTATGACACATCTTTATAGGCTCGACTGTTACGTTCTTCGAGTGCTTTAAATAGCCGTTCTTGACTCGACTGAATTTGAAGCGTCAGGTTCATCACCATTAATAGAAATTTATTGCACGGGATTCGGAGAGCCAGCCACTTGGCACATGGGTTTGATTTGCCCGGCCAATAAATAGTGGCATGGAGAGGGTTTGCTTCTCGTTCTCTCACGTCCTCCCGAAATGAACTTGTTTACTCGAGCATATTCTGTTGATGAGATGCTCCCAAAGGTGAAGATGCAACGCTTGATCTTCGTTGATGCACTTGAAGGTGACTGTTACATCCAAAAGTCAGAGTCGAGGGCTCCCAAGGCAGGCAGAAGGTGCCTGTTGCATCCAAAGATCGGGATGCTCGAGTCTCATCTCCGTTATACTGGAGGAGCCGCAGATCAGAATTGTGGTGCTGCGGCTTTGGAGGCTCTTTCTTCTGTCAGAGTGAGTGTTGTCCATTCTGTTTGGGTTGAAAGCTGCTCCTTTAGCCGTAGGTTGATTTGCGGTTCTCTCCTCTTCCTTGGTTTGGGGAGCTCTTCCTCCAGCTAGAGGGTTGATTTCCACCCTCGTTCTGCTCAATAAATGCTTCATTAGTCGAAGCATTTGATGGCGCATATGTTGACACTTCATGATGCGCCTGTCTGGGATGCTGAAAGATGGCACATAACTGAGCTGCTGAAGGAATGCACATAACTGAGGATGCACATAACTGAGCTGTTGAAGAGACGTGCCTGGCTGAGAGCGCACGGCGGGATGCGCCTGTTTTAGAGTGCATGGTGGTTGCTGCGCCTAGCTGTAGACTTAGGGTTTTTTCTTGTAGAAATTCTCCTTTGTACAGCTCTTTTTAAGATATGTAATAGACTTTTATATGAAATAAAAATCATCTTTTAATGTTTATATTTTTGCTTTGCTGTGCCAAGTACTTCCTCTGATCTCCCTGGCACATGTAATGTTTGGCGCATAGGATTTCAAGTCCTGAAATTCCATGCTTCTACACTCCTACATTCGACCATCTAGGCTACCAAGATTTTTTCGAAGTAGCTAAAAATATTTTTGACAATGTAGTCCGTATATTTTACTGCAACCTGCAAGTAAAACCAAACGGGAACTTTTATTCTTGCGTTACTGGACAAGAATTAGAGTTTAGTGCCACCGATATCAGTGAATACTTTCATGTTTCTGATGTTGGCGAAGCTTTGGTAGATATTCATCATGTCCAATTTCCAGAGGATGTCACCCTTGTCTCCTTCAAGGAATTGATTTGTCATCCAAACCCCCTTCCTCGCAGAGTATTTTCAAAACATCTGAATCAAAATTTTTATGAACTCCATCGCTTTATTTTCTCTGTTCTCCTTCCTAAGAAAGGATCTACTGACGAGATTACTTTCATAGAACTCTCTGCTATGTACCATATTAACTTTGGTATTCCTTTTTCTATTCCCAAAACTATGATGGCCTGGATGCTGAACTGTAGAAATGCAGGATACAACCTGGTGTATCCTATGCACCTGGCCTCTATCTTTTGCAGGTTTGATATTGATCTTCAAACCTGTGCATACTCCTCCACTCCAGTCGAGCTCACCAGATCTCGTAGATATCCTGCTCCACCTCTGCCACCTGGAGCTCAGTCTGCTCCAGATGTCGGTGCTGAGGCTCCTTCTCCTGATGCTGCTGCTGCTCTAGCCCCTGCTCCGGGATTTGATCCAGGATTCTATCAGAGATTTGATGACTTCGTTGCTCTTTCTGCGCAACGTCATCAAACCTATCTTGACTTGGAGTTTCGCCACATTTATAAGGCTCAAGTATTGTGGAATAGGATTATGGATCTACACTGGAGTCTCTCAGGATCCCGTTCGTCCGATCACTATCGTACCTCACCCAGGCTTTACTGGTCCTAGGTTCGGAGATGAGGCATCATTTTCTTACTTCGATCCTACTGCAGCTTATTTTCCTCCTGATGCTCCTGGCGGTGATGACCCCACTATGTGACGCGGACTCAGCTGATGGATAGTGGATAGGATGTTAGTCGATGACCTTATGCTATGATATAGTTTTTTTATGTCTAAACTTCTTAGTTAGATATATTTAGTATTTCATGATTGTACTTTGCACTATTAGTGAGACATTTTCAGTACTATATTTCAGCACTTTCTTTCCATATTAGTTGTTTATGCTATATTCATGTATCTCTTTAGCTTCACTTTGTCTTTTGTTTTTATTGTTGGCTTCACACATTATGGGGGAGCCAAAGTCATTTTTATATTGACAAAGGGGGAGAAGAGCTATACATAACCGACCAAAACAAAACAAAATCACAAAACCAATCATCTCAGGTATTTTGTTTGTTCTATTTTTTTAAGATATATTTTGGTATAGACTCAAGTTTGTCAATTATCAAAATAGGGGAGATTGTTGGCCTATTCCATGGTCACACCCGATTTTGATAATCAACATGCACTTAAGTCAATACACAAAATATACAAACTGCTACTAATCATTTCAGGGTATATATCAACGGGCGTTGTAATGCATCAACAAGCATAGATATTATCAATCTGAAGATGAATTTCAATGGGATTTAGTTTGAGTTATTTTACATTTTATTATGTATTTTATTTTTATTGAGTCTAGGACATATTGTAAAATCGACTAGGTAATACTGGCTTAGGTTTATCCCAATACATATTTCTAAACAGCCTACCCATTTCCATTTTCATCTTTACAAAATATTACAAATTATTTTTGTAAACTGTTTTTTGACAAATATTTTAAAATTTCCCATGACAGAACTCACAACCGATTCGGCCCGAGTTCGGTCAGTTTGAATTCAAATATCAGTTGCCTCCAAATCTGCATGCAACGTTTATATGCGAAATATTTGCTTCAGAACTCTGCCGGAACTCTGCCCGAGTTCGTTCCCAGAAAATACCTATAAAAAGAAGAGAGTTTTTCATTTCAAATCACTCATTCATTCTTCATCTTCTTTTCTCTACTCACCAAGTGTTTTCAAACGTTCTAAAGCTTTCAAATCGCACCTATACATCTCTTAGCCAAAAGCCAGTAATATCTACGTTGATTTTGAGTCTTTTGGTGTCTAAGAGTTGTAAAGAGGTCGTTCCAAGTTCAGCAACTATCCTTGTTGTGGAGCCGGTCCTGCGCTCGTCACCAAGCACGGTGTTGTGAAGTTGGTCGTGCACTTGCCACCAAGCACGATGTTGTAAGGGACTGCAATCTCTCATTTAGCTTGTGCCATAGTGGATTAAGATCGAGCAAGAGTACTCGAGACTGGATTAGTCCTCTCAGAGGGATACCAGTATATATTGCTGTGTCACTGAGTTTGATCTCTCTATCTCTTGCTGCATTTATTTATTATCTCTTATTTTCTACCATAGTTATTACTTAAGTTTTTAATTGATGATTATTTTTCGCTGTACACACACACACACTCTATTCACCTCCCCCCCACTAGAGGTGCTCAACGGTCCTACAGCTAGATTCTACCCCCTTGTAAAAGCATATCGATGATAGGTTTGACATGACTATCTTCAAATGAGTAATTCACCTTAGGCCACGGACCTTCCGCCTGCTTTTGTTCGGGCTTCTGGGTCGCATCAACGATCATGGCCTGTTTGCCCTTATTATCCCGGTTAGAGGTGGTGCCACTGTTGTTGTTGCTGGAGGTGGAACCAGGACGTCTGCCTTTATCCTCTCTGTCTAGGATGTGTAATCCCAGCTGGCGAGCCTTCTTCAATTTTGCCTCTGTATTGGTAGCACTTATGATGAAGGTTGTCCAATCCCTGAACTGATCGTCAACCATCCAGAGGCTAATTGCGGAGAGCAACTTTTTTTGGCAGATTTCGATCAAGGGGCTCTCGGGATTGCCTTGGGGCAACCTCATTGCTGTTTGGTGGAGCCGTTCGATATAGTTCCTTGTCAGCTCCCTCTCTTCCTGAATGACGTCCATTAGAGACGATATTGTCACATCATGCCCACTTCGTAGAATCTCTTCAGGAACATGTGCTTGAAACCGTCAAAAGAATGGATACAGTTATCAGAAAGGTTGCGGTACCAGTCAAATGCGATCCCTTCTAATGCTCCAATGAATAATCGTGTAAGGATGGCGTCACTATGCGGCAAGTGGTCGGTTGTGACTTCAAAGTAAGATATGTACCGACTAGCAGAGGTCTTTCCATCATACAAATCGATATGAAACGACTTGTACCGTGGTGGAAAAGGCACATCTCTCCATACAACGGGATATGGCTGTCGTATTCTGAGGTCCCGAGAGGAGTCTCGGGCATTAAACATCGCTCGAAGCTCCTGGACTTCCCTCCTTGACTCCTTGGCTTCATCTGCAGCTGAAGGAATGAATGCTCCTACAGGATCATCATCCAAAGGAGGGGCGATCGTATTGGAGTCTGCATTGACTGCGGGTCCTAAGCTTGTTTGTCCGGGCATCCTCGCTGGTTGAGTCGGCAAGGCGGTTTTGATCTCGTCCACGGACTTGACCAAGGACATGAGTATGGCTTCCAGCACTTCTAGCTGTTGTCGATCAGAAGGTGCTTCATGATCATCGTCGGCCATAAAGACTATCCTTATATGAGTAGAGGTGGAAGGGATTGTGGCAGAGGTACTCTCTATGTCGTACCCTTGTATAGAGAAATCGTCGAGAAATATCGTAATGTCATCTTCCTCGAACTCGGAAGGGGTGCTACCCCCTGTGCAGGAAGCCGCATCATCTTGGTGAGGATGATGGCCTTCAGGGAAATCCAAATTTGTTGGGCAGTTTTGGGGGATCTCTACCCCCAGTGTGTGCTCTTGGTACACCGGGTTGTCGCATATACTAAGGAGACTGCTACCCCCAGCTTCATCTACTCCCAAGGAGGCCGAAGGTGCACTCCCGGGTGCTGGAAGCTTCTTTTTGGATCGAGTGCCTAAATAGACACCCCCTGTGGTTGTTGTTGGCAATCCTCCAGATAAAGGTCTCCTTGCAATACTGGCCGAGATCGTCGGACTGGAAGAGCCTGTATTCTTTCCTCCCTTGCGAACCTCCTGAGTTAAATTACAGGAGACGAGAGGAAACTCATCGTCTCCCAAAATTTGTACATGTTTCTTGAGTTGTTGTCAGACATATGCTGGCTGCTGCAGTCGTTGGAAAATTGACTGCCGATCTTCAGGTGCTGCTAATTTGTTGCAGCAGCAGTTGATGATGACTCGGGTGCAACGACGTCCCGAGAGAGACTCATTGCATGTCAATGCTGCCACCCTGCATTTGTGAGTAATCACCTCATGCAAGTCGGTAGCAAGCTGATCTACCTTTGCACCAAACTTGTGGACTCGGGTATCTCGAGCGCACGGGTACTTAGGTATCATGTTTGCTCCCCGACCCGTGGCTAGTTAAAGCACTTGCTCTGGATCGTTGGAGGGAGACTTTAAAGACCCACCCTGTCCATTAGCCCTAGGGACTGGAGGTGGGTGGTTCTATAAAACTTTTCGTCAGGAGCCCGTGTAACAGTCAACGGGGTCCGCTGACAATCAGCAACTTGGACAGTTGACTGGGCTGGTTGGGCCCGTACCGCCCTAAACTTTTTTAACTTAGCACCCGAAGGCGCATAGTAAAAAGAGTCCAGATTAATACATCCTACATCCTCAATGGGTCGTATGGCATCGGGCCCGTATGAGAGGCGGTCGAACACTGAGCTTCTGACAGGGCCGCATGAGACTTCCTGTCTGAGGCCAGGATTAGCTATCGCACGGGCTATCTTCTTGCGGCCAGAGCTGGCTGCCGCATGGGCTATCTTTCTATGGCCAGAGTTGGCTGCCGCATGGATTGTCTGCCTGCGGCCAGAGGTGGCTGCCGCATGGACAGAGTGTCCATCTCCTCTATACGGCTTCTTCTTTATCCGCATAGATTTTCCTTGTGCCTCCAAAAGCTCAGTATCGTAGTATTTTTCTCTGCTGGATTTGGGGACAGTGGGGTCCTCTACGGTCGAAAACAAAGCCGCAGGAGAGTTCTGGTCACCGTCTTGTGCTGTAGAAGGAGCTTCTTGGAGAACTTGGTCGGGGGCAACAATTTTGTGCGTCGACGTCCTACAAGTCCTCTTTGAGTTGGCTCGCTTCTGAGACGGGCTGCCGCTCCCTTCAGAGAGCAATTCTTCAAAGGCTTGTTGGTCGACACAAACCACAAGCATTTTCTGCGTAGAGCCGAGTTTGGACGCGTCAGATTGCGTCACCAGCTTCTCATCAGAAGATAAGGACCTCCCCAGCAGAGTCGCCATCGTGTTTGCCATAAAAAATCAAAGACAGGTATTACTGAACACTGAAATTGATTACAAACTCGCTTGTACAAAGAAAAGCCTAGAAATAAATCCTAGGAAATAATCTAAGTACAATTATTTAGTTTTGATTTTGGGGGTGACGGTGGAGGCTCGGGAAAGTGCTATCAACTCTGCCTTACTCCATGAACTATCTGACGCAGTCTTTAACTCTTGAAGAAATTATCTTTCTGAAGGTTGCCAGCCTTTTGCAGGGGTGTGGCACCCTGCTATTTATAGTGGTATGTATGTGGAGCCGCATAGATGGCCTATGGCCACGTGGCTGATTAGTATGTGAAGACCCGCTCTTTGGCCGCCATTTGTCGATTTGTTGGGATTATGCTGCAACAAATCTGGGTAGTTAGGACTTGGTCAGTCTACCACGTGTCCTGTCGTAGGAATCATTTTGAGCCGCATGAGTCTCTCAGTTTTCGACCATTTGGGGCCGCATGAGACTCATGCGGCTTAAGTCGCAAGCTTCCTTAGCCCGCATATTTAGCTTAAGGATTTAAGCCACATAGATTCTGTATTTTGGCCGCATAAAGCTCATGCGGCTTGGGTCACAGTCACCTTTGGCCGCATGATGTTTGGGGTCGCATATGTTTGAGCCGTATAAGGACCATGCGGTTTAGGTGATACTCCTTCTGGCCGCATGAAAGCGTATGAACACTGCTTTTGGTGACGTCTCACGTCTTATTTTTTTTGTCAAAGTGTTATAGCTGTCACTTTTGTCAATTTTCACAGGACTTATCAGCTTTATCAGACGAACTGCTCTTCTTAGCCACATATCTTTCTTCTGCAGCTGTTTTGTCGTCGGGTCACATAAGCCATTGAATCTGCCATACGACCATCCTTTATACGGACCTGTTTGGCCCAAAGTATATATGTGGCAATTTGTGATCCGCATGAACCCCCATATTTTCCATGCTTCTACAAGACCATGGCGGCAACAAGCCTCAAAATCTAGGCACTTCCTGTTTTCGATGGTGCTAGCGACGACGACGACGCGAGGAGCTTCTCTCTCAAGCGGCGCCACTCGTCTCTGGCGACGGTGAGTTCCATCTGTTAGTGTTATATACTAAAAGAATCACTTTTATAGTAACATTATTTCCTTAAATTTTGAATGAGAATTATATGGGCAAATGTTTGCATATTGTAATTGTTGCAAGTGTTAATGCAAATGTCTGATATTCTAAATTGTAGATAATATGGTGTATAGTGTCACACAGAAGATCATATTATCAGTTCCCTATGGAGTATATAAATAGTTCACAACCTAGATGGACTTGAACAATCTATTGGAAAGGTTGTACTGTAATCTGGTATTAGTCTATCTTGACTATAGGTTTACACTAGTACACTTTGTGTGTATTGAATAGGGCCACTTGAGGTTGTTCTCTTTGTACTGACTACATAAGAGAACAAATACCTCTGTTATTATGGATGCTTGTGTTCTTAATCCGGATATAATAACGGACATGTATATACAGTATGCATTACTTTGACTCATAAAAGAGTGAGATTCATTATGGATCAACAACCTCTATGAATTGGGTAATAACATTGTATGTATGATGGGCTGTTGATTATAAATGGAATCCATGTCCCGATACATCGGGTTGATGATGTCCCCTTAAGGAGCTCATAAGGATTGTCATGTAAACCCTGCAGGTGGATTATTTCTGACATGACAAAAAAAATTGAGCGGTACTACTTAAGGATAAAAGATGTCGAACAATACAGTTGTTAGTAACTTAATTTGATCGTCAGACATACAATATCTTAACATGGGGAGCCAAACGAGCATATAATAAAAGGAGCCCACAAACATAATTTGGGATTAGGGAGGTAGTGCAACAATAGCTTATTAGTGGACCGAGCTATTGTTAATGGGCCTGGATTGTGTGTTCGGGCTGAACACGGGATATCCAGATCCGTTAGGAGGCCTAACCCTAGTTTCTTCTCATGGTCCCTGCCATAGCCTATATATATCCTCTATTCTCTGGCCGCCAGATTACTGATCAAAAATCTAAAACTTTCTCTAAATTCGTGATTCACGTAATGAGAGAAAGAGAGGGCTGCCAAGGAGAAGAAAAGGTTGGGAGATCGTCGCCCACACGACGTCCAACTCGAGGAAGAAATACGTGCAGAAGATCTTGGGGTCATCCGCTCGAGATTGCCAGGAATTACTTATCTTCTTTTCGTCGCAGGTATAATTCGTGAACCCTAGTTTCCGCCTATGAAGGGTTAGAACACGTATTAGATCTGTTTAAATTTCTATCGATCAATACGCACACCAAAAAAAGGGTCATAGGAATCCCCAGTTCCATCACCATCATCGCGCGCGACTCTTCTCCGGCGGCCTTCGTTTATGTCCGAGCATTCCTTCTCTCCGACGAAGCTCCGTTGTAACTTCATTCATCTTCCTTCGATCGACTCCGATCACTGGTAAGTCTCGATTGCGCAATAGTGTTGATCGAACCAAATAAGGAGTCAATTCTTCTTTTAATTATTTTTTCCTTTCTGATTCATCGATCGATGCGATAATTCTTCATCTCGACAGAATTCTTCTCCTGCGATCCTCGCAAGTTCGTTGATCAATTTCACTGTTGATGATGGATCAGATCAAGAACAGTGGGTGAGTAACGATTTCAATTGGTTAGATCTGGAGAATTTTGTGTGTTAGTGGAGTGAATTGTGATTAGCTTTTCTTTGCTCTTGAACCAACCAGAGTGCTGGTTCAATAGGTTGTTGATTTCTCCTGAAGATCAATCGTAGGTTTGATCGAATTACTGTAAGTATTTGGTTCGAATGATTCTTGTTTTAGTAGAAATTATGAGTTAGAAAGCTTGATTCCTTTAATGCCCTGAATTTTTTTGTGTCTCGGATCTGTTCATTGGCACAGCAGATTTCGTGCTATTGACTTGAGGACGTGTCTGTTTCCCTGTGGTGTGTCCGTTTCCAGTTCCATTTCTTCTCCAGGTAATTTATACTCTACTTTGGTTCATACAGTTTTACATTTGGGTGTTTTGATCGTAATTCCATAGTGGTGTTTGTTTTATGTGTCGTATCCATGTTGTACGTGCGTTCGTATATGCCTCTAATTGCTGATGAACGTGCCCAAGACTCTATACTAGTTCGCATAATGTTCGGATTGTGTCCAGTATTGCGTTCTGCTGAGATTGCTGTTGGATCCGTGTTCGTGTAGATGTGACTCTGTAGGCTAGTATTCCAGAAGAAGTGTCGGGTGTCGATCCTTCTTGACCTTGCACATTTTGAGGCTCATATGATTCGGTGTCAGTTAATTTTGCAATATAGTTGTAATATTATCATGTCTTGATTCTTTGAATTATATTCTGAAACCTATTTTTCTATTTTATGGTTTGGATAGCCGTTGTATTTTCATCAGGGTTATGGGAGTCAAGTTCCTGAGTAGTGATGTGTGTGTGGTTTTAGCTATATTTGTAGTTATGTGTATGGGTGAGGGGTGTTCTATGCTCATGTGGCATCAGTTGGGATTTTAACCTTGTTTGGAGGAAATGTTGCTGCTAAGTAGTTATTGGCAACATACCTGAATTTCTGAAGAGAAGTAGCTTTGCAGCTAGTGTAGAGTTTTGGGTTCCTAAAAAATTCTGTTATTAGCCTCTGATGTCTGGTGGTGTATATAACTATGCTTTGTTGGTTGGGCTAAGTACGAGAATAGGTTCAGTATAGGGAATAGATCCATGATAGTAAAGTTCCATGTAGTATTTCACTACTAAAATTCTTATTATATAAATTGTATAATTAAGATTCTAAATATTTATTTCCCTTAAGACTTATGAGTAACCTGCATTTTTATTAATGGAACTATTTCTGAAAAACCAATAAGATAAATAGCCTATTATTAGTTGTATTTCCTACACAACCAAAATGACTATACAATTAAACTAGAGGAGAAAAAACTAGTTAGTTTTGAAGCTAACCAACTTGTACCTATTACCAGGAGTGCATTCATCCCTACTTCCTACCCTTGAGCACTCGGAGTAAGGCAAGTACTTTTCTATGGTTTTTGTGCATTTACATATCCTGTACTTTTCTCGTGACATGTCATGACACGATATCCTGTACTCTCGTACTTTCCTATTCTTGTACTTACTTGTGTCGGGAGGAGAAATACACTAGCTATGTGACCAAATCCCGGATACTATATTCATGTAGATAGCTTAGGCCTCGCATCGTGCACGCGGGTCCTATGCCGTACCGATATTCATGTACTCCTGTACATATTCCTGTACTCACCCCAGCCGGTCACATAGGCTAGTTGTATTTCAAACATTGTGCATATGTCATATCTTGTACTTCAGGTTCATGGTTTACATTCCTGTACTTTATTTTCTGTACTTACATTCTTTTACTTTCTTGTTCATTTTTTGTACTTCATATTTCATGTTCTCCTGTACTCATTTCCATATCATGATGTTCTTGTTCATTACCTAGAACTGTACTTTGCTCTGCTCCTGACTAGGATATGTTGCAGGTGAGATGGAGACTTTGTGTGACACTTACTATGGCCGTGAGCCTGTAAATGCAGTAGAGCCAGCTGGAATTGCTCTGGACTTAGAGGCTGAGGAAGCCTAGTATCTTACCCTTAGCAGTTTATTTTCTATTGTACTCGAGACTGTCAGACTTTACTTTTCTTTTAGCTGGATGAATGTAATAACTCTTAGACATGTACTTTGATTCTGGGATTCGATATTATAGATGCTGTGGTTTATATTCATTCTTATCTGGACTTGTAGTTTTCTTAGGATTGGTACATCTTACTTCATCGTGTCCAACGATAAAGGCTGGGCGTGTTCGACTCATGTCCGATTATTTGGGAGCGGGTCGTGATAATAAGACTCCATATGAATTATGGAAAGGAAGGAAATATTTATATAAATATCTTAAAATATGGGAATTGTCTTTCTAAATGGTGATTTATAAGAAGAAACTTCTTGTAGGACATTCCAATATGGCCAAAACCCACACCAACAATTTGTATACATTGTGATAATCAATCTGCTATCGATAGGGCACAAAGTCATATTTATACGATAAATCAAGACACATTCGGAGATGTCACAATACCGTTAGACAACTTTTCTCTAATGACATAACCACGATTGATTACGTAAAATCAAAAAATCTTACAGATCCACTGACTAAAGGTTTGACAAAAGAGCAAGTATATAAGTCATCGAGGGGAATGGGCTTGAAACCTATGATAAAAGAAATTTCATAAAGGAAAATCCAACCTAGTTGACTGGAGATCCCAAGATCTAGGTTCAAAGGGACAACCTAATTATACAAAATTCTTAAATGACAATAACAAGTATTTAGATACTCTTCCTATTCTCTAGGATGACAAATAATAGTGTTACCTGCAAAGAAAAACTAGGATAAGTATTACTTTTAATGATTCCTATGACTTGAAATTCAAGTGGAGTATAGTAGAATACTCTTAATAGGAAGTCACTATATGAGTATGGAAGTGGGGCCGCTTCTATGAGAATTATAAGGCTGAATTCTCTAAAAATACTTATAAAACTAGGCAAATGTTCAAACCAAAATGTACAAATGAATATAAGCAATATTGGTAGGAAAGGAGTTGTATGATATTTATTGACTCAAGTATACAATAATAGATGAACAGTTCAAGACATCATGTTCACTGGATAGCTAGTAAACTTGATAAATATTTACAATAGAAGTTTCAAGGCCAAAAGTTACCTATCCTGATACAATAACTTTTTAAATGCTCTTTCTCTGTGTGTGTGTGTGTGTGTGTGTGTGTGTGCGTGTGTGTGTGTGTGTGTGTGTGTGTGTGTGTGTGTGTGTGTGTGTGTGTGTGTGTGTGTGTGTGCATTATGTTAGTCCCGGGGCTTGATCAAAGATGGTAGACACGATGTCGAGATCAGAGGTTCAACAAACATTCACCTTCTGATTATTCTCGAGATCCAGGAGGAACACTATAATATAAGTCTGATTACAAAAGCAACAATAATCAGAAAGAAAATCTCACGTTCTTCCTTGCAATCGCAGTTGCTGACGGACAGAACTGAGTTCAGAAAATAAATCTCACGTTCTTCCTTGCAATCGCAGTTGCAGACGGACAGAACTGAGTTACAACTCAGATGAAGGAGAAGAAAGAAGAAAGAAGAAAGAAGAAGAGGAAAGGTTCTTGCTGGGGTGATTAAGATCACCGTTGCTCAAAGCAAGATTCGTTCCAACACAATCTGCTCCCAGGAACCAGCAAGTTCACGAAGAACTTCTGGAACGCTCGTAAGTCAATATTTGAGACTTGAACGGGCTTTCTGGACTTTACAGACGCCCTTAACTCTCTTCTTGGTGCATCTTTCAAAGGAGGCCAAGGGGCTCTATTTATAGAGTGGAGTTGAGACTTCACCTCTTCTCTTATCCGATGTGGGACTAAAATACCAATACTCAAAAATAGAGTTTGATATTTTAGATCATCCCACAATCAGCATAGAAGTGTGCCAGTCCACGCCTACCCCACGAACACTCCCGTGCATGCACGAGACATCCTGGAGTCCGTGTCCGAGTCCGAGTCCGCACAACAAAAATCAACTTGCATCCGTGTTGGATTTAATCCTTTTTCCTTCTAGGAAAATACTCCCACATAGCACAAACTTGTGCCCCACTACACCTCATGTGCACACCTCAACACAAGCAATGCATTATATTTAGATACTCACCATTGTGTGTAGCCGATGTGGGACTATCTTCTCTAGTCCAAAGGCAAAAAACACCAACAATCTCCCACATATCTCAATATATGGGTTGAACGTTCCCCACAGTGACTGTCCATCTTACATTAGGAGAGATGTCGCTACGACTTGAATCTTCCCGCATAGGTTAAATAACAGCATGATACAAGAATGGACTAAGCCTTTAATTCTACACCATAACTGCAATTCTTCCTACTCACATAATGACATCAACTGTGCTTCTGGCTGCACATTGAAGGCCTTGTACCAGCCTGGTTTTAGTATATAATTTTTGGGCATCTACAAGTTTACCCTCAAGAGACGGCCTGATCTGTCCATACACTATAGGTGAGTTCTTTATAAAGAGTCATGGCATGAAGCATTGCGCTTCTTTGCGGTGCTACGCCGCTATGACATGGCTTAAAGCCGAGGCTTTACCCCACCTGGGTACCTTATCGTAGTGTCATACTACTGTAGCATGAGGTCATAAGCCCCTTTGTAGTGGCAAACTACCCAGCATGAAGCCTTGCGCTTCCGTGCGGTATTACGCCGCTATGACATGGCTTGCGAAGCCGAGGCTTTACCCTACCTGGTAACTCTTCGTGGTGTCATGCCACTGTAACATGAGGACATCGTCCTCTTTGTAGTGATGTCTACCTCTCTTTATTACGATTATCATACAGCATTAGGCTACCTGCCTATTTGCGGTGCTACTCCGCTGTGACTTGGCTTGCAAAGCCGAGGCATTACCCCTACCTGGGAGCCTCATGGTGAAGTTACCTCACTGTAGCATGGAGTTACACTCCTTGTAGTGTTGCACTACCGTGCTTCCTATAAAGCACTCCAGTTATTCACTCTGCCTGAGAACTCATTAAGGCATTTAAACCAACCTTCCCACAGGATCCATTTTCGACAGAAAAGAATAGTAGACAACAGTGGTTGTAGGTCCGTAACCTCTCCATGTCACAGAGGACAAGTACCCACTGTTCCTGATATTCTTCTGGTTAATAGTCCTCCCTTGAACCAAAAGCTAGATGCCTAGTAGATTTCTCTTTGAACTAATAGCATAAAACTTTATGGTAGGATTGTAATAACACAATATCAGAATGCCTTCAAGCCCATTTTACAAGCTGTGTCATCGACCAGCTGGCGCTTGAGGCCCTTGGTGAACGGATCCGCCAGGTTCTCCTGACTCCGAACATCAATCACTGCAATAACACCCCTCTTGATGAGATCGTGTATTGTCATGTGCTTCAATCGCACAGTCCTCTTCTTCCCGTTGAAGAGGTTATTTGATGACACCGTCGCAGTCGCCTGGTTGTCGCAGTATATCGGTATCCCCGGTATTTGTACCTCAACTACTGGAAGATCATACATGAGCTCCCGAAACCATTCTGCTTTCTTCGCTGCGGTATCAACTACAAAGAACTCAGATTTTATGGATGATCACGAGAGCATAGTCTGCTTCTTCGATTTCCACGATATAGCAGCTCCACTCATTGTGAAAATGTATCCACCTATGGATCTCTCGCTCTCCACTTCTGAGCACCAGCTGACATCACTGAAGCCTTTCACTACCGGCGGATCTCCGCTGTAGTGCAGTGCATATGTCTGAGTCTTCTTGAGATATCTCATAACCCGTTTCACAGCTTTCCAGTGCTCAATGCCTGGGTTGCTCGTGAAACGACTCAGCATTCTCACAGCGAAAGCTATGTCAGGCCTTGTGGCAGTAGTAGCATACATCAACTCCCGATTACGCTTGTATACTCCAGCTGTCTGACGTTTTCCCTTGAATTAGGCTTCAGTTTCAGATCACACTTGTACGGCATATCGATCCATAGAAGATCCTGATACCCGTAACGAGCGACATCTTCTCAACATAATGAGACTGTGACAGCGCTAGTCCAGTGTCTGTCCAGATGGTCTTGAGTCCCAAGATAACATCAGCATCTCCCAAGTCCTTCATACTGAACTTCGTCGAAAGGAACTTCTTTGTCTCCGTGACACAGCTTATATCCATACCTAGGATTAGCATGTCGTCCACGTATAGACAAACGATGACTCATCTTCCGTTAGCAAACTTCGAATAGACGTACTTGTCTGTTTCACTGACCCTGTAGCCATTTGACCTTATGACTTTGTCAAACTTCTCATGCCACATTTTGGGAGCTTGCTTTAAACCGTACAGAGATTTTATCAACTTGCAGACTTTGTCTTCAAGACCTTTGACGACAAACCCTTCTGGTTGTTGTATAGATCTCTTCGGTCAGCTCGCCATTCAGGAATACCGTTTTTACATCCATCTGATGTATCACCATCTTATGTATCACTACGAGAGCAATCAACATTCTGATGGTGGTCATCCGGGCTACTGGAGCATACATGTCAAAGTAGTCGATCCCCTGCTTCTGAAAAATCCCCTTGGCCACTAACCTGGCCTTGAACTTGTCAATAGTTCCATCTGCTTTCATCTTCTTCTTGAAGATCCATTTGCATCCGATGGGTTTCGCTCCTTCAGGAAGATCAACCAACACCCAAGTGTTATTTGAGGTGATGGAATTAATTTTATTGTCAATCGCCTCCTTCCAGAAAACATCATCTCTGGTCTTTATCGCCGCATCATAGGTAAGTGGATCTGCTTCCACATGATAGGTGATGAAGTTATCTCCGAAGTTCTTCGGCCTCCTCGCTCGCTTCGACGATGGCTCAGCGAGTTCTGGTTCAACCGTTGTTTCAACAACAACAACTTCTTGGACTACTTCTTTATTGAAAACTTCAGTTTCTTGTGCACCCTTATTGTTCTCCGGTTTATCCGTAAGAATAATATTCTTGTGCCTTGCAAATTGTCTTTACGAGATTCGATGATATGATTTGACTCGATATCAAAAAATCTTCGAGCATCACTCTTCTCGGCATACCCCAAGAAGATCATCTTCGTAGTCCTAGTCCCCAGCTTCTGAATCTTCAGATCTGGGAGCTTCACATAAGCCAGAGACCCCCACACTCGAATGACATTCAAGTTAGGTCTGACTTTGAACCAGTGTTCATGAGGAGTTACGTCCGAAGTTGCATATGGCACTCTATTTAGAATAAAAGTGGTCGTCCATGCAGCTTCTCCCCATTAGCATTTAGGAAGACCCATAGTTAGCAGCATTGAGTTCATCATTTCTGTCAACGTTCTGTTCTTCCTCTCCGCTATCCTATTAGATTGAGGAGAATACGGAGCAGTAGTCTCATTGATGATTCCATGTTCTTTGCAGAATAATGCAAATTCATGAGACCTCTACTCTACATCTCGATCACTTCTGAGTAGTTATAGATCGGTTTAACATTCAGCTTCAGCCCTGAAGTCTCTGAACTACTCGAATGCTGTATCCTTCTACTTGAGAAGTCATACGAACGTGCACTTCGAGAAACACTTTGAACCGGCCTCTATGGAGAATTGATAAAGTCACAGATATTTGAGTGTACTAACTCCAGATGATCAGTACTTTAGTTCAATCGTCTAAGCAGCTTCCCAACAGTCTTGTATCTGCACAGACCTTAAACTCCTCTACCTTCTTACCCCCATATTCCAAAGATAAGGTCCCGGTAGGACAGCTTGAGTCTACTTCTGTCATAGAACAACTCTCAATCCACTCAACCATCAGCAGAAGTTTGAACATTCCTTCAGCACCGAACATCTTTTCGAAGCATGTTCCTCGCCAAGAAATTACCATCTGGCTAGTACGAATGTCCATCTTTCAAGTCTGTATCAGATAACAGACTTTCTGAGATCAGATCGCCGAAAAATCTCTGGTACGTGCAACACGCATTCCAGTGTCCTTGTCGGTGGTTAATAACTACCGTCTCGATCTTCAGAACTTCTGCTAGATATATGTTCGCCATCGAGACCTTCGTCATAACATGACTCGCCCTTGGTGAACAGCTAGCTCCTTTGAGAGCACACGTGGTCAGATGCACTAGTGTCAAACCACTAGTTAGCTACCACGCTAGATAACTCAACATGTGCAACAATAGCAACCAAGTTAAGTAATCAAAATAACCAAGTTTAGCTATACCTGCTATTTTGGTTTGGGCTTGGATTTACATTCACTCATGTAGTGGCCATTCTTGTCACAGTTGAAGCAAGTCACGTGGGACTTGGACTTCTGTTGCTGGAACGAAGGACCATTCACTTTTAGATTAGTGGAGTCCTTCTTCTTGTGATGAGAAGCCACCTGCTTCCCCTTGAACTCTCTTGTCTGCACCAAGTTGGCCTTAGCCAGTTGTTTGGACAGAGAGTCCATCTTCTGTTGAGATCGCATTTCGTCCTCAACGTGGATCTCTTGTAGAAGATCTTCCAAGCTAATGTCCAGCTTCTTTCGAAGCATTCTAGCATAGAAGTTGCTCTAACCAGCAGAAAGTTTCGAGACTATCCCTCCAATGACAAACTTGTCGACGAGAGGCATCTTCTCGTCATCTAACTTCTGGCGTAACTTCAGAAATTCCTTCACTTGAGGTAGCATCGTCATCTCGTCTTCGAAGAGCCACTTGTGGTACTTCTCAACGATGAATATTTTGGACCTGTTCTCATCATCTTCATATAGCTTACCCAAAGAATCCCAGATCACTTTGGCCTTCACCTTTTTGGAAATGACTCTGCCAGAGAGTCTTCCATAGAATTGAGAATCAGCAGTTTACATATGCTGTTTTCTCTCTTCCATTTGCTCTGCTTGACGAGTGAAGCAACAATAGCATCGGCAATTCCTCCTTCTGGAATAGTCGGTTCATCCTCAATCAATACATGGTCTACGTCCACGAGTTGAAGATTAAGGGTGACCTTCTTCTTCCAGATTTGGAAATGTTCTCCGTCGAATTTCTCCAACTTGTTAAAGCTGATATCGATGAGAGAAGCACGAGAGTTCTCCATCTACAAGGATCTTGCTTTGAGATTGTTAGTCCCGGGGCTTGATCAAAGATGGTAGACTAGATGTCGAGATCAGAGGTTCAATAAACGTTAACCTTCTGATTATTCTCGAGATCCAGGAGGAACACTATAATATAAGTCTGATTACAAAAGCAACAATAATCAGGAAAAAATCTTACGTTTTTCCTCGCAATCGTAGTTGCTGACGGACAGAACTGTGTTCAGAAAATAAATCTCACGTTCTTCCTTGCAATCGCAGTTGCAGACGGACAGAACTGAGTTACAACTCAGATAAAGGAGAAAAAAGAAGAAAGAAGAAGAGGAAAGGTTCTTGCTAGGGTGATTAAGATCACTGTTGCTCAAAGCAAGATTCGTTCCAACACGATCTGCTCCCAGGAACCAGCAAGTTCACGAAGAACTTCTGGAACGCTCGTAAGTTAATATTTGAGACTTGAACGGGCTTTCTGGACTTTACAGACTCCCTTAACTCTCTTCTTGGTGCATCTTTCAAAGGAGGCCAAGGGGCTCTATTTATAGAGTGGAGTTGAGACTTCACCTCTTCTCCTATCCGATGTGGGACTAAAATACCAATACTCAAAAATAGAGTTCGATATTTTAGATCATCCCACAATCAGCATAGAGGTGTGCCAGTCCACGCCTACCCTCCGAACACTCCCGTGCATGCACGAGACATCCTGGAGTCCGTGTCCGAGTCTGAGTCCGCACAACAAAAATCAACTTGCATCCTTGTTGGATTTAATCCTTTTTCCTTCTAGGAAAATACTCCCACATGGCACAAACTTGTGCCCCACTACACCTCATTTGCATACCTCAACACAAGCAATGCATTATATTGAGATACTCACCATTTGGTGTAGCCGATGTGGGACATCTTTTCTAGTCCAAAGGCAAAAAATACCAACACATTATGTCTGCAAGGTGTCTGTATTGTGTTTGTATTGTATACAATCAAATATTCATTCATGTGGGGATTGTTGGAAAAGTGAATATATATTTGAAATTTTAATTAATAATAATTGTTTTCTAATAAGTGTGTCCAAGTACAACGAATCTATGGCCACGAATATATTCAACAAATCGATTAAAAAGGTGTGTCCTTTCTATTGTGTATTTTTATCATCTATAAAAGCATAAGTGTTTGAATAATTCAATAATGCAGTCATCCATCAAACATTAAGTATATGAGAGAGAAGGACTACCAACAGTGCTTCATCCAGTTCTTATTGTGTGAAGTGCTGCTATCGAAGGAGAAAACCGTTGTATCTTGGGAGACTAATCGCCATTAAACCGTAAGCACCAGTCCGGGACGAATATTGTCTTAAGAACATTGAACCAAGTTCAAGTCTCGGTCTCGATTAGATCGTTATTTTGTATTTTTATTTCATAGTAAAATATACAAGTTGGAAATTTATTCTTACAATGACGACAACGTGTACGGTACCCAAGACCGACCTTGGCCCAGTGCAGCCAAGGTGACCGTCCACGGCCCACGGATCCAGAGGGCTCATAAAAATCAGTTTAACTATAAATATATTACTATTTTTGTATCTAAAGTAGACCTAGTATATTTCATGGGCCTTAACACAAATAATTATGGTGTAGTAGTTACTATGTTAGATTTGTATATATGAGTTTCTTAGTTCAATTCTTGGTGATGACAGTTTTTTTATTTACTTTGTCCTATTTTTTTATTTTTATTTTACATTATGTATGAGGCCCATTTTGGAAGTTCGTCTCGGCCCCCCATGAGCTCAGGGCCGACCCTGACGGTATCGGATTATTGGCATCGCAGCCGTCGGTATACTCTAGGGCTCCTTCTCCACCTCCACCTCCACCTCCACCTCCACCTCCAGGGGCATCATCACAGTCCGTTGTTACCGACGCTACTCCTCCTGGAACACTCAGTCTGCAGCAGATCACGATGAGGTGTACAACTTTGAGAGGCAGTTGCTAGAGATGAGATAGACTCGTGATCCTGCCACTGCTTCGCCTCATGCTTCTGCTTCTACTCCAGCTCCTCCTCCGGGTGCTGCTCCGACTTCGGCTTCGGCTCCTATCATTCCTAAGGATATACGTGTCATGACCCGCACCCACCGTGAGAGTACGAGTACGTAACAGCGTCCAGCCTACGCCGCAGTGTCGGCGGTAGAACGTTGTTCTAAGTCTCTAACTAACCATCAACTCATGCAGTATATAATGTACTCATCATGATCAACTCCGAACGGAGGACAAGTATAAGATATGGTGTAACTCAATCACAGTCTAAGCATGATAAGATAACACAGAAATATAACTAAAAATTGAAGACAACAATAACTACTGAAATAATAACAACATCTCGAACAATCTCAAATACATCTCAAGTCTCAATTCTATACAACAAGCTCTAAATGAAAACAGATGCCAGTCTACTAAATTAAATCTCGATCACTCCTGAGTGTCGGGGCCAAAGGTAGCTAACCCGTCTCTTGGTCTGTAATATGTAGGGCATGTGTCCTCAGGGCAATCATCTGTAAAATTTTTAACATGTCCAGTCAGGACAGGAACGAGCACAATCTCATCTAAAAAACCTAAGTAAATGACAGAGAACTATACAGCAGTTATAGACAGTTGTATTGATGAATATGGCAGTTTATGTTCAGGTGATGGAAGAAAGACAGATAAAGTGCAAGGAAAGAAAATAACTAAACAAGAGAAGAATCATAGCAATGAAGACTGTAAAATAGAACTAGCTGAACCAGGGTAATATGATATAAAGTCCAGACAGCAATGTAGACAAGTGTAACTCCAGTGTAAGTCCAGTACAAGATGAATCTAATACAAGATGAATCCAGTAAGGGACGATTCCAATTATAGTGATCAATGATTCCAGGGTGAGTCCAGCCTATACTCTAATAGTGTGTTTTAAAATACCGAGATCGACATGTAAACGGCTGTAGGTAATACGGCACATCACACACCTGGCCGGGTGTGAGATGGCTATCATTCCAGTAGATTCCAGTAGATTCCAGTTGGGAGATTCCAGATTGGGGTATGTCTACATGTCTTACTCAAGTATTTCCCCTCCCAGCAAGTGAATCTAGAAATCCGACACAATGATTCAAGATGAGTCCAGCCAAAATATAATGATACCAGTAAATGATTCCAGTAAATGATTCCAGTAAATGATTCCAGTAATAGAAGCCGGAAATGATGATACCAGTAATAGAGGCCAGAAAATAAATGTGTATCGTATACATGAATCCAGACTATCCATACGTGTTGTAACAGAGAATCGCATACAACTAACTAGAACTGAAGTACAGTAATTGACAAGTAAATGAGAGAACTATCAGAGAATGTACTCGCCTTCTACTCTGAAAAGAGTATTATAATATCAGATGTCTGCACCAGAGTCACAATATCCTAAACAGAAAAATATAGGTTATAATGTGTTTAAAATAAGACAGATGATGTTTATGATGCAATCTACATGATTTCTAGGCCAATCTAGGTCAAAGTCCACTCTAAGTCAACCCTGGTCAACTGTCTATGTCAAACTAGGTCCAAGTCAACTCTCTATGGTCAACTACCTAGTTAACTAATGACAACAAGTCAATATTGGTCAAACTTTGGCTAGTAAGGGTCAATTGGTTAAACTTGGTCAATTTCTAGGGTATTGGTCAATTCTAGTCAACATGGTCAACACCCTAGGGCACTAGGTCAACACTAGGCCTAAATCACAATCACTAAGTCTAATAGAAATTTATACTAGGCTAACAACCTAGGAAAACCTAATACTAGCTATAGGCTAGAAATCCTATAGGTCTAAGTACCAACCCAAGCCTATAAGCTAAACTAAACTCAAGCTAGTACTATAGCCTACTACTACTCTACCTATAGCCTAAACCAAGCCACAAGCCTAAGCCAATATACTCAAAACCTAACATCACATATATGTAAATACTCATATATATACATTCATACATATATATAAACTCACATATCTGGCATACATTACATAGATGCATACATGTATATATCATTGATTTATATTTACATTGCCTACCTGTCATGCATCTATCATTACCTACATGCTCTAGTGTTAGTTCAAATATTGCATACATATTGGCATTCATACATTTAGAGGTAGAGAGAGGGTTAAGGGGTTCATTTCAGTCACTGTGTATGTATAACAGGTTTTAGTGTAACTCAGTTTCAGGCTGCAATGTGTGTGTGTTAAAACATTTCCAGTTTTGTGTGTGTAGGAATTACAACATGGTTGGCAAGATTAAAGAACAGTATGTGTGTATGAACTGAACTAACATGTGTGTGTGGGTACAATGATGTGAACATGTGTGTTTCAAATTCAGATTTCAGGTATCAATGTTCATGTGTCAGTGTTCACAGGTTTTAGGGTGTCAAGAGTGTGTGCACAGGGTATATAGGAGTGTGTGTACTTGTGTGTGTGGGTGTATAGATATGTTCTCAGAATTCAATGAATAAGTGTCAAGACAGTTTCATATTCAGATTCAACCCAATACCATGTATGAATACATTTGAAACTGTCTAACCATTGTGATGTGAAATGTGGACTGAAATTATGGTTCAAGGACTGAAATAACAAGGAATGGGCTGAAACTAAGCAACTGAGCTCCTATAGAAAATGGGGCTGAAACTAATGGTATGGACTGAACTACATATGCAGGTGTATTCAATAAGAAGAACATGAATTCCATTCCTACTCCTATCCAAACTTCAAACTGAAAGACCATGCCAAGCCAAGGCCATGTCAAGGCAAAACCAAGGCTGCCTGGCCAATCCTTCCTCACAGAACCTGGGCTGAACCCAGTTCAGTCCAACATTGTGTTATCAGCCAAAACAGAAACCCAAAATCTCAGTTTATACATTGAGAAACATTCAATTCAGTTCATACCTTTCATTCACAGAAATTGACCCTAACAACACCAAATCAGCCCCAAATTTTGACACACATTTAGCAATCATGTAGGTGTACCACATAGAGGTTTTTATCTATACTAGTTAACAGTTAAAAATAGTTTAAATTGATGCTAGAATTCGAATTAGAAAATCTGGAAACCACAGGAAATAAACTGATATTTAAAGTATCAGTAAAATTGGGAAATCGAGAAATGAGCATCGAAAACAAACTAATATGCAAAATCAGTGGTTGGTAAAGCAAGTACATATTGTGTACGTGTCATACAATGTATTTGTGTCCACCCAAGTGGACACAAACGTGTCCAACAGATTTAAAAACCCCAATCGAAGCAAGGACAGAGTGCAGTGAACCCATCATCGTGCACGTGTGTCGAGTGAGGTAGAGATACGTGCATTGCACCAACTGTATTGTGGTTGTGCACACGTGTCCACCTAGACTAGGGGGATGTGTCTAAGTGCCTGTACGAACCCCAAGATGTGTCGTGTCCTAGTTTCAAAGCCGTATCAGTGGCTCGATATCGCGTGTGTGCGTGTCAGGGAATTTCGATGCGAGCTCGAGAACTTCCTCGACTCGCAACCAAGTGCCACGAAACTTGGCAAGGGTCTAGTCAGACATGGGACCCATCACCTCGTCAAATTCCACATGTCTTAGTGAAGTATCGTGTCCTACATCAGCCCCGAAATGCAGGGGATGTGCACAGGCACAATGTGCCTCGTGCAGGCGTGTCAGTGACTCGTGCGCGTGACACACGACACGTGACACATCGTGATCGTGTCTAGGGGTAGAGGGGGACTAGGGCTTGGTGTTTAGGTGTCTGTATCGTGTCTAATGTGTGTTGTGTCGTGTGTCCAGTCGCTTATCAGTGTGCGTTTGTACGCGTGTACAGCTCGCGCGCGCGGCCAGTGCGGCCAGTGCGAGTGAGTTTTCTCACTCGACATGACACGACTCGACACGAGACTTTGGGGGTGTCTTTTTAGACATTGCCCCTAGGTCTGTGTCAAGTGGCACATGTCCAAGTTTCGTGTACAGTGCACACGAGGTGTCAGTGAGCAGGACAGTGCACTCGTGTCGTGCACGCGTGTCCAACAGCAAAAACTGACACAAAATGACACAAAAACACCTAACACCCTTCACAAAATTTAATGTACATACTAAGATCTACCATTTCATGTAATTATATTTTCAAAAATCGAAAATAATTTCCTAAGGGGCATTCTATCGAACACCTAACATACACTATGACACGTGTCCGATACGGACACCAAACGGACACGAAATCCACCCAAATTTGAGGTACAGCTAGGGGACACCTAAACCTAGCCTAATATGCAAAGAAATCAAAATAATAATACAATTTAAAGGGTTTTACCTATAGGTGTTATTTGCAAGAAAAAGCTTCAAATGGGGGGTGTTCTTCTTGATGGCCAAATGCTCCAAATTGATCCCAAACTGAAATAGCTCTCCACCAACAGTCCATAAACTTAAATTAGAACCCAATGCAAAATACTATGATGAAAAAGGAGATCAAATGAATAAAATGAGAATTTTTGGAAGGGGGAAAATTACCTTTCTTTTCTCCAAGTGTTGGAATGATAAAAAGAGGCAAGCCCTAATAAACAAGTGTTTATATAGGGTGGGGATCCCTATAGCTGGTCATAAAGGGAGGAATTAGGGTTAGGGCTTCTAGTTATGGGCCATGGGCCAAGTCATAAGTCATTAAGTCATGAAATCATAAGTCATTTCATTAAACCATAAATCATGAAATGATTTCACTCAAACTAATCCTCCTATTCCAAAATTAGTTTCTAATGACTAAAAGTAGGTTAACCTAAGTTAGACTAGGGTTACCATAGCTAGGGTTAGGTTCTAGGCTAGTCCACTAGGTCTCAACAAGTCAAAGTCAAACTACACCAATTCATTAAATCATCAAATAATTCAATTAAGTCAAAATGACCAAATTACTCCTAGGCTAAAAATGATAATTAAATCATCCTAATGACATGGTTAGGCTCTAGGTCATGCAGTCACTAGGGTTTCACTAGCAGCACGTCAAAATCACAAGTCATGACTTAAAGCAGATTTTAAATAGTTTAAAAAAATTAATAAAAATCACCAAAAATTATAATGTGTAATAATTATCAATAATAAATAATTATAATTAAAAAAAATTCAAAATTATCCTCATCTGAAAAACTGGGTGTTACAATCCTACCCACCTTAGAAAAATTTTGTCCTCGAAATTAAGATGATCGTATCCCTACTAGGTCAAACCCCCAACAATCAAAGTCAAAGATAACATGCAACACTGTCCTACTGGTCATGATTCCACTGTCTCGAACAGGGTAGCTACACTATCTAGCAATCATAACTATATCCTGGCAGGTACTAATGGAATTACACAGGAAAGTGGGAAGGAAGAATGAGAAGGACAAACATGCTAATCCATCACCTACAGCGTCGGTCTCCTCGACCGCCATCGCAAAGCTCCACCCCTCTGGTGCTGAGCTACAGGTGGCCTAGCTCCCTCAAAAGGAGGTGCAAAGGGACAGTCTACCATCCTATATGAAACTGGTAAGGTCAACTAGGAATTAATTATGAAGGGTTACCATTCCAAGATGATCAAAATCGAAAGTTTAAGGCACGAGTGTCAATAGCATTGAAAATCAATAATACAGTATATAAAAGAGGATTTAGTCCTGGACGATCTAAGTTGATCAATTTCAGGATACATCGAAGTTTGGGCAAGATGGAGAACGAGGCCATTGAAGTCTGAGCACGAGTATCCAAGATTTGATATCCATGTCACAATTGAATTTATTCAATTGAATATGACCCCAAACACTGGATGATAAGGAGGATGACCCAGTCAACTGGTCACGATCAAAGAATTAGAATTTAAAGGATGATGTAAGGATATAGAATAAGGCAATTTCTTCCTTTGGATGGGGAAACTAAACATGATACCTTGGGTTGATCTATCAAGTACAGTGCCTTTTCTATCTGAAATATGTGAAAGGCAAAACAATAATGAGTTCAAAGGCGATGTTATTAAGTACAATACGTGGTTCATAGGCGATAGAAATAATTCAAAAGAGAATTGCCAAAGCTATCGTGGATGAGACTCTGGGCAAATTTAACTATGTCTCCCTCCATGTAGAATAATATATGAGAAGCGAACCAAAGTGCAATAGGTTGATCAGACCATCATGCACCGGTTCTGATTAGACAATATATTAGTGGGTGCCAGCCCCCAATAAAATATGTCATGATCAAGCTCGAATAAGATAAGCTCACAAAACTGGTGGTAAATTAGCAACATAAGACAGACAAAATATAAGTAAGGATAATGATGAAGGAAGTTAATAGTCTAAGATCCTTTAGACATCAAGGAGTGAGGGTGAATCAAAACAAGAGGAAAAGGATTTTCAATTTGAAGTTCATAATGATATTCTCAAGGGTCGTCCAGGAATCTCTCAAGTAGTCCTAACTGTGATTGAGTACCTTTCCATTAAACCCTATCGCTCAATCCTATCGCAGGCTCGCAGCAGTACAACTAAGTTGTCGTACTACCACGATATCGCACTGATGCGACTCTCGACCTGCATGGGCCACCACTAAAAACGTGTCACAATCCGCACCCACCGTGAGGGTATGAGTACGTAACAGCACCCAGCCTACGCCGCAGTGTCAGTGGTAGAACGCTGTTCTAAGTCTCTAACTAACCATCAACTCATGCAGTATATAATGTACTCATTATGATCAACTCCGAACGGAGGACAAGTATAAGATATGGTGTAACTCAATCACAGTCTAAGCACGATAAGATAACACAGAAATATAACTAAAAATTGAAGACAACAATAACTACAGAAATAATAACAACATCTCGAACAATCTCAAATACATCTCAAGTCTCAATTCTATACAACAAGCTCTAAATAAAAACATATGCCAGTCTACTAAACTAAATCCTGATCACTCCTGAGTGTCGGGGCCAAAGGTAGCTAACCTGTCTCCTGGTCTAAAATATGTAGGGCATGTGTCCTCAGGACAATCATCTGTAAAATTTTCAACAGGTCCAGTCAGGACAGGAACGAGCACAATCTCATCTAGAAAACACAAGTAAATGACAGAGAACTATACAGCAGTTATAGACAGTTGTATTGATGAATATGGCAGTTTATGTTCAGGTGATGGAAGAAAGACAGATAAAGTGCAAGGAAAGAAAATAACTAAACAAAAGAAGAATCATAGCAATGAAGACTGTAAAATAGAACTAGCTGAACCAGGATAATATGATATAAAGTCCAGACAGCAATGTAGACAAGTGTAACTCCAGTGTAAGTCCAGTACAAGATGAATCTAATACAAGATGAATCCAGTAAGGGACGATTCTAGTTATAGTGATCAATGATTCCAGGGTGAGTCCAGCCTATACTCTAACAGTGTGTTTTAAAATACCGAGATCGACATATAAACAGCTGTAGGTAATACGGCACATCACACACCTGACCGGGTGTGAGATGGCTATCATTCCAGTAGATTCCAGTTGGGAGATTCCAGATTGGGGTATGTCTACATGTCTTACTCAAGTATTTTCCCTCCCAGCAAGTGAATCCAGAAATCCGACACAATGATTCAAGATGAGTCCAGCCAAAATATAATGATACCAGTAAATGATTCCAGTAATAGAAGCCAGAAATGATGATACCAGTAATAGAGGCCAGAAAATAAATGTGTGTCATATACATGAATCCAGAATATCCATACGTGTTGTAACAGATAATCACATACAACTAACTAGAACTAAAGTACAGTAATTGACAAGTAAATGAGAGAACTATCAGAGAATGTACTCGCCTGCTACTCTGAAAAGAGTAGTATAATATCAGATGTCTGCACCAGAGTCACAATGTCCTAAACAGAGAAATATAGGTTATAATGTGTTTAAAATAAGACAGATGATGTTTATGATGCAATCTACATGATTTCTAGGCCAATCTAGGTCAAGGTCCACTCTAAGTCAACCCTGGTCAACTGTCTAGGTCAAACTAGGTCCAAGTCAACTCTCTATGGTCAACTACCTAGTTAACTAATGTCAACAAGTCAATATTGGTCAAACTTAGGCTAGTAAGGGTCAATTGGTTAAACTTGGTCAATTTCTAGAGTATTGGTCAATATCCGTCAACTCCGGCCATTTTACATTTTATATCCCATCAACGCACCACTTTATATCCCATTAATCATTTACATCCCACTACAGCGCGTCAAGCCATCGCGAAAAAAATAAATAATATAAGGAAAACGCCCTTAGGAAGGGCGTTTCCTATATTTTACTTATATTTATTTAATCCCACATCCACGTACTCTAACGGAGTTAGGATCCGTAAAAAGAAAAATATTTTAAAATAAAAAAAAAGTACATAACGCCCATAGTAAGGGCGTTCTTGTGCTTCCAATGAAATTTTTTTGAACTTTGTGCTTTCAGTGGAGTTTTAAAAGTTTTTAGTGCTTTGCATGAAAATTTTCCTATATGAATTGATGTTGGATTTTTCTCAGGTTTTAATATCAAAATTTGGTATTAACTATAATGTCCGTATTATAATTTTAACATTTTTTTGGCAACAGTGGAGTGGAGGACAAAGAGGCAAGCAATAGAAGACAATTCCTAATATTTGTGAAGAAAAACAAACAGTAGTATTCAGATAAACTTTTTTTTTGTCCAACTTATTAATTTTTTTCTTTTTTTTATTAATATAAATTTGTATTTATATTTCACTTTTTGTCATTTTATTTTTGTCACAAAAATATCGTTTTGTCATAAAAATATTCGTCTTATAAGGAAAAATATTTTTTATGCCAAAAAATTAAAATATAAGTTTAATAAATATAAAATATAGAATATAAGTATAAATTTATATTAATAAGGGAGACGATCTTTGAATTGTCAAATTATAGGTGTACAGTAGAAACTCTATAAAATAATACACTTGGGACCACCAAAATTTATTAATTAAAAGAGTTATTAATTAATCGATAAATTAATAATTATTAATTTATATATTAATTAATATTTTATTAATTTATAGTAAAATACTTACGTAGTTTACAAACACCTTTCAAGCTTCCACTTAATTATTGTATACAATGCATGTGTATATCAAATGAAGGGCCAAATTTGAAAGAAACCTTCAATCTCCCACCTTATTATGCTTCTTGTGTTCAGTGTATCACTTTATGGACATTAAAAATATTTTCTATATAGTAGTTTACAAACACCTTTCAAGCTTCCACTTAGTAGTTTACAAACACCTTTCAAGCTTCCACTTAATAGTAGTTTACATTGAACAATTTCTTGTTGAGCTATGAGAAAACAACACCAGAAGTTCTTACCATGCTAAGAAAAATTAGAGACGAGATTCAAGGGGAAATTGATTTCAACAAAAAACAAAAGACAATTGAGTCATTTTTCAAGAAACCTTCATAAATCATTCATGTAATATGCTATATATAAGAAATTATTAATTTATATTTTATATGGGGTCTGAAGAAATTATCAAAAATGTATTATCTTATAATTTTAGCGAATTATTAATTTAGCACCCTATCCCCGAGTCGGGACCGGCCAAAAATATTATCTTAGAGAGTTTATTAAATAATCGAGTATTAATTTATAGAGTTTCTACTGTATATTGTTATTATAATTATTATTATTGAATTTGGCAAGAAATAAACTCCTCGCCGAGTTATTGCCGAGTAGTACTTGATGGGGGGTTGGGGATGGTTTTTGACATTGGTCCCACAAGGAGAAAAGAAAGGACGTTTGAATTTATTCCTTTGCCTGAGGGCTGGTCAAACGTACTTCCCTAGACTAAAAAAATAAAGCTCAAACACACAAACATAGGGCATGGGCAACACACCACCCTTGTCAGTAGAGGTCTCCACTCCAGTCCTATAAACCTCATCACCACCCCACCCGTGTGTGTGTGTGTGTGACCCCCCTTCTTCTCTCTCCAATCACTATTCTCCTTAATCTCATGCCCCCTACGTCTAAACCTAACCAACACTAAACTAGACCTCCTTAATTTATTAATTTCCTTAATCCGAGGTTTTAATTAAGGATTCTTTACAGTAGCAGTCCGATAAAGAGTTTTATAGTCTATTGCATTCCGGGTGGGGGTCTAGGGAGCCAAATAGAGCTGGGTCCAGCGAAGCTCCGATCGAATTTGAAGACGAAGTTTATTATTTGAAACGGAAACAGTTATGGAGATATGTTTCTAACTTTATGGAGTCACGGAATTAGAGCTGAAGGCTATTTTGATCTATCCTCTTAAGCATCTCTCAATATTTCTAAAATTACAAACATTGAATTGTGTCAATTTTCCGTAAGAAATGGGACACTTTATTGCATAACTTATATATATATATATATATATATATATATATATATATATATATATATATATATATATATATATATATATATTGAAAGAAGATAATTGTGGCGAGCGCTCCCACCGGAAATCGATCTCCTGACCACTCGGGCCGCATACCTCTCTTAACCACTAGTAGTCATGAGATCGATTCCCGGTGGGAGCGTTCGCCACAATTACCTTTTTTCAATCAATATATATATATATATATATATATATATATATATATATATATATATATATAAGGAGCTCTCTGAGTGAGGCGATTTCTCGTGCTCCAGGCGTATTGGCTTCTGCCCTTTCGGCAGGGCCGCTCCGGCCACCTCCTGTGGCGAAGGTTCCTCCCTTGGTGGTGTGGCATCTCCGGTAAGTCTTCTCCATTTGTCGTCTTCGTATCCGGTGCCCTGTCCAGCCTCTTGCACCCGCTGCGTCTTCTCCGGCGAGCTCTTTGGGCAGACTGCTCTAGTTCTCCTCTTCTCCCCGCTGCCTCGCTGGGGGCATCCTCCGATGAGTAGGATGGATAGGGTTCCGTCGTCCGGCGAACCTCCCACGTCTGCAATGGCCCCCCCTTCGCCTCGCCCGGCCCTGACACCTCGGTCCCCGGACCAGCTAGCCATGGTCGGGCTGGGCGGCTCCCTCTCCAGTCAGCCATCGGTGCCTCCCCGACAGGCAGACGTACTCCTCTTATCTGACGCGGTCGAACTTGGCCCTTCGCCTGCCGGCCAATGCTCTCCGGCTTCTTCTGGCGGCCCCTCCTCGATTCCTGGGAACCCTGACTCCCGCCCCGCTCCTCGGCTAGGTTTAAATTCAAATTTGAATTCACACTCCCCCCATCCCAACTTGCAATTTGGCGCTGGTCATGCTGCGCCACCCAGACCCGCACACCCCCTGCAAGTGCGCCATGGTTGCACGCCCCAACATGCACAAGCCTCGCACAATGGTGGGATGTCCCAGTTGGTGCTACCCCTTCATGCGTTGCCTTGTGGCACGCACCAGAAAGTACAAAGCTCTACCCCTTTCGCGTCTCCCCTGTTAACCCCCTAGGCTTGGCCTGTGTCGGATGCAGGGAGTGATGGCCTCCCAGCCGGCGCGCCAACTGCTGAGGCTGCCGTGCATACTGTCTCTGGCGCCAAGATTCTTACCCGTGTGCTCTCCTCCTCTGACCTTTTGGTTGGCGCAGGGACCCAGGCTGCACCTCCCATTAGGGCATCCCCTATCCCTACTCCATCCATGGTGGCACCCGCCAAGACGCTTCGCTTGACTGCTCAACACTCTTCCATGCTCGATAAGGTGGCGCCAACTGCTCCGTCTGTCACGACCCGTACCCGTAGTAAAGGCATGAGTGCGTGACAGCGTCCCAGCCTACGCCGCAGAAACGGCGTAGAACGCTGTCTAGGTCTACTATCTAACAAAAATTATAATATCAAAATCTGTCGAGAACGATCAACTCCGAATAGAGGACAAGCAATGATAATATAATATACTCAATCACAAACTCTAAGAAATATAGATGATACCAAAAGATAAAGACAACAAGATATGAAATATCATCCTGAAAATCCAACACAGAATAATACAAGTCCAGTCACAGAGTCAATAATCTCAATACAATACTAAAATAATAACAAGCCAAAATGTAATCTGGAGACAAAGTCCAGTACCAAACTAAACTAACTAAGCTACTCTAAAGCCCCATCGGCTGGAGCTAACCCTTGCTGAACTAGGGTCTCCAAGTCTAGGCCAACTACGTCATGAGGACCGTAGTAGGTAGGACAATCCTCCTCGCCATAATCTGTAAAATTTTGTCAACATATCCAGTCAGGATAGAACGAGCACAAATCTCAAATAACAGTTCTAGTTAGACGATATTGAAAATGTAGCAGTAAATAGAGAGAATATATGAGGTAAAATAATGTGTACATGAATCATGGTAAGGCATGTCAAGACTGTAACTGAATGTAAGAACACAAAAACAGTATATATCATGTACAAAAATCTGGAACTATATCTATGTGAGTTTAGTATTAATTTCAACATGTGATCGGCTTAGAACTTGATACAATATTTGGCCTGGCTAATCATACGTGAGTGTATGATTAACACTATACAATGATGATACAATAATACTGTGGGGTATTGATCACATATCTACGCTAACACCCCCATCCCTGATTAATATAGTGGATCCAACCATGACACATCATGACACGTGATTCTCTGAGAAGGTAGCTAGCCTTCGCAGAAATCGTATCTATACAATGAACAATAAATAATGAATACTTGCCCAGTGTATACCATATATAAGAGGAATAACATCTTATGACAGGATCCAGACAATACCAATCCGTGTGCACCATGTGTCAAGAGAACAAGGATATCTATACTAAATACAAGAAACATAGACGATATCATAAAACAAAAATATTATCAGAGAATGTACTCGCTTGTGGTCCTGAGCTGATAAGGTGAACAGACGCTCAGAGTAATCACAGACCTAAAGATGAGATACTACAAGTCAAAATATGGTTTAATAATGAAAGGAAAGCTAATCGAGTCATGATATGCAAGTCTAAGTCAAAACTAGGTCAAACTAAGTCACACCAAGCTAAACTATGTCACACTAGGTCAACCAAGGTCAAACAAGGTCACAGGAAGTCAATCCAAGTCAAACTTGGTCAATCTGGGTCAAAGGTTGACTTACAGTTGACTTTTAGTTAAAAAGTCAACTCTGGTCAACAATGAGTCAACCCTGGGTCAAACTAGTCAAATATTGACTAACAGTTGATTTTTAGTCAACTGGTCAACTCTGGTTTGGTTTCGATCAATTCTAAGTCAAGTGTTGACTTGAAGTTGACTTTCGGTCAAAAAGTCAACTCTTGGTCAACGGAGGTCAAGACTAGTCTAAACTACCCTCATCTAGTCATTACCTACCAAGACAACCTATTTCTAAGCCCATCTTAGAAGTCAAACTCAATATCTTAACAATACCCCATTACCTACATTTACCCTTCACAAGGTAAATACCAATACCTTGCCCATTACAAAGAAAACTCCTCTAGATCTCAGGATACTAGCCTAGGCTTCTTAGGGTAGCTAGATACTATCCTATCTAGGGTTTACCAACCAAGAAATCTTGGGTTCTAGGACATCTAGTCCATCTTATGGTCATGTTGGTCATCTCGACATTACCTTAGGGTATCGTCATGATACGATATGGTATCGTGAGATACCACACTCTATCTTCTATCCAACCTTCCTAGTTTACTCTTCCACACTCTCCTAGTGTCTAGGTTAGCCCTCTCTACTAGTCCACTAGGATACTAACTTAGTTAGGGCACTAACTTAATTAACTCACTACTAACACTTCACTAGCACCAACTCTAGCACCAATCTCAAAACCCACACTAACTAACACTCATATCCACTCTCTAAGACACCATCTAGGGACACCAAACTAAGGCCAAATTAGTGGGTTAGATAGGGTATAGGCTTATTTGTGAAGGAACAGATGAATGGTATGAATGAATAAATATTTGAAGTGAATGGATGAATGGAACTATTATGAAGTAAATGAGGACTGAAATATATATGAAATAAAGATAAATGGGTTGAATGTAGGGACCAAGGGGTAACTAAATGGTGTAAGAGAATGGATGAATGATTTACTTATGGATGGAGGGATGAATGAACTATGGATGAATGAGTGAGTGAATGGTGAAATGGGTTAATGAATGTGGGGACTATTTTAGGACTGGTTTAGGAGTGCTTATAGGCTGATTTTGGGGACAGTTAAGGATTGGTTTAGGGGCTGAATTGGGTGTCACTTGTAGGCTGAATTTATGGACTGGTTTGGGACTATTTGGGACTGCTATGGGGCTGTCATTTGGACAGGTTTTAGGGGCCAAGTGGCTGTCCATTTGGACTGAATAGGGACAGCTATAGGACTGAACAAAGGGGCTGTACAAGGCTGAATTGAATGGAACATAGGGCTGAATATATGGCTGAATTGTATGTGATATAGGGGCTGAAATGTAGGGCTGAATGGGGGACTAAAATGGGCTGAATTGGGGCTGCTAAGGGGGGCTGATTAAGGCTGTGATATAGGGCTGTTCTCCTCCCCTTCACTGCTGAATTTGTAGCAGCATGCAGCTGCTATTCACAGCAGGTTTCCCCCCTTTTTTACACTCAAACACTCCTTTCTACACTCTCTAATTCTTCCTCATTCCCTCTTAATCCCATTCTCTAATCCCTCTCTCGAATCACTCTCTAACTCTCTCAATATCTCACTCTCTATCACTCTCACAACCTCAAACTCTCTAATACTCTCAACCAAAAATCACACACACACTAATTCATCTACCAAGTCCACCACTCTCAACTCTACCTATCAAATCTCTACTCCCCACCACACACACATACATATATATACATATGGACACACACACACACACACCCCCCTATACATATGGATACACACACACACATATATATACATACATACTACCAACACTACCACTACTACCACACACACACTACCAGCACCACCCCTACTACCACACACTAACACACTCCCCCATATAAATATACACACATACACATACACATACACATATGCATATACTCCTAAAGGACCCAAAACCTTATCCGAATACCCAATCGTTGCAATTCTACCCTCTAGGGCCTAGACACGTGCCCCACAAAAGAAATCTAACTCGTGCATGCGAGCGAAAATGAGAAACGAGGCCCGAATGGCCAAATGGCCATTCTGGCGACTCCGGGGTGTCCGATTCGTGATACGCATGATACGGACACCAAACCTATCCGGATTCGACCCAAATTCTACCCATGAGTTCTAAATAATGATTAGAACCTATTCTAAGTACTAACTTGACGATTCTAGTGTCGGTGCAAAAAGTCACCCGTGTGTTGGAACCTGAAAACCCCGAAAAAGCTTATTTTTATGATTTCTCTCAAAACGACCCCACGTATCCAAATATGGACACGTACCTAGCCTCATCTCACCCAAACTAACCTAATTAGGTCTAATTAGGTTAGGGGTAACACCCAAACTGTCACTTTCCGTTCCCGGAATACGTATTCTAAATACATGTACTGCTAGAATGTATTTATTTAATATTTATCATGTATTGTTCTGTATTTAAATTCCTTTAATTTCTTGCTAATTATTTTTTCTGCATTTTACTTTCTGTATTTTACTTTCTGCTTTACTTTTGGGTTTGGCCCGAGTTGGTTTATTTTTCGGCCTTGAATGGTTCAACATGAACCAAACCCCCCACATACCACCACTCCTTCATTTAAAGCCCATCCCTTTTCTCTCTCTTTATTACTTCTTCTCATCTCTCTTCTTCTTCCTCATAACTCCCCCACCAACCTAGGAGGGCTAGGCAAGTGCCAACTTGCTTTTTGATGGATTTCCATTTTTGTTGTTCCATTGTCCTCCTCTCTAGATTCTTAGACACTTTAGTACTTAGCATTTTCAATTTCCATGGCTCATTTCATGTAGATCTAAGTTTAATACATTATTCAGAATTTTTAGGTTTTGATCTAGTAACTTTATTATTTTTCAAGTTTTGATGGTTCCATGTCGTAGGGAATTCGATTCTACCCAATTTTGCCTATTGGAAGTCCTGATTTTGACTTATTTTGAGTAATTTATGGTCTTTTTGGTTCATGAGTTTTCAAGGCCATTAGAGGCTGATTGGAGAAGATGAGCAGTACATGCTGTTTCTGGCGCATGCTATTTTCTGGCGAATACTGTTTCTGGTACATGCTGTTTCTGGCGCATGCTGTTTCCGGACGCATGCTGTTTCTAGCGCATGCTGTTTCTGGTGCATGCTGTTTCTGGCGCATGCTGTTTTCTGGCACATGCTGTTTTCTGGCACATGCTGTTTCTTGGCACATGTTGTTTCTTGGCACATGCTGTTTTCTGGCGCATGTTGTTTCTGGCACATGCTGTTTTCTGTGGCCGTATGACACTTCCTGGACGCATAAGATCCTGACCATATATGCATTCTCAGCCGCATGAACTTCTATAATTTTTCGGCCGCATGAACTCTAACCCATGATGCCTTTTGACTGATTCTTGTTCCGAATTAACATTGATTGATATTGATTATGACCTTGACTAATAATTGATCATGCGCTCCTAGTTGGAACTAAGAGGCTGGCTAGTCGTCTTATTGAATTAAATGAATGAGACATGTTCATATTAATTATGAACTATTGTAATCGATTGACCGATCCCGAATATTGGCATACAGGCATATGCAGGCTTCAATTTATTTATTTATTTATCTACAAAAGCAGCATATGTACTTTATGGTCAAGGCATGATTATTCTGTGGCTAGTTTTGATTGTTGCATTACGCTATATAAGACCTACAACCTAACCGTATGGGTATCGTTGTAGAGATATGCATATCGTATCCCGTACGAAAGTACTCATTCTGAATGACCATGATCCACGGCATGAGATTTCACTCAACATAGAGGCTATTAAGTTAAATAAAATGATGATTGCATGGAGAGAACGGATTTCCGAGTTCTTACATGGCAGCCCTCTTTGGAACTATTAAGTGCTCGACAGGCCGGCTGGTTCCCACAGATACTGCAAACCTGCCACACGGGCAGAGAGTGGTATCTG
The DNA here is from genome assembly GCA_029216955.1 of Iris pallida. NCBI lineage: Eukaryota > Viridiplantae > Streptophyta > Magnoliopsida > Asparagales > Iridaceae > Iris > Iris pallida. The sequence continues at coordinate 11,096,556 of JANAVB010016197.1, read as the reverse complement.
CTTATATTATTTATTATACATTGTATATTAACGACGGGCGTCCCGCTGGGACTCGTCTAAATACATGATTGGCACAATTGATTGATTGGGTAAACTAGCCTTGTTTGCGCATAGTAAGAACTGAGGAATCCTTTATCGCATAGTTTCAAGATAACTTGGAACCCACAATAGCAAGCCGTAGTAGTTGCATGGCCGTTTAAAATGATTTGGTTGTGTACTGTACCTACTCTGTTGACTAACTGAGATGATCAGAGTGTCGAGACATGACGGGCCAACTTCTGTCCTTGTTTGGTTGGGAGGTTGGTTCGAAGTGTCGTGACGTTGTGTGAATCCAAGTAGCAAGCAGAGATCTACTATTATATTCTCTTATTTACTGGCTTAATTCCTTATATTGTGCTTTCTTGCGGTACTTGCTATTAGAGGTCTAACCTCTCTGGTTTTACATAGCCCGATTTAGAGCCGGTTACCGAGGACTCAGTTTACTTCCACCTCCAAGATGGTCAATACTAGAGGGATGATGGCAGGAGGACTCGAGTGGGTTCCTTACTTCCCCGCTCGTTTTGTTACTTACTTTATATTTTGTCGTTTGGCACCGATATGTTAGTCGGATTATCTTGTACTTACTTTAACATAATTATAATTAAGTCAGACTGCAGCTGATAATAATTGTGTATACCTTGCTTCGTCATCTGGCTATGTTTTGTAAAGCCAGATATCAAGAACATTTTGACTGAGCATTTGGGACGCCTTACTGCTTTATCTTACATGTTCTCTATTTCTGTTTCGTGTTTGAATGATTGAGACAATAGATGTGAAGTGACCATAGTATGACTTTCATGTAGTATGCACCCCCTCGTCTTATTAGACAGCATTGATCGTATTATACGATATTCTTCTACCCGTAATACGTAGCTGGCTGAGTCATTCCTCCGCTCTCCAGTATTCTGGTTCTGGGACGTGACAAGGTTTTAGTGGTGGCCCATGCAGGTCTGATTTCAGACTTGTGGGGTGTTTTGATTTATAGGATGTCTCAATCACACATGTTCCCCCTTGATCTCATGATTCGTTGTTCTCAACTCTAGCTTGACATTCTAGTATCCTTTGACTTCATTGATCTTTCCTGTCCGGTCGTTTGATTGCTCTCTTGTCCCTTTTCTTAGGAGCACTTCGTCCGCATCTGTCAGAGCTGGACAACAGTAACAAGGGCAACATGGACAACCTGACCAGGTTGGTCAGCAACAAGGGCCAGTACTACCCCAAGAGGCTATTCAAGAAGAAGTGATAGTGGAAGCAGCAGCAGGATCGCAGTATCCGGAGGTTCCACCACCACCAACAGTTCCACCTACCCCTGTGGGAGTAGACACACCGGCCGTTTTGGAGATCATGAGAGGGATGATGGCTACTCAGCAACACCAGATGTTAGCCCAGCAGTGCCTGCACATTCAGTTGCAGGAGCAGAACGTACTACTCAACCAAGGGTTGCAGACAGCTTTGGAAAGAGGGGCAAGGCCAGATTCAGGAGCATCAACCAGATTTTGCAAGTTCAACCCCCGCTGTTTCGAGGGCACGGAGGATGCCATCTCAGCAGATGCATGGCTTAAGGATATTGAGGCTATTCTGACGGCAGCTAAGGTACCGGTAGAAGAACGTGTGGATCAAGTGAAGTTGTTACTTCAAGATCTCGCGTGTGATTGGTGGGAATCAGAGGAAGTAGGCATCAGACGTCCTGTTGCTTGGGATGATTTTACCGCAAGATTCAAGACAAAGTATTATGGAGTTGTGGCACAGTTTGAGCTACAACAGAAGTTTATCAACCTCAAGCAGGCCGGCAAGACGATAGATGTTTATACAGCGGAGTTCTGCAGATTGAGTAGGTTCGCCCCGGAGATGGTAGCAACAGAGAGCCAGAGGGCTATGAGGTTCCAGCAAGGGTTTCATCTTGAGCTCTTGCAATTGATAGAGGAGCACAATTACCAGACTTTCGATGAAGTATTGACGGCAACCCGAAGGCATGAGATCACCATTCAGAGGATCACGACAAGGACTGGAGGTCAGAAGAGATCCCACAGTCAGATTGAAGGAGGAGGGGGAGCAGTGCCCCGAACAACAGTACCATCCCCTGGCATTCGCATTCACGATATGCAATGCGAGGGCCAGCACCACCACCAAGGCAGCAGCAACAGCAACATAGGAAGAACCAGCAACCCCCAGCGGGCTGTACTTATTGTGGGAATGTAGGACACATTAGATATGTGTGTCGAACATTGAACGGGCAGTGTTTGATATGTGGAAGCCCAGATCATTGGGTTACCACCTGTTCCATGAATTCGAGGTCGGGAGGACCAGTGCAACAATTTCTTGCTCTGCCAGCACCAGGGGCAGGCCAGTATAGAGGACCAGCGGTAGCAGTGAGACCGTTGGCACAGCATCCGTTCATGACACAGGCTCAGATGTTTCGACAGCAGGGACCGTCGATGCAGCAACACCAGCATAGACCACCCCAGCATCATCAAGGCAGGGGCCAGCAGCAGCACCAGGCTAGGCCACAACATGGGAACCAAAAAGGAGGTCGAGGGCAGGCATTCACTCTGTCCTTGGAGGAGGCATTAGCATCGGGAGATGTTGTGGCAGGTAACATTTTCGTCGCCTCATATCCCGCAGTAGCATTATTTGATTCGGGAGCATCACACTCATTTATATCTGCACAATTTACAACACGGCTAGGATTGGAATTCGAGGCATTGCCAGGAAGGTTAAATATACTCACTGGTAATGGGCTCTTAGGAGTTAGTAGAGTTATTCTAGCATGTAGCGTTGTAGTTTGTGGGCATTCCTTACCCGCCCGGTTGATAGAATTTCTTGTTGGAAATTTTGACGTTATCTTAGGCATGGACTGGCTGAAAGACAATCATGCGACAATAGATTGTCGTAAAGGGAGTGTATCTTTTGATATTCCAGGCATGAAGCAGTTCACCTTAGTCAGATCAGTGGCAACTTAACAAGAACATGGAGTAGTGACGGCAATAGAAGAAGTTCAAGTTCCGAAGGTAGTTGAAGAGTTTCTGGACGTATTTCCCGAAGAACTTCCAGGTCTACCACCGGTTAGGGATATTGAGTTCAGCATAGAATTGGTACCTGAAACTAAACCGATATCAGATCGAGTTTACAGAATGGCGGATTCAGAACAGGCTAAGGTATATCAGCACATAGAGGAACTGAAGGAGAAGAAGTTCATCCAAGCTAGCATATCACCATGGGCAACACCAATGGTACTTGTGGAGAAGAAGGATGGGTCATCGAGATTATGTATCGATTATAGGAAGCTTAACGCAACAACAGTAAAAAACAAGTACCCACTACCCAGGATCGACGACTTGTTTGATCAGTTGAGCAGAGCTAGAGTTTTCTCCAAAATAGATCTTCGTTCAGGGTATCATCAAGTGAGGGTTCGGAAGGAGGATATTCCTAAGACATCATTCAGGTCGAAGTATGGGCATTATGAATTCTTGGTAATACCGTTTGGTTTGACCAATGCTCCAGCAATATTTATGGATTTGATGAACCGTATCTTTATGCCGTACTTAGAACAATTTGTCGTTGTATTTCTTGACGACATTCTCGTATACTCTGCTAGTGAAGAGGAGCATGAGGACCACCTCAGAAAAGTATTACAGGTTCTGAGAGAGAACCAGTTGTATGCCAAGCTCAGCAAGTGTGAGTTTTGGTCGGACCATATTTCATTTTTGGGGCACATCGTATCAGGAGCTGGAGTAGCAGTGGATCCCAAGAAGGTAGAAGCAGTAGAGAGTTGGACAATACCCAAGACCGTAGCAGATGTACGGAGTTTCTTAGGATTGGCAGGATATTACAGGAGATTCGTAGCAGACTTTGCAAGACTTTCAGCACCCATGACCCGTTTGACACGAAAGGATGTACCATTCGTCTGGTCGGCAGAATGTCAGACATCATTTGAGAATCTGAAGCAGAAGTTGATATCAACACCTATTCTTACATTGCCAGTTGGACCCGGAGGTTTCACTGTATATTGTGATGCGTCAGGTAAAGGACTTGGATGTATCCTTATGCAACATGGGAAGGTGATAGCATATGCATCTAGGCAACTTCGAGACCACGAGAAGAATTACCCAACTCATGACTTGGAGTTGGCAGCAGTAGTGTTTGCTTTGAAGCTATGGAGGCATTACTTATATGGTGACCGAGTGGACATGTACACAGACCATAAAAGTCTGAAGTACGTCTTTACTCAGAAGGAGCTGAACATGAGGCAGAGAAGATGGTTTGAGCTGATCAAGGATTATGACGTGGAGCTTCAGTATCATCCAAGCAAGGCTAATGTGGTAGCAGACGCTCTCAGCAGGAGAGGCGGCGCATTTATGTTGACAACACAGAAGCATATCTTAGAAGACCTGCAGGAGATGCGCATCGAAGTTATACTTCCTAGTGATGTAGGAATTCTGGCAAGTCTACAAGTTCAATCCGACTTGGTAGACAGGATCAAGGAAGATCAGGCACAGGACCCAAGGATTCAGAAGCTTAGAGCAAAATGTGAGTCAGGACTCAGAAAGGAGATACAAATTCATGAAGATGGTACACTTAGGTTTGGGTCACGTCTTTGTGTTCCCAGTGGAGATATCAGACATGAGGTTATGACAGAAGCTCACAGTTCTCAGTATTCTGTACATCCTGGAGGGACCAAGATGTACCAAGATATCAAACAACACTTCTGGTAGAACGGAATGAAGAGGGAGATAGCTAGATTCGTTTCCCGTTACTTGGTATGTCAGCAAGTGAAGGCAGAGCAGCAGAGGCCAGCTGGGTTATTGCAACCGCTTCCTATTCCGGAATGGAAATGGGAACATATTACAATAGACTTTGTGACCGGTTTACCGAGATCACCAAGTGGTAAAGATGCCATTTGGGTGATAGTAGATCGGCTTACGAAGGTGGCACACTTTCTTCCTTTCAGAGTAGGGCAATCTACAGAAAAGTTGGCAGAGTTGTATATGCAACAAATAGTCAGGCAGCATGGAGTCCCTGTCAGTATTGTGTCAGATAGAGATACCCATTTTATATTATATTTTTGGAAGAGCTTACATCATAGCCTGGGTACCAAGTTAAGATTTAGCACGGCTTACCATCCCCAGACAGACGGGCAATCAGAAAGAACAATTCAGACTTTGGAGGATATGTTGCGAGCTTGCACTCTAGATTTGGGAGGATCTTGGGAGAGCCACCTGCACTTAGTCGAATTCTCATACAACAACAGTTATCAAGCCAGTATCCAGATGGCACCATTTGAAGCACTATATGGTAAGAAGTGTAGGTCGCCACTGGCATGGGATGATATCGGGGAGAGGAAGATGTTAGGCCCGGAAATGATTATCCAGACAGTTGAAGTGGTCAAGGAAATTCGAGAGCGACTTCGAGTTACGCAGGATCGGCATCATCATTGGGCGGACCAGCATCATAGGCCGCTAGAGTTTTCTGTTAGGGACCACGTGTTCTTACGGATCTCACCTACCCGTGGGGTCATTAGATTTGGCATTCGCGGGAAGTTGAGTCCGCGGTACGTGGGCCCATGTGTTATCCTTGATCGGATAGGCGATGTTGCTTATCGTTTATCCCTTCTACCTTCGTTACGAGAGGTGCATGACATTTTCCATGTATCTCAGTTACGTAGGTATGTATCGGACCCAAGCCATATCCTTGATCATTCTGAGCTGGTTGTTGGTACCAACCTGTCTTACGAGGAGCAGCCTGTGTCTATTTTGGATCAAAGAGAGAAGATACTCAAGAACCGAACAATTAGCCTTGTCCGGGTTGTTTGGGGTCATCACTCTTTAGGGGAGTCAACGTGGGAACGTGAGGATGACATCCGATCACGGTATCCGTACCTGTTTGACTCACAAGGTATATCTCTTTCTGTATACCTTGGTTGTCTTAACTCCTTATGTTCGTCACCTTATGAGTAGAATTGCTTGGTGTCGTCGATAGTTAAACATAGATATGTTACTTTCTATTGGTATTGTAGAATGATTGCTTACTCAATTGCTTATACTTAGATTAGTTTAGCTCCGATGTTTCTATCATGCTTGGATTTGAAATTCCGAGGACGGAATTTTTTCTAAGGAGGGTAGAGATGTCACTTCCCGTTCCCGGAATACGTATTCTAAATACATGTACTGCTGGAATATATTTATTTAATATTTATCATGTATTGTTCTGTATTTAAATTTCTTTAATTTCCTGCTAATTATTTTTTTTGTATTTTTCTTTCTGTATTTTACTTTCTGTTTTGCTTTTGGGTTCGGCCCAAGTTGGTTTATTTTTCGGCCTTGGATGGTTCAACATGAACCAAACCCCCCACCTACCACCACTCCTTCATTTAAAGCCCATCCCCTTTCTCTCTCTTCATTACTTCTTCTCATCTCTCTTCTTCTTCCTCATAACTCCCCCATCAACCTAGGAGGGCTAGGCAAGTGCCAACTTGCTTCTTGATGGATTTCTATTTTTTTTTGTTCCATTGTCTTCCTCTCTAGATTCTTAGACACTTTAGTACTTAGCATTTTCAATTTCCATGGCTCATTTCATGTAGATCTAAATTTAATACATTATTCAGAATTTTTAGGTTTTGATCTAGTAACTTTGTTATTTTTCAAGTTTTGATGGTTCCATGTCGTAAGGAATTCGATTCTACCCAATTTTGACTATTGGAAGTCCTGATTTCGACTTATTTTGAGTGATTTATGGTCTTTTTGGTTCATGGGTTTTCATGGCCATTAGAGGCTGATTGGAGAAGATGAGCAGTACATGCTGTTTCTGGCGCATGTTGTTTCCTGGCGAATGGTATTTCTGGTGCATGCTGTTTCTGGCGCATGCTGTTTCCTAGTGCATGCTGTTTCTGGCGCATGCTGTTTCTGGAGCATGCTGTTTCTGGCGCATGCTGTTTCCTGGCGTATGCTGTTTCCTGGCACATGCTATTTCTTGGCGAATGCTGTTTTCTGGCGCATGCTGTTTCTGGCACATGCTGTTTTCTGTGGCCGTATGATACTTCCTGGACGCATAAGATCCTGACCATATATGTATTCTCAGCCGCATGAACTTCTATAATTTCCCAGCCGCATGAACTCTAACCCATGATGCCTTTTGACTGATTCTTGTTCCGAATTAACATTGATTATATTGATTATGACCTTGACTAATAATTGATCATGCGTTCCTAGTTGGAACTAAGAGGCTGGCTAGTCGTCTTATTGAATTAAATAAATGAGACACGTTCATATTAATTATGAGCTATTGTAATCGATTGGCCGATGCCAAATATTGGCATACAGGCATGTGCAGGCTTCAATTTATTTATTTCTCTACAAAAGCAGCATGTATAATTTATGGTTAAGGCATGATTATTTCGTGGCTAGTTTTGATTGTTGCATTACGCTATGTAAGACCTACAACCTAACCGCACCGGTATCGTTGTAGAGATGTGCATATCGTAACCCGTACGAAACTACTCATTCTGAATGACCATGATCCACGGCATGGGATTTCACTCGACATAGAGGCTATTAATTTAAATAAAATGATGATTGCATGGAGAGAACGGATTCCCGAGTTCTTACATGGCAACCCTCTTTGGGACTATTAAGTGCCCGACAGGCCGGCTGGTTCCCATAGATACTGTAAACCTGACACACGGACAGGAAACGGTATCTGCTTATATTAATTATTTATTGTACATTGTATATTAACGACGGGCGTCCCGCTAGGACTCATCTAAATACATGATTGGCGCAATTGATTGATTGGGTAAACTAGCCTTGTTTGCGCATAGTAAGAACTGAGGAATCCTTTATCGCATAGTTCCAAGATAACTTGGAACCCACAATAGCAAGCCGTAGTAGTTGCATGCCCGTTTAAATTGATTTGGTTGTGTACTGTACCTATTCTGTTGACTAACTGAGATGATCAGAGTGTCGAGACATGACGGGCCAACTTCTGTCCTTGTTTGGTTGGGAGGTTGGTTCGAAGTGTCGTGACGTTGTGTGAATCCCAGTAGCAAGTAGAGATCTACTATTATATTCTCTTATTTACTAGCTTAATTCCTCATATCGTGCTTCCTTGCGGTACTTGCTATTAGAGGTCTAACCTCTCTGGTTTTGCATGGCCAGATTTAGAGCCGGTTCCCGAGGACTCAGTTTACTTCCACCTCCAAGATGGTCAATACTAGAGGGATGATGGCAGGAGGACTCGAGTGGGTTCCTTACTTTCCCGTTCGTTTTGTTACTTACTTTATATTTTGCCGTTTGGCACCGACATGTTAGTCGGATTGTCTTGTACTTACTTTTACATAATTGTAATTAAGTCAGACTGCAGCTGATAACAATTGTGTATACCTTGCTTCGTCATCTGGCTATGTTTTGTAAAGCCAGATATCAAGAACATTTTGACTGAGCGTTTGGGATGCCTTACTGCTTTATCTTACATGTTCTCTATTTCTGTTTCGTGTTTGAATGATTGAGACAATAGATGTGAAGTGACCATAGTATGACTTTTATGTAGTATGTACCCCCTCGTCTTATTAGACAGCATTGATCGTATTATACGGTATTCCTCTACCCGTAATACGTAGCTGGCTGAGTCATTCCCCCGCTCTCCAGTATTCTTGTTCTGGGGCGTGACACAAACATGTCAATTTAGGATTTTTTCCAAAATTAACACTAAACCTAGCCCGAAAGTCCGAAATTGAGTCCAATGGGTTCTAAACCTCTTCTAATGGGTTGTCCTACGCCTCGGACATCCTCTAATATTCAAATAACACTAATTAGAAGTAATTACAAGAGTTAGAGTTAGGGTTTACCTCTTGGGAGTTGGAATCCCAAGAAAAGCCCCAAAATTGGTTCTTTTTGGGTCAAGAGCCAATTCTATGCTTCCAACCCCTCCATGCTAGGTTCTAACTAGATAAAAATCACAAATAAAAGATAAACAAGGGTTAGCACCAAGATTAGAGAGGGATATAGAGTATGGAAGAGAATTAGAAGAGATTTGACTTACTTTGGAGCTTGAAATCAAAGGATTTTGGCTTGGTTTGGAAAGGAACTCTCAAAGGAGAAGAAGAAGAAGAACAAATTGTAAAAAAAATGGAGTGGAGAGAGGTCTCCTTGCTGCCGGCCTGATTTGAGGGGTTTGGAGGCATTTGGCAAATGTCCAAAATGCCCTCCATGGCCCCTTTGAGTCAATTTATCTTATGTGGAAGTTTGGGGCTAAAAGGGTCAAGTTTAAATGACCAAATGGACCAATTAAGTCATATGGGATTAGTCTAAATGCACTATACTAATTAGTGGAATTTATGGGCCATGTCTAGCTAAACTCTGGGTCCCAACTAGAGTCTAAGCTACCCGGGTCACTAACACGAGTCGAAATGAGCCAAAACTCAAGCCCGATCAAACTAAACCCGAAAATACAATATTAAAATATAAAAATTCCCAAAATATTAAAATATAAAAAATGACCAAAATTATAATACATAAATTTAAATATTATTAAAAATAATATAAAATTCACCAATTAATCAAAAGCCTAAATAATTCAAAAGTCACAAAATGACCAAAATACCCTTAGTCTAAAAAGTGGTAATTAGCTAATCTAATCACATGGGTTAGGCCTCCATGGTCATGGTTAGTCTCGAGGCTAAGCAGCTCTAAGGTTACACTAGCCAAAGAACAAAATCACAAAACACTAATTAATTAAATTAAAATAATCAAAATCACCAATAAATTAATAACATGATTTAAACCTATTATTAAATAATCAATTTTTACAAAAGTTTAAAACTATCCTCATTTTAGAAAAGTGGTGGTTACACCGTCCTATGCGGATCTAGTTAGGCTTGACAGTTAATCTCTGATCCCCCCTATGATCCCAGACTTGGATCTTCCTGTGCTGGAGTACTCGACATCTGACGTTTAAGACATTAGGGTGCCTTTCTCCTCTGATGAAGTTTTTTCGCTGTCGTATCTATTTCCATTCACTCTTATCCTAAAAATTTTCTCTGGATGCCCGAAGTTCTCCCGGGTCCAAGATGTGGAGGCAAGCTGGGGGCTTGCCTCGGTTTACAGAGTGGCTCCAATGGATCCCAAACATATCCTTCTTCATCTCTCCTCTGAATTAAACCTCACGGCTGTCCGGGTCAGGAGAACCAACAGAGTTGACTCACATATCGTAAAAATTATCAAGTGGTCCCAGGACTTCAACACGATGGAAGATTTACCGTTTTTCTCCGTTTGGGTTACATTCCCTAATCCTTCGCTCATCTGTTTTGTCCCTGCGGCGATGAAGCGCATTGCCAACTCCTTTGTGACCTTCGTGTCCATGGCAGAGGTAACGCGCAACTTAATGAAAGCCAATTATGCCAAAGTGTGCATGGAGCTCGATATTTCAAAGGAATTACCTAAATTTGTTCAAATCCTTCTTGGGAACAAGGTGGATAACCAACAAATCATCTATAATAATAATGTCATATATTGTAAATACTGTCATTTGAGAGGCCACTCTTTTGATCTCTGCTTCAGAGCGCACCCGACTTTGAAGAAGAAAATAAGCTACAAGGACCCTAATATTAACACGACTATACATAGCCATAAACCTCCCTTTTGCCACTTCCAAACACCGACCTGCACTTTAATGATAGAACGGAGAGCTCTCAGGGTCAAGATCAATCCAAAAAGAGTGCCACCTCTCCCATGAAGAATGTCAACTCACTCCCCAAAACCCCTTCCCTAAATCTTGCCAATAAATTCGATATCCTCACAGCGGATCTTCTCGAAGACCCCCAAGACTATAACCTCATGGATGTTACCCAGGAACCAATCACTGATCCCTGTTCAGCTTCGCCTACTCTCCCTGCCGCGTGGGAGTCACCCCAGCTAGGAGAGGACAATGCTCTTTCTATGACAGTAGTGGAGAATAGGACCCAGCCGGCCCACCTCTCGGTCGAGGCGGAGGATTGTGCTCTCAAGCCCCTGGCTCCTTCATAAGTTTCGGAAGTAGTGGAAGTGCACAAGAATCTCGATGCTCAAATCATCGACGCAGAAGTTGACACAGATGTAGCTGAAAATGACAAAGATGAAGATGAAGCCCCCGACTGCTCACCAGATAGAACACCTAATACGACCTGCATCTCGGCAGCATTTGCTGAGATTAGGGATTCTCTGCCTTACATGCGAGATTATTTCGATCGGATTGCTGCGGATAGCTTTCCGGAGGAGGCTGTCAAGGAATACGTTGTCATTAGAGCCCTGGCCGAGCAACCAGACTACATAACATCGATACCGACCAGAATGTTGGAGGTGGAACAGGCTATCGACGCTGCTCAAGACATACAGAACATAGAGCATTCCAAACAAGAGGCTTACCTAGCATCCAAACGAGAGAAGGTTTCGGTGCCAGCGGCACCTAGGTACTTACGGTCCACCAGTGGTCGGTGTAAGAATCTACCGGCCAACCGTCTGAGACCCCTGTAGCTTTGGTACCGTGGGGAGGGTCTGGGTCCCCCCTCCAGCTCTCCTTATCCTGACTAGGCTCTAGTTTAGGGGCCTAGCCCAACCTCTTTTCTCTCTCCCTTTTAGAGTCCACCGGGTTAGCCCTGGTTAGGCTACTAGTTTTGGTGGTTATCCCAGCACCAGCCTTTTATGATTTCCTTGTTTCTTCCGTCTGGGAGCCCTCCCATTTTGTAGGATGCTCGGGCTGTCCCCCGACGGCATCTCACTCTTTTTAATATATATTGTGTTGTTATATATATATATATTTTTTTTTTGTTATATATATATATATATATATATATATATATTTATATATATATATATATATATATATATATATATATATATATATATATGGAAGCAGATCAAAAGCCCCCCTTAGAAAACCCCCTAAAAACCTTCTCATTCTCAGCCGCAATTTAATGTTAATATTAACATTAAATACTAAAATTAACATTAAAGTTAACATTAAAATTAATATTAACATTAACATTAACATTAACATTAATATTAACATTAACATTAACATTAACATTAACATTAACATTAACATTAACATTAACATTAACATTAACATTAAAATAGAAATAAAAATTAGTATTAACATTAACATTAACATTAATATTAATATTAACATTAACATTAATATTAACATTTATATTAACATTAATATTAACATTAAATTACGGATGAGAGTGTGGGATTTTTTAGGGGGTTTTCTAAGGGGGGCTTTTGATCCGCTCCCTATATATATATAAAATATATATATATATATATATATATATATATATATATATATATATATATATATATATATATATATATATATAAGGTAATTGTGGCGAACGCTCCCACCGGGAATCGAACTCCTGACAACTCGGGCCGCATGCCTCACCACTACCACTAGGCTAGGGATCATTGGCAAATTTTGTTGTAGTCAAGATTTGAACCAATGACCTCTTATATTTGAGCCTATATATATGAGCCTATATATATATATATATATATATATATATATATATATATATATATATATAGGAGGGATCTGCATCCCCTTAATGTTTGCATCCCCAATTCTCTCCATGTTAACAACCTTTGGATTTTGTTTAAGTCATCTAGTCTTAACCGTTGATTTAACCATTCAAATCAACGGTTAAGATTAGATGACTTAAAACAACATCTGACGGTGGATAGCATGGGGATGTTTGGGGATGCAAAAAATTAGGAATATGGATCTGCATCCCCTCATTGTTTGCATCCCCATTCTCTCCATGTTAAAAACCTTTGGATTTTGTTTAAGTCAACTAGTCTTAACCGTTGATTTGAACCATTCAAATCAACGGTTAAGATTAGATGACTTAAAACAACATCTGATATTGGATAGCATGGGGATGTTTGGGGATGCAAAAAATTAGGAATGTGGATCCCTCATATATATATATATATATATATATATATATATATATAAATATAATTTTGGTATTTGAGTTTGGTCCATAAAAAATTCTAAAGAACTCGTGAGTTCTTAATTTTTTAAACTTAGCCATAAAAAACCATTGTATTGTTGGGAATCGAACACGTCCTACAAGCGCTTTGATACCATGTATGGCGGTGACTAGGTCATCTAGACAAATTCTAATCGGTTAAAACATAGGCCAACCTACCTAACATAACCAATTTCCGTCTAACGAACATCAAGCACAGATAAATACATGTATATGGCGGTGACTAGGTCATCTAGACAAATTCTAATCTATATAACTCTGATAAAATTACAAGATCAACAAAAATCAATGTTAAATTTTTTGTCCTAATAGGTTCAACCCCCTCACCACATTCAAGAAAAAACGACAGAGATTACAATAAATCACTCACCAACCCGTAGCAATCTTTCTAATCGAAGTTGATGACTCCTCGATCAGATCCCCTCTTTCCTTATGTCTCGTATGACGAAGTCCTAAGAGCAAAGTGTTCTCTTAGAACTCATATGGACGAGCACCCCGAATATCAACTTTGTGTTATCGCCCTCCAACGGACCATATAAGTCTTTGCACCAGAGTAAATCCTCCATTCTTGGATTTTAAATCGTCTAGTTCCCGCTATGAGGGTGATCATATGAGTGTTCATCTGTTTCGTAGACATGGTTCTCAGAACCCCAAAAAGCTCTCATACCAGATGTTGGAAATACAGTATGACCCGAACCGGAGTTGGCCCATGAGGTGCGATAATGAATTGGGCCCAAATGACTCAAAAAAGAATTCTCATGTAAGGCCTGAACTAATTTTAATTATCTACACTTCATGATCCCATCTTCTACCCGATGTGGGACTAAATTACCAGCACAATTGTTACCCCGATAAGAGACTAAATCACCAACACCACTGTCACCCCCTTTTGAAGGCTCAACCGAAAATGAGATACAATCCAACAATTTTCACCTTAGCTCATTTTTGCTAGCTGAATAACCTTAGCACTCCTGCTATATTTTTGTTCGTTCCCTTCGACCGAGCATCCAAGAGATACACTATATTGTCATCTCGATCCGTTTGACCACAGAACCAAACCGACATGATCGTCTACACCATTATGTGCCAACCATAATGTCTTGCTCTACCATGGGCACGTCAAACCCATATTTGAAACCAATCCGTGTAGTTACCTCCAACTCCATCTTAAGAAGAGAGTCCGTATATCTGTGTATACGCTTGAATGTTCAACACCATCAGTTTCGAACCAATTAGAGTCGTCCAAACCAGTCCCGTAATCTTGGGCTATAATACCACTTATTGGGAATTGAACACGTTCTACAAGTGATTTGATACCGTGTATGCGATATTGTCGCAATGAAAACTTAGGCCAACCCACCTGAAATTGTTATGCCCCGATCCCGTTAGGGTCGTTCATCCTCGCTTTGATCCTTGTGGGATCGTTTGTCCTCGCTAAGGCATGATGTCGTGCAAGCCTATGTAGCGCTTGCACAAGGCTAGTACCTGTACAAAACAACTAGACAAAGCAAAACACACGCACACAGCATATATTAACCAACATTTGGACACAGAAGCTTTGAAATGAAAAAAGTTTTTTTTAGTGATAAACTTGATAGGATTACAAGTACAAAGCTTTGAAAACTCAGATTGCCTTATCTTGGCTGCATGATTCTCTTTAAAACTCTCTTTTGAAAATAGTCGCAATACCCATACATCATATTCCTTTATTACATGCTTGAAATATAAAAACACCTTCAAAGAAAAAGAAAGTTACAACTTGACTGGAATAAAAAATAGCATGAGGCAATCCACGAGCTCTACTGGGTTAGACGAGCTTCACTGCCTCACTTGAAATTCTCCTGTCTCCTTTGCTTTCTGAAAAGGATACCCACAACGTAGGTCAGCATACATCATGTACTAGCGAGCGGCTCTTCACCGAAACTCAAAAATATTTACACTAATTCAATATGTGAAGCTACATATTTATTAGTAATCTTTCTACTTATCTAGGTTCTTTTTAACAATTTATAAGAAATATGACAGAAGAATATTTCATAACCAACTTACCCATCACCGACAGTCATCCCTGCACAAGACATGTTAGCACAATTTGCATAACGAATAACTCATGTTTCAATCTTACAGATATTGGAGTTCATACTTAGGGTCATGCATGTGGCCTATCTACATGATGGTCTACGGGATCATTTCCTATGATTAGCCGCTTTGACTCTTTGGTTCAGCTTATCGCTAAGGACTCAGATGTTGACTACCCTTTCAATATGAGGTCTCTTTTACCTCAGGGTGCTCTTAATCTCTCCTATGCTAAGCGGTTCTAGGCGCCCCCAGAATCTACCCAAGAGACAGATTTTACCATGTGCACAGGTTGTCCGAGACCAATATATGCTCTATTAGTTCTATCAGATGTATCAGACTTTGTTTACGGGCCAGGATGCATTCATTTCACGTCTTAACAGATATATGACATGTTCATTTCATGCCTTACTCTTATTTCTCTCAACATGTACTAGTCCGTCTGTACATGTCTACACTTTTATAGCATACTAGCAACATAGCATATGATCATTCATTTGAAACAGATGTTTAGCAGCACTTGAACAAGCATTCAATTCGATTCATTTATCTTCTCTTATCTTTTGTTATTGTGGTATTGTTGATCATAGGAACGAGGCAACAGAGTGGGCTAAAGATTATTTTTATTAGGACGTACAAATAAATGCAAGTCCGGTTAGAGCAACTCACTAAGATGAATCTTAGTTGAGAGAATGAGGAACTTCACGCGCCATTCACGTCATGTGTATGTCTATGCGTCCTCCTACATAGGCACCAACATTCAATTAGCATACTTCGGTCTCTTTCTTTCAAGATTCAGAATGAATGCGATATGTGATGAAAGCGAACAATGAAAACCAATCATCGAAAACCAACACGAAAATGCATTCATCAAAACCAAGCAGCGAAAGAAAACATCCAACAAAAACTATTGGACTCATTTCAATAGAAGCCGATCCACCAGTCGAAAAGGTTTATTACATTTAATCCATGATCAATCGATACTGATAATGGTTTCCCCAAATACTCAGTTCAAGACCGAGTCAGCAAGCTGTAGGTATTACATAGTGGACCGCAAGGAGCGGGGTACTACATAATAAGCCACTGAGAAAAAGTTTTGTCCTCAAAGCTTAAGATATAAACTCACCCCCACTAGAATTGCCATCTGTATCAAGTAAGGTGGAGAGATTAAAGACGCGAGCAGTAGTGGCAGCATTCCGCAACTGCTGATTGTGAGGATTATCTCGAATCGGCAGTGGGTCTCTCAGCGGCCCACGCTCTTCAGTATCGTTTCGGTTTCTCTTCGGACAATTTCTGACGGCGTGGCCCTGTTGGCCACAACTGAAACAAGCTTTATTGGCGACACGACAAACTTCCTTGGTGTGTCCCCGCTTTCCAACGTGACTGCATTCCAAACCTTTCGCATAGCGACAGTCTTCATTCACATGTCCACGTCGACCGCAGTGGGTACAGATTATTTTATTTCGTGGTTCCCCATCGGTCTTTTTCTTACCATTGTGGTATCTCTTAGCAGGCTGACTGCGACGGTATTGAATCTTTGCTGACGCTTTCCTCAGGCTGAATTGTTCCACCTGCAGCGCCGCCTCAAAGGCCTGGGAGTATGACTCATATTCTCGGTTCTGTACGCTCAACTGAATGTCATCATTCAGACCTTCAACGAACCGATCTATGCGGGCCTGCTCCGTTGGTAACATAACAGCATCAAAATTTGTCAGCTTGGCAAATTCAGATTCATAGTCCTCCACGAACATATCTCCTTGTTTGAGAGATATAAAGTCATTCTCCATCTTTTTACTCGTGGCTGGAGGCAGATACTGATCCAGAAATGCCTTTTTGAGAGAGGCCCATGAAATCTTCCCATCCCTAGCAGTTGCGAGCAGTATTGGCTTTTTTGCTTCCACAGTCTTTTGCCCGTAGCCGTAGTAGCAAAGCGGCACACAATACCTTCTTGCTACTCGGGACTCCTACGAATATGAACAGACTCTCCAATTTATCGATCCAGTCCACCACCTTATCTGGTGATGTCCTGTCCTTAAATTTCGGAGGATTCACATCCAAGAAGTCCTTTGGCTTAATGGAAGAGTGCCTACGTGCCGGCTGAGGTTCGTCACCATCTACTGGCTCAATTTTGGGAGTGGCTGTCGGGTTGGTCGCTATGGTGGTATCTCGATTTCCCGCTAGCGAAGTTACGAGCTGAGTCAAGGCATCAAGTTATTTTTGTTGGGCCTTCAGTCAGGCCTGTTGTATCTGGCCACACTCCTCATTATCCTTCTCCTGTAGTTCCTTCATGGTCATAATCCGCTCTATCGGATCGGTCGAGCCAGATGGACGAGGAGGAGCCATTCCTCTACAAAAGAGTGTAACTTTGTTAGTCTCATAAAATATTATAGACTTATTGTATGAGGCATTGGTTTTTTATAACTCAAAATCGGGACCTTTTGAAAGCCATCAAAATACTTTATATACTTTTTCAAAAACGATATTTGCAAGAGGCCAAGGACGTAAAACTGTCCTCTGATACCACTTATCACGTCTCGATCCCACTAGGATCATTCGTCCTCGCTTTGATCCCTCGGGATCGTTCGTCCTCGCTAAGGCGTGATGTCGTGCGAGCCTAAGTTGCACTTGCACAAGGCCAGTACCTGCATAAAATAACTAGACAAAGCAAAACACACGCACACAACATATATAAACCAACATTTGGACACGGAAGCTTTGAAATGAAAATACTACTTTTATTGACAAACTTGATAGGATTACAAGTACAAAGCTTTGCAAACTCAGATTACCTTATCTTGGGTACATGATTCTCTTTAAAACTCTTTTTTGAAAATAGTCGCAATGCCTATATATCACATCCCTTTATTGCATGCTTGAAATGTAAAGACACCTTCAAAGGAAAAGAAACTTACAACTTGACTGGAATAAAAAGTAGCTTGAGGGAATCCACGAGCTCTACTGGGCTAGACGAGCTCCACTGCCTCATTTGAAATCCCCCTGTCTCTTTTACTTTCTGAAAAGGATGCCCACAACGTGGGTCAGCACACATCATGTACTGGCGAGTGGATCTTTGCCAAAACTCACAAATATCTGCACTAATTCAATATGTGAAGATACATATTTACTAGTGATCTTTCTACTTGTCTAGGTTCTTTTTAACAATTCATAAGAAACATGACAGAAGAATATTTCATAACCAACTTACCCATCGCCGACAGTCATCCCTGCACAAGACATGTTAGCACAATTTGCATAACGAATAACTCATGTTTCAATCTTGCAGATATTGAAGTTCATACTTAGGGTCATGCATGTGGCCTATCTACATGATGGTCCATGGGGTCATTTCCAATGATTAGCTGCTGTGACTCTTTGGTTCAGCTCATCGCTAAGGACTCAGATGTCGGCTGCCCTTTTAACATGAGGTCGCTTTTACCTCAGGGTGCTCTTAATCTCTCCTAGGCCGAGCGGTTCCAGGCGCCCCCAGATTCTACCCGAGAGACAAATTTTACCATGTGCACAGGTTGTCCGAGACCAATGCATGCTCTAGCAGTTTTATCAGATGTATCAAATTTTGTTTACGGGCCAACACGCGTTCATTTCACGTCTTAACAGATATATGACATGTTCATTTCATGTCTTACTTCTTATTCCTCGTAACATGTACAAGTTTGTCTGTACATGTCTACACTTTTTTAGTATACTAGCAACAAAGCATATGATCATTCATTTGAAACAGATGTTTAGCAGCACTTGAACAAATATTCAATTTGATTCATTTATCTTCTCTTATCTTTTGTTATTGTGGTATCGTTGATCATAGGAATGAGGCAATAGAGATCATTTCTATTAGGGCGTACAAATAAATGCAAGCTCGGTTAGACCAGCTCACCAAGATGAATCTTAGTTGAGAGAATGAGGGACTTTACGCACCGTTCACGTCCTGTGTATGTCTATGCGTCCTCCTACATAGGCACCAACATTCAATTAGCATACTTCGGTCTCTTTCTCTCAAGATTCGGAATGAATGCGATATGCGATGAAAGCGAACAATGAAAACCAATCATCGAAAACTAACACGAAAATGTATTCATCAAAACCAAGCAGTGAAAGAAAACATCTAACAAAAACTATTGGACTCACTTCAATAGAAGCCGGTCCATCAGTTGGAAAGGTCTATTTTATTTCATCCGTGATAAATCGATACCGACAATGGTTTCCCCAAATACTCAGTTAAGACCGAGTCAGCAAGCCATGGGTATTACATAGTGGATCGTGAGGAGCGGGGCACTACAGAAATAACCAACCCCATCTAACAAACACCAAGCATAGGTAAAGACAAGTATATGGCGGTGATTACGTCATATAGACAAATCCTAATCTATATAACATAGATAAAATTATAAGATTGACAAAACTCAATATTGAACCCTTTATCCTCGTAGGTTTAACCCCCTCACCACACTCAAGAAAAAAACGACAAAGATTACAATAAAATCACTCAACGACTGTAATGCCTGTTGTTCGTATTACGTATTTGGAATACGTATACGTATTTTATCTTGTATTTGCATATCTCCTTGGTTTTGTTTGGCTTGGTTATTCTTGGTTCGGGTTGGCTTGGTTTGGTTTGGGATTGCTATTGGTTCATTATGAACCAAAGGGTGAATCCCCTACCTACCACCACCACTACCATTTATTAACCCCACTTCCTTCTCTCTCTTCATTACTCTCCTTCTTCCCTCCATTAATTCTTCACCTACCAGAGAGAGGGAAAGAGGGGTTTAGGCAAGTACAACTTGCTTCATGGAGGAACTCCAATTTTATTGCTTTATTTTCTTCCTTACAATATTTTAACTTACTTTAGAACTTAGCATTTTCACTTTCCATGGCTAGATTCTTGTAGATCTATATTTATATTATTTTCAGATTTTATGGGTTTTAATCTACTTAATCTTATTATTTCCGAGTTTTGATGGTTCCATGTTGTAGAGAATTTCGTTCTACCCCATTTTGACCTATAGAAGTTCGGATTTGGGCTTCGGATGATAGAGTTATGCAGCTTGGAAGCCATGGCTTATGGTGTACTTCTTCTCGGAAATTTGGAGAAGAAGCACAGTCCCGAGCCGCATGGTAGCACTTGACCGCATGAACATTCATGCGGTAAGTCAGTTCCAACCGCATGCACTATTGGCTTGACTTGACCGCATGACAAGTTCATGCGACAAGTATTCCTTCTAGCCGCATGAAGTCCTTCTTTCTCAGCCGCATGACTGAGCCTTTCCCTTAGCCGCATGGGACTCTGCCCACCCTGAGCCGCATGAACTCAACACTTACGAGCCGCATAGACCGCAGTCTCCCAGCCGCATGGGTTTTCTTCCTTTGACCGCATAGTCATTGCTCCCCGCAGCCGCATGGGTGGCTCCTCCCCGGTCGCATGTACTTGATTGGCCAGCCAGCCGCATGGACCCATCCCCCGCCAGCCGCATGGGTTCCCTATCCTCCTGACCGCATATGTCTTGCCTTTCTCAGCTGCATGACCGAGTGGATCTTCGAGCCGCATATGACTGATACCCCTTTAACCGCATAAGCCTTTCCCTTTTAGTCGCATGCGTCTGACCCTATTTTAGCCGCATGGGCTGTTCTCTTCCAGCCGCATGAGATCATTCCTGGCCGCATATGCTTTTGCCGCATGGCTCTCCTATAGCCCTGTGTATTAATATTTTATTAGATATTTTACGTCCATTTTATATCCTTATGCCTTTCATCATGTACTTGATAATCACGAATTTGCTTGATATGTTTTGGCATGACAATGACAGTGACCCGTAGTGGTGTACTCCTAACATGACTAACCTGACATGACCTGATAGTGGCCCATCGTGGCGCACTCCTGACCAGTAAACTGGACATAATAAACCTGACATGATTTTCATGATAAGCTGTTGCGACGGCTACCTGACATGATATGACCTGTATAATTAATCTGGACACCATGGGCGATTGTGCTTGTACAAATAATCTAGTCCTGTCTTGCATCATGTCTAGGAGGGAACTCTTGAGTACCACGGTCAGGAGTACCTATTGAAATGGACTAAGGCTAATAACTAGATTAATACACTAGTCATAAAGAGATCTCCCAGCTACAGGCAATCCCGTTACCTGGGCACGCCTTGGGATCTGTAGCCTGCCGTCGAGTAGGGCACATTTCCAGCACACTGTCATGTGTTGCACCCTTCAACCTACCTAAGGGTACATTCTTTTCCTGGACGATGTACCCACCTGAATTCAACTCTAATCTTTCAACCCGGGTGACCTGGATGGTCTGCAGGGCTTGTGGCTGTGGAATAATCTCGCTGCATCTTGTTAGTAATTAGGCTTGTGACAACCCTAGTTAGTTAAAGTATCAAGCCGTAATTCTTGCTTGGCCGTGAAATGATTGGATGGAGTCTAACCAGTCTAGTCTTGTCCTGATCCTGTTCCAGATTACTGCATGACCAGAATGCCTGTATTTATTTTACCAATAAATGGTGAGAATTCCAAGTTCTGTTCAGACGAAGGGTTACAACCCCGGTCCTTGTTTGGTTTATGGGTTGTAACCTGGTTATCTGAATAGCTCCATGGTTATCTCGTCGTATATCATCCGGATGTATTTTCTTTATTTCCAGTTCTCATTTTATTTATATTTTTGTGCTGATTGCTGGTTTTAGTTCCTAAGTAAAGCTTCATTTGTGGCACTTGCACTTTCTGGGGTCTGACCCAGCTGGTTTTGCGTGGCCAGATTTCGGAGCAGCTCCAGAGGATCTACCGACCTTTCAGCCAGATGGTGGCCACTAGACGGAACCCTGGCAACGATTAGGTTTATTTTTGATCTCCCACTTTATTGTAAAAATATTCTTTTGAGGAGTTTAGCCGGCGAGCACCTGTTTAGCTCGATTGCACTTTACTTACTGTCTGCCTACGGGCTGTAACATGATTAACAAATCCTAAGGTTGATCATGTATGACTAAACTTTTGCTAGTCCTGACATTTTGTAACGACTAGCTTCATGATCAACTGAATATGTAATGTTTGGGACGCCTTACTATTGTATATTTAATGATTATACATCTTGTGACTTTTACTTACTTGCTTGTGATTGAGACAATAGGCTTGTTCATGACCTTAAGAGACTGTTGGCTTGTAGATAAACCCTCATGTATCTAGACAACCGTGACCATATAGCGAGATGGATCCTATTTCATATACGTAGCTGGCTATGTCTGCCCCCGCTCTCCAGTATTCTGGTTATGGGGCGTGACATAATTTAAGTGGTGGCCCATGCAGGTCTTGAAAATCAAGATATGTGAGGGTTTACCGGATTGATGTCTCAATTAGTATTCGCCCTTGATCTCTGCTCGTATCATCTAAATCCCTGGATTCTTGTCCTGATCATATGCTTGTATCATTGATCTGTCTTGGTCCTTCCTTAATGTTCTCCATGTCGTCTTCTTCAGCGGCATTGTTCGTGGTCCTACCGATCAGCAAGATGGAGCACCTCCCGTGGACCAGCAACAACCCGGAGATCAAGCCCAGTATTCCGGAGTAGCCTCCAGAGACGTGCCTTCTGATGGAGAGCCACCAGTCCAGCCAGTTCATCCTGCCGAGCCTGATGATGGCACTTTGGTAGGACTCGTCAGGACCTTGATAGCTTTTCAAGATCGTCGTGGGGATGCCTTGTAACAGGCAGTGGCGGATGCCTTGACCAGAGGCGGTCATCCAGGGAACAGCACGGCCAACAGCTTCAAGCGCTTGAACCCTCCTTTCTTCGACGGTAGTGAAGATGCGATCGCAGCAGATGCTTGGCTTCAGAATACAGAGGTGATTCTAGAAGCAGCCAGGACCCCAGAGAATGAGAAGGTAGCCGTGGTGCGCTTATAGTTATTAGATTTTGCCCACAGCTAGTGGGCAGCGCAGGCCGTCGGATTAGTGTCCCCTATTGCTTGGGCAGTATTCAGGAAGAGATTCTAGACCAAGTATTTCGATGTTGTAGCTCGGTACGACCTACAGACGAGGTTCACCAATCTGAAGCAGATGGGCAGGACGGTCGACGGATATGCGGCCGAGTTTTCCAGACTCAGTCGGTTTGCTCCCACCTTGGTGGCAACCGAGTATGATAGAGCCCAGCGGTTCCAGCAGGGACTTCACTTGGAGATCTTGTTGGCAGTCGAGCAGTTTGAGCATCAGACTTTTGATGCGGTCTTGAGAGCAGCCCGGAGGCATGAGTATACCTCCCAAAGGATCGTGGATAGGGTCGGGGGTCGGAAGAGATCTCACGGCCAGATGAATCAGTCTTCAGCACCAGCCCCGGCAGCCAAGGCCTTGACTATTGGAGCTCCAAGGCGAACGGCCTCAGTAACATCGGTCCAGCATTCCACCCCGATGTACCCTCAACAGCAGAAGCAGAAGAAGTCTTCCGCAGTGGGATGTTCTTATTGTGGGAAGCCAGGCCATGTGGTGGCAGAATGTCGCAGGGCGCAAGGATTGTGTCTGGCTTGTGGAGCACCAGACCATAGGGTTGGATCCTGCCCGAATAGGGGTGGTTCATCATCGTCCAACCTTTCTAGCTCTTCGGTGAGAGGACCAGCACCGGTCCAGCAGCAGCAGCAGTATCCACTGCCGAGGCCCTTGCCGCCTCAGACCCAAGTATTCCAGCAGCAGAACCCCCAGTAATATGCTCAAGCCCAAGTCCAGAGTCAGAATAGGCAGCGAGGATTTCAGCAGAGGGGACCAACACCCCGAGGGCACGGTCAGGCTATGGTGATGACCGCAGAGGAAAGATTAGCACCAGGAGAGGTAGTGGCAGGTACTATTCTCATCTACTCCTTTCCAGCTTCAGCTTTATTTGATTCTGGTGCATCACATTCATTTATGTTTGCACGATTCGCGACACGGGTAGGATTGGAGCCCGAGTCGTTATCAGTAAGGCTTAATATACTTACTAGTAACGGACTTGTGGGAGTAGATAGAGTATTTTCCTCGTGTCGGATCGTAGTTAGCGGTAGAGAATTCCCCGCTAGATTGATAGAGTTCCCCGATGGCCGATTATGATGTGGTCCTAGGGATGGATTGGTTGAGGAACGAGTATGCTAGGATAGACTGCCATATTGGCAGGGTTATTTTTAGCATTTTAGGCGAGCCAGAGTTTTCCTTTTCCCGAGGCGCAGTTGAGCCCACCCCTCCAGTATTACGGGTGGCAGTAGCAGCAGTTCAGTTGCCCAAGGTAGTCGATGAGTTCCCAGATATTTTTCCAGAAGAGCTTCCAGGTATGCCTCCACAGCGGGAGATCGAGTTCACCATAGACTTGATTCCTGGGACAGCCCTAGTGTCAGAGAGAGTCTACAGGATGGCACCGTCAGATTTGGAGATATTGTGCAAGACGATTGAGGAACTCAGAACCAAGGGATTCATTCGTGCTAGTGGATCGCCTTGGGGAGCCCCGATGCTTTTTGTGAAAAAAAGGATGGTACGTCCAGGTTATGTGTTGATTATCGTACCTTGAACTCAGTGACAATCAAGAACAGATATTCTCTTCCAAGGATAGATGACTTGTTTGACCAACTCAAGGGGGCACTACGCCAAAACAGGCATTTTTCGACAGACCGAAACTGTCGTAAATTACATTAAACGACAGTTTTGACCTGTCAGAACATCCGTCGTTAATAACGTGTCCCAAAATTTAAACGACAGTTTTGGACTGTCGTTTTATAGCTGAATAAAATGACAGTTATTATCTGTCGAATAAAAACAACAGACTAAAACTGTCAAATAACTTGTAAATTGGTCTGCCACTATTTTTACGTTTTCAACAGGCAAGGTCTGTCATTTTTTGTGGAAACAAAATTAAAAAAAATCCATTCATATCAAATATATTTAAACCTATTTATCCTCTACATAAAACTGAAATACATCTGAACTTAAAATTTCGTATAAACATCAACAATCATCAACAATGAAAAAAACTCAATAAAAATCTTATTAACTAATAAATGTATCAAGTTCACATAGCAATATTACATAAAAAAACAAAAAGTAACTCCAATGTTGCTAGCTCACAACGGTCTCATGATGAACAAAAAGAAGAGAATGCTATTGCTCGCTTACAATCTCAAGTGCAGTACAAAAAAGAGAATTTTAAAACCTCACAAATTTGTATATCTTCAAATAATCAATAAACTTCACAATAGAGCTCAAGCCTCCTTTTAACTGCATAACAAATTGCAATAAGCTTTAAAATATTGGTACTCAACAATGGCAGTAGAGGATGACAATAGAAGTAAAGGATAATGATTGCATAACATGGCTCACCTCAAAACTGAACACACCACCAAAACCAGTTGCTTGACAAAGTGATGCTCCGGATAACTTGGAAAACCTGGATAGTATACGCGTATAATCTGGCAATGCAATAGCAATATAGTCATGAAACTAGAATATGGGATAATTTTCATAGCACTGTCAAGTATATACGTCCTACAGACCATTCATTTTAGATAAATATGAAGCAAATAATTAACACTTCAGTCACTCCTCTTTTGTCCCAGACCGAATATGAGATTATTGACTCGAAACTTAAACCTACACTATCTGCTAACCTTCACACACAATTCACCTTTTTCACACCTACACTATCTACACTATCTGCTAACCAAAATATACTCACAGAAAATAACTTGGATGAATGAGTGAGAATAAGCATTAAATAAAATTAGCTGAAAATAAACCAAATAGATATAAATATATAATACATATACTCACAATGTAGTGTTCCAAAGCTAATTGACACATTAATAGGCATACACCTCACTTTCTAACATTCATATGCATGCATTTTTCAGCGACACCATCCTCATTGCCGTTAACATACACTACATGACACATCTCGCATAATCATAAAAGTTTTCACATACGAGTATTCTGAAGGATCATGTTGTAGTTGGGTTGCAAGTCAGAGAATCTCATATGAATTATTATTCAAGAAAACACTGACGAAGTGGTTGTTCAGTCTACAAGGGATTACAATAGGTACTGTAATTTAAACCACTTGAGCAATCTTCAAAATCCTTCAGGTCCAGCGTGGCCACTTACATCACCATAAATGTTCCCAACAAGGAATGTATTGTATCGTAAACCATCACGTGACTCAAATAAGAATGAAAACTGAAGCAAACTGTAAATCATACAATTTTGATTTGATTTCCTCAAGAATATGACAGATAAAAATGTAGTAATAAACAAATGCATCAAATTATTTGATTGACATCATCACATATTGCATAAACCTCAAATTTCCACAAAACTTTGCTTATGTTGTGTAAATCAATATGGTAGCAACCACAAAGTTTCCAGTTAAATTGTTGTAATGCTTCTTTCTTTCATACTTAACCAAAACAAGGAAGATAGCAAAAAGAAGCAGGATAGTAAGTGAATTACTGTTACCAATTACAATTAAGGAAATGTAACTGACCTTTCTTCGATCTGCTGAACGTTGGCTTTCCACATCTCTTGGTTTTTTACAAGATTTTTATTTATCTACAAGCAAGAATTTCTTCAATACAAAAAATAGGTAGGTATAACAGAACTCCATAAAGATCACACAAAGTTTTTGCATTTGGGTTGGCTATGGAGCACAAGAGCTCTCCATAAAGATTAGATAAAGTTTTTGTCTTGAAATGGCTGTCAACCTGACTTCAACGTCTATGTTGGCGCCAAATTCATATCCAAGGTTCGCTATAAGCATGAGAGTATCATACCATAAAAACCTAGAAAAAAAACCTAGGTGACCTGTTGGCAGGTAGGTAGACCTACCTTTCAGATAAACAGTTTACTAAGGAGCATCCTCCAAGTTACCCTAGACCCTAAAGAGTCTAAACAAAGTATTTAAATATATTGGCTAATTTAAAAAGGAAATACATATATAGAACTTCTGCAAAGGGGCACAATGGGTGCTTACATCATCAAGAAACCTTTTTTCTTCAACGCACTTGTCAAGTTTGGATTGTAGCTTCTGCAACTTCAAAGTTACAGCCTTCTCAATAGCTTTCTTACTTTCCTCCTTAGCTTCCAGCAGTAGCAATTCAAAATACTAAAAATCAACCAAAGAAAAAAAAATTGGTTTCACATTTCATATTTAGTTAGCTCATAGTGCATGTATAAGCTAGCTGCTAACATTCAAGAAAGAACAGTACTTTCAAGTTTTTATTCAGTATAAGTTCATCTCTGAAGGTTTTGTACTTCTTAATTTATCAACTTAGAAAACTGCAGGATTAAAGGGAGGGAAAAAATATGGAGATCTGAATTGAGGCAAGGTAACTCGACATACTTTCCTTTGGTTCTCAAGTTGGGATGTGAGGAGGTCATTGTATTCTGTTGTGAATCGACTCAATCGATTCACAAAAGAAAGCAAATAAAACAAAGAACAAGAGGAATAGAAACAGAATGATCTTTAATATAGGAAAAGAACAAAACTCTCAACTTTGATTGAACGGAACAAAGTAATAAAATTCTTCTTGATGACACTGGAGAGAGTTTTCTCAATCCAAGCATGAAAACTAATGACGGCTAGCCCTAGCTATAAATAGAAAGGAGAAACAAAACCCTAAGAGGGTTATTGTGGTGAAAGACCACAATACCCCTTTATGCCTAAATAACTGAAAGGCCTAAACAGCGGGCCTGGACCTAAATAGCTCCACGTCTCCTACGACGTGCGTAGGTGATGATGGGTTGGGCCCACATCAATACCATCCCCTAAAAGAGCCACCTTGTCCTCAAGGTGGAAATCTGGAAACTGCGTCTGTTGCTATAGCGGCCTCTTCCTCCGTCGGATCCTCCTCCTCGTCGGGCAAGATCACGATCTGCAGCAACTTGCTCGCACATCGATGACCGGGAGTGAACCTCTCATCGCATCTGAAGCACAAGCCAGCTGCTCTTCTCGCCTTCATGTCAGCATCCGACAGGCGTCTCCCCGGTACTATGGAGCCCCCTGTCCCGCCTGCGGGTCTAGGTGGTATTGGTGCCTGAGCCTCCGCTGCTGGTCGTGGAATTACTAGGCCCGTCTGACTGTGTTGTCCCGATGCTCCCCAAGCGTCTTTAAGGCGCTTTTCTTCCGCCAATTTCTCCTCTGCCTTGTGGGCCAGGCGGAGGAGATCTTCTAAGCACCGCGGACTCTGCAGCCTAAGCACCGCTCGTATGGAGGGCTTTAAACCCTTCATAAAATACCTATCTGTAACTCGTCCGACACCCCTCGAACGCGTCCAGATAGTAGTTCGAACTTCGCGACGAAGTCTCGAACCGTCCCCTCCTGTCGTAGCGACGACCACTGCTCGTAGAAATCACCCGAAGCCGTCTCCTGGAAGCGGTCTAAAATGTATCCCGTCAGCTCCGCCCAGCTGCTGAACGGGGTCCTCGCCGATCTCCACCGATACCACGCCAGGGCCTGGCCCTCGAAATAGATTCCGATGCATCTGAGGACCTCTGCTTCGGTCAGCTCCATGATCTCAAAATAGCGCTCCGCCCGAAAAATCCACTCGTCCGGGTTCTCACCCTCGAACGTGGGTAGCTTCAGTTTCTTCAGCCGGCGATCCGCGCTAAGGTCATCCTGCTGTATATCATCCCTGCCTCGTCCTCCTTCCCAGCGGTGTGTATCTCTCCGCTGGGTCTCGTACGGGCCTCTGACAACCTCCTCATACCGCTCGTCAGCCCAGACCTGCTCACCCCGCTCCTCCATCGGACCCCTGTAGTCACCGACTGCCCTCGCCCGTGGTCGTCGTCGTGGGGGCAGGTCCCCTCTCTGGAAGTTGGCAGGATCCGCCGTTCCCCCAAAGAAATTGCTGTCTCCGGCGTGCCTCGCTCCTCCTGGCGGTTCCGCTCCTCCCGTCCAAGCCGGAACTCCCGCCAAGCCCCTTTCCGGACCCGCGAACCGATCTCCGTAGTTCGCTGTCATCGTCCGACCCCCGTAGGGGGCCCTAAGCCCTAGGGCTTCTCCCGAATGTGGAACCGGTCCGCCGGGACCGTACGGATCGACGGCGTCCGGCTATGGCCGCTCGCCGGCGGCTCCTCTGGCGTTGACCGGCCAGGGGTGGCGGTTGGGGGCCGGCCAGCGACCGCCCCCAACAGCAGCGGCCCCGCCCGGGCTCGCGCGGTTGGCGGCGATGCTCCCGCGGCCTTCGGCCGCTGTCCGGCGAGGGTCGCCGGCCACCAGGGCCCCGCCCGGCGGCGCGGCGGCGACGGCGGGTGCGGACCAGCTCCCGTCGGCCGGTCCTCCGTGGTCTTCGGTCGCTTCCCCCTCCGTATGAACAAACCCTAGTTGGTCGCCTAGGGTTTGGGTTGTTGCCGCCTCCGCTTCGCCGCCATTGATCTTGTTCGAGATGTTTTGCAAAAGCATCATGATAGTCGTCGTCTCCTTCCGCATATCACGCATCTCCGTGCGGATTTCTAGGTTCGTGGATGCTTGATCCTTCGCGAGGACCTCCATGGATTTCTTCAAGCTCTCGATCTCGGCGGTGAAGTCCTCCCGAAGACCTCGGATCTTCTCGTCGATCATGTTTCTCGTCCCATCGGCCATGGCTCGTAGAAAGCTCTGATACCAATTGTTGTGAATCGACTCAATCGATTCACAAAAGAAAGCAAATAAAACAAAGAACAAGAGGAATAGAAACAGAATGATCTTTAATATAGGAAAAGAACAAAACTCCCAACTTTGATTGAACGGAACAAAGTAATAAAATCCTTCTTGATGACACTGGAGAGAGTTTTCTCAATCCAAGAATGAAAACTAATGACGGCTAGCCCTAGCTATAAATAGAAAGGAGAAACAAAACCCTAAGAGGGTTATTGTGGTGAAAGACCACAATACCCCTTTATGCCTAAATAACTGAAAGGCCTAAACAGCGGGCCTGGACCTAAATAGCTCCACGTCTCCTACGACGTGCGTAGGTGATGATGGGTTGGGCCCACATCATATTCCTCAACGATCTGTCACACAATCAGAAGTAAATATTTAGATTCATCGAGGAAAGATAATGAATAATTCTGATATTGTATAAGATAAGTGAACATACGGCATCAACTTTACTACTGAAGAGAGCTTCACTGATACCATAGTCTGCACTGCATTCACAACTTCCACATGTATCCTCACCATGAATACAATGGAAATTCAACTCAACCAATTTCCCATCAGTTTTTGATTGAATAAGCCGGTGAACATAGTTGTCCCCAACATAATCCCAGACGCGTTGAGTTTCCAATTCAAGAGAATAACAGTGTTGTGTATCTTTCCAATGTCTAATAGCATGGCCTTCTTTGTATCTGCCGGACAAAAGATAAATTCAAATACAATGCAATAAATAGATATCATCTAGAATATTTATAGTGCAAGAGCATTACCTTCCACAACCAACAAAACCACAAATGACACAAATCCAGAGATTCTCAGAAGTTTCGCAAACAGAACAAATTGATTTCTCAGGTTGTTGCTGGCAATACCTGCAAACCTAGACAGAATATGAGTCAAATTCAGGAAACAAATGGTTTTGAACAAAGTCTTGTTAATCAGATAGACAGAATGGAATCATAAACATAACGAAAACATAGATATCCACTAGATTTCTTTGCCCCAAAATAATAAAACTAGAACAGCACAATATGCTGGATTGATTCAGGAAAAATTACTAGAAAAGCTGAATAATGAATGTTAATCTTCAATCTGAAGTGGGGAGTTCAAGGATCCGAGCTATATCAGTAAGGCTCTGTCCTACACAGAGTACCAAACACAATGCAACACACATACACACACACACACACACACACACACACACACACACACGCACACACACACATATGAAGATTACTTAAAAAAACAGAGTAGAAGAGATTTGCATAGGGTTTTATTAACTTAAAAAAGGCTAATGACAAAGTACCTAGAAGGTGTAGTGGGTTTTGGAGATACAACAAATCTTTAGTAACTATACTGTGATTATAAAGGATAATGTATGATGGAGCTATGACTACCGTGCCGACATGACAGTAGGAGATAGTGTCACATTTCCTGTCACCATTGACTTATATCAAGGATCAACATTAAATCCGTCTTTAAATAGTATGAAGCTACTAGGCATATACAGGATGAGGTTCCATATTGTATGATCTTTGTGTTAGATGATGATAACAAATAAGTGTTAACTGCTAAAGCAGAAATATGGAGAAACATTGAAATCTAAAGACTTTAAACTAGGGAAACAGAGTATACAGAATGAACTATAAAATTCACAAATAAATGAGAGAGAGAGAGGGAGAGAGAGAGAGAGAGAGAGAGAGAGAGAGAGAGAGAGGAGCCCATATTGACAAGAGGGATCCAAATCCCCTGCAGCCAATATCTCAATCAGTCTGATAAAGCCAGGTTGTACTGCAGGGGAATTACGAGATTTCGCATGATAATTTGCAACATATCAGGAATCCTCTACAAAGCAGCCTGGATTTACCAAATTGTATGAGATAATGACTATAGTCTATAGGGGATTTGACATGCCTATATATCAAAATAAAGGAAAACCATTGTGAATAGTCAACATGCCTATATATCAAAATAATAACATTCAAATCTTTTAGTGTGATTCCAGTAATAGTGTATCCTCACATGTTGGTGAATGTTGCATGTTAATGCAAGTACAATATTGAGTACATGTCCTCACCTTCAATGATACAAGTCCAGAATGTAAAACACTAAGATCCATGCGATAGATTAAAAAAACTTATAATATGCTTATGTACAATCATATATGCTAGTAAAAGATAATTTTCCTTCTAATTGTATTTAACATGCAATCAAACATGATAATGATTTTAAAATCAAAAAGTAATAAAGGAAACAAGCCGTGAAACAAGATGAACATATGGTGATAAAACTACTCACCGGACAAGAAGAGTCCGTCCACTTAGATATACAAGAACAATGAAAAGAGTGATTGCAAATAGTTGTGAGGATCCCTCTAGCATCTTGGTCAACATTAGTGGAAGAACTCATTTAACCAACATAAAAACAATACATAGACATTAGATAATCTAACTCAAAAAATGACAAGAGTAATAAAACCGATGTTCATATATAATAATTGAAGATTTAAATGTATGTAAAACAAGGAAATAAGATACAAGAGTGAAGTCCCCAAAAATCGGATATCAAGTAAAATAGACCTCCCTCATCCTTGTTCAATTCATGAAATCTACGAAATTTGTTTACTGAGGGATTGTATAACACAGACATTCATCTGATTAAAAAAGTCCATAGAACTTACCAAGACATACTGGACAACTAGGCTTCTCTGCTGAACTTGCAAGTGAGTTTTGTGCATGTTCTATTGATCCTGTGTACTGTACATCTATGGTATATAGGAAAAGCCCCTATCCCCAATATATTCCCGTTTATGGAGAAAATTCAATAAATATTTGCACATTTGCAACCATGTTACTGTTTTTTCGCTAAAAAGTTATATTGAATGGAAGAAAGAACAAAAAAACCAAAACAAAACATCCTCCCTCGAAGAAGCTAGTTGATTTTGTACAAAATATACAATCCCCTCACTTCTCCCTTTTTCCTTGTCTTCCCAATCAAGTTATGCACCCAGAACACATGTCATCCAAGCAACCATTTGACAACTCCATGACGTCTCTCTCTTCGGCCCCAAAATCTCGAGGACTCCCTCCCATCAAAGCTACAGATGAGCAGATAGCAGGGGTTCATCACCAACCTAGATCATCTAAGTATCCTAGCCAGGATAACCAAGATCAAGTCCCAGTCACTCTAACCCCACATGCTACTCTTGGACAAGTAGGCCATGGATCCTTTAGATCTTAAGAATACATACAGCGAGAAGCAAGCTTAAGTTATGGAACAAAGATCATATTCCAGTGAGGTACGCCAAAGCAACCCAGGAACCTGGCGTAGTCAAACTCAAGTACTAATTCATTTCTACTAACTTAGAGGTAGGAAAATGCTTGTCAAGTACTATTTCATTTCTACTAACTTAAATCAGTTATTTGAAATCCCCTGTATAGGGATCTCGTACTCGTAGTATCATCATGTCATTGTATTACCCCCTTCGACTTTTTACCTTCAAATAATATCATTCGAGCTGATATGTGACTTGGTAAACAATTAAATTGAGAATAAGTTGCAATATAATATAATGGATGAAACAGACTTGAGTTTCAACATTGAGCAGTTTTTATCCTTGCAAGTACTGCATCTAAGAATATTGTTAAACTCCACACGCCCCAGTTTCATATTCAGAGTTAATAGCATATGCATGTCAATCACTTATGCACAAGTCTATGCAATTCTCTATTGAACAAACAGATGAATAATGTCACAATGGAAAATTAAATAGGTTTAACCCATACCGAAAAGAAAAGAAAAAGACATAGCAAGATAGTTGGTTCTGCTTTGATGAAGGTAAAGTGAATGATAGATAATAATTAGGGAACATCTATGCTGACATGAATGATATCAACTTGAAACATAGCCACAAACTAATTCATAATTCATGCCTTCCACAACATCCAACCATTTCCAAAGGAAATTAAATGTTAAAAGAAACTCACCAGATATCCTATCACATGAAATGAGTGAACTGTGGTTCCCAATAGCATTAGCACCCTCAAAATTATTAATTTGGGAATTATTTTCAAAATTACTTTTGTATGACCCCTGCATTAAAGAGTTAAATCTCTGTGCATGATTGATGACCCTGCAAGAACTGTCTCCAAGGTTTGCTTGATTTTCCTGCCTGGCAAATGAAGCTGGTGACTGGCAACTTCAAGAGCACAATCCCCTGAAGCTACAATTTTAGCAAAGGTGCGAACTCCATCAAGAAAGCTAAAGAATGGGAAGGAACATACCATGAAGCAGCCATCGGGAGACATACAGATCTTGTGCCACCAATCTCATTAGAAATTCCGACCTGAGATACGGTGTTCCAGTAAAAATTTAACCAAATATAGTGTCAACCAATCATCACAATATAGTACAAGGAAAGCACAATCATCAAGTATAGTTAGATGAGTTAAGAACTTTAGGCAATCAAAAATAAATGGTCAATTAAAACAAGTTTCATTTGAGGAAGATTTTGCCTTACGTTTGAGGCACTCTTTGTAGCCTGCTTGGTAGAAACTGGCACACCATAAGATAACTCATCTGTCGGAGGAGGTAACATATTTCGAACACGTGGCTGCAAATTATTAGAAGAAATCTGCGGAACCCTACTCCCGCCATAACAAATTTGTATTATATCAAGCTGTAAAAATCCATCTTGAAAAGAAAATAGAAAAACTTGTGCACACTTATACCTTGTATAAGCTGAACCAGTAACCGCTATAATAATTTTGTCCGTGAAATATTGCATTTTATTTTTGGTGCTGACCACCCATGGTCCAGTCATACAGTCATCGGTGCATGAACATTCTTCACCTTAACATTTTTCATATTCTCAAAGATTAAATAATTATGGGAATGAGCTCGATAAGTTACAATGATGCTCTGATCAAACAGAGCTTTGTTTCCTTCCTCTGTACTTTATGAGGTCAAAGAAATATTCTCCTTCTCAAGTAGCTTAGCTGAAAATGCCTTTGTCATCTGGAACTTTATATAAAAAGTTGCGTTTCAAATAAATTCTTCCCAAGTCTTATCCTAATTAGTCTCTCCTTAATCTTCGTACCGCCCCGAATAATTTCTTATTTTGGTAAAGATGCTAGCTACATGATCTTTCATTCAATTCTCTTGTTCACTAAGTACCCGTCAGTGTTACACCCAAGTGCGGACTTCTAAGTCCATCTTCAAATGCTAGAACATCTTTATAAGAGTACCTTTACGTATTCTTAGCCGAGACTACCACTAAAATTGGCAGCATAATAGTAACTCGAATTATTTGACTGAACTCAAGTACAATTGTAAGCGTTGGAAATACAAGTTTTGTCGTCTATCAGGGTGCCCAAGGTGAGAAGAAGAGGAAATGGAATCAGAGATATCCTAATTAATGATGAGGGCAAATGAACAGTCTGGGTTGTCATGTTATATTTGTAGACTAGCTGAATATACTCAAAAGTGATTATCGTCGTCACTAGTTATCTTCATCTTTGTCCCCATAAAAAGAATTGACTAAGTTTTACAAACGAATGTCAAAATGATATAAATCATTTATTTTGTTGCTATATTCCTAGCCAAGTTATAAGGAAAGCGGGCCTGCAAGGTTTCACATATATTCCTTTTGATAAAGCACTTGCTCTAATTGCTCTAATATTCAATATGGTACGAACAACAAAGTAATTCTACACTATAAGTTTGAAAATTGCCGACTTGATGGGAGTTTGCTTCTCTTTAGCTGTAAAAAGAGTCTAATAACAATTTCACTAAACTATAAAGCAATAAGAACAACTAGATAACGTGTTTGGCATCAAACAAATAATATTCATAAACAATAATGGCCTTGATGTGAAGCAGTCCCACTTGTAATGTTGAAATCCTGCAAACTGGCAAATAAAGTATCCAAGAATACTTTGACATGTAACTTTTAGTAATTCCACTTAAAAATTATGCATAAAATACGAAGAAGAAAACAAAAATGAGAAAGCTGTTGCATCACAATGTAAACTTCCAACAACCTTATTGCACATGCTCCGAGTAAAAGAAAAGGCATGTATCAGACTACTTTCATATTAAGTGATTGATCATTGAGAGTAAAAGAAAATACAAATATATTAAATCCTAGAAAATAAACAAGAACAAATCCTAAAAATGATGAATAATTTCAAGTCTCGGCCCTAGAAAATAAACAAGGCCAAATCCTATAAAACAAACACTAGAAAATAAAAAAGAACAAACCCAAGAAAATAAACAAGAGCAACCCCCTTTTATCGCTCCCTCGACAAAGGCAAGGAGAAGGAGAAAAAAAGGATAAGCTGAAAGAAAAGGAGAAGAAGCACTGGAGATGGGGTTACAGTGGCGGTGGATGGGAAGGATGGGTTCCCGTCAGGACGAACGACGGCGGGGGTGCGAAGAAGAGAGGATTACCTGGGGTTCCAATGGCAGCTCCAGTGGCGGTTCCAGCGATGGTTCCAACGACGGTGATGGAGAAGTTTTTAGAGGAGAAGAATAGATGAAAAGTATATAAGAAAAGAGAGGTTTTGGAGAGGAGAAATTTTGAGAAAGGGTTCTAGCGTGCGTTTTCTTTAGGGGGGCGCGGGTTTTGGTAAAAAGTAGGGAGCTAAAAATTTCAACATAAATTTGCTGTTAAGCAACGGTTTTGGTCCGTCGAAAATGAAACGACAGTTTTAATACGTCGTTGTTAGACATCTCTAACTATCACAAATCGTCCATTTGGGTGTAGTGGGGCATCAATATTCTCGAAGATTGATTTGCGGTCAGGATATCATCATATCAGAGTCAGAGAGCAGGACATCCCGAAGATAGCTTTTAGATCGAGATATGGGCATTGGGAGTTCCTTGTTATGCCTTTTGGAGCGACCAATACGTCGGTAGTATTCATGGACCTCATGAATCGCATCTTTATGCCCTACTTGGATCAGTTTGTGATTGTGTTCTTGGACGATATCCTGGTCTACAGCAAGAGTGAGGCGGAGCATGAGCAGCATCTCCGTGTGGTTCTTCAGATTCTCAGGGAGCACCAGTTATATGCCAAGTTCAGTAAATACGAGTTCTGGCTCGATCGTATTTCGTACTTGGGTCATATCATCACCAGAGGAGGAGTAGAAGTGGACCCCCAGAAGATTGTGGCCATTGAGACATGGCCAGTGCCCAGCACAGTTGTAGAAGTTCGCAGTTTCCTTGGATTGGCTGGCTACTACCGGCGGTTTTTTTCAGATTTTGCCCGGATCTCGGCGTCATTGACCCAATTGACCCGCAAGGAAGTGCAGTTTGCTTGGACAGCAGAGTGTCAGAATTCTTTTGAACAGTTAAAGTGATGATTGATGACGGCTCCCATTCTTGCGCTTCCAGATGGAACCGGGGGATTCTCGGTGTATTGTGATGCTTCGAGCAGAGGATTAGGATGTGTTCTGATGCAGCATGGGAAGGTAATAGCTTATACGTCATGACAACTTTGTGATCATGAAAGAAATTACCCAACCCATGACTTAGAGCTGGCAGTAGTACTGTTTGCACTTAAGTTGTGGAGGCACTATTTGTACGGAGATATGGTGGAAATTTTTATTGACCACAAGATCCTGAAGTATGTTTTCACTCAGAAGGATCTTAACATGCGTCAGAGAAGGTGGCTGGAGCTTCTTGTGGATTATGATGTCAACTTGCAGTATCATCCCGGGAAGGCCAACGTTGTTGCAGATGCTTTAAGCAGGAGAGCCAGAGTTTATTTCCTAACGGCGCAACCAGAGCTGTTAGCCGATCTTCAGAAGATGGGTATAGAAGTTGTTCTCCCTTCCAGTGTGGCATTGATGGCCAGTATGCAAGTTCAGTCCACTATAGTCGAGAGGATCCGGATGACGCAGTCGGCAGATTCCAAGCTTCAGCGGCTCAGAGCAGAGTGTGAGGCAGAACGAAGACCAGAGTTATGCATTCATGAGGATGGTATACTTTGACATGGTAATCGTCTTTGTGTACCCAGTAGAGATATTAGACAGAAGATCATGTTAGAGGCGCACAGTTCTCAGTATTCCATCCATCCTGGCAGTACGAAGATGTACCGTGATATCCGTCAGCACTTTTGGTGGAATGGCATGAAACGGGAGATAGCTCGGTTCGTCTCTCGGTGTTTGGTTTGCCAACAAGTTAAGGCCGAACATCAGAGACCGGCTGGACTTCTTCAGCCTTTGCCTATTCCAGAATGGAAATAGGAACGTGTGACCATGGATTTCGTGACTGGATTACCTAGATCCCCAGCTGGTAGAGATGCTATCTGGGTTATTGTTGATCGGCTCATGAAGGTATCTCACTTCCTCCCATTCAGAGTTGGTCAGTCGACGGCTCAGTCAGCGGAGATGTACCTTAGGCAGATCGTCAGGTTGCACGGAGTGCCAGTCAGTATTACCTCAGACCGGGATTCAAGATTTATGTCGCACTTTTGACGTAGCTTACAAGAGAGTTTGGGGACTCATCTCCAGTTCAGTTCAGCTTATCACCCGCAAACAGATGGCCAGTCGGAGCGCACGATCCAGACTCTTGAAGACATATTGCGGTCTTGCACACTTGACTTCGGTGGCTCGTGGAAAGATCACATGCACCTGGTGGAGTTCTCGTACAACAACAGTTTCCAGGCCAGTATCCAGATGGCGCCGTTCGAGGCACTGTATAGCAGGAAGTGCAGATCCCCGTTAGCCTGGGACGATGTCGGAGAGAGACAGATGCTCGGTCCGGAAATGATTGCCCAGACAGTTGAAGTGGTCAGAAGGGTCAGAGATCATCTTCGAGTTGCTCAAGATCGCCAGCGTCATTGGGCCGATTCTCATCGGCGCCCTCTAGAGTTTTCAGTCGGCGATTATGTATTCCTGAGGATTTTGCCTAACCGTTGCGTCATTCGTTTCGACGTCCGGGGAAAGCTTAGTCCTAGGTATATAGGACCGTTCGACATTCTGGAGCGAGTAGGAGATGTATCCTATCGTCTCGCTCTTCTGTCGTCGCTAAGCGAGGTACATGACGTATTCCATGTATCACAATTACGACGGTATATCCCAGACCCGAGCCACGTCCTGGATCATTCAGAATTGGTTGTTGGTACCAACCTTTCGTATGAGGAACGGCCCGTGTCTATATTGGACCGAAGAGAGAAGTTCCTCAAGAATAAGACTATCAAGTTAGTACGAGTTGCTTGGGGACATCACTCTTTGGGTGAGTCAACGTGGGAGCGTGAGGATGACATCCGATCGCGGTATCCCGACTTGTTTGACTCATGAGGTATAATGTCCTTCTTATGCCTCATGCCTTCGATTCCTTGCTTGCATGATTGATTGCTTGATTGATTGTCTAGTATAGCTTGCCTGTGATTAGTGTAGCTTGTTCTTGTCTCTCTAGCCTCTTAATTAAATTCCGAGGACAGAATTCTTTTAAGGTGGGTAGAGTTGTAATGCCTGTTGTTCGTATTACGTATTTGAAATACGTATACGTATTTTATCTTGTATTTGCATATCTCCTTGGTTTGGTTTGGCTTGGTTATTCTTGGTTTAGGTTGGCTTGGTTCGGTTTGGGATTGCTATTGGTTCATTATGAACCAAAGGGTGAATCCCCTACCTACCACCACCACTACCATTTATTAACCCCACTTCCTTCTCTCTCTTCATTACTCTCCTTCTTCCCTCCATTAATTCTTCACCTACCAGAGAGAGGGAGAGAGGGGTCTAGGCAAGTGCAACTTGCTTCATGGAGGAACTCCAATTTTATTGTTTTATTTTCTTCCTTACAACATTTTAACTTACTTTAGAACTTGGCATTTTCACTTTCCATGGCTAGATTCTTGTAGATCTATATTTATATTATTTTCAAATTTCTTGGGTTTTGATCTACTTAATCTTGTTATTTCCGAGTTTTGATGGTTCCATGTTGTAGAGAATTTCGTTCTACCTTATTTTGACCTATGGAAGTTAGGATTTGGGCTCCGGATGATAGAGTTATGCAGCTTGGAAGCCATGGCTTGTGGTGTACTTCTTCTCGGAAATTTGGAGAAGAAGCACAGTCCCGAGCCGCATGGTAGCACTTGACTGCATGAACATTCATGCGGCAAGTCAGTTCCAACCGCATGCACTATTGCCTTGACTTGACCGCATGACAAGTTCATGCGACAAGTATTCCTTCTAGCCGCATGAAGTCCTTTTTTCTCAGCCGCATGACTGAGCCTTTCCCTTAGCCGCATGGGACTCTGCCCACCCTGAGCCGTATGAACTCAACACTTGCGAGCCGCATAGACCGCAGTCTTCCAGCCGCATGGGTTTCCTTCCTTTGTCCGCATAGTCATTGCTCTCCGTAGCCGCATGGGTGGCTCCTCCCCGGTCGCATGTACTTGATTGGCCAGCCAGCCGCATGGGTTCCCTATCCTCCTGACCGCATATGTCTTGCCTTTCTCAGCCGCATGACTGACTGGATCTCCGAGCCGCATATGACTGATACCCCTTTAACCGCATAAGCCTTTCCCTTTTAGTCGCATGCGCCTGACCCTATTTTAGCCGCATGGGCTGTTCTCTTCCAGCCGCATGAGATCATTCCTGGCCGTATATGCTTTAGCCGCATGGCTCTCCTATAGCCCTGTGTATTGATATTTTATAAGATATTTTACGTCCATTTTATATCTTACGCCTTTCATCATGCACTTGATAATCACGAATTTGCTTGATATGTTTTGGCATGATAATGACAGTGACCCGTAGTGGTGCACTTCTGACATGACTAACCTGACATGCCTGATAGTGGCCCGTCGCGGCGCACTCCTGACCAGTTAACTGGACATAATAAACCTGACATGATTTTTTTGATAAGCTGTTGCGACGGCTACCTGACAAGACATGACCTGTATAATTAATCTGGACACCGTGGGCGATTGTGCTTATACAAATAATCCAGTCCTGTCTTGCATCATGTCTAGAAGGGGACTCCTGAGTACCACGGTCAGGAGTACCTATTAAAATGGACTAAGGCTAATAACTAGATTAATACACTAGTCATAAAGAGAGCTCCCAGCTACAGGCAATCCCGTTACCTGGGCACGCCTTGGGATCTGTAGCCTGCCGTCGAGTAGGGCACATTTCTAGCACACTGTCATGTGTTGCACCCTTCAAGCTACCTAAGGGTACATTCGTTTCCTGGACGATGTACCCACCTGAATTCAACTCTAATCTTTCAACCCGGGTGACCTGGATGGTCTGCAGGGCTTGTGGCTGTAGAATAATCTCGCTGCATCTTGTTAGTAATTAGGTTGTGACAACCCTAGTTAGTTAAAGTATCAAGCCATAATTCTTGCTTGGCCGTGAAATGATTGGATGGAGTCTAACCAGTCTAGTCTTGCCCTGATCCTGTTCCAGATTACTGCATGACCAGAATGCCTGTATTTATTTTACCGATAAATGGTGAGAATTCCAAGTTCTGTTCAGACGAAGGGTTACAACCCCGGTTCTTGTTTGGTTTACGGGTTGTAACCTGGTTATCTGAATAGCTCCATGGTTATCTCGTCGTATATCATCCGGATGTAATTTCTTTATTTCCAGTTCTTATTTTATTTATATTCTTGTGCTGATTGCTGGTTTTAGTCCTAAGTAAAGCTTCCTTTGTGGCACTTGCTCTTTCTGGGGTCTGACCCAGCTGGTTTTGTGTGGCCAGATTTCGGAACAGCTCCAGAGGATCTACCGACCTTTCAGCCAGATGGTGGCCACTAGATGGAACCCTGGCAACGAGTGGGTTTATTTTTGATCTCCCACTTTATTGTAAAAATATTCTTTTGAGGCGTTTAGCCGGCGAGCACCTGTTTAGCTCGATTGCACTTTACTTACTGTCTGCCTACGGGCTGTAACATTATTAACAAATCCTAGGATTGATCATGTATGACTAAACTCTTGCTAGTCCTGACATTTTGTAATGACTAGCTTCATGATCAACTGAATATGTAATGTTTGGGACGCCTTACTATTGTATATTTAATGATCATACATCTTGTGACTTTTACTTACTTGCTTGTGATTGAGACAATAGGCTTGTTCATGACCTTAAGAGACTGCTGGCTTATAGATAAATCCTCATGTATCTAGACAGCCGTGACCGTATAGCGAGATGGATCCCATTTCATATACGTAGCTGGCTATGTCTGCCCCCGCTCTCCAGTATTCTGGTTCTGGGGCGTGACACCGACCCATAGCAATCTCTCTAATGGAAGTTGCGACTCATCGATCAGATCTCCTTCTTCTTTATGTCTTGTATGGCAAAGTCCTAAGAGCAGATCGTTCTCTTAGATCTCCTTTGGACGAGCACCTCGAACCGACCATACAGGTCTGTGCATAAGATTAAATTCTCCATTCTTAGTTTCCAAATTTTCCAATTCCCCTACAATGGTGATCATATGAATGTTCATCTGCTTCGTAGACATGGTTGTCAGAACCCCAAGAGCTCTGGAACCAGATGCTAGAAACGAGATATGATCCGAACCGGAGTTTGTCCATCAGTTACGATATTGAATTAGACTCATATGCAATAAAAGAGAATTCTCACGTAAGTCCTGAACCAATTTCAATTATCTACACCTCATGATCACACCTCATACCCGATGTGAGACTAAATTACTAAGACTATTATCACCCTAATGTAGAACTAAATTATGAAAACTACTGTCACCCCATTTTGAAGGCTCAACCGAAAACGAGATACAATTCAACAATCTCCACCTTAGCTCATTTTCGTTAGCCGAATAACCTTAGCACCCCTACTAGATTTTTGTTCGTTCCCGCCAGCCAAGCACCCAAGAGATCCAACATATTATCGTCTCGATCCGTTTTACCATAGAACCAAACCGACACATTCATCCACACTATTGTGTGCCAACCATAATATTTTGTTTCGCCTTGGAAGCACCAAATCCATCTTTGAAGTCAATTCTTGTAGTTGCCTACAACTCCACCTTGAGAAGAGATCCCGTATATCCGTATAT
Organism: Iris pallida; assembly: GCA_029216955.1. Classification (NCBI taxonomy): domain Eukaryota; kingdom Viridiplantae; phylum Streptophyta; class Magnoliopsida; order Asparagales; family Iridaceae; genus Iris; species Iris pallida. Next base: position 11,053,731 of record JANAVB010016197.1, on the reverse strand, counting down.
ACGCTTGAACATTTATCACCGCCTGTTTCGAACTAATTAGAGCCTCCCAAACCAGCCCCATAATCTTAGGATATGATACCACTTATTGGAAATCTAACATGCCCTACAAGCGCTCGGATATCATGTATGAGAGACATTGCCGCAGCGAAAACTTAGGCCAACCCCCTGAAATAATCAACCACCGTCTAATGAATACCAAGCACAGATAAAGACAAGTATATGACGGTGACTACTTCACCGAGACAATCTCAGTCTATATGACTCAGATGAAATTACAAGATCGACAAAAATCAATGTTGAACCCTTGGTCCTAATAGGTTCAACCCTCTCACCACACTCTAGAAAAATGACATATGTTACAATGAAATCACTCACCAATCCGTAGCAATCTTCCTAACCGAAGTTGACGACTCCTCGATCAGATCTCCTCCTTCCTTTTATCTTGTATGACGAAGCCTTAAGCGCAAAGTCCAGACTTCTGTCTTCTATGGCGAAGGCCTAAGAAAAAAGTACAGACTTTCTCTTAGATCTCATGTGGACGAGCATTCCAAATCTCAACTTTGTGCTGTCATCCTCCAACGGACCATGCAAGTCCTTGTACCAGTGTAGATCATCTATCCTTGGCTTCTAAATTGTCCAGTTCCACCATATGAGGGTGATGATAAGAGTGTTCATCTGCTCCGTAGACATGGTTGTCAGAACTCCAAAAGCTCTGATACAAGATATTGGAAAGTGACCCGAAACGGAGTTGGCCCATTAGTTTCGATATTGAATTAAGCTCATATGCCTCAAAAGAGAATTGTTATGTAAGGCCTAAACCAATTCCAATTATCTACACCTCATAATCCCATCTCATACCCGATGTGGGACTAAATTACCAACACTATTATCACCCCTATGTGGGACTAAATTACCAATACCATTGTCACCTTCTTTTGAGAGCTCAACTGGGAACAAGATAAAAGTGGTATCAGAGTCCATAGCTATAGGACTGGTTGAGCGGCTCTAATTGGTTTGAGATAGATGGTGCTGAATGTTCATACGTATACACGGATATACAGATTCTCTTCTCAAGGTGGAGTTAGGAGCATCTGCAACTACACATATTGACTTCAAAGGAAGATTTGATGCGCCCAAGGTGGAGCATGTCGTTGTGGTTGGCATACAATGGTAGTGTGGATGAACGTGTCGGTTTGGTCCTATGGTCGAATAGATCGAGATGACAATATGTTGGATCTCCTGGGTGCTCGGCTGATTGGAACGAATAAAGGTAGTAGGAGTGCTAAGGCTATTCGGCTGGCGCGAACGAATAAAAAGGTAGTAGGGGTACTAAGGTTGTTCGACTAGCTGGAATGGACAAATGTATCAAGGGTGCTAAGGTTATCCAGTTGGCGAAAACAAGCTAAGGTGGAGATTGTTGAATTGTATCTCGTTTCCGGTTGAGCCCTCAAAAGGGGATGACAATGGTGTTGGTAATTTAGCCCCACATCGGATAAGAGTTGAGATCATGAGGTGTGGATACTTGGAATTAGTTCGTGTCTTATATGAGAATTCTCTTTTAAGGCATATGGACCCAATTCAATATCGCATCTCATGGGCCAACTCCGGTTCGGATCACACCGCATTCCCAACAAGTGTTGAACTGGGCTCATATGCCTTAAAAGTGAATCTCATGTAAGCATGAACCAATTCCAATTATCTACAAGTCATGATCCCATTTTCTATCCGATGTTGAACTAAATTACCAACACCATTATCATTCCGATGTGAGACTAGGGGCCCGTTTGGTTTGCAGGATTGGACAACGTAATGTAATTGGCATTACGTTGTCAATCTAACTCGGATGTTTGGTTGGACAAAAAAAATTAGATGTAATGTAATCGCGATTACAAGTTTGATTACATTACATCAGTTTCTTCTAAACTCAATTACATCATAAAACCTATGTAATCGCAATTACATTACAACTTAAGCGGAAGGTTGGTATGCTATAATTTGGTATTTTTGTTCGTTTTTGGTCACTTTTTGTTATTTTTTTTGTTTTTTGTCGTTTTTGTCATTTTTGTTCGTTTTTGGTCGTTTTTGTTCGTTTTTTTGTCATTTTTGTTCATTTTTTGTCATTTTTTGTTGTTTTTGTTTATTTTTGTCGATTTTTGGTCGTTTTTAGTCGTTTCTTGGTCGTTTTTGTTCGTATTTTGTTCGTTTTTTTGTTGTTTTTGTTTGTTTTTTTTGTTCATTTTTGTCCTTTTTTTTGTTGTTTTTGTCCTTTTTTGTCGTTTTTGTTCGTTTTTTTCTCATTTTGTTCGTTTTTGGTTTTTTTTTTGTCGTTTTTTGTTGGTTTTGTCCCTTTTTTCGTTTTTGTTCGTTTTTTTGTCATTTTTGTTCATTTTTCGTTGTTTTTTTTCGTTTTTGTCCTTTTTTTGTTGTTTTTGGTCCTTTTTTTTGTTCGTTTTTCTTCGTTTTTTTGTCATTTTTTATCGTTTTTTTGTCATTTTTGTTCGATTTTTTGTCGTTTTTGTCCTTTTTTGTTCGTTTTTTGTCGTTTTTGTTCGTTTTTTGTCATTTTTGTTCGTTTTTTGTTGTTTTTGTTTATTTTTTTTGTCATTTTTGTCCTTTTTTTTGTTTTTGTCCGTTTTTTTGTCGTTTTTTTTCGTTTTTTTGTCATTTTTGTTCGTTTTTCGTTGTTTTTGTTTTTTTTTTTGTCGTTTTTGTCCTTTTTTGTTGTTTTTTGTCTTTTTTGTTCGTTTTTGGTCTTTTTTTTCGTTTTTTTTGTTATTCTTGTTCGTTTTTTGTTGTTTTTGTTTGTTTTTTTGTTCGTTTTTGTCCCTTTTTTTTGTTGTTTTTGTTCGATTTTTGTCATTTTTGTTCGTTTTTTTATTGTTTTTGATTGTTTTTTTTGTCGTTTTTGTCCCTTTTTGTCATTTTTGTTCTTTGTTTTTGTCATTTTTTTTCGTTTTTGGTTGTTTTTAATTTTTTTGACGTTTTTGTCTTTTTTTTTGTTCTTTTTGCCCTTTTTTGCCGTTTTGGTTCATTTTTTTGCCCTTTTTTTTTTTATCGTTTTTGGTCAATTTTTTACGTTTTTTATCGTTTTTTGTCGATTTTGCACATTTTTTGCCATTTCTGCATGTTATTTATCGATTTTTGTCGATCTTGTACGTTTTTGACCATTTTTCACGTTTTTATCGTCTTCTATCGTTTTTGGTCGATTTTGCACGTTTTTTTGTCGCTTTTTTTTTATCCTTTTTTGCTTTTTTCGAGGTCTTTTTTCACTCTTTTTTTTTTCGTTTATGCTCGTTTTTTCTTTTTGTTTGTTATTTTTGTCGTTTTTGGATTTTTTTTGCAAGTTTTTTTAATCTTTTTGTCGTTTTTTGCTCGTTTTAATTCCCTCTTCCTTTTGGTCTTTTTTCGTATTTTCGTTTTTTGTCATTTCTGTTCCTTTTTATCTTTTTTTCCCTCTTTTTTATCGTTTTTTGTCATTTTTTCTTTTTTTCGTTTTTGTTCATTTTTTGTCCTTTTTTTTGTTTTTGGTCGTTTTTCGTCCTTTTTTTTTTCCTTTCATTTATTGTTGTTTTTTGTCAATTTTTTTTGTTTTTAGTCAATTTTTTTATCATTATTGGTCACTTTTTATGGTTTTCACATTTTTGATCTTTTTTTTTGTCGTTTTTCTTTTTTTATCGCTTTTTCATTTTTGGTTTTTTTCCTTCTGTTTTGTTCGTTTGTCGTTTTTTGTATTTTTTATTTTTTGTCGTTTTTTTTCGTTTTTTGTCTTTTTTAGCAGAAAATAAACCATTTTCTCTTATTTATTTATTTATTTTTTTTAAAATTTTTAAAAAAATTTAGTGATCCACTTTTTTAATTTTATGTTGTATTTAAAAAAATATTAAATTAGAAACTTAATACATTACATGATAAACCAAACATATGAATGCAATTGACATTACATTACATGGTTTGATTACATGCTTCAACCAAACATAGTAATGTAATTGTAATTCCATCACATTACAAACTCAATTACATTACAAATCCAATTCCATTACGATTACGATTACATTACAATGAACCAAACGCAACCTAAATTGCCAACACCATTGCCCTTTTTGAGGGAACAACCAAAAATAGGATACAATTCAACATGGATTACATGCATCTCATTTAATTTCTTTTAAGAGCTTAAACAAAAAAATTAATGATCTAAATAGAAAAAATTGTGCACGTGATTGCAAGTTGTTTTTGTGAGTTCCTATTTGAATTCCCGCAGTCCAAATGTTGGTCAATATTGTTGTGCTATCTTCTTTGTTCTTTTTATTAGCTGAACCAAAAATAGTTATAGAGGGTCCAACCTCAAATTCCAAGTCGATCCGTTTACACCCCTAAAAGATTTTCACTCGAAATAAATATGGAAGCCAAAACGGATAATTAGTACCCTATGTGCATGGACCCATATTCATGCAACGTAAATAATTAAGGGAAAATGTTATTTAGCTTCCTTTTAAATGAGGGAGCTGACAACTCCCTAATATGTAATAAAAAGTATAATTATTAAAAATTAACACATTAATTTAAAAAGTTAATTTAAAATATTAATTTGAAAAATTAATTTATAGGAAAGTGGTGGCTAACAAAAACCGTTATGTATTATTATTATTTTTAATTAGTATTTCAAATTTACTTTTAAAATTTACTTTTTTTATTTCAAATTAGTTTTTTTTAATTAAGTTTTTTAATTTTTTTAATTAAGTTTTTTAATTTTTTAATTAGGGAGTTGTGAGCCCCTCTTCTTAGAGTGAGCCAGAGTATATTTTGTAAATAATTATCCAATTCTTGTTTTTTCTTAGATATCCGACGTTATGTACGAGATTGTTGGTGCTTTCTTTACATGGAGAGAGCTTGCTCTCAACATGCCTTGTAAAAGTTTAGTCCCACATCGGAAATGTACCATGAGTTATCTCAACATATATACTTGGTTGTGTTGTTGAGAGATGCACATGAGGTGGTGACCCTAAGGAGGGAACCATGTGGGTGATTTTACTAGGAGGTAAGAATAAGGCTCCAAGAATTAAGCATTAATGCTTTTGTCATTCTCTTGGATTAATTCCATTTGGAGCTAAGCGACTTGGACTCGGACTCGGGCTCGGGCTCATGGGCTCATGAGGCGTAATGTGGCATTTTGTTGGCGCACTTTGCACTTAGCACGTCAGCAGTCATGCGGCTCATATGCGGTCCATGAGGCCATGAGGCCCATGCGGCCAGGCTGCTGCTGCCACGTGGAGGGCTCCGCTGACTGTGCAGGCTACAAGTTAGTTATGGAAAGACTGATTCAATGCGATTAATTCAGATCCACTTTTTGAGGGATTTGATTCAATCTTTCCATAAGATTTGAATTAATTTCGTTGATATCTTTGTGGGATTTGATTCAATCTTTCGATAAGATTTGAATTAAATTCGTTGATATCTTTGTGGGATTTGAATTAATTTTGTTGCTATCTTTGTGGGATTTGATTCAATCTTTCCATAAGATTTAAATTAATTTCGTTGCTATCTTTGTGGGATTTGATTCAATCTTTCCATAACTGAAGAGGCGGATAGGGTTTCCACCCTCTCTCTATATATACTCACTTCTGGCCTCCTTTGTGATATACTACGAATTTTATAAGTCATAAAAGAGAGAGAGAGAGGGAGCTGCTGCCGCCATTACAAGTCCATCCGAGGAGTCAGAACAGAGGTGACTTCGAGCGTTCCACAAGTTCTTCAACTTGCTGGTTCCTGGAAGCAATTCGTGTGGGACGAATCTTGCTTTGAGCAACGCTATTTTGACATCCCAGCAACTTTTCTTCATCTCATCTTTCTCTAGATTATTGTAACTCGTTCTGTCCCAATTGCAACACGTTTGCAAGGAAGAACGAGAGATCTTCTCTTCTCTATTTCCCTTCTTCATATTGTATTCTGGTTATTTGATTTTTTGTATCATAGTAGATCTTGAGTTTGATCACTGTAAAATTTTTGTGTGACTCTCAGATCTCGATTGCATCAGTTTTTCCATCTTTGGTCAAGCCCCGAGACTAACAATCTCAAAGCAAGATCATTGTAGATGGAAAATATTAATGCTTCGTTCGTCCAATCGGACTACTGCAAGTTGGAAAAGTTCGATGGAGAGCATTATCAAGTCTGGAAGAGGAAGGTTTATCTAACTCTTCAACTCAAAGACGTTGATCATATACTGTTGGAGGAAGAACCTTCTGTTCTAGACACTGGGTCTACTGCCGCAATCAATGTGGCTACCAAACTCCAGGCCAAATGGAGAAGGGAAAATAGCATCTGCAGGCTTCTCATCGTGAATGCTATGGAGGATTCCCTGGCAGAATCCTGCTCGAAGAAGGAATTTGCCAGAGACATATGGGAGTCTGTAGAAAAACTGTATGAAGAAGACAGGAACATGAGCAAGATGTTTGTGGTTGAAAAATAACACAAATTGCTCTTTGAGGACGAGAAGTCCTTGTTGCCACAGGTGAAGGAATTTCTGAAGCTGCGTCAGAAACTGGAAGACGAAGAGATGCCCCTTCCCGACAAGTTTGTCGTTGAAGGGATCGTCTCAAAACTTTCTGCTGGATGGAGTACCTTCTATGCAAGGATGCTCAGAAAGAAGCTATATATTAGCTTGGAAGATCTACTTCAAGAGATCCATGTTGAGGACGAGATACGTTCCCAACAGAAGATGGACACTCTGTCCAAACAGTTGGCTAAGGCCAATCTAGTGTAGACGAGAGATCCCAAGGGAAAGCAGGCAGTTTTTCATCACAAGAAGAAGGACTTCACCAATCTAAAAGTGAAGGATCCTTCATTCAAGCAACAGAAGTCCAAGTCCCAAGTGACTTGTTTCAATTATGGCAAGAAAGGCCACTACAAGAGTGAATGCAGATCCAAGCCTAAACAATCAGAGAAAGGTGAGCCTAGTAAGGTTTTATTGGTTTCTAACATTGTTGCTATGATCGCACAGGTCACAACTGTGGGGGTTGACTCTGACAGGTGGATAGACACTGGTGCGACTTGCCATGTCCGTTCTAGCAAGGAATGGTTCGTCACGTACCAGCCGATATCTGAGAAGGTTGTCATGGCAAACCAGGCCCAAGCTGAAGTTCTAGGGATCGGGACTGTGGAGCTGAAACTCACTTCTGGGAACACTCTGACGCTTCAAGGTGTGAAGCATGTTCCAGTGATTGCCAAGAACTTGATCTCTGGGAGCCTGCTCTGCAACGCAGGCTTGAGGATGGACATCAATGCTGGTCAGATGGTGATGTCCAAGAAGGGAACATACTTCGGAAAGGCTTATCAAACCAAAAAAATATTTAAAATTCAGCTTGTCAACCAGTTTAATGACATTAATGTAGTTGTATTTTCTGATTATTCTTTTGAGTTGTGGCATAATAGGCTAGGACATGTTCACTGTAAAAGAATTAATAAAATGTCCAGTCTAGGACTTATCTCCAAATATAGGGGTAAGTTGGAGAAGTGTGAAGTGTGTGCTCAGACGAAGATCACAAGGAAACCCTTTCATCGGGTCAATCGAAGCACAGATCTTCTGGAGTTGGTGTACTCCGATATCTGTGACTTCAAACATTTCTCCACGAAGGCCGGGATGAAGTATTTCATAACCTTCATCGATGACTTCTCAAAATACGCGTTTGTCTACTTGCTCAAGACTAAATATGAAGCTTTCGAGAAGTTCAGAGAGTTCAGGGCCGAAGCTGAACGGCAGACTGGACAACAACTCAAGAGGTTGAGAAGTGATCGAGGTGGGGAGTACAGGTCTCATGACTTCGCATCGTTCTGCAAAGAACATGGAATCATATGCGAGACTACTGCTCCATATTCTTCTCAATCCAACGAAGTAGCAGAGTGGAAGAACCGAACATTAACAGAAATGATGAACTCAATGCTGCTTACTGCAGGTCTTCCAAAATACTACTGGGGAGAAGCTGTATTAACGGCCACTTTCATTCTGAATAGAGTGCCATATGCAACTTCGGACGTAACTCTTCATGAACTCTGGTTCAAAGTCAGACCAAACTTGAATGTCATTCGAGTGTGGGGGTATCTGGCGTATGTGAAGCTCCCAGATCTGAAGATTCAGAAGCTAGGGACAAGGACTACGAAGGCGATCTTCTTGGGGTATGTCGAGAAGAGTGATGCTTGGAGATTTCTTGATATCGAGTCAAAATATATCATCGAATCTCGCGATGCTGAATACTTTGAAGACAAGTTTATAAAAGACAAAAATATTGTTCTTTCGGACATCTGGAAAATGATGTAGGTGCAAATGAGACTGAAATCTCAAATGGGCCAGTAGTCCAAGAAGAAGCTGTTGTTGATGAAACAACTCTTGTACCAGAACTCCCAAAGCCGTCAATAAAGCGAGCAAGGAGACCTAAAGACTTCGGAGATGACTTTGTCACCTATCATGTGGAAGCAGATCCGCTTACCTATGATGAGGCGATGAAGACCAGAGATGCTATCTTCTGGAAGGAGGCAGTGAATGACAAGTTTGACTCTATCACCTCCAATAACACATGGGTGTTGTTAGATCTACTTGAAGGAGAAAAGCCCATCGGATGTAAATGGATCTTCAAGAAAAAGATGAAGGCAGATGGAACTATTGACAAGTTCAAGGCCAGGCTGGTAGCCAAGGGATTTTCTCAGAAACATGAGATAGACTACTTTGACACGTACGCTCCAGTAGCTCGGATGACCACCATCAGGATGTTAAATGCTCTAGTAGCTATACATAAGTTGGTGATACATCAGATGGATGTAAAGATAGCATTCCTGAATGGGGAGCTGACTGAAGAGATTTACATGCAACAGCCAGATGGATTTGTCGTCAAAGGTCTTGAAGACAATGTCTGCAAGTTGGTGAAATCATTGTATGGTTTGAAGCAAGCTCCCAAGATGTGGCATGAGAAGTTTGACAAAGTTATTAGGTCAAACAGCTACAGAGTCAGCGAGACAGACAAATGTGTTTACACAAAGTTCGCTGATGGAAGAGAAGTCATCGTTTGTCTGTACGTGGACGACATGCTAATCCTAGGGATGGATATAGGCTGTGTCACGGAGACAGAAGTTCCTCTCAACCAAGTTCAGTATGAAGGACTTGGGGGATGCAGATGTCATCTTGGGCATAAAGATCATCCGGATAGACACTGGAGTAGCGCTGTCACAATCTCACTATATTGAGAAGATGCTCACACGCTATGGGTATAAGGATCTTCCAGGGATCAATACGCCATACAGGTGTGATCAGAAGCTGAAGCCAAACTCGAGGGAAAGCGTCAGGCAGCTGGAGTATTCTAGCATTATCAGAAGTTTGATGTACGCAACCACTGCCACAAGGCCTGATATAGCTTTCGTCGTGGGAATGCTGAGTCGGTTCACAAGCAACCTAGGGATTGAGCACTGGAAAGCTGTGAAGCGGGTGATGAGATATCTCAAGAAGACTCAGACATATGCACTGTACTACAACGGGTATCCGACAGTAGTGGAAGGCTTCAGTGATGCTAGCTGGTGTTCAGAGGTGGAAAGCGAAAGATCCACAGGTGGATATGTCTTTTCCTTGGATGGAACTGCTATATTGTAGAAGTCGAAGAAGCAGACTATACTCTCTCGTTCCTCCATGGAATCTGAATTCTATGCACTTGAAACTGCAGCAGATGAAGCAGAATGGCTTCGGAAGCTCATGTATGATCTTCCAGTGGTTGGGGCTCAGATACCGGCGATACCGATATACTGTGACAACCAGGCGACTGCGACGGTGGCATCAAATGACCTCTTCAACGAAAAGAAGAGGACAGTGCGGTTGAAGCACAGGGCAGTACACGATCTTATCAAAAGAGGTGTAATTCTAGTGATTGATGTTCGGAGTCAGGAGAACCTGGCAGATCCGTTCACAAAGGACCTCAAGCGTCAGTTGGTCGATGTCACAGCTTGTAAAATAGGCTTGAAGGCATTCTGATAGTGTGTCTTTGTAATTCTACCATAAAGTTTTATGCTATTAGTTCAAAGAGAAATCTACTAGGCATCTAACTTTTGGTTCAAAGGAGGATCTCTGACTGAAAAACTATCAGGTAACAGTGGGTACTTGTTCTCTGAAACATGGAAGGGATACGAACCCATAACCACTGTTGTCTACTATATATTTTCTACGGAAAAATAGATCCTGTGGAAGGTTGGCTTAAACGCCTTAATGAGTTCTCAGGTAGAGTGAATGCCTGGTGTGCTTTACAGGAAACGCGGTAGAGCAGCACTACAAGGAGTGAAACTCCATGCTACAGTGGGGTGACTCCACCATGAGGTTTCCAGGTCTGGGGTAATGCTTCGGTTTTGCAAGCCAAGTCATAGCGGCGTAGTACCACAAATAGGCAGGTAGCCTAATGCTGTATGACGTAATTAAAGAGTTGTAGACAGCACTACAAAGGGGAGGATGGCCACATGTTATAGTGGCACGACACCATGATGAGGTACCCAGGTAGGGGTAAAGCCTCGGCCTTGCAAGCCATGTCATTGCGGCGTAACACCGCAAGGAAGCCTTAGGCTTCATGCTGAGTAGATTGGCACTACAAAGAGGCTGAGACCTCATGCTACAGTAGTATGACACTACGATGAGGTTCCCAGGTAGGGGTAATGCCTCGACTTCAGGCCATGTCATAGCGGAGTAGCACCGCAAGGAAGCGCAAGGCTTCATGCCATGTCTCTTTAATAAAGAACTCACCTATAGTGTATGGAAAGAGATATCAGGCCGTCCCTTGAGGGTAAACTTGTAGACGTCCAAAATTATACACTGAAACCAGGCTGGCACAGGGCCTTTAAAGTGCAGCCAGAAGCATACGTAACTACACTTTGTGAGTGAGAAGAATTACAATTATGGTACAGAATTCAAGGCGTAGTCCATTCTTGTATCACATTGTTATTTGACCCATGTGGGAAGATTCAAGTCGTCAGCGACATCTATCCTAATGCAAAATGGACAGTTACTATGGGGAACGCTCAACCCTGGACATATATATATGTTGTGATATGTGGGGGATTGTTGGTGCTTTCTTTACATGGAGAGAGCTTGCTCTCAATATGCCTTATAAAAGTTTTGTCCCACATCGGAAATGCACCATGAGTTATCTCAAAATATATACTTGGTTGTGTTGTTGAGAGATGCACATGGGGTGGTGACCCTAAGGAGGAAACCATGTGGGTGATGTTACTAGGAGGTAAGAATAAGGCTCCAAGAATTAAGCATTAATGCTTTTGTCATTCTCTTGGATTAATTCCATTTGGAGCTAAGCCCCAAAGGGGCTTAGCAACTCGGACACGGACTCGGACTCGGGCTCGGGCTCGGACTTGGACTTATGCGCTCATGAGACGTAATGTGGCATTTTGTTGACACACTTTACACTTAGCACGTCAGCAGTCATGCGGCCATGCTGTCTTATGCGGCTCATGCGGCTCATGCGGCCATGAGGCCATGAGGCCATGAGGCTCATGCGGCCAGGCTGCTGCTGCTGCTGCCACGTGGAGGGCTCCGCTGACTGTGCATGCTACAAGTCAGTTATGGAAAGACTGATTCAATGCGATTAATTCAGATCCACTTTTTGAGGGATTTGATTCAATCTTTCCATAAGATTTGAATTAATTTCGTTGATATCATTGTGGGATTTGATTCAATCTTTCCATAAGATTTGAATTAAATTCGTTGATATCTTTGTGGAATTTGAATTAATTTCGTTGCTATCTTTGTGGGATTTGATTCAATCTTTCCATAAGATTTGAATTAATTTCGTTGCTATCTTTGTGGGATTTGATTCAATCTTTCCATAACTGAAGAGGCGGCTAGGGTTTCCACCCTCTCTCTCTATATACTCTCTTCTGGCCTCCTTTGTGATATACTACGAATTTTATAAGTCAGAAAAGAGAGAGAGAGGGAGATGCTGCCGCCATTGCAAGTCCATCCGAGGAGTCAGAACAGAGGTGACTTCGAGCGTTCCACAAGTTCTTCAACTTGCCGGTTCCTGGAAGCAATTTGTGTGGGGCGAATCTTGCTTTGAGCAACGGTGTTTTGACACCCCAGCAACTTTTCTTCATCTCATCTTTCTCTAGATTATTGTAACTCGTTCTGTCCCAATTGCAACACGTTTGCAAGGAAGAACGAAAGATCTTCTCTTCTCTATTTTCCTCCTTCATATTGTAATCTGGCTATTTGATTTTTTGTATCATAGTAGATCTTGAGTTTGATCACTGTAAAGTTTTTGTGTGACTCTCAGATCTCGATTGTATCAGTTTTTCCATCTTTGGTCAAGCTCCGGGACTAACAAAATATTAATTTGAAAAATTAATTTATAGGAAAGTGGTGGCAAACAAAAACCCTTATGTACTATTATTATTATTTTTTAATTAGTATTTCAAATTTACTTTTAAAATTTACTTTTTTTATTTCAAATTAGTTTTTTTAATTAATTTTTTTAATTTTTTTATTTAGGGAGTTGTGAGCCCCTCTTCTTAGAGTGAGCCAAAGTATATTTTGTAAATAATTATCCAATTCTTGTTTTTTCTTAGATATTCGACGTTATGTACGAGATTTTATGCAAAGTGTGTTGCATGACTCTATTCATCCTTATTATCTAGTCACAATATTACGTCTCTTTTCGATAACCACAAGAGTCACCGACTTCGACAATTGTTATAATATATATTTGTGTTGGAAGTATTTGAGACAAGCTGTACTATATCATGTGTCCATCCTAAAAATTCAACTCTTATAGACACTGAAATATCCAAACTGATGAGACTCTGGTTCAAATTTTAAACTAGAGAAAACAAAATAATGATTTATGCATGCACGGATGATCTGAATCCAACCTGAAACTTATATGGATAGCCGACTAGACTCGGGAATAACCCTAAAAAGATTAAAGAAAGATTAATTAAGAAGAGAGATGCTCCTGGGACTAATAAGAGCAATGACAAAACCTACTTAGCCCCAAAACAAAACACACAAAAACAAACAAATCCCACTACTATACCTGAGTATTAAAATACCCCTTATTGTGTTTTCAAAGGCTTAGACGGCAGAAACTTGGCGTTAATGATAAGTTTTAAAATTCCACTAAGTTTTGTGAGCTAGCGTTCCAAAAATTCCATCATCATCTTGTCTCTTCCCCTTCCCTCTTCCTTTTTTGACTTGGCATACTGATGGGGGCTACATGCTTTGCACCGAGTAATCTCCGTGTCACACTTTTAGTCCGACACTAGCAACGTGACAAATGATGCATGCATGTCCGATGGGCATGGGTCTAGAGAACAGGACAAGTGTGATCTTGGACTCTGGTTTTCGATTCAGAGACTTGTAAACTTTTTGCAAGCATTAGTCATTCTCAATAACTGTGCCCACTTCCGAGTAACCGACACCTCCTCTCTTGAGTTAATGATCTCAACGAGCACATTTTTAGCGCATTATTTATAGAATCTATTTTTGTTCCTCCATTAAAATTAATAAAAATGTTCACCACTCTATTTAAATAAGTTGACATATGTTATTTTTATTCGACTCTAAAATAAATTATTCAGTAAACCGGATTCACCATGAGTCTTAATTTTTCTTCACTTTATGAGTGAATGCATGCAGTGACAGTCTTGATTTTCCTTTCCATCCTCAAATTTTCAGATCATCAAGTGGAGGAGAATCAAGGCTCATTATGATCCGGCTCACTAATAATTTTTCCAACCTAAAATTATTTTGTGAGTGGTTTGGGGAACATCAACACTAGTTTTGACAACTAATTTGACACGCGGCAACTCTTAGTTAGTGGAATGTTGAACATTCTCACTAGTTTTGGTGTGCGAACAAAAATGGACTCTTATTCATTTCGTTTTGTGGACATCATCGAGTGTAACCAACGTCATTTGTGTATTAAAGAAGTTTGGGGGAAAGTCGAAGATGATCGATGCGACTCGAAATGAAATCACGATCAACTATAAATAGGGCAAAACATTTCAACTGGTATGCTAATAGCATATTGGTATATCCGATCTGCATGTTGTTGCAAATTTCTTTTTTCTCGAGCGCAGGTGAAGTTAGACCCAAAGTCGAAATGATATATTGACATTATATGAGTCTGACAATCTATATTCTGGTTTTTTGCGGGTTGTACACGTATGGATCAATTTTGATTGGGTTCCAACGACTTAGATTGTTTCAGAGTTGTTGTAGCACCCAGTTTTCCAAATGAGGGTAATTTTGAAATTTCGTGTTTATAATTATTTTAATAATGATATTTAATTCATGATATAATTTTTGGTAATTTTAAACCATTTTTAAAATTATTTAAATCAATGACTTGTGGTTTTGACGTTTTGCTAGTGAAACCCTAGAGACTGCTTGACCTAGAGCCTAACCATGTGATTATGATATTTTAATGTTATTTTTGGCCTAAGAATATTTTTGTATTTGACCTCTTTGAATTATTTTGATATTATTTTATTATTTATGATAATGTTTTCGGGTTATTTGAGTCGGGTTCGAATTTCAACTCAATCCGACTTGAAACGGGGACCCGGGGGTAGTTGACTCTAGTGGGACCCACACACTAGTTAGGCATGGCCCACATGATATTAATTTTAGTCCACATGATAGAAATATTTTAGTTAGAGGTTAGACTAATTATTATGGATAAGGTTAGTGTGATTAGAGACTTTAGAATGACTAATTTAGCCCCAACCAATTAGCCCTTTCCTAATACTCATAGAATAGGTTAGTGGGAGCATTTTGGACCTTACCATAATAGGACAAATAGCCCATATGGCCAGCCACTTTGGGAGAGGATAGGCTCAAGTTCATTCATTATTCTCATCCACACTCTCTCTCTTGTTCTTCCCCAAATTCTTAGAGAGCAATCCCTAGCAATTTCTCCACCAAATCTTTCCATTTCGCCACCAAATCTTCTTCTTTCCTTCTCCATTCTAGCCAAGGAGGAAGCTACCCAAGTTTGGGAGGATTCGGAGCTCGTTCGTGTCCTTTTGGAATCTCTACGTGTCGGTGTCGCTCCGGGAAGGCTTTTCTTCGATTCGATCTACCGGGAGGTATAAATCCCTTCTCCTTTTCATTTCCTTATGCATATAGGTCTATTTTAAACCCATAGAAATGATCCCTACGGTTGTATCTCCATTTGTGTCCATTTTTGTCCATTTGGAGGTCATAGGAGTGTCCTTTGTGTTGTGGATGTGTTCATGTTACATATATATATTTATATATATATATATATATATATATATATATATATATATTGTAATGAGAGTGTATCTATATTTATATATGTAATAAATGGTTCATGATGATTATATAATCAAGTTTGTGAGTGTGGTTCCTCATATTATTATTGCTATTATTGTTGTGGATAATTAGGATATATATTGTGTATTCTTTTGGCTCAAACTATCTAAATTCGTCATGATTTTTATCCACGTTTTTAATTTCAGCCCTAACTTAGAAATGTCATAACTTCTAGCTCAAAGCTCTGTTTAATCTCCCGTTTTTTTTAAAAGAAGCGTATTGAAGTTAACTTTCCAAAAACATGTATTAATAGGCTTAATTCTTTCTGGAACTTTCTAGAGAATTATTTGAGTGTCAGCTGTACGAAAGACAAACGTGTTTTCGGTGTTTTCGCGATTCGGGGAGTTTCCGGAAACGAAAACGCGATCCGTTTGAAGTTTCGGAAAGCTAACACATAGATCTATAACATACTTTAATCCTAGATTTTAATTCATGCTGAGATGGTACAGTATTGATTATTAGTAGGAGTTACTATTCGGCATATGCATTTTGTGCACCCTTGTGTGTAATATAATGTTCTATTTGATTTTAACCCATGTTAATGTATATACATTATATAATTAAATAGAGAATGCAAGCATGAGTAAATGGTTAAATAAATAATGTATGAGGTGTAAGTATCCTATCTAATGTAAGCATGTGTAAGTATGGCTTGTAATGAATATGTAGGTTCCATAGTATGTAATGTATGGTGCATATAGTAGTGCAAGAGAATAAATGAATGCAAGCATGAATGTAATATAATAATAGATGTAATGTATGCAATATACAAGTTAATGAGATGTAATATTCTATATTAACACAAATCCTATATTACCTCATGTACCCCTTACACTATGTTGACACTATCACACTTGATACTTTGTTCACTTACACTTTGACACTCTTTGATATGTATACACTATGTATGCCCATTTAACCCTCACTTGTCCCTTTGCCATGTTCACATACACACACATAGCCTCTTAAATAAGTATTTATGAATACAGTTAACTTAGCTATGTATGTATATTATATATATGTTAGCATATTGTGTTGTAATATATAAGTTTATATAACCATTTGAAATGCCATGATTATAGACCTAATATTGAATATCAATATATACATGTGTATATATGTGTAGACATATATAGCTTAAAGTAATAGATTACCTAGTGTATATCCAATGTGAATTCTTGCCTATTTGAGTATTGAATAATTGCATGCTATATAGAGTTGGGTGTATGTTGGCTTGTATAGCCTTGTATTGATGTGTGCTTGCTAGGATAGTCTTGGTTAGGCCTAGTAAGACTTACTGGGTTAGGACATGACCTAGTTTGACTAGTGCAGTTGACCAGAGTTGACCAAGGGTTGACATTGGCCTAGTTTGACCTAGATTTATGTAGAATACATTGTAGTGCTTTATATTACCCTTCTGGACATGTTGTGGCTTATGCTGTTCTAATTAGGAGCCAGACACCTCTCATCGTACAGTATCTTTACCTTGGACATTCAGATATCAGGCGAGTACATTCTCTTATCATTTCATATCCTGCTTAGAATTATTTCCTGCAGTAGATTACTTTACTTGTACTGTCACGATGGTCACACGGATTGGTACTATATGGATTCTTTCTTGAGATGTTATCCTTAGGGAGCATCGGGTACTCTATATTTTGTGCGTTTCACTTACATGACGTATCACTATGCTTCGTTGGTTCTTCGATCACTTGTGACATATACTCTTATGATCACAGAGTCTTCCTAGAATCCTTATCCCATTTATGGGACTACTATGTATCACCTTCGGGGTCTATCACCTTCGGGGTCTATCACCTTCGGGGGCTGTTACATAGCATCATATAACATAACCTGGATGGATCCTTGTATATTGATTGGAGGTACGGGGGAGTAGAAATGGACATGTGAATAATACCCAAGTAGTATCTTATCAGAATCTCTTCTATAGTGTCTTATCAAAATCTCCTATGCCATTTACATGTTCATATTGTACTCTGACTCACTAGTCACTGCTAGTTCTCTATTTATAGTAGATATTTCTATTACAGTTCTCTCTCTGTTTACATACTGCTTTCTTTCAGTACCTGTATCTTACTTTACTGCATGATTATATTTTCTAACCTGCTATGATCTGTTGAGATGTACTGTACTCGCTCCAGTCCTGACTGGACCTGTTGATAAATTTTACAGATAGTCTAGGATTGCCTGCTAGCCTAGAGGAGACACATTAGAGGTTGTTTAGATGATATTTCTTCTGTCTGGAGTTGTATTTACTTTGTGGATTACTGTATTTGAGTTTTGAGATGTACTTCTGGGTTTATGTATCTTAGACACTAATTAGACTTCTATCTCCTGTATTTATTTTGGATTTCATGTTTTATCTATCTTTATCATGCTCTACCTTAGATGTGATTGAGATGGTATCTACTATGTTACCCCCATTCGGGGAGTATAAACTGTTTAGTCTTATACTGTTAGATGCATTGAGACCTAGGACAGCGTTCTACCGCCGACACTGCGGCGTAGGCTGGGCGTTGTTACGTTCTCATGCCCTAACTCTAGGGCGTGGGTCGTGACACGTTTTTAGTGGTGGCCCATGCAGGCCGAGTTTATGTAGTGGTATTCGTACTAGAGTACCACTACAGCCTGCAGTAGGAATATGATATATTTTGAAGGTACTCAATCACAGTTAGGAACCCTTGAGAGATTCCTGGGACGACCCTTGAGAATCTTATTTAACTTCGATTTGAAAACTCTCTTTTTCCATGATTTGTTTTATCTTTACTTTCTGTTGTTAAATTTGAGTTTTATAGATTATTGTTGAATTCGAGTTTGTAATTATTGATTTTGATGGATGATTGTCGAATTTGAATTTTGATGATCGTTATTGCATTAGAGTTTGTATTTGATAGATTTTTGTTCATTTTTGAATTTTGATGTTCATTGATAAATTTGATTTTTGGGTATTCGTTGTTGATTTAATTTAATTTTTGGCAAGATGAAATTATATGGGCTAGGTCATCTATGTTATGGAATCTAGCCTTCTATAGTCACATTAGCCAGCATGGTGAGGACATATAGTCTGACTCTGGATATATTTCTCGGGTGTGGGAATTTAAGGTTTTTGCAGCCAAGCTAGCGGCACCACGAAAATGTTAAATACCATGATTCTAGATATATGTGCATAAGTCAAGGGCTCTGTGATTATCGTAGCTTTGCTTACTAGTATGACGAGGATTTAGAGTACCATAATTTTGGATAGACGCATATGATTATTAGATTGCACCTTAAATATTTTTGAACATGTTTTCTCTACTTTTGTTCAGTTATTCAAAAAAAGAAGAAGAAGGAATTATTATTCATTTTGTTTCGTTTTGATTCCCATTATTAACTTAGGATGTAGCTTTAGCTATTTTTATAAACCTTGTGTAACTTCTTGCTATGAGTTTTTCATAATACAATGAATCGATGATTTTGCTAAGGTCTCATGCTGGATTGATAATTAGCTCTGGGTTTCAAAATGTTTCTTCCTTTAAACAGATAAGCAAAATAGATTTCATTGTTATTCCCTTCTTGCTATTATTTTTGTATTAAATAATAATAAATTGTCTTGATTACACCAATCACCTGTTTTGCAATATTGGTAGGAATCTAATGTTGGTCTTGGTATAGAATCTGATTTTTATATTGGGACATGAGAATATATATATGAATATATATAGTGGATACTTTTCTGACACTTATGCATGCTACACTTGATTTTCCACCTATCTAAATAAATATTAATATGTCGTTGATGTTAAATTTTCAAAATCCCAATATTTCTGATTTTTTGCTTTTCTAGTTTAAATTCGTAAGTTAAATATAAATTTCATGTTATTAGTTATGTTTACATCACTGTACATGTATGTCATACCTAGAGTTTCATTTTTTTTTTAAAATTTTTTTGTTGAGTTTTGTGTTTAAATTTGTCAAATCTGAGACTGTGTGTATATTAACCCTTAATACTGGATTTTAAATGTTAGTTCAGACTGTTGTTTTAAATGTAATATTTAGAGCTGTGTACATTGTTGTTGTAGGAATATAATGTTAGATTTCATATTCTTACATGATAGGTTGTGATAAACATTGAGTTGGTTTTGATGTTCAAATTTCTTCAAAATCCTGAAAACTGAATATATGTTAACATTTTCACATTGATTTCAAATGTTCAATTTCAGATTTAATATGTAATATTGAACTGTATGCGTAGATAAATGTATGGATAGTATGTTAGGATTTCATTTCTATCATGTTAGGATGTATTGTGACCATTGAGATTGGTTGCGATGTTCAAAACCCTAAAATCTGAAACTGTGTTATGTTAATATTGCACTGGTTTAAATGTTAGCATCTTTTCAGATTTTGTATGTAAATGCTGAACTAAAACTGGGTTTAACCTTTCAATACTAAGCTATAACCCTGTACAAGGACACACACACCCTAACTTAGTATACACTGTCATGTAACCTAACCCTTTCCCTCTATGTTGTGATTGTATATCTAGATAGATATATATAGAGCTTAGGCATACATGTTATAATATATATAAATACATAACTAAGTCTCTACCTTTTTATATATATATATATATTTAGCTATGCATGTTATGATTAAATAAGTTGCGTATTGTAGATTGTTTAACCAATATGCCATGATTAGTGTAACTTGATAGCCGTTGAATTGAAACACAATCCTCATATACACTTTCATGTATATTCACGTACACACATGCCTACTATCTAACCATATGAACATGTCCCCATACACATAATGCTAGTTTTTCCCTCTCTAACGCTCTGTATATATTGTGATTGGATTTCCATGCAATTGACTTTTATTCCTTAACTAGTGATTTTGGTTTTTCCTTGAATAGTACCCTTTTTCAGATAATTGGTAGTTACCTTTATTTATTTTTTGATGAGTACCAGTTTTCATATAGGATGGTAGACTGCCTTACAGTTTTGATGGTTTGTTGTCTCTGTAACTTTTTTGTTTCGCACCCTGGATTGCTTGTGTGTTTTGATACCCTATAACCGTTTTGGTTAGCATGACTAGTATACCTAGATGAGACTTACTACCATTGTATGCCATGACCATGTATGCCGTCCTTTTGATGGTATGATTTGTTTAAGTTCTGGGACTTTGATTTTGGGGGTTTGACCTAGAGGGAGTATGGACGTTTTAATTTCGAGGACGAAATTTTTCTAAGGTGGGTAGAGTTGTAGCACCCAGTTTTCCAAATGAGGGTAATTTTAAAATTTCGTATTTATAATTATTTTAATAATGATATTTAATTCATGATATGATTTTTGGTAAATTTAAACCATTTTTAAAATTATTTAAATCAATGACTTGTGGTTTTGACGTTTTGCTAGTGAAACCCTAGAGACTGTTTGACCTAGAGCCTAACCATGTGATTATGATATTTTAATGTCATTTTTGGCCTAAAGAAATTTTTGTATTTGACCTATTTGAATTATTTTGATATTATTTTATTATTTATGATATTGTTTTCGGGTTATTTGAGTCGGGTTCGAATTTCAACTCAATCCGACTTGAAACGGGGACCCGGGGGTAGTTGACTCTAGTGGGACCCACACACTAGTTAGGCATGGCCCACATGATATTAATTTTAGTCCACATGATAGAAATATTTTAGTTAGAGGTTAGACTAATTATTATGGATGAGGTTAGTGTGATTAGAGACTTTAGAATGACAAATTTAGCCCCAACCAATTAGCCCTTTCCTAATACTCATAGAATAGGTTAGTGGGGGGCATTTTGGACCTTACCATAATAGGACAAATAGCCCATATGGCCAGCCACTTTGGGAGAGGATAGGCTCAAGTTCATTCATTATTCTCATCCACACTCTCTTTCTTGTTCTTCCCCAAATTCCTAGAGAGCAATCCCTAGCAATTTCTCCACCAAATCCTTCTATTTCGCCACCAAATCTTCTTCTTTCCTTCTCCATTCTAGCCAAGGAGGAAGCTACCCAAGTTTGGGAGGATTCGGAGCTCGTTCGTGTCCTTTTGGAATCTCTACGTGTCGGTGTCGCTCCGGGAAGGCTTTTCTTCGATTTGATCTACCGGGAGGTATAAATCCCTTCTCCTTTTCATTTCCTCATGCATATAGGTCTATTTTAAACCTATAGAAATGATCCCCATGGTTGTATCTCCATTTGTGTCCATTTTTGTCCATTTGGAGGTCATAGGAGTGTCCTTTGTGTTGTGGATGTGTTCATGTTACATATATAGATTTATATATATATATATATATTGTAATGAGAGTGTATCTATATTTATATATGTAATAAATGGTTCATGATGATTATATAATCAAGTTTGTGAGTGTGGTTCCTCATATTATTATTGCTATTATTGTTGTGGACAATTAGGATATATATTGTGTATTCTTTTGGCTCAAACTATCTAAATCCGTCATGATTTTTATCCACGTTTTTAATTTCAGCCCTAACTTAGAAATATCATAACTTCTAGCTCAAAGCTCTATTTAATCTCCCGTTTTTTTTAAAAGAAGCGTATTGAAGTTAGCTTTCCAAAAACATGTATTAATAGGCTTAATTATTTCTGTAACTTTCTAGAGAATTATTTGAGTGTCAGCTGTACGAAAGACAAATGCGTTCTCGGTGTTTTCGCGATTTCGGGAGTTTCCGGAAACGAAAATGCGATCCGTTTGAAGTTTCGGAAAGCTAATACATAGATATATAACATACTTTAATCCTAAATTTTAATTCATGCTGAGATGGTACAGTATTGATTATTAGTAGGAGTTACTATTCGGCATATGCATTTTGTGCACCCTTGTGTGTAATATAATGTTCTATTTGATTTTAACCCATGTTAATGTATATACATTATATAATTAAATAGAGAATGCAAGCATGAGTAAATGGTTAAATAAATGATGTATGAGGTGTAAGTATCCTATCTAATGTAAGCATGTGTAAGTATGGCTTGTAATGAATATGTAGGTTCCATAGTATGTAATGTATGGTGCATATAGTAGTGCAAGAGAATAAATGAATGATGAATGAATGCATGCATGAATGTAATGTAACAATAGATGTAATGTATGCAATATACAAGTTAATGAGATGTAATGTTCTATATTAACACAAATCCTATATTACCTCATGTACCCCTTACACTATGTTGACACTATCACACTTGACACTTTGTTCACTTACACTTTGACACTCTTTGATATGTATACACTATGTATGCCCATTTAACCCTCACTTGCCCCTTTGCCATGTTCACATACACACATATAGCCTCTTAAATAAGTATTTATGAATACAGTTAACTTAGCTATGTATGTATATTATATATATGTTAGCATATTGTGTTGTAATATATAAGTTTATATAACCATTTGAAATGCCATGATTATAGACCTAATATTGAATATCAATATATGCATGTGTATATATGTAAAGCACTACAATAGAATGCATTGTAGTGCTTTATATTACCCTTCTGGACATGTTGTGACTTGTGCTGTTCTAATTAGGAGCCAGACACCTCTTCTCGGACAGTATCTTTACCTTGGACATTCAGATATCAGGCGAGTACATTCTCTTATCATTTCATATCCTGCTTAGAATTATTTCCTGCAGTAGATTACTTTACTTATACTGTCACGATGGTCACACGGATTGGTACTATATGGATCCTTTCTTGAGATGTTATCCTTAGGGAGCATCGGGTACTCTATGTTTTGTGCGTTTCACTTACATGGCGTATCACTATGCTTCGTTGGTTCTTCGATCACTTGTGACATATACTCTTATGATCACAGAGTCTTCCTAGAATCCTTATCCCATTTATGGGACTACTATGTATCACCTTCGGGGTCTATCACCTTCGGGGGCTGTTACATAGCATCATATAACATAACCTGGCTGGATCCTTGTATATTGATTGGAGGTACGGGGGAGTAGAAATGGACATGTGAATAATACCCAAGTAGTATCTTATCAGAATCTCTTCCATAGTGTCTTATCAGAATCTCATATGCCATTTACATGTTCATATTGTACTCTGACTCACTAGTCACTGCTAGTTCTCTATTTATAGTAGATATTTCTATTACAGTTCTCTCTCTGTTTACATATTACTTTCTTTTAGTACCTGTATCTTACTTTACTGCATGATTATATTTTCTAACCTGCTATGATCTGTTGAGATGTACTGTACTCGCTCCAGTCCTGACTGGACCTGTTGATAAATTTTACAGATAGCCTGAGATTGCCTGCTAGCCTAGAGGAGACACATTAGAGGTTGTTTAGATGATATTTCTTCTGTCTGGAGTTGTATTTACTTTGTGGATTACTGTATTTGAGTTTTGAGATGTACTTCTGGGTTTATGTATCTTAGACACTAATTAGACTTCTATCTTCTGTATTTATTTTGGATTTCATGTTTTATCTATCTTTATCATGCTCTACCTTAGATGTGATTGAGATGGTATCTGCTATGTCACTCCCATTCGGGGAGTATAAACTGTTTAGTCTTATACTGTTAGATGCATTGAGTCCTAGGACAGCGTTCTACCACCGACACTGCGGCGTAGGCTGGGCGTTGTTACGTTCTCATGCCCTAACTCTAGGGCGTGGGTCGTGACAAGTTTTTGAGTTTTAAGGGACTTCTTTAATAAGATTTTTCACCCTAATTTGCCAAGTATTTAAGAAAGAATGCAACTTTCAAGACAAGAAATAAGTCGAAGATAATTCATGGAAGTTCAATTGACTTGAAGGAGATCGTTTCAGGAGATTCATAAGGAACTGTCTTCGGCAATTAAGAAAAAGGATAGCTTTCAAGACGAGGAAGAAGAAGAAGGTTCATGGGAGTTCAATTGACTAGAAGGATATCATTCAAGGAGATTCATAAGGAATCATCTTCGACATTCTCGTTCTCCGGTAAATTATATTTTCTCCAATGTAACAATTACCATTATTGAGTAGTTGTGGTTGATTCGTGATCAAATCGGTGAAAAAACTTGGAGATGAGTACGTGTATTCTTCTATTCTAATAGTAGAGATTTTTCTGGTTATACTCCGATCATCCTATAGTACATTTTTACATTGGGTCTCCATATAAAATCTTGCGTGTTTGCAATTTGTGGATTGTATTTGTGATTGTGCATTTACATGATAGTTCAATTTAGTTCAGTCCTCATGAAACTACTTCTAGACGGGAACGGTTGTATCCGCTATGTTCCGCGCTCTGTTAATATCTAAGTACTATCAAAGCGTCAGACTAAGGTGTCATGTTTTTTTTTAACAAATTGACTTAAAGGAAAGATGGATGTAAAATCAGTTTAGATGGTTATCTTGAACGACACAAATTATCATCATTGACGAAGGATCTTTTATATGTCAAGAAGTTGCATATACTAGTGTTTAGGTCCTATAAGCCTGAGGACAAAACCATTGAATTAAGAATAGAGTTTTGAGCATCAACAGGTCTGCGGTTACATTTGGCATTTTGTAGATGGCAACATTTATAATCACATCGCAAATGACGAGAATGCAACGACTCCAGACATTGGAATCCTTATCTACCAAGAAGACATGTATTAACAAATTGTTTCTGATCCAAAAATGGTCGGAGGTATAAGGACGACACACCTATTATAGATAATGTGAATGAGTACCAGGTGTGGTTGATTAGTTAACAACGATGGAACTCAAGTTCAATGATGAGATACATGGATTATGGTTATTGGTACACTGTCAGACTCAAGGAAACTGTAGCATCCATTACTCTAGAAACCCTAATTTGAGATTGAGTTTGTAAAGATTTATTGAGATTTTGGAAAAATCTAAAGACCACTAACCTGTAGTGCCCTAATTCCGTTGCGGAGTATGGATCGGGCTAGCGGCCGAATGGCCAAGTTGAACGAGATTGGGCAATTTTACTTGGAGAATCTTTACCAGGATCGCGGGAAAATGAATTGAGATTATTTTCTCGTTATGGATTGGACTCTTTTAAAATGGTGTCCAAGATGCAGTGGCACGCGTCTTGGGGGATGTCACTCCCGTTTCCCTATTATATATATTTTTAGCATGCGTATACAGATTTTTGGCATTGTCAGGTGACCCGTATTTGGACTTGTCTTGTTTAGCCTAGTCTTGATTTAATCTTGGCTTGACTTGGTTTATTTTGGTTCATGTTGGCTTGGTTTGGTTTGAGTCGGTTCATCATGGTGAACTTTCTATATAAGTCAACCCCTTTCTCTCTCTCTTCATAACTCTTTTTATTTATTTATTTATTTCTTCTTCTTCTTCCTCATAACTCCTCCCACCCACCAAGACCCATTAGGCAAGTGCAATCTTGCTTCATGATGGATCTCTCATTTTATTGTTCTATTTTCTTCTCTACATGATTCTAAGCATCTTTAAAATCAAAAATTTACGGTTTTGATGGTTATATTTTGTAGACCTAAGTTTTAAGATTTTTTTTGTTTTTCTTAGTTTTGATCTATAAAAACTTATTATTTCCAAAAAATAATGGTTCTATGTTGTAGAGAATTTGATTTCGTGTAGTTTTGGCTTTTATTTCGCTTGATTTCGACTTCGGATGAGGAAGTTATGGTCATGATGAGTTTTTGGAACTTCCATGGCTGAACTTGCTGTTTGGGGACAACGAACCCCATGTGCAGGAATTCTTATGTGCCAAAAACCCCATACGCCCGGGAGGCCATGCGTCGTGAAGTCCCGACAATGCATCCTTTGACTCCGAGGGTGTCATACGTGTAGTTTCCCTACGCGCATGTACTGAAGACGCAATGTGAGTTTTCTATACGCGGATGTGCAGGAATGTAAGCTCTCTAAATTTATTATTAGATTTAATTAGAGCAATTAGGAATTTAATATGATTAATTATGAATTTCTAAGTTATTAATAACTTCCCACTTTTATTTTTGATTATTGTCGACACATCACCGTGACTTTCAAATTAGGAGCATAAGGCTAGTCATTTTCTCCAAACCAACTTGTCATACATGATCTACTCGAGACACTCTACACCTATGACCTTCGTGTCCCACTCAGACATCCCATCTTGTGCTTCATTTTTATCGCACAACTTTTCGGACATTTGACCAAATCTCGATTTACCCCACCGAGTCACATTTAATTCCAACTTGTATTGGAGACACCATTTTGATCCAAACTTGTTGACCCAAGATATGGACACGGACCATTTTGGGTCTACTACACAAATACCACTTATGTCCCATCCAATTGAGTCCCTATGTACTATTATTTAACCATGATTATAAATGATTAATTTAAGTTATTTTAATTACTAAGACCCAATTAGACTCAATTGTGACCCAATCCAACTCAATTGGTCCGAACCTAAGCACCATGACACTCTCTCTCATCTCTACCCAAACGCACAACACCAATAAATCTTACAAAATACCACACACCATATGTCACATCACTTCTCTCTCTCTAATTTCAAACACACACACACCCCTCACCATAACTCTCTTCATAGGAAACCACATCCCCTCTCACACACTCTCTCCCTCACCCCCCATAACCGGCAGCCACCCCCCTCTCCATCATCCCTATCACCTCCATTATGGTACACTTCTCCTCTTTCTTCATTTCCTTTGAAAATATTTATGTGTCTAAGCTTCTTGATATATATAAATGAGTGATTAATATTAGTTGTGTGATTTAGATATATATATTTCATATCTTGGGTTGTGGAGGATTAAAGGGTTGTTTATCATGTTGTATATGTTTACGTTTAGGTGTATACATGTAATGAAGGGATTTAATCCCTAAACTTTTGTTATAAGAACCCATGCACATGCTTATGAATATGTAATTTACCATATACACATGCCCTGTACATATATACTCTATGCACATTATGTACATATATATGTATAAATACTCTTTCACTATGTATATATATATAGACATATATATATTTTATATATATATATATATATATATATATATATATATATATATATATATATTTTCTTTTATATATATATATATATATATATATATATATAAATATATATATATATAATATATATATATATATATATATATATATATATATATATATATATATATAATATATATATATATATATTATATAAATAATATATATATATATATATATATATATATATATATATATATATATATATATATATATATATATATATATATACATATACATATATATATATATATATATATATATATATATATATATATATATATATATATATATATATATATATATATATATATATATATAAAGTTTGCTCGGCGTAGACTTCTGACTGAGACCATTAAGAAGGATTTTGATTCGAGGGGTTTCAGGGGGTTGATTGAAGTTAAGGCCATTGACGATCGCCACGTCCTTATTCGCCCTTATGAGGAGAGCGATTTTCTTCGGCTTAGATCCAAGGACTGTTGGTTCGTTGGACGGGTTCCGATGGTGCTATTCAGGTCCTCGGTGGATTTTTTCGCCGTTAAGAGAGGACCCGAGAGTTCCAGTCTGGGTTGCCTTCCCCGGGCTTCCGCATTGCATGTTTGATACTAACGCGGTTCTCTCCATCGCTTCTGGTCTTGGAACCCCGCTCTATACGGACCGAGCAACGGCTTCTTTCTCCAGGCCGGGTGTTGCTAGGGTTTTGGTTGAAGTGGACGTTAGTAAACCACTACATCATGAGATTTTCTTTCAGCTTCCTGATGGCATCCGTTCGCAGTCGGTCGTATATGAGCGGACCCCACTTTACTGTGTTGCATGCGGCTTGCATGGCCACGTAGAGAGTGACTGTGGTCGACCCAAGGTGGTGATGCCGACGGTGGGCAATACAGAGAGGCCTACCGTCATAGACGCTACTTCCTCGGGAGTTTCGCTAGAGGAAGGTGGCAAGGTGGGAGGACGTGGCGCCAGCAGGGGCCGGCGGTGACGCCGTTCCAAGCTTGAGAAGGGGAAAGGAATTCAGCAGGTTTGGAGGCACGTTCAGAGGCGTGATGTTAGCAGTGATTCTTCACAGCCTGGTTTGCGGAGGAATGTAGACAATCGTGCTTTGTCTGTCCCGCCATCATGGCACGTGGGGGAGTCATCTTCGGGCCAGCTGGATTTATGGTCGGATGTCGGGCGGCCCATGCAGGGTGGATGCAGCGTTCCAGGCTCATGTCTGGACGGGCAGACGGGACCGGAGCGGGGTATCTGCCCCACTGATTTACCGGATCTGCCTATCATTATCCATAGCCAGCTGGGACAAGGTGTCCTAGCAGATGGTTCTGACACGGAAGAACGAAGCTTAGTGGTATGGGAGGAGCCTATTCTTGGCCCTAATTATGTCTGGAAAGATGATTCATCCCTGAGGGATGATATGGTTGTGTCGTCTGATGATAGAACTTCCATTATCCTCCTGGAGGGTCGTGAAGAGGGCTGGCAGATGGTTCCATTCAAAAAGGCGGCAGGGAAGCGAAGGAAGTCGATGGCGCCTCAGTCGGATCGTCTTCTTCGCTCACACACATCCCGGGATAGACGGGACCCACGGAGGGTCCATGGTTAATCTCCTTATTTGGAATGTTCGGGGGACGGCGAACAGAACTACTCTATGCCGTCTCAAGTCCTTGTGTCGGACCAATTCTATCCAGGTTCTTGCTATTATTGAGCCCAAGGTGTTATCATCTAAGCTTCTTTCTTATCAATTGAGGTTGGGTTTCGATAGTAGTTGTTGCAATGAAAAGGGTAATATATGGTATTTTAGCAAGTCAGGCACTGGGCTCAACTGTATTGATTCCTGTTATCAGGCTATCACGATACAGCTTTCTTTGAGCTGTTTCTCGGACCCGATACGGTTATCTGTTGTGCATGGTACAGGAATACGTCAAGAGAGGAGGCATCTTTGGCGGCATCTTCTGGACGTCCAAGCCCGGGACCCTGTATTGCCCTGGGCTGTGGGCGGGGATTTCAATATTATTGCTTCTCCGGACGAGAAATTTGGAGGCAGGCCACCTGACACTTTGGCCATTGCAGACTTCCTCGACTTCCAGTTGGCAGCCGGGCTATCTGATATTGGCTTTAGAGGGAGCACTTTTACTTGGGTGAATGGCCAGTATGGAGTTGACCGGCAGGGATCTCGCCTAGATCGTGTTTTGGCGACGGGTTCCTAGCTGGATGGAACCCAGGTCATCTGTGAGCACCTCAACCAGGCAGAATCAGATCATGCTCCTCTCTTGATATCCTGCCATCCTGCTACTTCATCACAGCATCGAGGTTTTCGCTTCCTTGACTTTTGGACAGCTCACCCTGACTTCCTTACGGTGGTTGTCCGGGCTTGGGAATCCTGTTGGTATTATGATGCGTTAGAGCGCCTGGGCATGCGCTTGCGGACGACGGGGCAGGTCTTGGCCGGTTGGAGCAGATCTACTTTTGGAGATGTTTTTCAGGAGGTCCGTCAGGCAGAGGATGTTGCTTTGGCGACGGAACAGGAATACCATCTTCATCCTTCGGAGAGGGGTAGGGCTTCTTGGATGGAGGCGGTAGCTAGGCTGAAGCAGAAGGTCCAGGTTGAGGAGTCTTTCTGGAAACAGAAGGCCAGATTGAATTGGGACTTAGAAGGATATAAGAATACTCGTTTTTTCCATGCGTGCACCTAAAGTAGGCAGAGAAAGGCTGCTATCCAGAAGATTATTCGTGCTGATGGTACAGAAACAGTCTCTGATGCGGAGGGTAGCGACGGAGGCTTCCTTATTCTTTTTTAAGCTGTTCCGAGCTGAGCCTATCACGGATGATGATGATTTCCTTGATGTCATACCCGGTATTATCTCTGGGGAGGATAATTCTGATCTTGTCCGGTGTCCGGATAGATCGAAATTACTGGAGATTGTTCATGGGATGGACCCATCTAGCGGAGCTAGGCCTGATGGTTTTTCTGGGAGATTTTTCTCCTCTTGTTGGGATATTATTGCTGCTGATGTGGAGGAAGCCATTGGCTCTTTCTTCTTGGGTGGTCGTCTACCGGCTTCTATATCTGATACTTTCCTATTCCTCATCCCCAAAATCGAGCATCCCAGGAATCTTTCAGATTTTTGCCCTATTAGTCTTTGCAATTTCTGTAACAAGATTATCTCCAAGATCCTTGCTTGCAGGTTACAGGCAATTCTTCCAAAAATTATTTCTCCGGAGCAAAGTGATTTTGTTAAAGGGCGTGAGATTGTTGACAATATAATTATTGCCCAGGACATGGTGGCATCTATAAGGGAACCTAATCATGGTGGCAATGTGGCTATTAAGCTTGACATGCAGAAGGCTTATGACAGAGTTAATTGGCATTTCCTTTTGCGGGTTCTTCGGAGATTTGGTTTTAATGAAGCTTTCTGCGATATCATTTATTGTCTCCTGGCGGACATCAGGTATGGGGTCCTTCTCAATGGAGTTCCTACAGATTTCTTCCAGGCGACTAGAGGGATCCGTCAGGGGGATCCTCTTTCACCCGCTCTTTTCATCATTGCCGCGGAGGTACTTTCTCAGAATCTCAAGCTTCTGCAAGACACAAATCGGGGATCTTCTTTTCATACTCCGATAGGGGGACCGCGTATTTCGCATTTGGCCTATGCGGATGATGTTCTTATATTCACCTCGGGAGATATATCTGGGTTGAGAGCTCTTCAGCAGGTGTTGCATCGTTATGAGGCTATTTCTGGGCAGAAGATTAACTATTCCAAGTCTGCCTTCTATACTGCGACTCCTTTGGTCGAGGCTCGTACACGGACTATTTCTTCATTATTTGGCTTCTGCACTGGTACTTTGCCTTTTACTTATTTAGGCTGTCCTTTAACGTGCGGGAGAAGGAATGCGGGGCTGTTCAGAGATTTGCTTGATAAAATAAGATCGAAGCTTACGGGATGGCATAACAAAATACTTTTAATCCTGGGGGTAAGCTGGTTCTTATCAAGAATGTTCTCTTATCTATCCCTATATATACCTTGGCAGCATGCTGTCCTCCCAAGGCTGTTATCAGGGCGATTGAGAGGATGTTTGCGGCATTCTTTTAGGGTAGTAAGGATAGGGTAGCTAAGAGGAGTTGGTTGGCCTGGCGGTTTGCTACTCGGACTAAATCTGAGGGGGGTCTTGGGATCAAGTGTCTGAAGGAAATTATGGATGCTTTCTCGATGAAATTATGGTGGAAGTTGAGACAAAGGAGGGGACTTTGGGTGGATTTCCTTAAATCGAAATATTTTCGTAAGCATCATCCTTGCGAAGCTTTCGTGACGTCCAAGAGTTCTCCCATTTGGCGTCGAATTTTGCGGGGGAGGAATTTGGCGGAACCTCATATTGCTTTTAGACTTGGACGTGGGGGGGGCTCTACAAGGTGCGAAGCGTGGATTCCGGGAGGCCCTCGGCTGGCCCGTATTGCTGAACCGAGGGTTGATGGTGTGGATACAGGGGCCAGGCGCGGAGCGGGGAGACGGCCGCGGGGGAGGGTGGCGGTCCCTCCCCAGCTTCGGGCGCATCCCCCGGGGAGATTAGAGGCGGGTGGCGGCAATAGTGAGCTTCGTCGGTCGGCCAGACTGGCAGAGAGGGTGGTGTTTCATCCTCATCGCCCGGTGACTGTGAGGGCTCTTTCGGATAGGGGCAGAAAGATTCGGGATTCTAGGGCGAGGAATTCGGACAATGGAGGTCCTGCTATCCGATCGTTCTGGTCCGCGGAGGGTTGGAACTTGCCTTTGATTTCGGAGCATTTTGGGGAAGAGGCTGTGCGGCGTATCATTGCGGCTAACCTGACTTGCTCCCCGGTGACTGATTCATTTGTCTGGGGTGATCGACAAGGTTCCTTCTCTCTGGCAGCGGCATAGAGGGTGTGTCGGGCTCATCATCCAACCTCTCCTTTATTTTCTCACATCTGGGGCCAATGTATTCCAGCGAAGTGGAGCATTCTGATGTGGCGGGTCTGCCACAACCAACTTCCCACTGATGACAACATCCAAAAGATCGGCTTTCATATGGCATCCAGGTGTCATTGCTGTCAGGACGGGCATGTGGAGACACTTCAGCATACCTTCTTCCACGGGAGTCTTGCCTTGGAGGTCTGGGCTGTCTTCCGGGGTTTCTTCAAGGCTCGGATGCACCGGGATTTTTTGGTTTTCTTCCGTAGGTGGTGCCGTGGTTCAGACAGCTACCATAGGAGATCATTGGCTGGTGCAATTATTTGGGTCCTTTGGAAAAACCGGAACAAGCATCGCTATGAGGGGCGTAGTGTTGGTGCTGCTTTCTTGGTCCGGGAGGTGAAACGACAGTTTCGAAAGTCGCTTTCGAGCTGTCGTCATCTCCCTTCTTTCCCGCAGTGGGCATTGGAGTAGGGTTGTCTTTGTTTTATTTTTGTTACCATATTAAGGTCGGATGTACTCATTACCCTCTTTTCTAATAAAGGTATCGGTTCCAAAAAATAAAAATAATATATATATATATATATATATATATATATATATATATATATATATATATATATATATCCCAAATATAAATGTATACTCTTTGTGTGTACATACACTTTTTCATATGTAAACATAAACCTTTAGTCTCATTATGTATATGTGTGTGTAAATATACATACACTTTTTATATATATAATTACTTCTAGTCTCATTATGTATATATATGTACAAATATATATATATACCACTTTCCATTATCAAATGTATATATACATATATGTACTTACTTTCCATGCATGTATGTAATACCCTTATATATATAGGCTTTCTAAAACTATGTATTTACACCCTAGTAACCTCATTTGTGAACATATATATATATATATATATATATATATATATATATATATATATATATATATATATATACAACTCGTATATATATTTCCTTCACAAAACGTACACTTGTATATATACGTGCTCTATGTACAATCATATACAAAAATGTGATTTCAAATATAGGACTAGTGTACGTACATTCCTATGCTTACATATATATACTTGTCATGTGTAACTTGTGATTGTGCACCTTCTTGGATAAATGTAACTTAGTATTGGAATGTGGTGCCTATTACGTTGAACGTACCCTCTACCTTGTGTGTGATTAGATGCATAATCATGGATGTTCTTCTCCCATATCGTAAGTCTTGGTTGTGTGATTGTAGGTCTCTTGGACGGCATGATTGAGGCAGGAGGGACCGGAGCACTATTTGCGCATTGCGAAATTGAAGGCAAGTATACCTTGCCTTGTACTACTGTCTTTACATATATGTCATTATACGCTTGTTAGCGTAGACTTGATTAGTAGAGTCCGGGATTGCCTCGGGCATAGTCAATATTGGCATCGACACTAGGACTACCTACTTGGCCTAGTTCTAGATGACATACCCTTAGATTGTGGAGTTGTTATTACGACTCCCTTGACCATGACACGTGTTACGACACGGCACTGTGTGAGATCAGATCATGGCACGCACAGCCGCTCTCGACTGGCCATCAGTGCGAGTGGCTCGTATGACAACACATATAGGGAAGTGATGGTTCTAGATAGCTGACTCTTCATAGAAAGCAGATGTTTGGGCGTAGATGCGACTTGTACATCACTGGGCGAGGAAGACGACCAGTAGGCGTATGGGATAGACTGTTACTTCATTCTAGCCTCAGTGATACCCGGTTATGGGCCATACACTCACTAGGGGATACATCCGGCAGCGGCCACTAGCTGCGCGATAGGTACGATCGGGAGGTATACTAGTGTTTGTATGTTTACATCGGCTCGTGATCCGACGTCGGCTCGTGCTCCGATGCCATTCCCTTAACTACCCACCCATGCGTTCCGAAGTTGTCTTCATATGCATTCATTTAGACTGGTTAGCACACCCCTTATGTATTTATCAGTATTTACTTTATGGCATGTTCCTATTTGTATCTTGCTATGTCCCCTGAGGACCTGGTTCATTTCCAGATCCCGAAGAGCACCTATACTCGACGATCTACGGTACTGGAGCGGAGGCGGAAGACTTTGCTGAGGACTACGAGGTCTATCCTGAGGAGTTTTCTTGACCGTGGTATGCTGTTACTTGGGCTGAGAGTTTCATATCTAGTTAGTTGATACTCTTAGCTAGTTATCTTCCATTCATGTACTTTTATTTTGATGTACTGTGGGATTATTTCCCCCAGACTTGTATTTCCTTTCAGTTGTATGTGGACTTTCAGACTACTCTGATTTTATATTCAGTACTTCCTTTCTATGTTATCTGTGGATGAGATTTAGATGATTGCCAGTGTTGGTTAGTTACTTTTACAGCGTAGTACGCCTAAGTGAGTCCATTAAATTGGGCAGCTCACTCTAGGTCGTATCAGCTGGCTAGGTTAGGCCCTAATCCCATATATTTGAGAGTAGGGCGTAACATAGTTCTAGTGGTGGCCCATGCAAGTCTCAGTTTATCGCTTAGGATAAAATCGACGCGAGCTTGCAATTAGGACTAGGAATGTAGAATCTCATCCAAATTGATTACTGCTTTTGACTTCTACACTCCTAATCTTATGATTTAAAATCCCGCATCTTGCTTGTCTCATGCACCTATCTTATGGAAGTTTTGTCTCTATCAGAGAGATGCATTTGCCCAATAGACGCACAACTTATGGCGTTGCCCAGGCATCCGACACCTCGCCCAGCGATGATAGGACTCCAGATCCTACGGACGCCCAGACTTCCTTAATAGTTCAGACCGTCCCGATGACTCCATCCATCCATGCGGGGTTTGCATTACAGTCGGCACCCATGCACCAGGAGGGCCAGACATCTCAGACGCCGATGCGTCAGGAGGAGAACCCTATGCCTCCACCACCTCCCTTCCCTCCCCAGATGCCACAAGGAGCGTACCAGCAGCAGGTGCCCTATGCACCCAATCCTCCCTAGATGCCGTAGGGAGCATACCAGCAGCATATATCGTATACTCCTATCCCGCCACAGATGCCACAGATGGAGGGACAGCCCCAGATGTTTCAGTTCTTCCAGATGAAGATGCAGCAGCAGTGGCAGCAGACGGAGGTACTCAGATGTTTCAGTACCGGTACCACCACCAGCCCTAGCACCAGTCCAGCAGGTAGGCACCGCTTGGAGGTACTGTCAGATGAACCCAAAGCCCTTCAAGGGGAACGAGAGCCAGAAGGAGATATCAAACTGGATAGCCAGAACACAGAAGAACTTGGAGGCTTCATAGCTACCTGCTGACTTGTGGATGACTGTCGTGAGGACTCAGATGGAAGGGAATGCTCATCATTGGTGGGAATCGAAAGAGCGTGAAGTCGGCAAGAACAAGACTTGGGAGCAGTTTCTCGAGTACTTTGAGGCAAAGTAGTTCCCAGCTACCATCCGAGACGCTCTCTACGATCAGTTCCTCCAACTTAAGCAAGGGAACATGACCGTAGACGAGTATGACGCATAGTTCAGCCGTCTCAGCCGGTTCGGCATGCTACTGCTACCAGATGAGTGGGAGAAGGCCCTAAGTTTCCATCACGGCCTGACGAAGGAGGTTCAGAGGTATACGAGCGCACAGTCGAGGACTACCTACTTGGAGGTGCTAACCGAGGCCAGAGGCCAAGAAGCTATCAACCGGGATCCGTTGAGCGCGAGGCGCCCTACTCAGACAGCTGCACCAGCCAGAGTTCAGACTGGAGGCTCGATCAAACGCCCGGGGACCCATCATCAGCAGTAGAGAGCTGCCCCATACCAGCATAGGAAGCTTCCGACTTATCACCACTGTGGCAAGAAGGGACACTTTCAGAAGGAGTACAAAAAGAGGCTCAACCAGTGCTTAAGGTACGAATCAGGACAGCTTCAGGCTATGGAAGTCTGATCTGAGAGCGATCACTTTGTTCCTTGGACCACACGATGATGATGAAGAAAACTGCTTGAAGAAGACGAATAATCGGAAAAACTAAGTCAGCAGAAAGGTATCGAGCAATGACATTGATGGCACAGTCGAATGCTTTCCTGCTTTGCTTCACCATGTTCTTGAGAAAAAGTTGAAGAAATGCTTCTGGGAATATCACTCTGAAAGTATGAGTTTTCTCAGAATCTCCTCTTCTGTATGTCTCTCCTGATTCTTTTTTTTGTGTGTTAAAAATAAGTCTATTTATAGACTAGACCCTCTATGCGTAAAAAGTAACAAAGTTGGGTCTCTACGCAAGTAACTGTCACCCACGATGAAAATCAACCTCTACGCTGTAGGAGCGTAAAAAGTGCTTCAAAGAAAGAGTCATCTCGTTCATAAGTGATTGGTTTTTACGCCTAGCAGAGCGGGTAATCTCTTTACGCCCAAGACTAGGCTAATCAATTTACGCCTAAGCAGGCTGATCATTTTACGCTTGGGTCTACACCTATGATTTTATGCCAAGGACAGAGCAGCCTCTTTTACGCTGGACAAAGCTGTCAAATCTCGCATTTAATGCAAACTCTGACATGAAGATATTAATGATGGCATTTACCACAGAATCCAACAGAATTTGTCTTATACGAAGACCATTGTTGTTGTTTATGTGGATCGAGCTACTTTACGCTCACTATATGTTTTCTTTTACGTACAGAGTTTTACACGAGTTCTTACGCTCATAAAACAATGTTTGCGTAAAGTCTATTTGAGCCATTTTTACGCTCAAGGTTATTTAATAACCACTTTACGCGGGAAACCTATGACAGAGCTATTTTATGCTCATCTTACTGCTTTACGCCCAGAGGATGTTGGGGCTATTTTTATGTCCTATTCTTTCTGGCCAGTTTGGAACGTGGTTTGCCTACATGGCCTTCATACCACATATTTCAAAGAACGTGTGTACATGTATCCTATTCTCACTGAAATGATGGGACGCGTGTCAACGTATGCAAAGGATGACTCTGATCATGGGTGGCAGTTGTTAGCGTAAAGACAGATTTTGATGCTTTTTTACGTACAGAAGCCCCAGTCAATAAATAGACTCATTTTTCTCATAACACAGGACAGAGACAGAGAGAAGGAGAGAATAGAGAAACCAGAACTTCGAGATTTTGATTCTTCGGAGCATTCTTCTTCAACTTTTCTTTCAGAACAGAGTGAAGCAAAGCAGGAAAGCATTCGGCCTCGCCATCAGTACCCAAGTACGTCGATACCTTTCTGGTGACTTAGTTCTTCCAAGTTGTTCTACTTCAAGCAGTGATCTTCATCATCATCATATGGTCCAAGGAACAAAGTGATCATTTACAGATCAGACTTCCATAGCAATACTTTCCTAGAATCAAATTTGTACTCTTTGTACTTTTTCTCGTTTTATTTTCAAAATCTAACTTTTGTTTGGCAATTTTGTTAAGTGAAACAAAATGGCGACTCTGCCGGGGACGACCTTCTCCTCTAACGAGGAGGCGATTGCTCAATATGATGATGTTTCGGTCGGTTCGACCAAGAAGACTCTGGTTGTGCACTTTGACCAGACTGCCTATGAAGAAATGCTCCGAACTGGGGGTGTTTCTCGCCACTCCAATGTTCAAAAGTCTCGCAAAGCACGAAAAGTTTGGATTCCCAAATCCAAAGTGGTTTTTGATCTCTCTGTTACTTCTGATGACAAGGGAATTCTTTCCACTCCTGTCGTAGGGGCTCCCGTTCGTAACGAGGCAGTCCTTACTTCAGAGTTGCACTCAAAGTGTGACGATTTATCTTCCGTTTGTAACGGTGAAGATAATCAGGTTTCACACCCACTGCGTAAAAATCAAGTTTTACGCTCAGTGGGTAAGAACCAAATTTTACGCTCAGTACATAAGAATGAATCTCCCATTCGTA
The DNA here is from genome assembly GCA_029216955.1 of Iris pallida. Classification (NCBI taxonomy): domain Eukaryota; kingdom Viridiplantae; phylum Streptophyta; class Magnoliopsida; order Asparagales; family Iridaceae; genus Iris; species Iris pallida. Next base: position 11,015,474 of record JANAVB010016197.1, on the reverse strand, counting down.
ATGGGGCAGACTCTAAAGTTTATGCTTCTAAGTGTAAGAATCAGTCTCCCGTCGGTGACGTGGTAGGTCCAAATAAATTACGCTCCTCGCGTAAAGCAAAATCTCCCGTCTGTGACGTGGTAGATAATCAATTTTTATGTTTTACGCGTAAAGGTAAGTCTCCTGTCTGTGACAGTGTAGATAAAATTCACAACGATGTTTGCACATCCAATATGAATGTACCTAAACGTGTGCAGCGTAAAAATGTCGTTGGTAAAGCTTCTGTCCTACACCAACAACCTGCTTATACTGCTTTACGCAAAGTACCAAACTTACAAATTACATGCCATGAAAATGGAGTCCTTCGTGCTAAATCTCAAGATTTACGCACACAACTCCAAACGCGTAAAAATGTACAGTTTGGTTCTGCGAATGCAGCCAGTAATCTTCTTTATACACAAGGGACTAAACGTTTTTCTGCCCCAAAAGTAATAAAGAAGAATACTCCATCTGTTCCTTCTGATTTACGTGAATTGCTAATACAAAAACGTAAGAACAGACAATCTCCGGTGACGTTCCCCCAAGAAAAACATCATTGTGAATATCACCAGGTTGTGATCAACTGTTGTTTTTCGGCTTCAAAACGATCAGTTTTTGATCGTTTGAGTTTTAACTCGCCTCAACATCAAGCTGAAGATCAAGAACATGAGCTGTCATATGTGTCAGTCAACATGGCATCTCATACTAACAGAGGACGACATCCAGGACGAAATATGTCCCAAACCCCAGGTTAACAACAGTTCAACAGGCTTCTTGATTCCTTTGAAGGAGTATATCAGAATACTCGATCAAGAAGACAAAGACAATTGCAGACTTCTGATTCAGAAGCTAGGGGTACTCAATCTTTTGAGTCTGATACCGATAGTGTGGATTCATACTTCTATACTAAACCCTCTATATCTTCAAGAGAGGTTGAATCCTACGCTGTTGAAGATGAACCAGAGACGTTATCTGCTAATACGGAACAATGTCTCACTGCCGTGGAGCAATCATTGAAAGATATGCTCAACATGGTGCAAAGCATGCATCAGATAATTTTGAATCAGCAAACTGCTCAACCTACAGTAATAACTCCGGTACCAGTAGCAGCACAAACTCAAGATAGTCAAGGGGCTGATATATATTTGAATATTCAAGAGCCTGCTGTTAATCAAAATTTTGCATCTCCAGTTCCCATCATTCCAGAAGATATACCACCTCCAGTAGGGATTACGGTACATCCAACGACTATTCAATCAAATGTGCTTCCTCAAACCAGTGAAGCCATTCAAGCAGTGCGTGAACTCAAAGCACAGTTTGAAGTTTTGAGGCATAAAGATCAGCTCCAGAGGTTAGAGATTAAGCAACCTTATCCTCCTCATTGGAATGATGTACCCTTTCTACCGAAGTTCAAGCCACAATCCATGGTCTTATTCGATGGAAAAGCATCTCCCAGTCAATATATCAATTACTTTGATATTATGACTGTACACTTGCAAAAAAATGATGCTCTTCTCACTCGAGTGTTCATCGGGTGCCTGACGGGTTCAGCTTACGACTGGTATCGTAGCTTACCCGATAACTCTATTTCGTCTTTTGACGAATTCAAGGCAATGTTTCTCTCCCGCTTCTATGAAGGAGGTATGGACATGAACATGTCCTCCTTGATAGAAATCAAACAAAAGGAGAAAGAAGATACTCGGACATTCATTGAACGTTTTCGACAGGCTACTCTAAAGATGCCTCCTGGTATGCCAGATTCAACGTTGATTGATACATGCAAGATGAATCTGCGACCATCCATCGCTGTTTTCACGGGTTCCCAGTTCTCAGATTAGGCTTCGTTTATCATAGCAGCAGTTTCTGCCGAGACCAATGGTAGGTTGGCTCGTGAACATGGGATAATTTTTGCCTCAGATGATAGAGGAAAAAAAGTAATCCTGGTAATAATCCTGGCAATCGTAACATGAAAGGAAAAGATACTCTTATGGTCAATCTCTCAAAGAACAAAACGACGCCAAATAATCAGGAATCTTCCAGGCCAAAGGAAGAATACTCTTTTGACGAAAGTGATATCCCAGGGATATTTCAGTGTCTGGTGAAGAGTGGTAAACTTCAGATTCCAGAGCCAAAAAGGCCTAATGAAGTGAATCTGACTGACAATCCCAAATATTGTATCTATCATAGATACATTAATCATTCTACCAGTGCTTGCTATGTCTTGAAAAAGAAGATCCAAGAGCTGATAAATGGTGGCGCTATCGCTTTAACCAATGATGACCATACGGTTACAACCAATATGGTTTCTCTTCAGTTTGGAGATTTTCCTCCACATCAAGTCCCAGATGGAATTATCCCAATTCCGAAGGCGACAATGAAGATCGTGAATATCCCGCCTGCCAGGAAAGAAAATACAGGATTACTGCCGCTCACATTGAAGAATGGTGAAATCATGTGGGTACATCCCGACTTAGTACCTGAGTTAGAAAATGAAGGTAAAACTTTAAAATCCAAGAAAGGTAAGAAAGTCAAAACCTGCAACATAATTTCTCATGTTATTCCAAATCCTGATGACTTGGATCATCTATGGGATGGCCTTCCTCTAGAAGATAGACTGAAAGAACTAAACATCTGTCCTCCAAGTCTAGATCCTCCTACCAAGCTCAAGCTTACTCATCAGCAGTGGCTAGCTATGAATAGTGTTCCTTTATACCGAGCACAACAGGCCTTTGCTGCTTATGAAAAAGCTCCAACAGGGATTTCTCCTCGTCTCCCGAATCCTTCTCCTCCCTTAACTACAGAGACATCTATGCTTCATTCTCCTGTAGTTGCAGAGGTTTCTTCCTCTTCCTGTGCTGAAACACCTGTCCAAAGTTCACTGCCTATCCACTTGTATAGTCAGCAATCTGTCCTTCTCATGAGGAAGATGGGTTACGACTTTCAAAAGGCAGAAGGTTTGAATTATGATAAAGGAATTCGTCTTCCTTTACAAATTCAAAATCAGAATTCTACTGCTGGATTGAGTTCTAAAGTTCCTCGTAATAACCCTCACAAGAAGAAGGCTAAGGGAAGAAAGACTAAATCCTGTAATATGGTACTTCCTTCTCCTGAGTCTGAAGAAGAATCTTTTGCTGGTACAAGATCTGGAAAAGAGTACCACAAAGATTATGAGGGATCCTCCAAAGAAGCAGAAGAGGTAGTGGAAACTCTACCAGTTCAACCTTCTCATGTTCCTGTTAAACCGTCTGTGGTTGAAAAGGGGAAACAGAAGGCAGTACGCTTTGATATCCCATTGAAGTCTGCTTCCAGTCAGGGGGTGGTGATGAAGCCTTACAAGTTTGACATTCTAGCTCAGTTAGCCAATACTCCGGCTAGACTATCTATATTTGAACTGCTTCGCCTTTCCAGAGAAAGCAGAGAAACTTTGAGCGAAGCTTTACTTCAAGCAGATTCGTGCTTGGCTCAACTCAAGACTCCTGATAATATACCAGTGTCATGTCCGCAATGTCATAGTGTGATGGAAGTAATTTCCAACATCACCTTTACACAAGAGGATATGCTATTGAAACACAACAAGCATGATAGGCCTCTGTGCTATACTGGATATATTGGATCCACTGAAATTGACAGGATTTACATTGATCCTGGGTCTTCAATTAATATAATTCTTCAGAGTATGCTAAGACCCCTGAGGATTCCTACTAGTGAGCTGACTTACACTAGTACTACGATAGTCGGTTTTAACTCTGGCAAGAGCAAACCACTGGGAAAGATTCGTCTGCAGATTCAGATTGGTGATCTTCGAACTATGGTAACTTTCTATGTTATCAACTCGGACGTATCCTACAATATTCTTCTTGGCAGACCGTGGATTCATGAGTACAATATTACGCCTTCAACTCTTCACTAATGTTTCAAATATGTGGACTCCCAAGGAGTTGTGAAAACTGAGTTTGCTGATATTAATCCGTTCAAGGGTGTCGAAGCCTACTTCTCTGATTCAAGGCTTTATAAACAAGAGCATATGAAAGATATATCAGACATGGGTGAAGATCAATCATCATCTGAAGATCAGTCTATTAATGAAGATCCACCAGAGGAGCAACCTTTGAAGGTCATAGTCAAGGGACGAATCCAATCCCAACCTATCAATGATCAATCTTTGATAATCAAGATTAAAGGAAGAACTCAAACTTCATCTGAGGAATCAATAAATATTCCTGCTAAGAGCCAAGTTCAACCTTTTATGATCAAGGTCAAAGGACGTACGTCTTGTACGAATGATCCAGAACTACCATTGATTGTCAATCTTGGCAAATCTATGCAGAAGACGGATAATAGTCTACTGATGATCAATCCGAGGCGTAACAACAGTCAAATCGTAAATGATGTAAATATTGATCAGCCTGTACTTTTTGATATCAATGAAGATTTCCTTTTTGAGTATATGGCTGTCAAGTTTATCGAAAGAATGACTTTATCTTCTGATAATCAAAGTCATCGATATAAAGACGACATCGAACCAGAAGAAACTTTATATATCGATCATAAGGAAAATTCTTTCCCTCCTTATACAGATGTTGGACTGTATGCTCAAAGGTTCCTAACATCTTCTTCTTATCTTCTACCTGTGGCCGCTTCATCACAAGCTTGCGTAACTTTTAGACGTCATGAAGAATCTTATTTCGTAGTTCCGTCTGATAAGAAAAACAAGCGCCAAATTATGTTTGGCCTGGCTAGAAATATCCCTGTTGCTCAGACAGATGAGCTGAAGGATAAAGACAAGGGAAGAATTCGAATTGACAAGTATAGTCAACAATGTATCAAGATTATCCAGAACATGGGATATGACTTGAAGACTATGCAAGGTCTCAATCAAGGCAAGGGTAGACGATTACCATTATGTGGTGATCTGTTTTACTAAAAGACTCGTCATGGGTTGGGATATGATCCGTCTCACATGTTTAATGACGATATACAAGAAGAATTCTCTTCTAGCTCTTCGCAATCATCAGATTCGGAAGAAATTCTATTCATCGAATCCGATATGTCTTGTTCCTCATGTGAATCTGGGCAAATATTCTCAGTCAATATGGTTCAAACTGATGGTGAATTCGAACCATTTGAAAATGTCCCTTGAGCCACCATCGGTTCATTTATTTTTCTCATATATATCTTCAACGACATCTGTCTTCTTAATCTCCAGCTACCAAAGTTTGGTTAAGCTGATTACTTGTCTCTTTGAAGAGAGATTTTGATCTCTTATCTTACCAATTAGTATATAAAGTTGGATTTATTATTTATCATATTTTCATAACCTCTGGATAAATACTAAATTTACCTTCTTTTCCTATCTATCATGTCCATTTGACCTCTGCATAGATATTAAATCTACTTTTCTTTGGGTTCTTACATACTGTCATGTTCATATTACCTCTGATAGTATTGTACACTCTAAATAGAAAACAAGATTACATTATCTATCATGTTTATATTACCTCTGGATAGATATAATGTTTGAGTTTAGAAAACTTGTCATGTTCATATAACCTCTGATGAGTATTTTCTACCCCATACAAAACAAGATTTCATCATAGACTTATCACGTCCATATTACCTCTGATAAGTGCTTTCTATCTCTTACCTATTGTTTAAAATTTAAATAAACGATAGGATCACAAAATAAATCTTTCATTCATTTCTGGTGGAAATACTACAGAATGGATAAGACAAAAAAGATGACAAAACACTCTCTTAAGGTGGAGTGGAAACATCTTTGAGCAACTTCTTTAATTCTTCTAGCCGTCTGCCACGAGAACTCATAACCTTCTTGGTAGCCTCCGCACGTCGAGCTTCAGGAGTGCAAATACGAGAAAGTTCAGCAAAGGTGATTATCAAGTTGTCCTTTGCTTCATCAAGAGTTCTGATGGTCGACTCAGCCCTAAAAGCTTTCTCTTCTAAAATTGAGCTTTGGGTGAGGTGCAGATTTCGAGCATCGATCATCTTCTCTCTTTCAGCCTTCAAGCAAGCTAGCTCTGCCTCGACTTCACGGATTCTGTCATTCTTGCTCTGAATATCTATGTTCAAAGCGTCATAAGCCACTCTGTGGCCATACAGTGCAGGTTTTATGCCAGTCAAAAAGGCTTTCTCTTTGGCAACCTTCAGACTATGTTCATGGAGAGCTGTATTATATGTAGTCTCTCGAGCAAGATAATCAGCTGTTAAGGCATCATATTCTTCCTCGATGAGAATTTCAACAGTTTTAATAGACAGATTAAGATATTCTCTGGTTGGCTGTTCAAGGTCCTCCACAATTTTCTCCAATGCGGCAGCTCTCTCAGTATCGTTGAACAAAGCAACGTTCTTGATGGTTGAAGCCATTGCCGTCTTTAGAGTCTCATATTGAGGCCCTTATTTAGGACCATTGTTATCAAGGTTGCCAGGTTCTTATAAAAGGTGTCAGTATAAATCTCAACGAGGAGATCCATTTCTGTGCTGGAACTTGGCGTGGCAACAATATCTAACAGATCTCTTTCTCAAAAATCGGGAACAGATGTTGGCGGTACAACAGTAGGATGAGACGAAGTCGTGGTTGCTACTACCATTATAGCCAATTGATCCCTAGAAGCTTCAGGGATTATATCTCCAATCGGTGTAACAACAGACGGGGGTAGAGCTGGTGATGTTACTACTGTTATCTGGTTCCCAGGGACCTCAGCAGCAACGTCTTCAATATTTGTCACTCCAGCCGTTTATGAAGTTCTGGCGGCGATAATGTTGGTGGATGTGGTGACAACTACAGGAGCTGGTTCAGATTCTGGTATTGGCTTGTCAGAAACTGGTACTGGATCAGTGACGACAGTAGAGGATGTTATTATTTCCTCAGTTTCTGTTGGAAGTTCAAGCATGCCTCCAACATCTTCTTCAATTGATTGCTCCATAGGATTTTTTACTGTTTCAGTTGTGGTGAAACTTTCTACAGCCGATTCTTTGTTCAAGTTTGGGTCTCCTCCAATAGTCCCATCATCACCTACAGTGGGGTCGACTCTAGTCTTCTCTTTGTGCTGGTCCTCAGCAAGAGAAGATAATTTAGATTGTGCTTGTTGTGCCTCAAGTGATGGAGGATGTTCTTCTTGAGGTTCCATCTCAGGTTTTTGCACTCCCCCCTCTTCAACATCTGAGTTTTTTGAAGAAGAAGCTTCCTCTTCAGACTCCTCATTTTCTTCATAGATTTCTTCTTCTTGAGGAGGAGCTACAGGCTTTGGTGCAATTATGACATCTACAAAATGAACAAAAATAAGTTAGTATACAAAATCATGATATATAATTCCATATATGTTTTGTATAATACTTGGAATATGTGCATTTTTTTTCAAGATATGTATCATAATCACCATCCCAGTCATCATCCTCAAAGTCAAGAGCCGGTTCGTCTGATGGAATGCGATCTTGATCAACAGTGGATACAGTAGTAGTACCCTCCGTAACTTGTGCCTTAGACGGCAAAGATAAATGGAGTGAGGTGCTAAGACGTCCAGGAGACAAAAGTGTTACAGCTCCTGATCCAACTATCTGTGGAGGGGCTGAAGATCCTTCTCTAGGATGGACTGAGGAAGAACCAACGAGAGGATCTTCTTCAATGTCCTCTTCTGGAGTGTGAACTCTTGGTTTGGAAGGCCCTTTTATGGTAGACCTCTTCCTCTTTTCTGGAGTTTTTATTAGAAATGTGGCGGCTGCACTCTATTTTCTTTTTCGGCCTTTACCAATGATGATAGGTTCTACAGCTGGTTCTCCAACTCCTGTTGGGATAACTTCTAAAAATGGATCTAGAATGCCAGTATCGTCAGGGATGTCTGCTGGCACCCTGACCTGCTCCTCAATATCTCCTTCTTTAGGCCACCTCAGACTACCCTTTATATTGTAACCGTGGGCAAAAGAATGAATTGAAGCGTAAAAGTGGGCATACGTATGGAGTATACGTAGTTCTGTAGTGCTAGTGGCAGTCGAAATTCTAAATTTAGCACCAGTCCGAACAGTACCGAAATACCTCCAACCCCTAGCTCCGTCAAGTAATTTCCCATAGTGACGGAATTTAGTCGAAGGATTACCAACATGAAGTTGGTCGTACCCAAATTGGCGAGCAAACGTACTGGGTAAGTATGGTTCGAACGCACAATTATCTTCATTTCTGTACATCAGATGAGAAGGTCTGATGCACTGAAGCCATCTAAAGACTGACTGTGGCAATACAACTTTTCCTTCAATTTCATATTTAAACTGGACACCTAAGCAATCTGCTGGAACTTGCGGCCGGGTACAGAAGAAGTTCCAACCATAAGAATAGTTCAGAACTGCTCGGATATCTGCCACAGTCGTAGCAATCCATGTAGCTCTGAATTTTTGGAGGAAGACCTCCGCATCATCACCTGGGCCTGGCGGTAACAATCTGCAGTTGTGATGCAACAGCCAGCCCATCAGATAAGTGTAGGGCATCTCTACTCTAGGGAAAATATTCCGATGAGGAGCATTGTTGATTAACTCCTCGCCAAAGGTCCTTAAACCTGTATTTATTCGACACACCATGGTTGACAGCAGGTTAATCCTGACTTTAAAAACCAGACGTACTGCTGGCCATAGCACACTGCGGTAGATTCTATCAACAGTACCAATACCCGGTACAACCCATCTTCTCAACCATAAAGAAAGAAAGCCTGCCAGCAAAGCTCTCCGAGAGATTTTCTGACTACCATATCTGAGGAAGCTCAACGCTTCAGTTCCGGCAGGAAATTCCCCAGTCTTCGTAGATAGATATTTATTCGAGAATTTGTAAGTAATCATCATATCCCGAACCTTGTTAGAGGAGATTGTCGAATCTATGTTGATTACTGGAGCTTTGTTTTCCTGAAACCTTTGTTTGTCTTCCTTGGATATCTTATCTTTATGGAAGAAGAGATAAGTCGTCCACTTGTTGATATACGCCAAATAGGATGTACTTTCATGCATCGTGGTACAAATCAGGTAGTGGCACATCAGTTCTTCGTATATCTCGATTAACTGAGGGTTAACTCCTCTGATTTCAGCAAGCTCCCTGTTGGAGGGAACGTATTCTTCATATGGGGCTTCCCCCATTGGCAGCTTCGAGATAAACTGCATCTCATGAAGGGCAAGACCCATTTCACTTTTCGGGGTGGCAAAATTTCCAGTTGAACTTTGATATATCTCCATCAAGGCCAGAAATAAGTTTCTATTCGGAGGAATACCATGACTGGTGGAAGCTACCGCTTCGTACAAGCCAATATCTTTCAACTCTGCCTCAAAGTTCTTCATCATCCAAAGACTTATCTGGATCCAACTCTGGTTGAATGGAGTCAACCATCCTGGCAGTCTGGGGTTGGTTTGGGGATACAATACACCATCCCTCATAAATTTATTGACAAACATTGGGGTTTGTACTGGCTGTATTAAGCCCGAATCTTCACTAGGATTAGAGCCTGGCATAAGGCCGAAGATAGAAGTAACACCTCCATTGGGAACACTAGCAAAGTATCCCATTTCATTAGCACGCTCTCTCTTGAAAACAATTCTACCCGGTCGTCCATGACTGCTGGGAGTCAAATTCTACAACATTTGTCGAGGATGAGTAGCATGGATGAATGCTGACAAAGGATAATCTCTGTCCATATCTGGAAGATACATGGCTCTATCTCCAAATTTGAAAACCCAAGACTCCTTCTTGTGGTGTGTCTGGGATTTACAATCAATGGCATCTCCAAATAAAAAGGCTGGTTTTACGAAGTGTTGTCCATCTAGTGAACTCAATAATTCCCCATTTATCATGGATAGCAACATCCTATTCCCTTGAGCTGCTATCAATTGTGTCCTCTCTACCGGATATTCGGGGTTCGACTGAGGAAATTGGACATGAGATAAATCTTCCAAATTGTTCGAACCCACCATGCCAACTGATGATCCGAAAACTTCAGCGAGGGGGTGAACTTGCAAATCCACTGGTGAAATAACAAAAGAGATCAAGTTAGTTCGAAGTTTTTTTTATGATTACTAAAAGTTGATGAAAAGCTTATGAAGTCTTCGTTCGACAAAATCTCTCAAGGATTGATGAACTTTACGCTACCACATAGTGATATGAGCGTAATACAAATTTTACGCTGGCATGTACGAACATGAGCGTAGTTAAGTTTTACGCTAGCACCTTAACTGTGGGCGTAAAACCAAATTTTATGATGACACATATAACGTGGGCGTATTCTTTTATCTTTTACGCTAACACGAACAACGTAGGCGTACGATGTTATTTCAGCTTTACGCTAACACGTACAATGTGGGCGTAAAAAGCTGAAAGTTTGGTTTATCTTCTTCTTCCTCGACGGTTTTGTTTTCTTCCAGCCAAAGAATAGGGTTTTACCCATCATAGGCGGAGCCACGGTTGGATTAGGATTTCGTTGTGGTGTTGATGACTAAGTAGGGGTTTTCACATGATCAGTCGTTGAGGAATCAATGGCTGGTTTCTTCCCCTTGCTACCGGCGGCGGATGATTTCTTAGGAGCCATCAGATCAGAGTTTCGAAGAATGAAAGGGCAAAGGAATTCAAGAAGATGAGTAAAAGTGTTTTCTCTCTCTGAAAAGACCTATTTATAGAGAGATTCAAAACCGACTATTGGATATCCCTATAATTACGCCGACTGTTGGATATCCCCGCTTTTATGCAGATGACGGTTGCGTATCCCAAATTTTACACTGCAGATCAAATCTCAACTTTTACGCTTCTGTTCAAAGTGTTTCAAATTTTGGAGATATTTGAAAACTTTGAAGGGGTCTTGTAGGAGCGTAAAAAGTGCTTCAAAGAAAGAGTCATCTCGTTCATAAGTGATTGGTTTTTACGCCTAGCAGAGCGGGTAATCTCTTTACACCTAAGACTAGGCTAATCAATTTACGCCTAAGCAGGCTGATCATTTTACGCTTGGGTCTACACCTATGATTTTACGCCAAGGACAGAGCAGCCTCTTTTACGCTGGACAAAGCTGTCAAATCTCGCATTTAATGCAAACTCTGACATGAAGATATTAATGATGGCATTTACCACAGAATCCAACAGAATTTGTCTTATACGAAGACCATTATTGTTGTTTATGTGGATCGAGCTACTTTATGCTCACTATATGTTTTCTTTTACGCACAGAGTTTTACACGAGTTCTTACGCTCATAAAACAATATGTGCGTAAAGTCTATTTGAGCCATTTTTACGCTCAAGGTTATTCAATAACCACTTTACGCGGGAAACCTATGACAGAGCTATTTTATGCTCATCTTACTGTTATACGCCTAGAGGATGTTGGGGCTATTTTTACGCCCTATTCTTTCTGGCCAGTTGGGAACGTGGTTTGCCTACATGGCCTTCATGCCACATATTTCGAAGAACGTGTGTACATGTATCCTATTCTCACTGAAATGATGGGACGCGTGTCAACGTATGCAAAGGATGACTCTGATCATGGGTGGCAGTTGTTAGCGTAAAGACAGATTTTGATGCTTTTTTATGCACAAAAGCCCCAGTCTATAAATAGACTCATTTTTCTCATAACACAGGACAGAGACAGAGAGAAAGAGAGAATAGAGAAACCAGAACTTCGAGATTTTGATTCTCCGGAGCATTCTTCTTCAACTTTTCTTTCAGAACAGAGTGAAGCAAAGCAGGAAAGCATTCGGCCTCGCCATCAGTGCCCAAGTGCGTCGATACCTTTCTGGTGACTTAGTTCTTCCAAGTTGTTCTACTTCAAGCAGTGATCTTCATCATCATCATATGGTCCAAGGAACAAAGTGATCATTTACAGATCAGACTTCCATAGCAATACTTTCTCAGAATCAAATTTGTACTCTTTGTACTTTTTCTCATTTTATTTTTAAAATCCAACTTTTGTTTGGCAATTTTGTTAAGTGAAACATACGCGAGATGACACGTGTTCTATGTGTTGGCATATTTTATTTTGAGTAATTAACAGCATCTTCGTAGTTTAGTCTTCTGTTCTTCAGGTTCATATATTCTCAGAAGATCTACTACATGGAGTTCTTCCATTCAAGAGCTTTCTACTTCTTCCTTGAAGACTGGAGCAGTTACCGGCGTTCCCTGCATAAGACGGCGTCTTCCTGCTTAGAGTCTTCGAGTCTGTACTGGTCTAGGTATATCTGTAAACACCTAAGGACGGATGACAGTAAAAAGAACAAGTCAAAAATCAAATAGCTACAGACTGGCATACCGGCGGTATGCTCCAGCATACCGGCGGTATGCTCTGGCATACCGACGGTATACCATTTTTGGAATACAGAAAGTTGCTGTGACAAATAGTCGGTATACCGGCGACATGCTCTGGCATACCGGCGGTATACCGCTTTTCTTGTACAGAAAGTTGCTGTGACAAATTGTCGGCATACCGACGGCATGCTCCGGCATACCGACGGTATACCGTTTTTAGCAACCCAAAAGTTGCTGTGACTAATTGTCGGCATATCGACGGCATGCTCCGACATACCGACGGTATACCGTTTTTAGCAACTCAAAACTTGCTGTGACAAATTGTCGGCATACCGGCGGCATGCTCCGGCATACCGACGGTATACCGAGTTTCAAATATTTGGTTTTCGAATTGCTCTGACTAGCATTAATGGCCGCATTTAATGCTCTCAAACGGTCATTAATATGACCGTTACTATTTGGCCGGTATACCGACGGTATGCCGCTGCATACCGACGGCATGCCAGTCTGTCTGCTTTCTGAGCATTAAATGCCACCAACTCTTGGTTCTCTTATAAAAGGAAGCTCTCTCTCTCTCTTGAGCTTTCTTACCAACTCTTCCATAAATTTTCCAACAACCAAGAGCTCCACCATTAATACTCTTCCAAGCTTTTCATTGTCATCCTCTCCCAAAGTGCTAGAGTATTAAAGAGTTGTACATTTCGATCTTCACGTGTTAGAAGATCAACAAGTTCTCATTCTCTTTTGTTTGAAGTTGGCGAGCCTTCGTAAGAAAACTCGTGTGTAGAAGTTGGCGAGTCTTCGGATCCAAACTCGTGTTGAAGTTGGCGAGTTCTTCGGATCCAAACTCGTGTGTACTATTTGGATAAATAGTGGATTAAAGCCGAAGAGAGTTCCGGGACTGGACTGCCTCAAAAGAGGATACCAGGATACATTCTTGCGTTTGCGTTTGATCTTTCTGCTCATTACTTTCAATTGTCTTTATTGCATCAATTGTTGTAGTTAATTTTTAATTACCCTATTCACCCCCCCTCTAGGGTTCTACAATTGGTATCAGAGCTTCGTTCTCTTGATTTGGATTTACACCCTTGAGTGATTTATGGCCTCTAACCCTAGTATCAACACGTTTCACAATGAGGGACACTCCACAAATAGGCCTCCCCTATTTGATGGTACTAACTATAACTACTGGAAGATTAGGATGGGCATTTATCTAAAGTCCATAGATTTCAATTTATGGGATTGCGTGATAAATGGCCTTCCTACTCCTTCTAGAGCTATTGAGGATATTGCTTCTGACACCCTTCGGGAAACACTTGCTGAAAACATGAAGAAGCTTGCTTGTCGAGATGCCAAGGCAATGAATGCTCTTTACTGTGCTCTCGACAGTAGTGAATTCAACCGAATCTCTACTTGCAAGACTTCCAATGAGATTTGGAAGTTACTTGAAGTCACACACGAGGGAACTTCACAAGTGAAGGAATCCAAGATCAGTAGACTCACGCAAGAATATGAGTCTTTTAAAATGAAGCATGATAATCTATTGCTAGCATGTTTACTCGTTTTGGTGACATCATTAACCCTCTCTCTTCTCTTGGAAAGGAATATCCCGCTCATGAAAAGATAAAAAAGATTCTTAGAGGATTGACGAAAGCTTGGAGTCCTAAAGCTACCGCAATCAATGAGGGGAACGATCTAACCGTCATGAACCTAGAGACCCTCATGGGTAAGCTAATGACTCACGAGCTTGACATAAGGACCAAGAGGAATCCTCTATTCAAGAGAAGGAGAAGGAGAAGACCAAAGAAAAGGAGAAGACTCTTGCTCTCAAAGCATCAAGGTCCTACTCCAAGGATAGCTCCGACGACAATGAGTCGGACGACGATGAAGAAATAGCTCTCACAGCTAAGCACTTCCGGAAGTTCCTAAAGTTCAACAAGGCCAACCGCTCCAGACGGGACAATGAAGAAGACCCGGCATGCTATCAATGCAGAAGACCCGAACACATCAAGAGGGATTGTCCGATGATACGAAAAGACTCAAGCAAGTACGAGAAGCCTAGCAAGGGAAGCTCGTCCTCCAGAAAGTTCGCCAACACTAGCATTTGGTGTGAAAGCGACGCGAGCGACTCCGACAACGACAAGGAGTGCAAACACAATGCCAACGTCTGTCTCATGGCAACCGATGAGGTACTTGATGATTTTTCCTTAAACACTCTTACCTATGATGATTTGGAGAAAGCCATTCTTGAGTTACATGAAGAACACAAAGGTGTTCGAAATAAATACAAGAAATCTCTTAAGGAGGTTGAGGCTCATACACTTGAAATAGAGAGGCTCTCAAGCATCATTATTGATATGAAGGGAAAATCTCCTATTACTGACACGGATAAAATAGAGTCTTTGCGACTCAAGTTTCAAGAATCTCTTGACACCATCAAGAAAAGGGATGATGAGATTCTATCCATGAGAAGTGCTTATGAATTTGCTATGCGCAAATGTCAAGATGCTAATAAGAGAGAATACACCACTTCTATTAAGTATAATGATCTTCTTACACGGAGTAAGAATTTAGGTAATAAGAACACCACTCACATGCATGCTCCTAGACACCCAAACACTCATCAAAATGCTAGGCATAACCCTTACATGAACACTACACACAACTCCTTTTCTAACACAAGAAAAGGACCTTTTGTTAAGAAGAACACCTCTCATCATGCTTTTTACTATCATCATAACACTCATGGTAGAACTTCTCACACTAGAAACTCACCTATGCACAACACTCACACTTCTTCTTCTAAATCTTCTTTGATGTGCAATTATTGTGGTTTGGTTGGTCACACTTCAAACTTTTGTTATACAAGAAAACAAGTTGACATGAGAGTTCTTAAGTGGGTTCCTAAGACTAACACTCATGGACCCATAAGATCATGGGTACCAAAATGTTCATCTTCAACTTATGTTGTAGGTGACGAATCCTTCTCATGCTAGAAGCAAGTGGATTCTCGATAGCAGTTGTTCACGGCACATGACCGGTGATGCTTCACTTTTTACAACGCTATCGATGAAGAAAGAAGGACACGTCTCCTTCGGTAACAATCTTAAAGTTATATTATTGGAAATGGTAATATCGGTTCTCCTCCTTATCCTTGTATTAATAATGTATGTCTTTTTACTAATCTCAAGCATAATCTCCTTAGTATTAGCCATCTTACCGATAATGGCTATTATATCAAGTTTGTTAAACTCAAATGCTACATTACCGATAGCTCCAATGGAACTATTGTGTATGAAGGTATTAGAGAAAATAATATTTATGTTCTTTATCTTGTTGAAGGTACTAACAATGACAGGTGCCTAGTTGCAAAGAACGATGAGAGTTGGCTTTGGCACATGAGGCTTGGACACGCCAACATGGATACCATCTCTCGCCTCGCCTCCAAGAAGCTTGTACGAGGACTTCCTAGTATCCCCTTCAAAAAGGATATGGTTTGTGAAGAATGCGAGAAAAGTAAGTTGACCAAGTCATCCTTCAAATCTATCAACTCTGTGAGTACCACTAGACCCCTTCAACTTATTCATATGGATCTTTTCGGGCCTAGTAGAGTAGCTAGCCTTGGTGGCAAACTTTATACTTTTGTTTTAGTTGATGATTTTTCGAGATTTACTTGGGTTATTTTTCTTGCTTGCAAAAGTGATACTTTTCGTAAATTTGTTGCTTTTTGTAAACGTGTTCAAAATGAGAAAGGTTTTTCTATCAACAAAATTAGGAGTGATCATGGAGGAGAATTTGATAATGTTGATTTCAAAAGATTTTGTGAAAAGAATGGTTTTGGACATGATTTTGCTTGTCCTCGTACTCCTCAACAAAATGGTGTTGTGGAGAGAAAGAATAGAACCCTTGGCGACATGGCCCGGGTTATGTTAAACCAATATAAGCTCCCCCAATATTTTTGGGCGGAAGCCGTTAATACGGCGTGTCATGTTATTAATAGAGTCTTGATTAGACCTATTACTAAGAAGACTCCTTATGAGCTTTGGTTCAACAAAATTCCTTCTATTGAATATTTCAAAGTTTTTGGTTGCAATTGTTTTATTTTGAATACCAAGGATAACCTAGGCAAGTTTGAAGAAAAAGCCTATGAAGGAATATTTCTTGGATACTCTACTCATAGTAAAGGTTTTCGTGTTTTTAACAAAAGAAGTCTTGTTGTCGAAGAGTCAATCAATGTCTCTTTTAATGAACTCAACTCTTCTATATTCTCCTCTTCCGAGGATATTGATGACATCTCGTTTGGGTTGGAGAACTCCTCTATTGAGGATCGTCCTTCTTCATCTAACAATGAAGTTGTGACCCCATCTAAAGAGTCTCCTCCTCTCGAGCCTTCTTCAAAGGATCTCCCAAGAGAATGGAGATTTGTCACCAATCATCCTAAGGAGCTTATCATTGGGGATCCTTCCTCAAGTGTTAGCACAAGATCCGCCACTCGTGATCTTTGTGCCAATGTGGCTTTTATCTCTCAAATAGAGCCTAAAAATGTTAATGATGCTTTTCTTGATGAGTTTTGGATGATAGCTATGCAAGATGAGCTAAATCAATTTGAGCGAAGCAAGGTTTGGGAACTTGTCCCAAAACCTAGCAATCACCCCATTATTGGAACTAAATGGGTGTTTCGCAACAAACTTAATGAAGACGGGTTAGTGACTCGTAACAAAGCCCGATTGGTTGCTCAAGGCTATAACCAAGAGGAAGGCATTGACTACGACGAAACCTATGCTCCGGTTGCACGTCTTTAATCCATTCGTATGCTTTGTGCCTTTGCTTGTTTTAATGACTTTAAGCTATTTCAAATGGATGTTAAAAGTGCTTTTCTAAATGGTATTATTAAAGAGGAAGTTTATGTTAAACAACCTCCCGGTTTTAAAGATTTTCAATTTCCTAATCACGTCTTCAAACTCCATAAAGCCCTTTATGGCCTCAAACAAGCTCCACGTGCTTGGTATGAGCGTCTTAGCTCTTTTCTTGTTTCTCACAATTTTTCAAAGGGCAAAGTTGACACCACACTTTTTATTAAATCCCATGATGGGACTCTCTTATTGGTTCAAATTTATGTTGATGATATTATTTTTGGTTCTACTAACAACACACTTTGTGTAGAATTTGCCAAAGTTATGCAAGAAGAATTTGAAATAAGTATGATGGGTGAACTCTCCTTCTTCTTGGGATTACAAATCAAACAAGGACATAAAGGGACCTTCATCAATCAAGCAAAATATACAAAGGACCTCCTCAAGCGTTTCGACCTTGACTCATCCAAATCAATGAGGACTCCTATGGCCACAACGACAAAGCTTGACGGTGATGAAGATGGCACATCGGTCGACATTCGTAAGTATAGAGGTATGATCGGTAGCTTACTCTATTTAACTGCTAGCCGTCCGGATATCATGTTTAGTGTTTGCTTGTGTGCACGATATCAAGCCAATCCAAAGGAATCATATTTGAGTACCGTTAAGCGCATTTTTCGTTATCTCAAAGGCACCATTAACATGGGTCTTTGGTATCCGAAATCCTCATCCTTTGAGCTTCACGGCTTTTCGGATGCAGATTTTGCCGGATGAAAGATTGACCGAAAAAGTACTAGTGGCACATGTCAATTCCTCGGGAAGTCCTTGGTATCGTGGTTTAGTAAGAAGCAAAACTCTGTTGCTCTTTCAACCACTGAGGCAGAGTATATTGCGGCTGGTTGTTGTTGTGCACAAATTCTTTGGATGTCACAAACACTTTTAGATTATGGCATTTCTCATTCTTGCACCCCTATTAAATGTGATAACACTAGCTCTATCAATCTCACGAAAAATTCGATTTGTCACTCACGCACGAAGCACATTGAAATTAGACACCATTTTCTTCGTGACCATCAGCAAAAAGGAGATATCCATCTTGAATTTATTAATACTACCTATCAATTAGCCGATATATTCACTAAGCCTCTCCCGGAAGATCGCTTCTCTTTCCTTTGCCGTAAACTAGGCATTTTGACTTTTGATCCTTAGTCTCATTCGGCCTGCACACCGACGGTATACTACGGTATACCGGCGGCATGCCGTTTTTCCAAGCAGAATTATGTTCTGTTTCGAAACTCGGCATACCGTCGGTATACGTCGGCATACCGCCGGTATGCCGAATGGTGGCGGACAGGAATACTTCTATGAGATCGGGGCCCACTTTTTCCTCTCTCTTCCTTTATTCTTTCTATCCTTTCTTTATTCCCTCTCATCCATCCCATCCCTCTTAACTACCCATCTCCTCAACTCCCTTTCCTATTTATTACTCTTCAAATCACCTTCCCCCTTTCTCTCCTCTTTTTACTCCATCATTATTTCATCCCATCACCTTTTCATCTTCCCACTTTACTCCTCCTCTATAACCGTTCCCTCCCTACCCCCCCTTTTTCAAACTCATCTCTTCATCTTCCTCCTCTACTTTAAAAACCCTCCTTCTTCCATCTCCTCTCTACTACTTCTTCTTCCACAACAAAGCACAAAAACCCTCTACATGGAAAACCCTAAGCGCCCCCGATCCTCCTCCTCCTCCATGTTCAACCCCTTCGTCCCGATGGTGCTACCTACCGGCTATGACCCACGCGTCTTCTCCACCTCTCTGGCGGCCGACCTTTGGTTCCAGCACTTCATCTATCACAACGTGTTCAAGGAAAGGGCGATCAACTGGAATCTCTTGCCCGGTCACGTCCCCTTGTTTGACGATGCCGGTCTCTCCTCTCTTCTTCGGCGCCAAATTCCTGTCTACCCCGCTGCTGTCCGACTTTTCTATTGCAATATGCGGGGGGATGACGACGATCCATCCGCCATTCAATCTATGGTCAATGACCGCCACTTCCGTCTTACTTCTCGGGAAGTGGGGAATATCTTAGGCATCCCGGACAAAGGGGAAGCATTACCAACTTTGGGTGCTCTCAACGCCTCGGCGGCGTCCCCTTTCGACGAATTCTGCCGAATCATATGCAAGGGTCCCAACCCTCCTGCCATCCCGGCCCTCTCTGTCCAGCTGGAGCCGTTTTACTACGAGCTCCATCGGCTCGTGTTCCACACTCTGTTTCATAAGGACGGGAATTATGACGCAATCACCGGTGATGCCCTCGTCTGCATGTATCATCTCTATGCCCGGAAGCGATTCTCCTTTCCGAAGACTTCTTCTGCAATTCCGGCGTGTCTTGCCTTCCGGGAAGCAGAATCTCTACTATGGCTCTTTTATCACTCTGCTTCTGGAGGCCAAACATGTTGATCTGTCTCTCTGCTCCTCGGATGGCGTCCCCTCATATCTTGCTGTCTCCCGTTCCCTTGGTGGCGCCTCTACTTCCCGTGCCTCATCTTCCCAAGAGCAACCGGCATCCACGCCTGCTGCTTCCACATCTACCCCTCCTACTTCGAGCCGTTATATGCCGCTCACTCAGCAGCATTTTGATATACGGATGGCCCAGGCGGAGGAGCAGATGCGGGCCCACACTCGTGGACTTGGCGCCCTGATCCAGACTCGTTTCCACGATCATGGGTACTTTATTCAGCGCACTCTTCAAGACCGTGATGCTTTTCTGGATCTCAATCTTCAGGATCCCATGTACACGGGCCCGCGCTTCTCTGACCCCAATGCCTATAGGTTTATGTACCCTGACGGTATTGATCCTTTTGGCGCCTTCCACCAAGCTCAGGGTGATGATGATGATGATCCGGCTGAGGATTAGGGATGGACTTCCTTTGGTGATGGTTTCGGCTTTTGAGTGTTTCTAGTTTTTATGTGTTTGTCTTTATGTTGTCTTTTGTGGTCCTTCGGGGACCGGTGTGTGGTTTTTCCTTGTTGTTTGCTGTCCTTCGGGGACTTACTCTTTGGGTTTCTCTAGTGTTTGGCTCTCATGGTGGAGAGTCTTTTATGTTCTCAGTATGCAATGTTTGTGTCCAGCATGTATTCACTTCCAACTTCATATATTAATGCATGCTTCTCTCTTTATATACTCGTGTTTGCTTTATTATGCACTGTTTCTATTGTTTATCCCCATCTTTGACTAAGTGACAACGGGGGAGAAATTGTATTAAGGGGGAGCTGTCTACTTACGGGGAAGCTACTCCCTGAAGATGCTATCTCTCTATTTTGTCAATTATCAAAATGGGGGAGTTCGTTGGCACATTTTATTTTGAGTAATTAACAGCATCTTCGTAGTTTAGTCTTCTGTTCTTCAGGTTCATATATTCTCAGAAGATCTACTATATGGAGTTCTTCCGTTCAAGAGCTTTCTACTTCTTTCTTGAAGACTGGAGCAGTTACTGGCGTTCCCTGCATAAGACGGCGTCTTCCTGCTTAGAGTCTTCGAGTCTGTACTGGTCTAGGTATATCTGTAAACACCTAAGGACGGATGACAGTAAAAAGAACAAGTCAAAAATCAAATAGCTACAGAGCGGCATACCGGCGGTATGCTCCGGCATACCGACGGTATACCATTTTTGGAATACAGAAAGTTGCTGTGACAAATAGTCGGCATACCGACGGCATGCTCCGGCATACCGGCGGTATACCGCTTTTCTTGTACAGAAAGTTGCTGTGACAAATTGTCGGCATACCGACGTCATGCTCCGGCATACCGACGGTATACCGTTTTTAGCAACCCAAAAGTTGCTGTGACTAATTGTCGGCATACCGACGGCATGCTCCGGCATACCGGCGGTATACCGTTTTTAGCAACTCAAAACTTGCTGTGACAAATTGTCGGCATACCGGCGGCATGCTCCGGCATACCGGCGGTATACCGAGTTTCAAATATTTGGTTTTCGAATTGCTCTGACTAGCATTAATGGCCGTATTTAATGCTCTCAAACGGTCATTAATATGACCGTTACTATTTGGCCGGTATACCAACGGTATGCCGCTGCATACCGACGGCATGCCGATCTGTCTGCTTTCTGAGCATTAAATGCCACCAACTCTTGGTTCTCTTATAAAAGGAAGCTCTCTCTCTCTTGAGCTTTCTTACCAACTCTTCCATAAATTTTCCAACAACCAAGAGCTCCACCATTAATACTCTTCCAAGCTTTTCATTGTCATCCTCTCCCAAAGTGCTAGAGTATTAAAGAGTTGTACATTTCGATCTTCACGTGTTAGAAGATCAACAAGTTCTCATTCTCTTTTGTTTGAAGTTGGCGAGCCTTCGTAAGAAAACTCGTGTGTAGAAGTTGGCGAGTCTTCGGATCCAAACTCGTGTTGAAGTTGGCGAGTTCTTCGGATCCAAACTCGTGTGTACTATTTGGATAAATAGTGGATTAAAGCCGGAGAGAGTTCCGGGACTGGACTGCCTCAAAAGAGGATACCAGGATACATCCTTGCGTTTGCGTTTGATCTTTCTACTCATTACTTTCAATTGTCTTTATTGCATCAATTGTTGTAGTTAATTTTTAATTACCCTATTCACCCCCCCTCTAGGGTTCTACACCATGTAGAGTTTTGGTCTCTACATGTAATGCCCCAGTCCCAAAATATGTAGGACTAGGAACGTAGACATGCCAGCCGTATAATAAATATACGTAAGCTGTAAAATGCAGTAGAACATAACTAATCTCATCCACATAAAAATGAATAAAAGATATCATATAAAGATAATGAATTATCTTGATACAATATGTTGGACGGAGACAAATCCACTACCAATAAGTAAAGGAAAAATATATGAGAAAAGAAATAATTTTGGCGAGCGAAGCGAAGACGATCCGAATGCAATCATCCTCGAAGAAGTAGCGATGATCACGGCTAAAGCTAGAGCACCTACGAAAGACAATAGCACACACCTGAAGAGATAACCAGGTCCTCAGAGGGACATAACAAGACACATAATATCATGCCATATAAACTGAATAAATATTGCTCAACTAAATAAGTCAATTGAATTTATAACATGGTCCAATACACACCTATTGAACGAGCGTACCATCCCCCCAACCAAACAAGGAAAGGAGATGGTAAACTAATTCACGGTGACGTATCTTTCCATGCTATGAATCCAATATGGTATCCGGACCCTAACAAGGTTCAATACCTTCTCATCGAAGTAGTAAGTCACACCTACAACCAAACAAGGATAAGATGTGACAAACTAATCCGCGACAAGTTATTGTTTCAAGCCACGGTCAGATACAAGTACCCAAACCAAAAGTACTCGTACCTAACGGATAAAGGTGCCTATCCATTCTAAGTGAATGTAGTTAAGAACAATCCTTCCTACGCATGGACCCTGGCTGAATAAGATCGGCATAGTCCCCCCTTGGGCACCAGAGGCCCCATCAGTAAGAGCATGACGTTCCGCAGAATTGTCAGTGGCTGTCAGTAATCATGGGTCATCAACTCCGTATCTCCAGCGGAGAGTCCGGGTCACAAGGGAAGTGCATCGAAGCCCATACGCTAAGGAATTGTCCTTCCCGCGCAATGCCTACTATGTTGTATCCACAACAATAACCTCTATAACCGCTAAGTCAAACTACATACAACCTCTATTAGCGGTTATTCCTATCGCACGACTTGTATGTACTGGTGGCCAGCCAATCACGTACTTCCGTGTCCTACATGCGACACACAACTTCGTGTTACAACGTGTCAAGGCCAATGAATGCAACACACAAGGTGGTCCATTAAATCTAGGTTTAATACGAGAAAAATAATACATAGCAGGAAATATAAATGAACAGTAAGTTCTAACAGGTTATGCCATGTATCACAGTGTATTTTGCATAAAGAAAATAAATAAACAGCAAATGGCAAGGTGTCTTACCTGGTAGGTTGCCTGGTATGCTGCAATGATCAAGCAGGCATGAACTGTGAGTTCGGTGCAATAAATACACAAGGGGACCTCTGATAGTGGCACGAACAGTTCCTTTGGGTCCGGGAGGGTCAAATCAGCTAGGGTCAATATACGGAAGTTCGAGATAGGAATGATTCGTTTTAGTCATGGACAAGGATAAATAATCGAGAAGTTTTGTATATATAAATAAATATTTTGGAAAATATTTATTGTTTGAAATATATCTATATATTTTTTATTAGTAAAATACTTTTAGATAAATACTTGAAGTCATAGAAATCATCTTTATATCAAACCTTAATTTGCTTGTAGAAAATATTACATCTATATTTAATACCATAAAATTAAGCTTCGAAATATTGTTTGAAGTACCTATAGGGTCAAGCCTTAATATATATTTGAATATGCCAGTTTTTAAAATAATATATAATATCAACAAACTACTAATAAAATTTCCATAAATTTTCTAATACTGTAATAATAATAAAATATTAAAACATAAAGCAAGAGAATTATATATGTAGTACTGTCATAAAATATTGTACTATGAACTACTAATATACTACTAAAGCTTAACACAAAACAAGAAAAATAATAATAATAATACTACTAATAATAATAATAATGATAATGATAATAATAATAACAATACTGATAATAAATAATAATAATAATAATAATAATAATAATAATAATAATAATAATAATACTAATAAAATAATAAAATAAATATCATAAAAATCCTTCTCTGTCAAAAATACGGAAGAGAGAGATAGAGAAAACTGAGAAGCCGAGAGAGGGTGAGAAAGTGAGGAGCGGAGCGGATTGGTGTGGTCGTCGGCGGGCGGC
This sequence comes from Iris pallida, assembly GCA_029216955.1. Taxonomy (NCBI): domain Eukaryota; kingdom Viridiplantae; phylum Streptophyta; class Magnoliopsida; order Asparagales; family Iridaceae; genus Iris; species Iris pallida. The sequence continues at coordinate 10,991,474 of JANAVB010016197.1, read as the reverse complement.
GGTTCCAGGCGAAAGGGGAAGCTCGTGCAGGGGAGAGAGGATAGGTGCGCACAGCGGTGAGAGGTTTGGGGGTTTCGACGCCGGCCAAGGTGGCGGTTAGGGCGGAGAACGGTGGAGGAGGCACTCAAGGAGGAGGGAAGAAGGGGTTTCGCGGTGGAGGAGGCGGCTGGTCCGAAGAGGAGGAAAGGCGCCGAGGTGAAGTCGACGGGGTTCGGGTCGGCCGCTCAGGCGGAGACCGCGGCGGCGCTGGAGGCGGAGCTCCGGTCGACGGCGAGGTAAGTTTTAGGGTTAGGGTTTTCTTTCTTCTTTGTGTGATGGTTTTGATGGTGGTGGCTGTGGTGTCGAAAAGAGTCAGGGGTGATGGTGGCTGGGACGCCGGGGTGGTCGCAGGAGACGTAGTCAGACGGTAGCCTCCCGGCAAGGTGGCCGAGGTGGAGTCAGGGGTTGGGTCCCCGCATCCGCGGTTGGCGGTGGCGGTTTCTTCCGGTGGCGGTGTGTGTGTTCTGTCGAGGTTCGGTCGGTGTTGGTCGAGCGCGTGGTGGGGATGTGGTGGAGATGATTGCCACGACGTGGATGATGTTGCTGGGTTCAGGTGGCGGAGGTGGTCGTGAGGGTTTGGCCGGGGTTGGCGTGGTGGTGTAGGCTGGTTGTATCATCCGTATCGGTTTGTCGATACGGACACGGGATTGAATTGGGTGTCCGGTGTGTCGGATACGGGAGAGGATGATGTAAATGTAATAAAGTACTTGAAGGAAAAGGATGGACACGGACACGGTGCACTCATACTATGGTTGTGGAATTTGGAGGTATATTGTAAATAAAATATTGGAGGAGTACCTGCTTATTTATAGGATGTGGAAATTTCCAATTGGATAGGATTAGGATTGATTTAAAACCCAAAGTAGATAATTCGTCTATTAATTTAAAATCAATCCAATCCAAATCCAAATGCAAGTCCAATTTAAATCTAATTAAATTCTTGGTTTAAAATCAATGGGATAAATCAAATTTTAAATATTTCACTATTTAAATAAATCCATAAATTCAAATCAAGATTTAAGTCGCCACAATAATTTCGAAATATATTTTCCAAAAATTCCAGTAATAATAATTTCGAAAATAATAAATATTTTTAAATATCTTTTTGAATAATAAAAATATTAATATTAATAAATCTCGAAAGTTATATTTTTATTTAAAATAGACTAATAGATAATTACGAAATATATGTATGCACAAATAATGCATACATGATTATGCTTTTTCTAGTATACAATAAAATATTATTTATGATTAATAACTGCTAAAAACAAAAGGCTTTTATTGCAAGAATAATAATTATATAATATTTTGAAAGTGTATAATAAAATAGAAAAAATGTTTTTTTCTAAAATATGTACGCTCGCACATATTCGCACTCGACGAGCAACTACGAAAAATAAAATTTCATGCGCGACGTACAATACGACTATGCAACGTATAATACAAAATTTTAAATCAGTACCAAATTTAATAAAAAAATATATAGTAGAAATTTAGGGGTTTTACACTACGCATGGTGATACATGTCCCATAACTTCAACAAAATAGGGAGAGCACGTACACACGTTCCTCGATAAGTGTGGCATGAAAGCCACGTATGCAGAGCACGTTTCCATGTAGCCAGAAAAGATTGGGCGTAAAAATGATCCAAAATATACTTCCTACGTAAAGTAGCAGAACTGGGCGTAAAGTAACCCAAAATAAACTTCCTGCGTAAAGTGGCTAAAAAGTAGTCTTGAGCGTATAATTAGCTCAAATAAACTTTACGCACACAAAAGCCTTGAGCGTAAAAGCTCGAATAGCTTTCGTGCGTAAAAGAAGCAGTCTCTTGAGCATAAAGTAGCCCATCTGCACACTAAACGACAAACATTAGGTTTGGTAAAAAAATCTTAAACGTTAGGTTTGGTGAAAAAATCTTCTCGGCTTTCGTGCACTGTTAGGTCAGAAAATTATTCTGTCAGATCAATATCATGCGCATTAAATGCATGGTCTGACAGCCTGTCCCTCGCGTAAAGTTTTGAGGATGGCTCTCGTGTAAAGTAGCTCGCGTAGAGTTTTACTCTGTTTGATTTCTACGTAAAGTCTGAGTCTGACTCTATTTGACTTGCATAAAGCTCTCAACTTCTTTGACTCGGTCTATGAAGTACTTTTTACGCTCCTACAAAATCCCCTTCAAAGTTTTCAAATTTTTTCAAAATTTGAAATACTTTGAACAGAAGCGTAAAATTCGGGATATTCAACAGTCCGCGTAGAATTCGGGATACCCAACGGTCATCTGTGTAGAGTTCGGGATACTCAACAATCCGCGTAAAAGTTGAGATATTCAACAGTCAGCATAAATTTCAAAAATTTGAACCGATTTCAAAATTCTCTATAAATAGAGCCTTGCCGATAGAGAGAGAACTTTACTCATTCTCGTAATCTCGATCTTCCTTTACTCTATTCTTCTTTATCCTCTTAGTTCGAATCAATGGCCCCCAAGAGCAAAACCACCACCGGCGCCAAGGGCAAGAAGCCCGCCGCTGCTTCGTCGACGGCTGATCGCGCAGAAACCACCATCCCGTCATCAGTGGCACCCCAACAGACCAACCCCGCTGTGGCTCCGGCCATGCAAGGTAGAACACAACCTAATTTCGGCCGTGAGTTCGCCGGAGAAGAAGAAGACTCAAACCTTAAACTTTACGCCCACGTTTATACGTGTCAGCGTAGAAATTGAAATAACAAAATACGCCCACGTTATACGTGTCAGCGTAAATTTTAAAACATACGCCCACGTCTATACGTGACAGCGTAAAAACAAAATACGCTCACGTCAATACGTGCCAGCGTAAAAATTAAAATACGCTCACATTAATATGTGCCAGCGTAAAATTCAAAATAGCTCACGTCAATACGTGCCAGCGTAAAATTCACAAGTGAAAGACTTTGCGTAAAACAAAAAACTTTTACACTTTTTAAAAATTATATCAACTTTAATTTTTGCGCATAAGCGTAAAGTTTTGCATAGTCAAGTTCTCTAGTACAGAGTCTTTAATCTTTATGCGTAAAATTCAAACTAAGTCATCTGCGTAAAAATTCAAATTAGATTTTTACTAACTTGATTTTTCTTTTTCTTTTGGCAGTGGACTTACAAATTCATCCGCTTGCAGAAATATTCGGCTCGCCAGCTGGTATGGTAGGCTCAAACTACTTGGAGAATTTATCCCATGTGGAATTCCCTCAATCAAATCCAGAATACCTTGAAGGGAGACAATAGCTAATAACTGCTCAGGGGGACAGAATGCTGTTGTCTATGATAAATGGAGAATTGTTGGTATCGCTAGATGACCAATAATTTTTGAAGCCAACCTTCTTGTTCGGGGATGCTATAGATTTCCAATCACAAACCAACCCTAAGATGGAGGCTTAGGTTTTTAAATTTGGAGATAGGACGATGTATCTCCCAGACATGGCAAGGGATTATCCCCTATCCTCATTTATACACGCCACCCATCCTCGATAGATGCTATGGAACCTGACTCCCAGCAGTCATGGTAGGCCGGGCAGAACCATTTTCAAGAGGGATAGGGCCAACGAAATGGGCTACCACATTAGTAAACCTAGTGGTGGTGTCGTCCCTTTCTCCGGTCTATTGCCTGGTGTCACCTCCAATTTCCAGAAACAGGGATATTTATGTCATTTTTTATTTTAGAATATTTTTAAAATTATTTATTTATTTATAATATTATTTTGGGGTTATTTGAGTCGGGTTCGAATTTTAGCTCAATCCGACTTGAAACGGGGACAGGGATAGTTTTGACTTTAGTGGGACCCACACACTAGTTAGGCATGGCCCACATAATATTAATTTTAGTCCACATGATATTAATTTTAGTTAGTAGTTACACTAATTATTTATGGATATGTTTAGTTTAATTAGAGACTTAAAACTAGACTAATTTGACCTCAACCTTTAACCCATTCTTTATTTAAATCAAATAGGTCAAGTGGAGGTATTTTGGACTTTTCTAATGGGGACACCTCACCCCTTTTAGGCAGCCACCTAGGGGGGGGATAAGGAGTGAGTCATCATCTCTTCCATTTCATTTTATCCATCCATTTTCTCTCTCATGTTCTTCCCCAAATTTCTAGAGAGCAACCCCATTGATTTTATCTCCAAATCAACTCCTTCTTTCACCAAATCTTCTTCAATTCTCCTCTACTCCATGAAAGGAAGGAGCTAGCCAAGTTTGGGAGGATTCGGAGCTCGTTCGTGTCCTTTTGGAATCTCTACGTGTCGGAAGGTTTTTTTTCTTTGAATCTCTCTCCCGGAAGGTATAATCTCTCCTCTAATCCACCCCAACATGCATATAAGATTATTTTGAACCCATAGGAATGACCCCCATGGTTGTATCTCCATTTGTGTCCATTTCGTGTCCATTTGAAGGTCATAGGAGTGTCCTTTGTGTTGTGGTTGTGTCCTAGTGCGAAAATCCCTATTTTGGACACTTGTATACATAAATATAATGTAGGAATAATTAATTAGTGTTTTAATCTCAGATTTATATATTTAGAGAGTTGTTCCTAATGTGTTTTTTATGGTATCATATTTTATCATATTCATTTTATATTTAGAATGATGTGTCTCTTTATATATATATATATATATATATATATATATATATATATATATATATATAGACACTAGTTATATAAAAAAAAAAAAAAAAAAAAAAAAATATATATATATAGACACTAGTTATATATATATATATATATATATATATATATATATATATATATATATATATATATATATATATATATATATATATATAACTAGTGTCTATGTATATATATATATATATATACATAGACACTAGTTATATATATATATATATATATATATATATATATATATATATATATATATAGACACTAGTTATATATATATATAACTATATATATATATATATATATATATATATATATATATATAGACACTAGTTATATATATATATATAACTAGTGTCTATATATATATATATATATATATATATATATATATAGACACTAGTTATATATATATATATAACTAGTGTCTATATATATATATATATATATATATATATAAGCCCACCAACTTTTTTATTCCATTTCCCCAGCCAAAGTCCCCCCTTTTCCTCCCAAAGACCAAAACTAGCTTTCTGCTCATGTCTACGGCTTACGGGATCCAAGGACAGCTTCTTGATGTCACTGTTGTGGGATGCAGCAAATTGAAGGACACGGAGTGGATATCAAGACAGGACCCCTACGTCTGCCTGGAGTATGCCACAACCAAATTCTGTACCAGGACCTGCACTGATGGAGGAAAACATCCAGTCTTCCAGGAGAAGACCGTCATCCCCCTCATTGAAGGCCTTCGTGAGATCAGTGTTAGCGTGTGGAACAGCAACACCGTGACCTTCGACGACTTCATTGGCAGTGGCAGGGTCCAGCTCCAGAAGGTCCTTTCTCAGGGTTATGATGACTCTACTTGGGCACTGCAATCCAAATCCGGCAAGTATGCCGGAGAAGTGAAACTCATTATGCACTTCCAAAATTCCCAAAAACCTCAAATGTCCGCGTCGAGCTATGCACCATCTGCTCCAATGCACATGGGTGCAGCACCACACTATGCTCCACCTCCGCACTATGCCCCTCCGAAATCTGTGTCAGCAGCCCCTTCTTATCCTCCTCCAGTCGAGACTTATGCTGCTATTCCTTATCCAGCTGCCGCATACCCACCTGTGTTAGCAGCCCCTTCTTATCCTCCTCCAGTCGAGGCTTATGCTGCTTCTCCTTATCCAGCTGCAGCTGCTTACCCACCCGCTCAGACTGCTGCTCCATATCCCCCGTCAGCTTATCCTCCCCCAATGCAGCAAACGTATCCACCATCACCTTATCCGCCACAGGCTTACCCTCCACCACAAGCACAACCTTACTATCCCCCGGGGCCTTATGGGGGAGTTTATCCTCCACCACCATACTGAAACAAGAAGATTGTTGCCATCTAAGAAGAGTTTAGAGCTATACATGCTTCTAAATGTACATTATCAACAGTTGTAATAGCTTTTGTAACTTGCAGTTTGTAACGAGACTTTCGTACTGATTATGTTTGTTTCTTTCTCGGCTTAAGAAAATCATGTATATTGTTTCAACCAATCTCTGTATGTGCTACAGAAAGGGGGGAATAATGGTTCAGTTACTGTATTCGACCATTGAGTTCTTTATAACAGATGTTTGAAAAGGGTTTATATATATATATATATATATATATATATATATATATATATATATATATATATATATATATATATATATTATGGTTGTGTGTGTGACTATATTATTAGGTATCTTGATATATATATATATATATATATATATATATATATATATATATATATATATATATATATACATATATATATATATAAAATATATATATATATATATATATATATATATATATATATATACATAAGTTGTGGGTGTGTCTATTTTAAAATGAGTTCTTAAAATATTTTCATGTGTATATATTATAATGAGAGTGTCAATATATATATATTTTTTTTTTTGGAAAAAGGGTAAATTTTATTCCATTAACGCAATAAGGTTACAACATAGAGATACAATCCCAACTCAGGGGGACATTACTAGTACATCCGACTCAATGTTATGGAGGATGCCCCCCAGTGGGGTGGACAGTCCCTCATAGATGCGCCGGTTCCTCTCCCGCCAGACATGCCAAACTGATGCAGCAAGTCTCAACCTAGCACGCCTGGCCCAGCTCTGCTCCTTGCCCCTGCAATCCCCAATCCACTTAAGGATTTCTCTGAAGTCACGCTCCCTTCCAACCCCTCCCAAGTGTCTCCGGCTCTGCTCTGCCCAGATGCTCCACGCCACATGGCACTGAAAGAACAGATGCCCAATGGACTCAGTCTCTGTCTCACACAAAACACACTTAGGGTCAGGGACAGAAACCCCGAACCGAAGCAGTCTGTCCCTAGTAAGCAACCGGCCCAGCACCAGTTTGTATGCAGACAGTTGCATCTTCCTGGCAAGCCCCTTCCCCCAGACAAAGTCGTATTCCTCAATATCATCAAAGTGTGGGCGGACAAGGTCATAGCAGCTGCTAAATCGGAACTCCCCTGCACCCTCCGAGCGGCCGGGAGGGGCCCAAATCCAAATATCAGACAGTGCCGTAGGGGTGATCTGCACCTGTCTGATCTCCTCACCTAACGGAGCAGTGAAACGATACTCCTCTGGCCTCCAGACCCCACCACGGATGATGTGCCTACAAATTAGACCTCTGTAGGCCACGCCGTCCCTCTGGGGACCCAGCATATCCAGGAGCGACTGACCCGAGATCCATGGATCCAGCCATAGGTCCGTCTCCCCTCCCTCTCTCATCCTCCTCCGCATAGCCGTCCGAAGTACAGGGCGGTTCCTTAGGATATGCTTGAAAGACACAGAGAAGTTGTTGTCAATTTCACATACCCAGAAGTTTCTGCCCCGGAGATACCGACTAGTCATCCAGGTCGACCATAGAGAATCACCCTGAAGGAACCTCCATGCTAGCTTGATCCCCGCCGCCTCCCTGACAGAAACAAGAGATCGCAGACCCACACCTCCCTCCTTCCTGGGCCGATATAGCTGCTCCCAAGAGATGGCATGAATCCCCCCATGCCAAATAAACTTGGCACATATGCCCTCAATCTTTCTGATAGTAGCCAAGGGGACCATAATCGATTGGAGCCAGAACAGAGCAATAGCAGAAATAATCGAACGAACCAGCTCAATACGCCCGCCAAACGATAGGCCAGCCGCCTGCCAGCCCTCTACCCTCCTCTGTGCAAAATCCACCAGACTCTGACAATCACGGTCCTTCGCATAGTTGACGGAAAGGGGCACCCCTAGATATTTCACCGGGAGGTCCCCCTTTTCCACCCCAAGCTCCATGGCCCGCTCCTCCTTCAAAGTGCAGGAGTTGCTGAAGTAGACTTTGCTCTTGTCCCTGTTTAACCGAAGGCCCGATAGCTGTCCGAACTCCTCCATCACTGCCGCAAGCTCCCTCATCCCTCGCATGGAAGGCCTCAACAAGACCAAAAGGTCGTCTGCATAAATGAGATGAGAGACCACCGGAGAGACCCTGCTGTATATCGGTACAATCCTCTCCCGATGTACCGCGATGTCCATCAAACTCGTGAAATACTCCATCACAAGGGTGAATAGGTAGGGGGAAAGCGGGTCCCCCTGCCGAAGCCCCCTGCTGCTGCCGAAGAACCCGTAAGGGATGCCCTGAATGAGGACCGAGAAAGTAGGAGAGGTGATGCACTCTCTGACTCTATCCACCCAAGTCTCGGAGAAGCCCATCGCACCCATCAAGTGACAGAGGAAGTCCCAGTTGACGGTGTCGTAGGCTTTCCTCAGGTCGAGCTTCACACAGGCCTTCATCCCTCCAGGCTTGTGGAACTCCCGAATCAGCTCATGAGCCAGTAGGCTATGCTCCACAATAGACCGCCCCTTAATGAAGGCCGCCTGATTCCGAGAAACCAGACCCTGCATAGCATCCTCCATCCTCCTGCACATAAGATGAGTAATTATTTTATACAAATAATTACAGCAAGCAATCGGTCGAAAGTCAGCAAGAGAAGTCGCCCCCTCCTTCTTAGGCACAAGTGTCAGGAAGGTGTGGTTCAGCTCCTTCAGGAGCTTGCCCGTAACAAAGAACTCCTGAACAGTCGTAAGGACCGGGGCCTTGAGGATACCCCAATGGCGCTTGTAGAAGCCACTGGAGAACCCATCCGGCCCAGGAGCCTTGGAAGCATCTGCCTGCATCACAATCGCCTCCACCTCCGCCATCCGGATAGGAGCCATAAGAAGACTATTGCCGTACTCCGTGATCAACGTCTTCGTAATCATCTGCGGGAAAACCGAGGGATAGTCCGTCTGATGATAAAGCTCAGAGTAGAACCGGACAGCCTCCTCCTGGATAGCACCCTGGTCGGTCACAAGACGCCCGTCCCTGCCAATCAGTCTCTGAATACGGTTCCGGTACTGACGCGCCCGGATGACATCATAGAAGAATTTGGTGCAGCGATCCCCATCCTTGAGCCAGGAGCATTTGGCCCGTTGGGTCGCACTAATCTCCTGCTGTAGCCTCAAGGTGTTGACCTCTGCAGCCAACCTCTTCTCTCTAGCCGCCATCTCCCCACTCATCATGTCGCCCTGAAGCTCTGACTGCAGGTCTCTCAACTCCGCCTCCTTCTCCTGTAAGAAAGTCTGGGGAAGTGCCCTCACCCAGTCTCTGATGGCGCATTTGGTTTTCTTCAGCCTATGAACCATACAAAACTGGGCAGTGCCGATCGCCTCCTGGCTAAGACCTCCCACCACAGTCTCCTCGTATCCAGCCGAGAGGAACCAACTATTGTCATACCGAAACGGTCGGGCCCTCCATCTGGGACTCTCCACGAAGCGCACCAGGATCGGCGAGTGGTCCCTGGTCCCCGCAGGGAGCCCCTCAGCCACAGAGGCGGGGAATAGGCGGAACCAATCACTGTTCCCCAAAGCACGATCCAGCTGGCAAGCCACCCTGTTCACCACCGCCTTGTTGTGCCAAGTCCAAATGTGCCCTATCCTCTCCAGATCCCTGAGCCCGGACTGGAGCAAGCAAGACTGAAAATCCGAGAGGATCTGGTCCGGGATCGGCCGCCCCCCTAGCTTCTCTCCCCGGTATAGCGTAGCATTGAAGTCTCCCATAATAAGTAAGGGGAGATGACGATGCATCGCTAAAGAACTCAGCCTGATGATGTCCTGCCATAAGGTCTCCCGCCGCCTCCTGTCGTTGTGCCCGTAGACGGCACCAAGTAAGAAACGGAACCCCCCCTTGTTGGTGAAGGAGATAGCCACCAGCTGGTCAGACATGAAAACCTCCTCACCTTCCCAACTAGCTCCATTCCATCTAACCCAGATCCTCGCCATATCACAGAGACCAAGGTTGTGAAGCTGGACCCAGTCCGTAGGAGTTCTACGGGTCAGAGTTTTCGCCCCCCTGATCTTAGTCTCCAGTAAGATCGAGATTTCACACTTTTCCTTCCTCAGCACCTCACTAATCTCCCTCCATCTCCCCAGAGAACACCCCCCCGGACATTCCAGGCAAGGGCCGACATCTAAACCGCGGGTGGGGTCCCCTGAACATCCTCTGAAGGAGCACCCGGGGAGAGTGCAACCTCCATATCTCTGGTATCCTCATCTCCATCCCCCTGTAGAAGGAGGGGCAGAGTAGGGGCCGCAGCCCCGTGTGGGTCCCCCTGTGGGGAAGACTTTGCAAGAACAGCCACCCATTTAGGATTGACCTTCCACACTCTCTCCGTCCCACCCTGACCGCTGTCCTCACTATGCGCCTCCATAGCCTGGCGCTTCCGACTGTACACCTGAAGTGCTAGCGCGTCTTTATCACCCTGTCGCATGTCCTCCTGCCCCATACTCCTGGTGGTCATGGTCCTCGTCCCCATATACTCAACCATCGCTCCAGACAGATCCTCCATCGGAGACCCCTCATATCCCCCAGAGGTGGGGAAAGGGTCTGCCTCCATCTCATCCTCCATCAAGCCCACCTGGTCCACTACAGGGGAGTCTTTTGCACCACCTGCCTCCTGCTGTACCTCCTTCGTCACCACCTCAAAAGCTCCTCCACGTCTACAAGCAGTCGGGAGATGCCCAAAGCAGGCACATGCCAGACATCTGGGGGGAACCCACTCATACTCCACCTTCTGTATAGCGAACTGGCCAGAGGGGGTCCTGTACTTCAACTGCTCAGGCAGATCCAACTTAGCATCAATCTCCACAAATACCCGTGCATACATCAATCTAGATCTGAAGGTGGTGGCATCATCCGCCTTAATCGGCTTGCCAATAAGGCTGGCAAGTCTCATCAGAAGGGGGACACTCCAGAAGCGAACCGGGAACTCAGAAAATCGAACCCACACAGGCACCGCATTAAGCACCTCCTTCTCACACCTCAAGTCGGGAGTCCATTACTTCAGTATAATGAGACGGCCGTCAAACGTCCATGGCCCCCCCTGGAGTATCCGAGTCACATCTTCTGCCAACCCAAATTTCATGAAGTAGAACCCGTTTTCCTTAGAGAAGAACTCCATGCTCCCCTTCGGCCGCCAGACTCTGTCCGCATATCCTCGGATCTGCCCGTAGAAGGGCTTGCTCCCCAACACATATAGCACTAACGTATTCTCCCAGAATGCCGTCACCTTCGCCACTTCGTCGGCCGGGAAGACGGCGCAGAGCTCACCCCCAATCTCCATAGGAGCAACATACTCCATCGATGCCGGCGTCTTGGCAACCCCAACCTTGCAAGCATCTGCCCAGGATACAGGTCGCGGGCCCGCACTCCGAGGTGGAATCATCGGGGTTGGCCGGCCACTAATGGTCGCAGCAGTCCCTCTTCCCCCGATGACTGGGGCAGTCGTCCCCGCCGACCCCTTTGCACGAGGCCGCCACACAATTCTGGCTTGTCCCTCCCGTTCCACCGAGTGAACCTGACCCACCGTTGGACCCGTTCTCCTGGCAATCCCCGTCCTCCTGTCCGATCCCTGCATATAAGCTGTGCCTCTCCTAGCCTCAGGGATCTGCGATCGTTGCCCTCCTCCCCGCCTAACCCTCCGATTCTGGACCGTAGTCCAAGCCCCCTCCTCATCCTCCAATCCCGACGAAGTTCTTTGGGCGGTGAACACCATCGGAGAGCCCCCGGGGGTCACCGCCGTCGAACTCCCAGTCGAACCCGTGCCCGGAGGGAAGGCCACCGTCCACAGCCCTCCCCGGCCACTCCCCCCGCCTGGGGGGGGTCGCCGGCCGCTGCCCGCCCCCGGGGGAGGGTCGTCGGACCTCCCCGGTCCTCCCGCGTTGCTCCAGCGCCCGCGCGCGGCTTCGCAGCAGCAGCAGCGCTCGCCGCCGGCGGCCGGGCGCCGCCGACCGCCTCCCGCCGGTCGCCACCGGCCGCCCCTGCCACCCCCTTGCCTTTTCCCCGGTCCGGGGGGCGGTTGGCCGCCTCCACGCCTCGATTTGGCGATGCCCTAGCAGAGCTAGGGTTTCCGAAATCACCTGCAGCCGCCATGTTATATATATTGTCAATATATATATATATATATATATATATATATATATATATATATATATATATATATATATATATATATATATATATATATATATATATATTTGTGAGTGGAATGTGCATATATATTTATTTGTGTGTGTGGATAGATGGTTAGAGAGTGAGGGAATGAGCAGGAAAGCAGCAGGAATAAGCAGTAAGCAATAAGCAGTAAGCAATAAGCAGTAAGCAGGAATAAGCAGTAAGCAGAAGCAGGACATGATGGTTTTTTGGAGTTTTTGTGGTCCCGAAACATCCTCTTTTGAACCACCTTAGCCCCAAATACCTACCCCCACTTGTCAACCACATTTAGTACTATGAAACCCCTAAGTTAGAGAGTGTTATTAGTGTTTTAGATGGTTAGTGGAGTAGTGTTTATAGTGGTAGAAAATAAGGTTGGTCATGTTATGTTATATGTCATGTTAAGATACATTAGGGGGTTTGTGGTAGTTGTTTGAGTTGGTTCTTGAGAGTTATTTTAGGAGTAGCATTCTAAGTTAGATGGGGGTTAGATAGATGATGTTTGTGAGGGAGAGTGAGTGTGGTTTAGAAGAAATGGGTTATGTTAGATGTGGTATCTTGATATCTCAAGATTACCTTAAGGTAATATTGGGATGACCAACATGGAAGATAAGATGGATTAGATGCCCAAGAACACTAGATTTCTTCGTTGGTAAACCCTAGATAGGATAGTATCTAGCTACCCTAAGAAGCCTAGGCTAGTATCCTGAGATCTAGAAGGGTTTCCTTTGTAATGGGCAAGGTATCGGGAATACCTTGTAAGGGTAAATATAAGGGGTATTGGGTAATATAAGGTATTGGGTTTCTAATTGCTAGATGGGATTAGAAATATGTTGTCTTGGTATATAATGACTAGATGAGGGTAGTTTAGACTAGTCTTGACTTCCGTTGACCAAGAGTTAACTTTTTGACCCAAAGTCAATTTTAAGTCAACACTTGACTTAGAATTGACCGAAACCAAACCAGAGTTGACCAGTTGACTGAAAGGCAACTGTTAGTCAACATTTGACTTGTTTGACCTAGGGTTGACCCAGGGTTGACTCAGTGTTGATCAGAGTTGATCAGAGTTGACTTTTTGACCTAAAGTCAACTGTAAGTCAACATTTGATCCCGTTTGACCTAGAGTTGACCCAGGGTTGACTCAGGATTGACCAGAGTTGACCAAAGTTGACTTTTTGACCAAAAGTCAACCCTTGAACCAGATTGACCTAGTTTGACTTGGATTGACTCCCAGTGACCTGGTATGACCTAGTATGAGCCAGTTTGACCTAGTATGACTTAGTCTGACCTAGATTGACCTAGTTTTGACTTAGACTTGCATTCATGACTTGAATTAGCTTCCTTTTTCAGTATTTAGTCCTGTTTGACTCATAGTATCTTATTTTAGGTCTATGATCACTCTGAGCATTTGTTCACCCTATCAGCTCAGGACCACAGGCGAGTACATTCACTGATAGTTTTTATTGTCTTGATATCTGCTATATCCGATTCAGTTGTAGTATTATACTCGATTTCCAGTCACGACAGTTCATGGACTAGTATATGTTGGATCATGACATGGGATGTTATTCCTAGAGTTACATGGTATATTGGTACATATTCTGTCTTATTTCAGTGTATTGGTATAGACACCGATTTCAAAAAGGGACTTGCTACCCTCTTATAGAATCCTGTGTCATAACGTGTCATGTCCAGATCTATTGTACTATTCGGGGATGGGGGAGTTATTAGTGGTTGTGTGATCAAATTCCCACATGGTTCTATGGTACATATGGTTCATAGCTATACCCTTGCCTCACGACGGGTAAAGCCTTACCCTATACGGTTCATAGCTTTCCATGGTGACTGGCCTTATCATTCTATTGTATACTGGATTCATAGCCAGTCGGATGGAAAACCTGAGCATATTTTTCCCAAGCCGATCACATGACACACTAATTATTCAAGGCACCTTTTAAATTTATTATCTTGGTGACTAAGTTCTGTTCGGGAGAAGGGTTACAGCCCCGGTCCTTGTTTGGTTTAGGGGTTGTAACTCGACTTCCGAATAGTTCCCAAGTTGCCCTATACACATTCATATCGTCGTCCTTTTCAGTACTTACATCATGATATGTATTTCCAGTTGATTTTGTCTTGTATTTTATTACATTGTCTCTTATAGAATTTGTCAATTCATATGAAACTGCTGTTGGTGTTTGTACTTGATCATTTTTCTAACAGGATACCGTTGACATATTACAGATGATTCCGAGGTTGATTGCCCGACCTACTATGGGGTAGAGTCTGACGGAGTAGACTTAGACCGTGGCTTGTTGGTAGAGCCACTAGATTTTGCTCACCCTGAGTAGTATAGCTAGTTATGTTTGCCTGGCCTGCAAGCCAGCTAGCACTGTCAGTTGTAGTATCTATTATATATATTTTCTGAGACCATGGATGTTTGTGTATAGCTCTGACTTGTGAATCTTGGACTCATTTCCTGTTTCATCTATCGTATTTTCCTTTCCATGCTATCTACCTTAGTTTGATATATGTGATTGAGACTGTATTGCTATGTCACCTCCATTTGGAGTGTATATACTGTACATGTACCTTTATCTATTTTAGTCGTAGTATTTACAGACCCTATATACAGCGTTCTACCGCTGATACTGCGGCGTAGGCTGGACGTAACCACGTACTCGTGCCCCTCTTCAGGGTGCGGGTCGTGACACGTGGATTCACCCCGAGCGAAGATTCAGCTCTGATCCAACCGGTGCAGACCCCAATGTTCATTAACAAGTTCATGAAGGCCTCCGTATTATATCCTCAGTCCAACCCTAGGCTACCAAGATGGCTGAATCCTTATAATCAGAACTGGATCCAACTTAATGCTTGGATTATGAAGAACTTCAAGATGGATCTGGAAGCTATTGGCATTTATGAAGCAGTAGCCTCCACGAGCCAGGGTATACCAAAGAATAGTAACCTGTTCTTGGCTCTGATGGAGTTGTATATGAGTTCAACAGGGACTTTTGTAACCCCATTAGGTGAGATGGGTTTTGCCCTGCATGAGATGCAATTCATCTCTAAGCTGCCGATAGGTGAAGCTCCCTATGAAGATTATGTTCCCTCCAACCAGGAACTAGCAGAAATCAGAGAGAAAAATCCTCAATTGGTTGAGGTAAACCAAGAACTGATGTGCTATTACCTAATTTGCACCACTATGTATGATAGTGGGTCGTATTTGGCATATACTAATAAATGGACAACCTATTTATTCTACCACGAGAATAGGATACCCAAAAACGACAAGGGAAGATTCCAAGAAAACAAGGCTCCAACCATCAACCCTTGTTCAATAATCCCTTCAAATTTGATCCATAGTTTGATGGTCACTCATTAGTCTTCGGACTAGTATCTGACCACTAAGACTGGAGACATCCCTGCGGGGACTGAAACTTTGAGCTATTTGAGGTATGGTAGTCAGAAGATCTCAAGGGAAGCCTTACTGGCAGGCTTTCTTTCTCTGTGGCTGCGGAGATGGATCGTGCCAGGGATTAGCACAGCTGACAGAATTCACCGAAACGTATTATGGCCGGCAGTACGTTTGGTGTTCAAGGTCAGAATCAACCTGCTATCTGCAATGGTGTGTCGAATAAATGTAGGTTTGTGGACCTTTGGTGATGAACTAATCAACAATGCTCCTCATCGAAAAGATTTTCCAAGGGTGGAGATGCCCTACACTTATCTGATGGGCTGGCTACTGCATCATAACTGCAGTTTGTTGCCACCAGGCCCTGAAGATAATACGGAGGTCTTCCTCCAGAAATTCAATAAAGACACGGGGATTGCAACTACAATGGCAGACACCCGGGCAGTACTAAATTACTCTCATGGATGGAACTTATTCTTTACAAGACCACAAGTTCCAGCCGACTGCCTCGGTGTACAATTTGAAGATAGAGGAGAAGGAAGGACTTCATTGCCTATGCCGGTTTTTAAATGGCTAATGTGTGTCAGACCCTCACATCTGATGTATAGGAATGAAGACAACTGTGCGTTCGAACCGTATCTACCAATTCGGTTCGCTCGTCAGTTTGGATATGACCAACTTCACGTTGGTAATACCTCCACCAGCTTCTATTATTATGGGAAGTTAATTGATGGTGCAAGAGCATGGAGGTACTTTAGCACTGCATGTACCGGTGCTAGATTTTGGGTATCAACTGCTACAAGTACAACCGAGGAACGAATACTTCATACGTATGCTCGCTTTTATGCATCCATTTGCTCTTTCGCACATGGCTACAATATAAAGGGGAGTCTTCGATGGCCCAAGGAAGGAAACATCGAAGAGTCAGGGTACCTTCAGATAATCCGATGATGCTACTGTTCCAGATGAGTATCTGGAAGTGATCCCTAGGGAAGCTGGGGAAATAGCTGCAGGACCAATTATTATCAGCAAAACCCGGAAGCAGAAATCAGGTACAGCTGTTACCCTCCCAGAGAAGAAGAAGAAGGTCACTGTCAAAGGGCCTTCTAGACAGAGAGCCGCTACTCCAGAGGGCAAAAATCCAGTCGAGGAGCCTCAACACATTGGATCTTCTTCAGTTCATCCTGGAGAAGCATCAACAGTAGCTGTAGGGCTCCTATCTCCTGGACGTCTCAGCTCATCACTTCATCTGACTTTGCCATAAAAGTCACAAGCTATTGAGGATGCTGCCATAACTCATGCTAGTGATCCAGAGCCTATCCCCTCAGATGAACTGACTCTTGACTTCGGCGATGATGACTGGGATGAGGACTATGACTTGCTGTTGGCACGTCCTGCACCTACTCCAAGTAAATATAACTTACACAAAATTTATACAAGATTATGTATTATAATTTTGTATATTTAACTTATTTTGCTTAATTTGTAGGTGTCATCACTGCAGCAAAGCCTGTGGCTCCTCCTCCTCCTCAAGAAGCTATTTATAAAGAAAACATGGAATTCGAGGAAGAGAGTTCTTCTTCAAAAGAAGAAGAAGATATTGTTCAAGCAAAATATTCCCCATCCACAGAGATACAACAAGAGCCTGTGGTAGGGCTCAGTTAAAATTGCTTTCTCTTGCTGAAAACAGAGAAGAAAAACAAACTATAGAAGAACCTACTGCAGATGAAGAAGCGGTTGCTGCAGAAGAAATAGACTTTATTGAAGAAACAGTTGTAGAAGAACCAACTACAACTGAAATACTCCCAGAGCTTGAAGAGCCGGTAGCCAATGAAGGTGATAAAGATATGGTCAACTCATCAACTGAAGCTGGAGACGTTGTAATAGAATCCTCCGTTATTGCTACTGATCCATCACAAGTTCCTGAGAAGACAGTGTCTGAACCGGAGTCAGTTACAATGGTCACCATTCCTCCCGCAACAATCACCGCCCCTGAAACTCAAATAATTTCAACTCCAGAAACGGCTGGAGTAAAAAGTACTGAACACATTATCCCTGAAGTTCCTGGGGATCAGTTAGCCATAGTAGCAGTATCAACAATAGATTTAACTCAACTTGCTACCAAGGCAACAACAATATCCACTCTTCGCCTTCAGAAAAGGGACTTGGTAGACATTGCCGCCACGCCGAGCTCAAATGCAGAAATGAATCTCTTAGTTGAGAATCATACTGAAACTTTCTACAAAACCCTGGCGGCTCTGATCAAGATGGTCCTGAAGAAGGGCCTTAATTATGAAAGCTTGAAGGCTGCCATTGCTCTCACAATCAGGAATATTGCCATGTTCAATGACACTGAGAAAGCAGCGGCGCTGGAGAAGGTCGTAGAGGGACTTGAATAGCCTATTAGAGAATATCTAAGGCTATCAAGTGAAACTATTGAAAGTCTCATCCAAATCGAGTACGATGCTTTATCAGCTGAATACATCGCTAGGGAGACTACTTTCAATGAATCTCTCCAGAACTATAACAGCGAAGTTGCCAGAGAAAGAGCTTTATTGAATGAAACTAAACCTCTGCTGGAGATGCATAAAGAAGCCTATGAGACTTCAAACATGAGGATTCATCAGCAAGATGATAGAATCCGTGAAGTTAAGGCAGATTTGGCTCGCTTAAAGGCCAAAAGAGAGCAGATAATTGCGGATAGAGACCAACATCTGACGTAGAGCTCAATTTTAGAAGAGAAGGTTTTCGGTGTTAAAGCTGTCATTAAAACCCTTGATGATGCCAAGGATAAAATAATAGCTACTTTTGCCTAATTCTCCCATCTTTGTACTCCAGAGGCTCGACGCACCATAGCTACTGCAACTGTGCTGAGCTCTCGTGAGAAGCGTCTAGCAGAGCTGCAAAAACTACTCGAAGATGTATCTGCTCCGCCTTAGGCATTTTTGTATTTAATACAGAATTTTGTATTCTTCTATCTTTTTTATTCTGTAATATTCTCAAGAAATGAATAAAATATTTGTTTTGTGATCCTATTATTTATTTTGAAGTTAAACAATAGGTATAAGATAGAAAATACTTATCAGAGGTAATATGGACATGACAAGTCTTCTAAACTTAATAAAATATATCTATCCAGAGGTAATGTGTACATGATAGATAATGAATCTTGTTTTCTTTTTAGAGTGTACAATACTATCAGAGGTAATATGGACGTGACAGATTGTAACAACTCAAAGAAAAATAGAATAATATCTATTCAGAGGCCATATGGACATGATAGATAAGAAAAGAAGTAGACTTAATATTTATTCAGAGGTCATGAGAACATGATAAATAATAAATCTTTTTTTTAATCAGCTGGTAAGACAGAAGATCAAAATTCTCTTTTAGGGGACAAATAATCAGCTTAACCAAACATTGGTAGCTGGGGAATAAAGAAGAAATTCAGACATAATATTTCTTCAAGAATTTGCCATTAATTGGCATCATGAGCAAATCTCTATTAGGTTTAGACAACCTATAGGCACCATTAGAGAAGACTGTCTCGACTACATAAGGACCTTCCCATTTTGCTTAGAATTTCCCTTTGCTCTTATGACTCATTACCATCGGTCTTCGAACAGCTAGAACCAGCTCACCGATTTTAAATACCCTCTTTTTAACTTTACGATTGAAAGCTCGAGATATGCGGGCTTGATATAACTCGATGTGCTGTTGTGCTTGAAGACGCTTCTCGTCCAATCCTTCAAGTTCTTGAAGTCTCAACCGATCATTATTCTCTGTAGTTAGTGTTTGCCATCGATTGTAAAAGTACAGAACAGTTTTATGTGAGGACTGAACTTAGACTCACAATACAAACTCACTTGTACAAAGAAAGCCTAGGAACAAAAACCTAGGTACAACAATCTAAGTACAATTGTTTATTTTAGATTCTGGGAGGTGACAATAGAGGCTCGGGAAAGCGACGGCAGCTCTACCTTACTCCTTGGATGATCGATGTGCAGCCTTGGCTCCAGAAGATTTGCTCGACATTGAAGAAATGCTCTCTTTGCTCTCTCTCTGCTCTTCTCTCCAAGTATTCTGGCTCTCTCTCTGATCTCGAAAAGTGCTCCTGTGTGCGCCTCTCTCTATGTGTGCGTATCTCTCCTCTTTCTCTCTCATAAGGGAATGGCACCTTGCTATTTATAATAGTGGGAGCCTCATTAAGGTTCACAATGATTGCCTCTTGGAGATGGCGGCAGCCTATGGATTGGTCAATCTAGGCCTTTCATTTTGATTATGACGAATTCGGACCATTGAGTGTAGATTACACCAAATCTCATCAGCAATTAATGCTGATTAGAATAAATCTTCCTCGTAATGATCTTCTGATGTCTGCGAATAAATTTGATTTATTCTCCAGCCACATGTCCCAGATTATTGGGATTTGACCCAATCTTTGATTGCAATAAATCTGAGAAATTGATCGGCTTAGGACACGTGTCCTAGGAGCCACTGGAGGGATCTGAACCGCATGATGATTGAGCCGCATATGATTTTGGGCCGCATAAGGTTAGGGCCACGTGTCAGGGCTGCCTAGGTAGTGGCCCTCCCTCGAGCCTTTGAACCGCATGGAGGAGACCATTGTGAGCCGCATAGGGATACATCCGCCTGAGCCGCATGGAAATGGTCCTCTTGAACCGCATGGGAAGGCATCTGCTTGAGCCGCATGAGGCTGTCTCGGCCTAAGCCGCATAGGGCGGCTTCATATTGAACCGCATGAGAAGTCTTTGCTCGAGCCGCATATGAACACCCATGCGGCAAAGCCACGTGGCATTTTTATGGATCTCGGGGGATTGTGTTAGAGACCTCTTTCTCTTTCCTAGAAGTCTGTCATTATGACAGAGTCATAATTACTTCCTCGTGTCAGGGCTGTCACTTTTTCAGAGTTGTTAGCCGTCAAAGTAATTAATGCAGCATGGGTTGGAGGGAAACAATATTACGCCACGTGTCTTCTGAGCCGTATAGGATGTCTTGAGCCGCATGACCCCTCGTACCGCATGAATCTGTGAGCCGCATGGGCTTCCTGAGCCGCATGGGGTTTCCTGGCCGCATAGATCCTTCTTTAATATTTTCCATGCTTCTACAAGACCCCCTTCAAAGTTTTCAATTTGCAAAATTAAAATACTTTGAATAAGAAGCATGGTTATATTCTTCTGGCCGCATATGAAGTCTTGGCCGCATAGATCGTTCAGCTGCGTAGGTGGTTCAGCCGCACGGGACTGTTTCAGCCGCATAGATTCTCGCCACGCGTGCAGGTCTTTAATTGCCTCAAATTCATTTCAGCGCCATTTTGTAGGGGGGAATCCCAAGGGTCAGCTCATTAAATCTTTCGGATTTTACGTCCTGGGTGAATCTTGGAGACGAAACTCGAGGAGTCGGTTTCGCTTTTTATGAGACGGTTATTGGCCCACGTATCCTCCTTCTCTCGTCCTCCTATAAATAGGAGGAGTTTGAAGAGAGAAAGGGCTTCTTTACTTTCTTTCTTTTTCCTCAAATCTTCTCTATCTCGATTGCCCTTCTCCTCTTCGATAACTAATGGCTCCCAAGAAGACCGTGGCAGCAAAGGGCAAGAAGGCAGCCTCTGTTTCTGCCTCGACTGCGGCTGCTCCTTCGCCGGTCGTCGTACCTGACGTTCATCCTGACGTTCACCCCCCCATTACTGGTTAGGACAATGTATGAGTTAAAGAACCCTAACTCCCATGACTACGTCGTATACTTTATGTACGAGTCTTCGCAAGTCGTATGTTCGCCCTACGGCTGAGCTGCGAGCCGCATAAGAAAACCACCGTGTCTGCATACGCGCTTCGTCGGCGAAGCCTCATAAGCGACGCTGAACCGCATAGACTTTTATTGCACGGGGCCGCATAAGTGTTCTTCTGAGCTTGAGCTGCATGAGGCTTTTTGGAGCCGCATAAGGCTTCGGAGCCGCATAAGGCTTCATGGAGCCACATGGATGTTTTTCTGAGCCGCATGAGGCTTGGAAGCATCCAATCAGCTCTCTTTATCCATCCGTTTAACTTACCTTTCTCTGTCTTTTCTTCAGTAAATCTGCCGGTTAACGCTGCTGGAGAACTCTTGGTGGGTAGCGCCCAAGCTGCTCTCGGCTATAGGTACGACCATATTGTTCAGCAAATGACGGACCAGTTTCTGAGCGATGAGCCTCTGGCTAGACTGAATGCCATCAAGAATCAGTCTTTCCATTTCCTTAATGCTATGATGAACTCCGGGAAATTTGAAGGGGAGTATTTGAAGCCTGCGTTCTTTTTTGGAGACGCCTTGACCGTAGAGAACAATCATGTTCTAGAGGTGTCGAAGAATTGAAGTTTTGTCTCTAACGGGATGGCGATCCGTATCCTCCAGATGGAGCGACACTTCCCATTATCTTGGTTCAATATGCTCCCATTGGACCGGAAGATGGAGGAGACTTTAACCCCTACCAGTAGTGGGATGTTCGTGGGGAACATCCATTATAATAACAATCTGAAGTCCGCGACTGCCGATAAGGTGCACACTAGCTGTTCTGTGACGGGGTTGGTCCCAGGTTCTTTCCTGAATGTGGCGGGCCCTAACTTCACATTTTCTACCGCCGATACTTTTATAAATCAACTTGCTCGGAAGGGCTCCTATCCCGTTGGTCGGGTTATGTTCCCTGGTTGGGTACACCCTATTCCCTCGTGGACCAATTTGTCTACTTGGATCTCGCAGAAGTATGAGGCTTTTTTGTGTGAGATTGGCCTTTACCACGCTATCCTAGGCACCAGTCATGGCTTGTCCATAAAGAAGAAGCTATTCATGTCTCTGCTGGAGATGTATAATCGCCGTACGGGAACCTTTTACACACCTGTAGGGGAAATGGGACTCGCGCTCCATGAAATGCACGCGGTCTCCAAGATTCCTTGGGGGACAAAGCTTTTGAGGCGTATACTCCAACTAATGAGGAACTCGAAGATTTGGAACGACGGTATCCTGGCTTCGTGGCTCTTTACCAAGAGATACTGTGCCATTATAGCACATGTCATCAGATAACCCGAAAGGATAGTAACTCGAAAGGGAATGCTCCCCACACCAAGGACTGGGTACACTATCTCTTCCCGACAGATGCCTCAGGTCAAGTTACCTCTCGTCGCCCTCGATCTTGGGAAGCGGTTAAGGACTTGGTGTCGTCGGCTAAGAGAGTGGCCACTACCAGTGACAGATTCGGGAGTAAGACTGACCCTTTTGGTTACTTTTACCAGGATACTCAAGAGCTGTCCGAGAAAGCACTTCTGGCAGGATTTTTGATGATCTGGCTATGAAATTGTGTAGTCTCGGGAGGAGCCGGTCTCTCGTGAGATTACTGAGACGCGGGAGAAAATCCTTGCGCTTCAGAAGAAGTTGACTTTCTTGGAGTCTGAACTTGAGGCTGCCCGAAATGACAGGGGGCTAATTGTTCAGGAGGCTGATAGGGTTAATCAAGCTTCGACTGACCTGGAGACTGCCCTGAAGAAATTGGAAGATGGCTGCCAGGCGCTCCTGGGTTTGGACAATGGGGAACGGTTATTCCAGGAGGCCGAGCGTCGGGCTCGACAACGGATTGAGCGGGGGACCACCTCAGTGAGAAACTGCCTCCTAGAATTGAGTAATGCTGAAATGTAGTCGGCCTTTTCTTTTCCTTTTTTGAAAGGGACGTGGTCCCGAAATATGTAATACTTTTTTTTCCTTCAAAATAAAGAGTACTTTCCATTCTACCCTTCATTTGCATTGCTTGTTATACCTGTGATATTGTGATGATGTTCTCCCCGCATAGGGGATATATTTATGGACCTGTTACCCATGGCATACCTTGGTTTTAGGTACAGATAACAAGTTTTGGTCAGGATACCTGAAGCAGTCATAGCAAGGTGGTCATGGGTGCTCTTGGTATCGGGAAAAGGAATACCTTAGAGCAGCTGGGCTCCTGGGGCATGACGAGATGGTAGGTTTGTGCTAAGAAACTTAGCTGAGGATATTTGTGGGCCTATTATCCTTGGCGTACCCTGGTTTAGGATACGGATAATAGGATGAAGGGGAACCGACATACTTGCTCAGAGGTAATGAGGACATGGCAAGTAGGAAAGTTTTTAAACGTAGAGTTTTCCTACTCAGAGGTAATGAGGACATGGCAGGAGTGAACTCGACGGAGGGTATTGGTGGTCAACAGAGGACATTTTGTGGTCAACAGAGGACATTTGTGGTCAACAGAGGACATTTATGGACCTATTACCCTTGGCATACTCCGGTTGTGGGTACAGATAATAGGTCGAAAGGGGATCATCATACTTACTCAGAGGTAATGAGGACATGGCAAGTATGAAGGTTTCTTCGATGGAGCCTTCCCATTCAGAGGTAATGAGGACATGACAAGAGTGGGCTCAATGAAGGAGGGCACATAGAACGACTCAGAGGTAATGAGGACATGGAAGTTCTATGTAAGGGGTGATTTGTTTTTGGCGGAAGTAGAACGACTCAGAGGTAATAAGGACATGGCCGTTTTAGGAGTTTGTGGATCGGTTACCTTTTTGTGCACTAGGAGTACGGGTAGTGGATCATGAGGGTGGATCTCTTCCAGAAAGAAAGTTCAGAGGTATGGTCATACATGACTTGCTACCTGAAAGAGTGACCGGGATGTGAGTTCAGAGGTACCGGCGGGTACATGACTCGAGAATCTGGAGAATGGTGAGCGTGAATTCAGCGGTACCAGCGGGTACATGACTCAAAAATCTGGAAAACTATGAGGGTGAGTTCAGTGGTACCAGCGGGTACGTGACTCAATAATCTGAAGAATGTTGTTTAGACATAATATTTCTTCAGGAACTTGCCGTTGACGGGCAACATGAGCAAGTCTCCGTTTTGCCTAGCGAGGCGGTAAGCACCGTTGGAGAACACGGCCTCGATGACAAATGGACCTTCCTATTTTGGCTGGAACTTGCCGGCGGTCTTGTGAGTCATGACCATTGGCCTCTGGACTGCCAGAACAAGATCGCCCATCTGGAATGTTCTGATTTTGACCTTCTTGTTGAAGGCTCCTGAGATTCGTGCTTGGTATGTCTCGATCCTTTGCTGAGCTAGGAGGCACTTTTTATCTAAGGCCTCCAACTCTTGTAGTCGACGTCGGTAGTTGTCATCCGTCGTTAATTGATAAGTGAGGACGACACGGAGTGAGGGTATTTGAGTCTCTAATGGGAGAACTGCCTCACTCCCGTATACTAGAGAGAATTGTGTGTTCCCGATAGCTGTTCGGACTGTAGTACGGTATGCCCATAAACACTCACCGAGCTTCTCGTTCCAGTCACATTTATTGGAGGAGATAAACTTCTTAAGGAGTTTGATGATTGTTTTGTTGAATGCCTCTGCCAACCCGTTTGCTGTCAGATTGTACGGTGTCGAAGCAATATTCTGAATGCGGTGCTTATCGCAAAATCGATAGAAAGCGTGGCTTGCAAACTGCGGACCATTATCATGGATGATCCTTCGGAGCAGTCCAAAGCGGTAGATGACGTGATGCTTAATGAAGCTGATCACGTTTGAAGTCTTGACTTCTGCGAGTGGGACAGCTTTCGCCCATTTGGAGAAGTAATCAGTGATCGCAAGTATGAAGCGATGTCCTCGGGAGGAAGGTGGGGTGATCGGACCAATGATATCTATTTCCCATGCTTCGAATGGCCAGGATGCCACTATCGGATGTAAAAATTTGGATGGCTGGTGAATGAAGTCCGCGTGGACTTGGTAGGCTTTGCATTTTCTAGCATAATCTATCGCATCTGCCACCATCGTGGGCCAATAGTAGCCCATTCGTCGAAGACGGTCCTGCAATTTAGGACCGGGCTGGTGGGCCCCGTAGACACCGTCATGGGCTTCTCGTACGGCTTCTTTGGCTTCTGCGTTTGATAGACGCCGAAGCAGTAATCCGTCGTAGGAGCGGCGATACAACATTTTTGTCTCTGTATCGTAGAAGAATCTGAGAGAATGCTGTCTGATGGAAGTGGCTTCCTTTGGGTTCTCGGGCAGGATGTCGTAGACGCCGAAGTTGATGAATGGTTGTCTCCAATCTGGGGCATCATCGATTGTCTGGGCGGAATAACTTGCCACGAATTGCACATTGTTCTTGGGACAGACCAGTTCATGGCCTATCACATCCACTGATTGGCAATCATAGTTCGGAACTGCTAGGAAAGCGGTAAGACCAGCTAGGGCATCAGCTTCGATATTTCGGAGTTTAGGGACATGTTCGATGAAGAACCCCTCGAACGACGAGATGATGTCAATCGCTATTTGGTGATAAGGGATCATGTCTTCGTGGCGGAACTCGTATGAGCCCCAAATCTGATTGACGATTAGTTGGGAATCGCCGTATGCTTCAAGGTATTCTACCCCCAGCTCTCTTGCAAGTTGGAGGCCAATGACCAAAGCGTTGTACTCGGCCACATTGTTAGAGCAGGGTTCAGTGAGGGAACAAACGCGGTTAATCACCAATCCGGAAGGGGAGACCAGCACTACCCCGACTCCGACGATGATATTGCCTTTAGGTCTGGTCCTCGAAGCACCGTCGAAGAACATTCGCCATATATCATCGTGAGAGGTTGCATGCGAGTCGGCGACCTCATCTGGGATCTCTTCATATATTCTGGAAGACTCCGAGCCTGGGTGGGCTGCTAAGAAGTCTGCCAGGGCTTGACCTTTGACTGTCTTTTGTGGGATGAAGATCATATGATAAGGGGACATCAATATTGCCCATGTAGCGAGGCGAGAGCTGAGCGCCCCTGGTTTAGTCATAAGGACCCTGAGAGGGTTGCCTCCTAAGATCACATGTATCGGTTGTCCGATGACATAATATCGTATTTTCTGAATGGCGAACACCAGAACAAGGCATTCCTTCTCCACAGCGGTGTATCGGTACTCTGGCCCAATCATCATTCGGCTGAGGTAATATATGGCTTGCTCATGGCCTGTGTCGTTGTTTTGTGCCAGCAGAGCCCCGAGGGAATGTTCCATTGCTCGTACATAGAGCAGGAATGGTTTTCCAGAAATCGGGGCCACCAAGACTGGGGGGTTCGACAAATATTCTTTGATGCTGTCGAAGGCGCGCTGGCATTCTTCATCACATACGAATAAGACGCCTTTCTTCATGAGATGGGTGAATGGTCGACATCGCCCGAAGAGATTAGAAATAAATCTCATGATGTAAGCTAGCCTCCCTTGAAGGCCTCGAAGTTCGCAGAGATTTCTCGGGGGACCCATCTCCATGATTGCTTTCGTCTTCTCAGGGTCTACATGGATACCCTGTGCAGTGATGATGAAGCCCAAGAACTTTCCGCTGGATACGCCCAGAAAGGACTTCGTAGGGTTCATTTTCAAATTGTGCGCTCGTATTAGGTCGAATACCGTCCTTAGATCTTGCAGATGGTCTCCCTTGCAGCGACTCTTAACGGCTATGTCGTCAACATAGCACTCCACTGTCTTGCATAAGTGGTCTCTGAAGATGATGCTCATGGCTCTTTGATATGTGGTGCCGGTATTCTTCAAACCGAAAGGTATGACTGTGTAGCTGTACGTGCCAATTGGTGTTCGAAATGATGTATGCTTTTCGTCGTCAGGAGACATTTTGATTTGGTTATACCCCGAGAAGCCATCCATGAATGACATACGTTCGAAGCCGCAGGTATTGTCGATCATGATATCTGTGATAGGAAGCGGGAATTCATCTTTGGGGCACGCCTCGTTCAGATTGCGAAAGTCGATACAGATTCGAATCTTCCCATTCTTCTTGAGGACGGGAATTATATTGGCGACCCAGTCGGGATATTGTTCCTCACGAATGAAGTCGCTGGCTATCAGTTTGTTGACTTCGACTTCGATCGCATCCATGATGCCCGGGCGGAAGCGTCGCTGTTGTTATTCGACTGGCTTCGTATCCGGCCGAATGTTGAGTTTGTGAAGAGCAATGTCGGGATTTAACCCTGGCATGTCTTCATAGCTCCTGGCGAACACATTAATGTATTCTCTGACGAGTTCTAGCAGTGACTCCCGCTCTTCGTCTGCTAGGCTTTTACTGACGAAAATTGGTTTTGGAGAAGATTCGCTGCCGAGGTCAACCTGTATGACTTCATCTTCAGTAGGAGGTTCTCTGAGTTCGAACCGTTTTTCCTATTGTGCATCCAATTGCTGGGCCCACGGCTCTAGCTCGAGGATCTCGGGGATGTCTTCGTCTTCCTCGTAAGCATCGACGAATGCCATGTTGACTGACAAGACTTGTCTGAACACGTCTCCGATGCTGGTATCCGAGTCAGAAGTTGGTGACCTGGTTGAATATAACTGCCAGTCGCATTCTTTATCTGAACACTCAGGGGTCGTAGTAGGCGTTACATACCCTAACCCACATCGAGTTTTGCTATAGTAGTCCCGTGGTTTGTCCACCGGGATTGGCGGCTTCAAAGGTAATCGTCGTCCAGTGCCGTAGTTCGAACCTGGCATCGTCTCCAGATCATACCCCTGTTTCTGCATGAGATATTTGGATTGGGGGCTGTAAAGATACAGAGGTAGTCTTCCGGCATCTGACCCGAGGTCGACTTCCTCTATGGTAAAGGGATATGGGTCGTCCTTCCGGCCAAAGATGATTGGATGGTCCCCTCCCTCGATTATTCGGTAAGCATCTTCTACTGGAGTAAGCTGGATCGCGGTGTACACATTTTTCACCTGTGTGTGTAGGTGAGTGCCCATACCGTGCTCCATAGCATACATTGTACATAGCTTATTGAGCTCGGTGTAGTTCAAAGATAACCCTTTATTGATGAAGTAAGGTATCTTTTCTAGGGGGATTACATCATCAGCGGAGGGAGCATCAGTGTAGGCAGCCACATACTTGGCTAGCTCCGGTTCCTCTTCGGCTACCCCTGCGTAAGTGAAGACTGAGGGGACGACCTGGGTAGCTTGATCGTCATAGGTTCAGCTGATGGAGCAGAGCGTGGAGTTGTTGGCAGACTAGCGACCCCTAGTTTGGCATTTGATGTGGAGCGAGGAGTGGCTGGTTCGCTAGAAGTGTCAGACCTTGCATCGGGGTGACGACCCTTCTTGGGAAGGCGTATCGTCAGTGGCCTATCGGAGGGATTGAGCTTCTCCGTTTGGGGTTGACCGACTCTCGGCAGTCTGATTGTCAGTGGCCCCATTGTGGGTCTCGGCACTTGGCCGGACCTTAGCTGCCGGATTATCATCTGCTCCTTCTGCGCCGAGAGGCTGATCGCGTCCTTCCGCAGAGTGGCAGTAAGGGGTACGGACCTGCCCGGTTTGTGAGCTTGGAGGTGGATCGTCAGAGGTTCTTCTGATACCGAAGCTGTCTCGGTATGAGCTTGTACATCTTCTTCATCAAGGTGCCTCTTTGACTTTTCGTATAGGCAGGAGTCTGAGTAGTAGGATTCGACCCCTTTGAAGGGATCGATATCAGCAAATTCTGTCCTCACGAAGCCGTATTTGTCGACATATTTGAAGCACTGGTGTAGCGTGGAAGGCACGATCATGTAATCGTGTATCCATGGGCGCCCCAAGAGGATATTGTAAGAAGTGTCTGTATCTATGATGTAGCAGGTGACTTCGGATTGGAGATCGCCAATCTGACACTTCAGACGAATTTTTCCGATTGGGTAGCTCCTGCCCGAATTGAAACCACTGATAGCGGTGCTTGTAGGTGTCAGGCGATGCATCGGAATGCGGAGATGATGTAGCAGACCCTTTGGTATGATGCTTATGGAAGAGCCGGGATCAATGTGCATCCGATCCACCTTTACGTCACCGATGTATCCCGTGTAGTATAGCGGGCGATCGTGCAGATTAGTTTTGATGACCATGTCCTGTGGAGTGAAGACGATGTTGGGCATTGTTCCCGTACAGGTACTGTCTTGGAGATCCACGGGTGAGTCCTCCCCGGTGAGGTTGGATTGAGCCATATAGACATCGGCATTTTGGAGTGCTTCGCTCAATGCAATACGTATGTCCTTGGAGAGCCTTAGGAGTTCGTACAGTGACAACTTGGCCGGTGTATTAGCCAATTGTGCTAAGATGTCAAAGTTGTAGGGCCTCTCTAGCCCTTGGGTTGCCTCTTTTCAGAGGGACTTGTCGAAGCGAGTCTCCCTCGGCATAGGCTTGTCGGTCGTCGAAGGATGAGCCGGTCCCGGAGCATCAGTTGTAGCGGGTTGATAATTTTCAGCTGGATTGTCCACCACCGGTTGGGATTGTGCTCCAGACCGCGTGACGACGGCTGTAGCTTCCTCGATGTCTGCGGAGATTGTGTGGCAGGTCCTGACTTTTCTACTTTTCTTCTTATAGGCGGAAGATTGTGTGGGTCGAGTCACTTCTGACACCAAGTCTGGATGGATCCACATGACCTCCCCTCGTGATGTGGTGAGGGCACTAGACCAGCAGCCTGATCTCGGGGAGGTGGAAGATTAGCAATCTCCATTGTCTCCAGAGGGATAGAGACCACCCCGTTTCGAGTTTCCATTGGAGGGAAGCTGCCGAATTGTACCGACACCATATTGGCTGCCACGGTTACCTCTTCGAAATCGATGGCCAGAGCGTTCGAATCGATGAGGTTTTGGATGTACCGTTTCAGCTGGTAGCAATCGTGTGTAGCATGATGGACATAGCGATGATAATGGCAGTACTTTGGATTCTCCATCTCTGCCGACCGCGGTTCCCGTCTTGGTGGAGGAAGCTGAATCCTGTCCCCTTGTATGAGCATGTCCAAGATGGGCTTGACATGACCGTCTTCGAAGGAGTAAGTGATTTGCGGCCATTGTTTGTCTGCTGGCTTTGGCTCAGGTTTTTGTGCTGTATCGGCCACCATAGCCTGCTTTCCTTTGCTATCCCGATTGTTGGAGGGGCTGCCCCCATTATCGTTGTTAGGATGCTTGCCCTTGTTTTCTCCTTCCGAGATGTGCAATCCCAGTTGGCGAGTCTTTTTCAGTCGTTCTTTGGCGCTTATGGCACTGATGATGAACGTCTTCCAATCCTTGAATTGACTTTTGCCCATCCAAAGACTGATTGTCGGGAGGAGTCTCTTTTGGCAAATCTCGATCAAGGAGGAATCTGGGTTTCCAGAGGGTAGCTTTATGGAGGTCTGGCGGAACCGCTCGATGTAATTTCTTGTCAGCTCTTTCTCCCCTTGGACGACGTCCATGAGGGTGGACATAGTGATGTCCTGTCCTACTTCGTAGAATCTCTCCAAGAACATGCGCTTAAAATCGGCGAAGGAGTGGATATAGTTATCTGGCAGGTTGTGATACCAGTCGAAGGCGACTCCTTCCAGTGCCCCGATGAACAATCGTGTGAGAATGGCATCGTCATGGGGCAGATGGTCGGTGGTGACCTCGTAGTAAGTGATGTACCGACTCGCTGAGGTCTTGCCATCATAGGGATTGATGTTGAACGGCTTATATCTTGGTGGGAAGGGAACATCCCTCCATGCAGCCGGGTATGGTTGCCGTATTCTGAGGTTTTGAGAGTTTTCTCGGGCGTAAAACAGGGCTCGGAGCTCCTGGACCTCTCTTCTTGCTTCCCTGGCATCATCTGCAGCGGTGGGAGCCGTTATTTTGGGTAGATTATTGCACGGGTTCGGTGCCGCTGAGTTCGAGTCCGTATTGACCGCGGGACCCGTGCTTGTTTGGCCAGGTGTTCCTTCTTACAAAGTTGGAAGAGCCGCCTTGATTTCATCTACAGACTTGACCAAGGCCTGTAGTATGGCCTCCAGAGTGTCGATGCACTGGCGATCGCTGGAACCACTTTGATTGCTGTCCGTCATGAACACCGTCCTTATATGATGAGAAATGGAAGGGACGGTGGAGGACGTATCCTCCGAGTCATACCCATGTCCCGAGAAGTCATCGGGATATGTGGGAATATTCTCTTCTGGTTCGAACTCGGAGGGAATAGTACCCCCGGCTTCAGAGCTTGCTTCATCTTGAGAGTCGTGGACGTCCTCGGGGACACCGGCCTCGGCTGTATCTGATGGGAGAGTTGTCTCCCCTGGCTCATCTTCTTGGAATATCAGATTGTTGTGGAGGCTCGTAGAGGTGCTACCCCCAGCCCCAGCAACCCCCTGCGTTATGGACGACGAATCTTCTACTGTAGGAGACTTCGTCTTAGAGCGAGTACCTTGGAAAACTCCGGTGGTGGGCACCCGCTTAGACGACAGTCTTTTGGTCGCAGTGGTTGAGATTTTCGGGCTGGGAATACTTGTCTTCTTCCCTCTTCCATCCGTGGGGACTTTCTGAGCAGAGTTACAAGATACGACGGGAAGTGCCTCGTCTTCTGAAGATGGCTGTCGCAGTCTTTGAAATACGGACTGCCGGCTTTATTGTGCCGTCGCACTGTTGCAGCAGCAGTTGACGATGACTTGAGTGCAGTGGCATCCGTGAGAGGACTTTTTGCACCCTGATGTGTCTTCTCTTTCCTTGCGTTTGTGGAGGATAGCCTCACGCAAGTTAGATGGGATGGGGTCGACCATCTCTGCTCCCGAAATTTTGGAAGACTTTTGCGAACCTCTCGGTCCGTCCGCCGCCGGGGGCTGGACTCGAGTGGTTCTGTACAACTTCCCATCTAAGGCCTGCATAACGGTATGCGGGGCACTCGGATTATCAGATGGTAGATCAGCGGATCGAACTCGCCAGGCTCACGCTGCCTTAGACTTCTTCGCTCTAGTGCGTAAGGGCACATAGTAGGAAGAGTCTAAGTGATACTGGAGAGAGTCAGACATGTCTTCTTGGGAGCACAAGAGATCAGGGCCATAAGAGAGGCGGTCGAAGACGGAGCCGCGTGGAGTAGGCATCATGCGGCTGTCTTTGGTGGTCTGTATGCGGTTGGCAGGCGTAGCCGCATAGGCCTTCTTCATACGGCTGGGAGTCTCAGCCGCATGATTCTTCTTTATGCGACTGGATGATCTGGCCGCAAGGATTTTCTTCATGCGGCTGGTGGATCCACCCTCATAAGCCTCCTGTATATGGTTGGCAGGAGTGTTCGGCTTCTTCTTGGGACGCACAGAGTTACTCTTTGCCCCTGTAAGTCCAGTATCGTAGTGTTTTCCTTTGCTGAACTTGGGAACAGCAGAGTTCTTTATGGCTTGAAGTGGAGCCGTATGAGAATCGCCCTCGCCGTCTTGGGCAGCAGAGAGTATCCCGTCCAGAGCTTGTGGAGGAGCGAATGACTTCGGCCTCCACTCGCAGCGAGCTTTCTTTGTGCGGATTCATTTCTGGATCGGGCCAATACTTCCTTCAGAGAGCATCTCTTCGAATGCCTGTTGGTCGAAACGGACGACCATCTTCTGTTGCGTGGAGCCAAGCTTGGCTGCATCCGACTGTGTCACCAACTCTTCAGCCGTGGAGAAGTTTGTCCCCAGCAGAGTCGCCATCGTGTTTGCCATTGATTGTAAAAGTACAAAACAGTTTTATGGGAGGACTGAACTTAGACTCACAATACAAACTCGCTTGTACAAAGAAAGCCTAGGGACAAAAATCTAGGTACAGCAATCTAAGTACAATTGTTTATTTTAGATTCTGGGGGGTGACAATAGAGGCTCGGGAAAGCGACGGCAGCTCTGCCTTACTCCTTGGACGATCGGTGTTCAGCCTTGGCTCCAGAAGATTTGCTCGACGTTGAAGAAATGCCCTCTTTGCTCTCTCTCTGCTCTTCTCTCCAAGTATTCTGGCTCTCTCTCTGATCTCAAAAAGTGCTCCTGTGTGCGCCTCTCTCTGTGTGTGCGTATCTCTCCTCTTTCTCTCTCACAAGGGAATGGCACCTTGCTATTTATAATAGTGGGAGCCTCATTAGGGTTCACAATGATTGCCTCTTGGAGATGGCGGCGGCCTGTGGATTGGTCAATCTAGGCCTTTCGTTTTGATTATGACGAATCCGGACCATTGAGTGTAGATTACACCAAATCTCATCAGCAATTAATGCTGATTGGAATAAATCTTCCTCATAATGATCTTCTGATGTCTGCGAATAAATTTGATTTATTCTCCTGCCACGTGTCCCAGATTATTGGCATTTGACCCAATCTTTGATTGCAATAAATCTGAGAAATTGATCGGCTTAGGACACGTGTCCTAGGAGCCACTGGGGGATCTGAACCGCATGATGATTGAGCCGCATATGATTTTGGGCTGCATAAGGTTAGGGCCACGTGTCAGGGCTGCCTGGATAGTGGCCCTCCCTCGAGCCTTTGAACCGCATGGAGGGGACCATTGCGAGCCGCATAGGGATACATCCGTCTGAGCCGCATGGAAATAGTCCTCTTGAACCGCATGGAAAGGCCTCTGCTTGAGCCGCATGAGGCTGTCTCGGCCTGAGCCGTATAGGACGGCTTCATGATGAACCGTATGAGAAGTCTTTGCTCGCGCCGCATATGAACACCCACGTGGCAAAGCCACGTGGCATTTTTATGGATCTAGGGGGATTGTGTCAGAGATCTCTTTCTCTTCCCTAGAAGTCTGTCATTATGACAGAGTCATAATTACTTCCTCGTGTCAGGACTGTCACTTTTTCAGAGTTGTCAGCCGTCAAAGTAATTAATGCAACATGGGTTGGAGGAGAACAATATTACGCCACGTGTCTTCTGAGCCGCATAGGATGTCTTGAGCCGCATGACCCCTCGTGCCGCATGAATCTGTGAGCCGCATGGACTTCCTGAGCCGCATGGGGTTTCCTGGCCGCATGGATCCTTCTTTAATATTTTCCATGCTTCTACAGTTAGCTCATTAGCAATGGCTATTCCAAAAGATGAAATCTGGATTTCCAGTAGAAGAATAGCCTCATATCCGTGAACTAGTGAGAATGGTGTAAAACCAGTAGAAGTTCGGACTATCGTTTGGTAAGCCCATAAAAATTATCCAAGTTTCTCATTCTAATAACGTTTATTAGAAGAGACAAACTTTTTGAGAAGTTTAATGATTGTCTTGTTGAAAGCTTCGGCCAAACCATTGGCAGCTGGATTATAAGCCGTAGAAGCCAGATTTTGGATCCGATTCTTATCGCAGAATCGATAAAATGCCTGACTGGCAAATTATGGTCCATTATCATGGATTATCCTTCAGGGAATCCCAAAACGATAAATGACATGGTGTTTGATGAAGCTAACCATATTAGATGTTTTTACTTCAATAAGGGGAACCGCTTCCGCCTATTTAGAAAAATAATCCGTTATAGCCAGTATAAACCGATGTCCCTTAATAGAAGGAGGATTAATCGGTCCAATAATATCCATATCCCAAGCTTCCAAGGGCCAAGAAGCTGCCTAGGATATAAAAATTCAGATGGTTGATGAATAAAATTAGCATAAATCTGACATGCTTTACATCGTTTGGCATAATCCAAAGCATCTGCTATCATGGAAGGCCAATAATACCCCATTCTTCGGATACGGTCCTATAATTTCGGACCCGGTTAATGAGCACCGAAGACACCATCATGAGCTTTACGGAGTGTTTGCTTAGCTTCACTCTCAGAGAGACAACGCAGCAAAAGTCCGTCATATGAACGACGATATAACATATGCAAAGAAGAATCGTAGTAGAATCGAAATGATCGTCTTTTGATTGATGCAGCTTCTTTTGGATCTTCAGGTAAAATCCTATCGACCGCATAATCAATAAACGGACTTCTCCAATCCCTTTGCTGAGAACTTGATTCTGTAATATAACTTTGTTCGATATGCAAATTATTCTTTATACAGAATAGATCTATATCCAATAAAGTAATGTTGTTTTGTCTTCTGATTGGAACAGCTAAGTCTGTAGCTAAACTAGCAAGAGCGTCAGCTTTCAACTTTTGAAAATGTAGTACGAATTCGATGAAGAATCCTTTGAATGAAAGGACCAATTCGATTACCACTTGATGATAGGGAATAAGATCAGGATTTCTGACTTCATATGTCCCTCTGACCTGATTAACAATCAGTTGAGAGTCTTCATAAGCTTCCAGGAACTCAATGTCTAATTGTTTTGCTACTTGAAGACCAATTAGCAGAGCATTATATTCTGTCACATTATTGGAGCATGGTTCATTAAGAGAATATGCACGGTATATGACCATTTTATTAGGAGAGACCAAGACGATGCCTACTCCGGAGACAATATTGCCTTTAGGTCCAACCTGCGATGCTCCATCGAAGTATAGCTGCCAAATGTCCTCCCTCAAAGTCATGTTGCAATCCACGACTTCATCTGGAATGTCCTCATAATAACATTCTAAATACGTCATTCACAAAATAAGATTCTTCGTGACGTCTAGAAGTCACATAAGCTTGTAATGATGAGGCTACATGAAGAAGATATGGAGAAGATGTTAAGAACCTTTGAGCATAAGATCCAACATCGACATGAGGAGGAAAAGAATTTTCCTTATGATTAATATATAAGGTTTCCTCTGTATTTATGTCATTTTTATGTTTATGACTTTGATTATCAGCAGATAAAGTCATTCTTTCCATAAATTTGACAGCCTTGTACTCCAAAAGGAAATCTTCATTAATATTAGAAAGTACATAATGATCAATATTTACATCATTTACAAATTGACTGCTACGCTTCGGATTGATCATTAACGGACCGTCATCTGTCTTCTGCGTAGACTTGCCAAGGTTGATAATCAGTGGTTCTAGATCATTCGTATGAGAAGTACGTCCCTTGACCCTGATCATGAGAGGTTGAACTTGGCTCTTGACTGGAATTTTCACATATTCCTCAGATGAAGCTCGAGTTCTTCCTTTAACCTTGATCATCAGAGGTTCGTCATTGACAGGTTTGGGTTAGATTCGGCCTTTGACTTTAATCTTCAAAGGTTGCTCTTCTGGAGGATCTTCATTGACAGATTGATCTTCTGCAGGTGATCGATTGGCCATATCCGATATCTTCTTCACATGCTCCTATTTGTAGTGTATTGAATCAGAGAAATAGGCTTCAACACCCTTAAAAGGATTGATATATGCAAATTCAGTCTTCACAATCCCTTGAGAGTCTACATACTTGAAGCATTGGTGGAGAGTTGAAGGCACAATATTATGTTCATGTATCCACGATCTTCCAGGAAGGATGTTGTAAGATACATCTGAATTGATAACATAAAAGGTCACCATAGTTCGAAGATCACCTATTTGAATCTTCAGACGAATCTTTCCCAATGGTTTGCTCTTTTCTGAGTTGAAACAAACTATTGTTGTACTAGTGTAGGTCAAATCACTAGTAGGAGTCCTCAAGGGTCGTAGCATACTCTGAAGAATAATGCTAATAGAAGACCCAGGATCAACAAAAATCCTGTCAATTTTAGTAGATTCAATATACCCTGTATAACACAGAGGCCTGTCGTGTTTATTATGCTTCAACAACATATCTTCTTGTGTGAAGCTAATGTTAGGAATTTCTTCCATCACACTGTGACATTGTGGACACGATACTAGTATATTGTCAGGACTCTTGAGTTGAGCTAAGCATGAGTCTGCTTGTAGCAAAGCTTCGTTCAAAGTTTCTCGACTTTCTTTAGAAAGATGAAGCAACTCAAAGATAGAAAGTCTAGCCGGGGTATTAGCTAGTTGGGCTAGAATATCAAACTTGTAGGGCTTCATCACTACCCCTTGATTTGAAGCAGACTTCAATGGGATGTCAAAGCCTACTGCTTTCTGTTTTCCTTTCTCAATCACAGATGATTTAGGTCTTGCCTCAGTAGGAACAGGAGATGGTTGAGCTGGTAGTGTTTCAATAACATCCTCCGCTTCTTTAAAAGTTCCCTCATAATCTTTGTGGTACTCTTTTCCAGATCTCGTACCAGCAAAGGTTTTTTCTTCAGACTCAAGAGAATGAAGTACCATATTATAGGTTTTGTTCTTCTTTTCCTTAGTCTTCTTCTTGCGAGAATTTTTATGAGGGACCTCAAATCCCAATCCAACAGTGGATTTTTTGACCTTGAATTTGTAAAGGAAGTCGCATTTCTTTATCATAGTTCAAGCCTTCCGCTTTTGAAAGTCATAGCCCATCTTCTTCATGAGATGGACTGATTGTTGACTGTACATATGAGTGGATAGCAGACTTTCAATAGATGGTTCAACAGAGGATGAAGAAACAGAGACCTCTGTAGCCACAGGAGAAGGAGGAATAGAGACCTCTGTAGCCATAGGAGGAAGAGGAATAGAAACCTCTGTAGCCACAAGAGAATGAGTATTCGGGATAGGAGGAAAAATCCCTACAGGAGCTTTCTCATAAGCAGCAAAGACTTTTTGTGCCCTGTATAAGGGGACACTACTTATTGCTAACCATTGCTGATGAGTAAGTTTGAGTTTGGTAGGAGGAGCCAAACTTGGAGGACAGATATTCAAACCCCTTAGTCTATCCTCCAAAGGAATGCCATCCCAAATATGATCCAAATCATCATGATCTAGAGTAACAACATGAGAAATCATATTGCAGGTTTTGACTTTTCTACCTTTCTTAGATTTTGAAGTTTTACCTACATCTTTCATTTCAGGTACTAAGTCAGGATGTACCTACATGATTTTACCATTTTTTAATGTGAAAGGCAATAATCCTTCATTTTGCTCTCTAGCAGGCGGTAGATTCACAATCTTCATTATTGCCTTAGGAATTGGGACAATCCCATCTGGAACTTGCTGTGGAGAAAAACCTCCAAATTGAAGAGAAATCATATTAGTTGTAACTGTATGCTCATCATTGGTTAAAGCGATGACATTAGCATTTATCAACTCTTGGATTTTCTTCTTTAAGACATAGCAAGCCTTGGTAGGATGATTTATGTATCTATAATAGATACAATACTTGGGATTGTCAGTCAGATTCA
The DNA here is from genome assembly GCA_029216955.1 of Iris pallida. Lineage (NCBI taxonomy): Eukaryota > Viridiplantae > Streptophyta > Magnoliopsida > Asparagales > Iridaceae > Iris > Iris pallida. The sequence continues at coordinate 10,952,916 of JANAVB010016197.1, read as the reverse complement.
CTTCATTAGGTCTTTTTGGCTCTAAAATCTGGAGTTTGTCACTCTTTACAAGATATTGGAATATCCCAGGGATATCACTGTCATCAAAAGATTATTCTTCTTTTGGTTTGGAAGACTCCGGATTATTTGGCGTCATTTTAGGTTTGAAAGATTAACCACTAGGGTTTCCTTCCCCTTTCCATTGCGATTGCCAGAATTATTACCTGAAGAGGCTTTCTTTCCTTTATCTTCTGAAGCAAAGATCATCCCGTGTTCACGAGCCAACCTACCATTGGTCTCGGCTAAAACTGCTGCTATAATGAACGAGCCCAAATTTGTGAATTGAGAGCCCGTAAAGACAGCAATAGTTGGTCGCAGATTTATTTTGCATGTATCAATCAATGCTGAATCTGGCATACCAGGAGGCATTTTCAAAGTTGCCTGTCGGAAATATTCGATAAACATCCGGTTATCTTCCTTCTCTTTTTGTTTAATTTCTATTAAGGAGGACATATTCATATCCATTCCTCCCTCATAGAAGTGGGAGAGAAACATTGCTTTGAATTCGTCAAAAGACGATATGCAATTGTCGAGTAGACTGCGATACCAGTCATATGCTGAACCCGCCAAACACCCGATAAAAACTCGGGGAAGAAGAGCACCATTCTTCTGTAGATGCACAATCATAATATCAAAATAAATGATATATTGACTGGGAGAAGCCTTTCCATCAAATAACACCATCGATTGTGGCTTGAATTTTGGAGGAAAGGGTACATCCAATGAGGAGGATAAGGTTACTTAATCCCTAACCTCTAGAGCTGATCCTTATGTTTCAGAACTTCAAACTGTACTTTTAGCTCACGTACTGCTGGAATAACTTTACTAGTTTGAGGGAGCACATTCGATTGGATAGTGGCTAGATGTACCATAACCCCCACCGGAGGTGGTACATCTTCTGGAATAAGAGGATCTGGAACTGCAAAGTTTTGATTGATAGCAGGCTCTTGACTTAGATTATTCAAAGGTGCATCAACCCCTTAACTATCTTGAGTTTGCGCTGCTACCTGCACCGGAGTTACTACTGCCGGGTGAACAGTTTGCTGAGTCATTATTATTTGATGCATACTTTGCATCATAGCAAGCATGTCCTTCAGTGATTGCTCAACTGCAGAGAGACGTTGTTCTATATTAGCAGTTAACGTCTCCGGTTCATCTCCGACAGCATAGGATTCAACCTCCCTTGAACATACAGAGGGATTGGTATAGAGGTATGAATCAACGCTATCAGTTTCTGACTCCAAAGACTGGGTACCCCCATCTTCTGAATCTTAAGATTGCAACTGTCTTTGACTTCTTGACCGAGTATGCTGATATACCCCTTCAAAGGTGTCAAGCAGGCGGTTGAACTGTTGTTGGCTAGGAGTCCGGGACGAATTATGTCTTGGACGTCATCCTCTATTGACATGAGATGCCATATTGACTGAAGCATATGACAACTCCTGTTCTTGATCATCAACATGTTGCTGAGGCACATTGTAGCTTAATCGATCAAAAACTGACCGTTTAGAAGCTGAACAACAACATTTGATTACAATCTGGTGACACTCACAATGATGACTTTCTTTGGGAGTGTCACAGGAGATTTTCTGTTTTTACACTTTTGTACAAGTAACTCGCGTAAATCAGAAGGAGTGGAAGGAATCGTCTTCTTTATTATATTTGGGACAGAGAAACATTTAGTTCCTTGCGTATAAAGAAGATTACTGGCTGCATTAGTGTCACTACCACATTTCTAGTTTGAGGGTATTTTTGTCATTTTTGAATTATTTGAATTTAATATATATTATTAGGAATTTAATATGATTATTAGGAATGGTGTGATTTTAATACTATTTAATTGATAGCCTTGTGGTTTAGATTAGCCCTAACCTAGTTTGGACCTAACCAAGATTAGTCATAGCTAGTCTAGTTAGCCATGGTGAGTATTAGTTAGTATTGGTTAGTGGGGTTTAAGTCATGATTAGTTAGGATGAATGAGTTGCAACTTGACTAGAAGGGAACCCTAGATTCTAGGCCATTGAATAGGCTTGATGGATTGATAGCCTTTAGATTCACCCAAAAAACCCTAACCCTAACTCTTGGTGGCCGGCCTAGGGATTTTTCCCCTTGTCTATAAAGTCTCTCTTGATATTTGTGCCTCTTTTTCCATTCCTTCATTTTCTAAGAACAAGGTTTGCCTTCATTTAAAACTCTTCATAAATTAATCAATAGTGGTCCTTTTTCATTGAGATTTCTTCCATGGTGTTCTAAATGATGTTTCCCTACTGTTGGTAGAGTCCAATCTCAGGTTTGACACAATTTGGGAACTTTGGCTAGCTAGTGGAGATCTCCTTTTGAAGGGTTTATTTGTGAAGGAACACACCTAGGTAAATCTCTATTCCCTCCATGAAATTTTGGTTTGTTTGCATGAACACCAAGCCCTAGGTGTCCTTGTACTGTAGGAATAGGTTTTGCACCCTCTCGTGTCCTATACGTGTCCGTATCGAACACGTATCAGTTGACAGTCGTAAGTGTTTGATGAAATGCCATAGTGGGCATTTCTTTCTCGTTTTCTAATTTTGTTTGAATAGGAAATTAGGGTTTGTCTTTGCTTAATGATTTCTGGTTGTTTGAACGTGTCTTGTGTCGTATTGGTGTCGTGTCGCACTCGTGCACATGCCCGCGCGTGCATGTACAGTAATGCCCTGCTGCTCGGGGCCTTGTGTTTAGTGCACAGGGCACATGGACACGTGTGCTTGGACACGAAGTAAAGGGCAGTGTCTGTCATGACACCCCCGAAGTTTCGTATCCAACGGATACGTGTCGAGAGTGTTTGAACACGTGCACTGGCCGCACGATTTGTGTCTGTCTCGTGCTTGAGATGTGAGATTGTTTTGGACACATTGTGTCGTATTTTTGGACACGATATCAAATGTATGACACGAGCACATGTTTGTCAATAACTACCAACCCTAACCCTATTGCTAATTGCTAGTTTTATGTAGATTGGGAAATTCCCCAATCGAATGATACTTCATGTATCAGTGTAAAACACTGTTCTCCATTTCCTTTTTATTTTAATGATTTACATTATGTCTTTCAGTTATGTTTAATTTCCTGCATAAACAAATAACATGCTTAAGATGTGGGAAATCATTTTGGGAAGATTTGTTTGATATGGATTGGAATATGGGAGTGTAGATTCTGTACACTGTCCCTTTATTCAAATTCCTGAGAATACTGAGTTATTCTCAGTTTTACAGTTGAAGTGAGTCTTAAATCTAATGTTTACAAGGTTATGATGTCATGATTCAAGTTTTGGAAATGTTACTGATTTTCTCATCCACTGTCAATTCGATTTTGTATAATTGGACTGTCAAGTTGGAATTTAAAACTTGAGTTGGATATACACTGTTTGGGTAAATCTGAACTGTCACTTGTGTAATCATGAGATATCACACTGATTCCCTGTCCTTGGGTTTCCTGGGAATTGTTCTAGCTGCTAATCACTCACAAACCTATCTAAATCATGCACACACCCACCCTCCCCCCCCCACACACACACACACAATCTCATATATTTCCAGTCACACACAAACCCACATTGCTACGTACACTCAATTCCTTCACATACATTGGGACTGTCACATACAGGTTCCTTATTTACCTATCATATTTTGCTAACCTACCCACATCTACACTGAACATTGACACACTGTCTTGAATTCACTGAGACACATGAACCTGGGATGAGTCTTGATAAGTTTCCAAGATGGGGTTCAGATTTGGTTCCCTGTTGTCAATGCCCTATTTATTTCATGTATATAAGTGTTAGTTCACTGTTAAGGATTGATTTTGATTGGTTTTATAAAATCCCTTACTGTTAACACCCAATTCCCCATTACAATAACTGTCCAGTACACACACTGTTTTCTGAAATTTCCTTTCACTGTTCAGCTACTGACACCCACACATATTCCAAATCCCTGTTATCTATTCCCTGTACACAGGACATCTATCCTAGTAAGCCTGTCATTTACACATATGTAATGTATATACACACAGCCCCATTAAACACACACTTCGGTATTAAACACTGTTTTCACCTTAAGTCCACACACACACAAAATCTAATATGTCCTTCCCCTTCTCTATATATATATAATACATATAGCTAATGTGTGTATGTATGTCTATAGGTATATATATCAAAATGTCTAATCTAATGTGAATATGTAAATGATAGTGTAGGGTGTAATGGAAATTTCAATGTGTAATGTAAAGCTATGTGTGATATACATATTGCTATATGTATATTTGCTATATGTATATATAGATATATATATATACATATATGTGATTATATATATATATATATATATATATATATATATATATATATATATATATATATATATGGCCATATATATATATATATATGGTATATGGGTTATGGTTTGTACTAGCATATGGCCTAGTTTATGGCTATTTGCCTAGAGGATAGGGCCTATGGCCTATAACCTAGATGACATAGCCTAGGGTTGACCAACCTTGACTAGTTTGACCTAGTTTAAACCTGTTTGACCTTGGTTGACCTAACTGGACTAGAGTTGACCTAGTTTGTCAGCTAGAGTTGATCAAAAGTTAACTTTAGCCTAAATTGATCCCAAACATCATGTAGATGCATTGTAGCAGTTTATTTTATTATTTTAGATATGTTGTGACTTGTACTGTTCTGATTAAGAGCCAGACACCACTCCTCAGGCAGTAGTTTCTTCCGGACATTCAGGATATCAGGTGAGTACATTCTCTGACCGTTTCATACTTGCTACGAGTATTTTCTTGCTATAGATTATATTACTTGATACTGACACGATGGAAACATGGATTAGTACTATATGGATCTTTTTATACGATGTTATCCCCCTCGAGAGCATCAGATACATCATGTCATGTGCGTTTCACTTTCATCATGTACTCTTGTGCTTTCACCTTACATGTGCACTCTCGTGATTCATGTACTCTCATGATCACAGAGCCCCCGTGTATATATTCATGTGCACCCATTTATGGGCCCCCATGTGAATATCATATACAATAACATAACTTGAACGGATCCTTGTCTATTGATTAGGGTACGGGGGAGTATAAATAGTCATGTGGACAAATTCTAAAGTAGTGTAGCCATGTACGACCTCTCATATTTATTATCAAGCCATTCACACGTCTAGCTTGTACTCTAAATCACTAGTTCACTATAGATCTTTACTTATAGTAGATATTTTATTACAGTCATCTTTTTACTCATGTATACTCTTCAGCGTTTCATGTATTATACTTTATTGTCTGTATTTTATTTCTGTCATTATATGAACTGCGTGAGATGTACTGTACTCGTTTCTGTCCTGACTGGACCTGTTGAAATATTACAGAGGATGAGGATGAGGCGTGCTGCCCCACTTATTATGGGACTACCCTAGATGACAGCTGTGACTTGGACCAGCAGCTGGATCCTTTAGCTGTGGATGACACTCCTCTAGACTAGGATTTTCTTATGTTATTTCTGGATAACTGTATTATGATATTTTGGCATTCTGTGGATTTGTGATATCTTTAGACACTTAGACTCTCTGGTTGTACTTATGCGGATGTTTTATTTCAGCATTATCTATCTATCTTTCTATCTTACCATTCTGCCTTAGATGTGATTGAGACTGTATATTGCTATGTCACCTCCATTTGGAGTGTATATACTGTACATGTACCTTTATATTATTAGATGATTGACCTAGGATAGCGTTCTACCGCCGACACTGGGGCGTAGGTTGGACTTACCCACGTCTCGTGCCCTTACTCTAGGGTGCGGGTCGTGACACGTTTTTAGTGGTGGCCCATGCAGGTCAAGTTTGTGTAGTGGTATTCGAACTAGAGTATCACTACAGCCTGCAGTAGGATTAGGATATTTTTGAAGGTACTCATTCACATTAGAAAAAACTCTTAATCAGATTCTTGTTACCTAAAATTGCTGCATTATTGTCTTTCCTTGAAAATAAACCGTCCTCCCTTGATGTTATCGTTTTATTCTCAGAGATAGTCCTCTCGTATGATCTGTCTTCAGGATGGTTATGGAGACGCGATCTCATCTCGATAGGGAAGAAACCACTGAGGGGTCTACTACTCCTCGTCCTGATCAGCAGGGCCCCGAGACTGCAGCACTTGTTATGCCAGCTCAGTCTGGGATATCTGCAGCTTATGGGAGTGCAACTCTTCCTACTCCGAGACTTTCCCCAGCCATCTCGAACGTTCTTCTGCAGTAGTCGCCATCAGGACCAGTGGACGTGGCGCGGTTGTTCTTCTTCTTCCTGCAGATAGTAGAAACTCAGCGGCGGCCTCACATACAGATTCAGCACCAGTATCAGCAGAGGCCTGTTCAACAGCAGTTCCAGGGTCAGGACCATCAGCAGGTGTCACGACCCGTACCCTACAGTTAGGGCATGAGAAGTGGGTACGTCCAGCCTACGCCGCAGTATCGGCGGTAGAACGCTGTCCTAGGTCTCATGCATCTAACAGTATAAGGCTAAACAGTTTATACTCCCCGAATGGGGGTGACATAGCAGGTACAGACTCAATCACATCTAAGGTAGAGCATGATAAGGATAGATAAAACATAAAATCCAAAAGAGGTACAACAGAGAGAATCTAAGTATCTAAGATACACAAATCCAGAAATACATCTCAAATCTCCAATCTCAGATACAATAATCCATAAAGTAAATACAATTCCAGACAATTGAAATAACTATCTAAACAACCTCTAATGTGTCTCTACTAGGCTAGCAGGCAATCTCCAAGCTATCTGTAAAATTTATCAACGGGTCCAGTCAGGACAGGAGCGAGTACAGTATATCTCAACAATATCATAACATGTTAGGAAATATAAACATGCTAAAGAGTAAGATACACGATCTGAAGAAATAACATAATGAAAAAGAATGAGACTGTAAGTAAATAGCTACAAATATAGAGAACTATCAGTGACTAGTGATTCGGAGCACAAGATGGTTATGTAAACGGCACGATGTTGTACACGAGTAATCTACAGAGGTTGTACACGAGTAATCTACTAGATTGATTACATAACCACTTCTACTCCCCCGCCCCAATCAATACACAAGGATCAAGCTAAGTTATGTTATTGCACACGAAGTATAGTCGCACACGAGATCATGTGAATACATGAATATACATGATTTTACACGATTTGTACACGAATTTCACGAATACAAGGAGTACACGATGCTCACGATAAAGTACACGAACACGAATACCCGATGTATCCGCTAAGGGGATAACATCGCACAACAAGATCCATATAGTACTAATCCGTGTTTCCAACGTGTCAGCATCATGTAAAGTAATCTAAAGCAGGAAATATAATCCTAAACAAGATATAAAATGATCAGAGAATGTACTCGCCTGATATCTGAATGTCCAAGGTAAAGATACTGTCCGAGGAGAGGTGTCTGGCTCCTAATTAGAACAGCACAAGTCACAACATGTCCAGAAGGGTAATATAAAGCACTAAAATGCATTCTACATGAATCTAGGTCAAACTAGGCCAAAGTCAACCCTTGGTCAACTCTGGTCAACTGCACTAGTCAAACTAGGTCATGTCCTAACCCAGCAAGTCTTACTAGGCCTAACCAAGACTATCCTAGCAAGCACACATCAATATAAGGCTATACAAGCCAACATACACCCAACTCTATATAGCATGCAATTATTCAATACTCAAATAGGCAAGAATTCACATTGGATATACACTAGGTAATCTATTACTTTAAGCTATATATGTCTACACATATATACACATGCATATATATGTATTCAACATTAGGTCTATAATCATGGCATTTCAAATGGTTATATAAACTTATATATTACAACACAATATGCTAACATATATATAATATACATACATAGCTAAGTTAACTATATTCAAAAATAGTTATTTAAGAGGCTATGTGTGTGTATGTGAACATGGCAAAGGGGCAAGTTAGGGTTAAATGGGAATACATAGTGTATACATATCAAAGAGTGTCAAAGTGTAAGTGAACAAAGTGTCAAGTGTGATAGTGTCAACATAGTGTAAGGGGGTACATGAGGAAATATAGGATTTGTGTTAACATAGAACATTACATCTCATTTACTTGTATATTGCATACATTACATCTATTAATATATTATATTCATGCTTGCATTCATTCATCATTCATTTATTCTCTTGCACTACTACATGCACCATACATTACATACTATGGAACCTATATATTCATTACAAGCCATACTTATACATGCTTACATTAGATAGGATACTAACACCTCATACATTATTTATTTAACCATTTACTCATGCTTACATTCTCTATTTAATTACATAATGTATATACATTAACATGGGTTAAAATCAAATAGAATATTATATTACACACAAGGGTGCACAAAATGCATATGTCGAATAGTAACTCCTACTAATAATCAATACTGTACCATCTCAGCATGAATTAAAATCTAGGATCAAAGTATGTTATAGATCTATGTGTTAGATTTCCGAAACTTCAAACGGATCGCGTTTTCGTTTATGGAAACTCCCGGAATCGCGAAAACACCGAGAACGCGTTTATCTTTCGTACAACTGACACTCAAATAATTCTCCAGAAATTTACAGAAAACATTAGGCCTATTAATACATGTTTTTGGAAAGCTAACTTCAATACGCTTCTTTTTTTAAAAAAAAAGGGAGATTAAACCGAGCTTTGAGCTAGATGTTATGACATTTCTAAGTTAGGGCTGAAATTAAAAACGTGGATAAAAATCATGACGGATTTAGATAGTTTGAGCCAAAAGAATACACAATATATATCCTAATTATCCACAACAATAATGACAATAATAATATGAGGAACCACACTCACAAACTTGATTATATAATCATTATGAACCATTTGTTACATATATAAATATAGGTACACTCTCATTACAATATATTTTACACAAATCTATATATGTAGCATGAACACATCTATAAGAGATACATGAATGAAATGTAAAGTACTCAAGAACACATCTCTACATATTCAAATCTGAGATTTAATATGAATTAATTCATTTAATTAATATTTTAAATATAAAGTGTGTCCAAGTTTGGGGGTTTTCCCATGAACACAAGACACAACAATAATACAATAGAAATCCCTAAAGGACACATAATGGACACAAGAGGACACAAAATAGGGACACAACAATGGGGGTCATTCCTATGGTTAAAACTTTCCTAAATGCAAAATGGAGAAATAAAAGAGAAGGAAATATTACCTAAAGGAGAGAAAATCCAAGGAGAAAGGCTTCTTCCTTGGGAGAGCTTGAGAGCACTTGGGGAAGAAGACTTATCAAAGAAAGGAAATGAGATGGGAGTCCTATTGGGGCCGGCCACAATGGTTATCCCCCCCTTATTGAATATTACAAGTTTGCCCCTCCCTTAGTTACAAGTGTTTAAAACAATTTTGGTTAGGGTTTGGGGGTAAAAGGGTCAAAATAAAAACTCTAAATGGTTAACCTAATAATTAGGATTATGACTAATCTTTCTAACATGACTAATTAAATTGTGGGCCATGGCTAACTAATGCATGGGTCCAACTAGAGTCTAAGTTACCCCGGGTCCCCGTTACAAGTCGGATTGAGATGAAATTCGAACCCGACTCAAATAATCCCAAAACAATATCATAAATAATAAAATAATATCAAAATAATTCAAAGAGGTCAAATGCAAAATATTCTTAGGCCAAAAATGACATTAAAATATCATAATCACATGGTTAGGCTCTAGGTCAAACAGTCTCTAGTGTTTCACTAGCAAAACGTCAAAACCACAAGTCATTGATTTAAATAATTTTAAAATGATTTAAAATCACCAAAACTCATATCATGAATTAAATATCATTATTAAAATAATTATAAACACAAAATTTCGAAATTACCTTCATTTGTAAAATTGGGTGCTACAACTCTACCCACCTTAGAAAAATTTCGTCCTCGAAATTTAAGATCGATAGTACTCCTTCTAGAGCCTCTAACCTACCCAATATCTAAGGTAACACTTCCTAACACTGGAATAATAAACGGACATCTAAATAGTGTCAATCTAGGAATACCTCCAACACTGCTCTGCTGTACGGCGGTAATGGAACTTCAATAAAATATGGACTGAAACCTATATCCAAGGGACTGGACCTATTTTAAAGTGGTCTTAACTAAGGATGAAAAGGAACTGATCATAGGCTATAGGTATGCTCAAACTATTATCTTCCTATTAACCATCTATTAATACATTCTATTACCATAGGAACGATGCATTACTAAGACATATAGGCCCCTATCTCTCATAACACATTTATACTCACCAAAAGACTAGTACATCCTATCAAGACTGATACTATAATCTCTCATAAATCTTATAAGCTACATGTTTATAGACACACATCCCCACATCAAGGACTAACCTATATATATCTATAACTGATACTAATGGGGTGACGTCCCTATTTTCCAACAATCAAGGTCTAAATTTTTTTATCTAAATCATGCAATTTGAAGGAATAGTATACAAGGTCAGGGCATACCGTAGCAGTTGGAAGTCTCACCTAGGTACACTAATAATTCTAGGTCAAAACAGTACTATGGTATCAACACACAAACAATCTAGGGTGTCCTAATTGGGAAGGTAAGGGAACAATAATCATCAAGGTTGTAGGGCTGTCTAACATCCTATATAAAAATTGGTCATTAACAAGCAACTAAGAAATTATTAAAAGGTTACTATTCCATAAAATGACAAAAATTGAAAATTTAGGCACAACAAATCATAAATAGATTTTTGTCTTGACACGATCTAAGTTGATCAATTTCGGGATAAAACGAGATTTGGACAAGAAGGGAAATCAATGAAATCAAAGTATGAGCACGAGCATCCAATGATGGAGGTTCAGGTCATGATTAAATTTAATTCGACTGAGTACGAATACGAGGTTCATAGGCGATGAAATGATTTCAAGGAGAATTGTCAAGGCTGTCGCGAATGAGACTCTAGGGTCAAGTTTAACTATGTCTCCATTCTCGTAGATTGATACATAAAAAAGCGAACCAAAGTGCAATAGGTTGATCAGACCATCATGTACCGGTTCTGAGACAATATGTTAGTGGGTGGCCACCCAATAAAATATGTCATGACCAAGCTCGAAAATAGATAAGCTTGCAAAACTAAGGCTAATTTAGCAGCACAAGATATAAGGGTGGTAATAATGAAAGGAATTACATAGTCCAAGTTTCTTAACCAACGGGTCAAGTAATCAGATAAGGTACAAGGTTAAGCATCTAAGGAAACAAGCAGAACACCATCACATGTCGGGTCGAAAGAATTGAGTCAAGGCTGGATTTCTAATTGAAATAAGAAAAAATTTAGTATAATGGTAGAGGTTATAGTTTAGCCAGTTGACCAGAAAATCATATCAAGAAAATAGAGTACAAGAAGACGGGTTTTAGTGGGACATGATATACCTACACGAAGGTGAGCTCGTCTAGGTCTTGCATATAAGATTTGTTGGAGGGTAACAGCTAGTATTACATTCCGAATATCAAAGTCACGATAAGGAACGTCAAGGATCTCAATTAGAAAGTAGGAGTTCAAGAGGTGGTAATTAATGCACAAAAATAATGAAGATCGAGTTAGTCATCTGCTTCTGATACTCTTAAGTTCATCTGGTCATAACTTGCCAATCATATCTTTACCTCACCAGTCTCAATATGAAAATTTAACCTTTACTTAAACCCTTACCATGACTACCGTAGGCAATTCCCAATTTCCAAACATCACTCTTGAAGCACATCCCTCACATTTAGGAATCAACATTAACCATTTATTTAAATTTCCAAGTTCTTTCACCTTGTCTTAAATTTGACCCAAAACCTCTAAATCCCGTTTACGAATTCCTTGAACTTGTTCAAATTGTTCTCCTCGTATTATTTGATTGAAATCTCTAGGCCTTACAAAACTTATCTTCCATCATAAAATCAACTTCCATATTTTCTTCGACATACATCCTTGAATATTATTCTCCTAAAAATATTTTACAACAATCTATAAACTTCCATAACTTTGTGTTCTCTCTATCCCTAGTCATTTCCTCGCAACATCTTGTTTAATATCCTTATTAAACACAATTAACTTCTCTTTTCTATTACTAACCTTCTACATAGCCTCAGAGTAAAAGTTTTCCCCAGAATTAATAACCAAGATTTTCTAAGTTCTCAAAACTAGGTTTGACCTCTGATATCCTCATTAGTTTTGAATACACCTATAAACTATCTCATAACCCCAAAATTTTTCTAAATGTAATTGTTTCCAGATTGGCAGTATACATCTCTTTATTCTATTCGAGACCTTTACCACATTTCTATCTCAAGTTTCCATATGGAACACTCCATATTTGATTTCCTTTAGATCATCATAAAATAACCAGTTACGTCTTCTCTGAGCTACATAATTTACGTCACTTCCTTAGCCTTCCCCATGCAAAAGATACGAAGATTCAAGGATTTCAAAGTACATCTGGTAGGGACGACAAGATATGGGTAATTAATGTAATGAGACAGAGTTTAAGATAAGAGGTAAATAAGAATGCCAGGGAATAATGGCGAGAAAGAATAATGAAGATATGTTCCTTCTCATCGGTTCAAACGAGAGGAACCCACCAAGCTTAAATTCAATAGCAAGGAGTGAGGGTGAATCCAAACAAGAGGAAAATGAATTCCAATTGAAGTTCAAAATGAGTTTCTCAAGGGTCGTCCCAGAAATCTCTCAAAGAATCCTAAGTGTGATTGAGTACCTTGGATTTGAAAATATTAATCTAAATACAAAATTAAATCAACAACTACAAAATTTTATCAAAATCATCAACTAATACCAGGATTCAAAGTTCTATAATTAATCCACAAAATCAAATTCAAATCAAGGAAAAAGGTGAATCAAAACAAGGAAAAGGAGTTTAAATCGGAATTCAAAATGAGATTTTCAAGGGTATCCCAGGAATCTCTCAAGGAATCCTAACAATGATTGAGTATCCTCTCATCCTAACATCTTCATTTATATATCCTATAGCAGGCTCGTAGTAGTACAACTAAGTCGTTGCGCTACTACGAAATCGCACTAATACAAATCTCGACCTACATGGGCCACCACTAAAAACGTGTCACGACCCGTACCCTAGAGTTAGGGCACGAGAAGTGGGCACGTCTAGCCTACGCCGCAGTGTCGGCGGTAGAACGCTGTCCTAGGTCTCATGCATCTAACAGTATAAGGCTAAACAGTTTATACTCCCCGAATGGGGGTGACATAGCAGGTACAGACTCAATCACATCTAAGGTAGAGCATAATAAGGATAGATAAAACATGAAATCCAAAAGAGGTACAACAGAGAGAAATCTAAGTGTCTAAGATACACAAATCCAGAAATACATCTCAAATCTCCAAACTCAGATATAGTAATCCATAAAGTAAATACAACTCCAGACAATTGAAATAACTATCTAAACAACCTCTAATGTGTCTCCTCTAGGCTAGCAGGCAATCTCCAAGCTATCTGTAAAATTTATCAACGGATCCAGTTAGGACAGGAGCGAGTACAGTACATCTCAACAATATCATAACATGTTAGGAAATATAAACATATTAGAGAGTAAGATACAGGATCTGAAGAAATAACATGATGAAAAAGAAAGAGACTGTAAGTAAATAGCTACAAATATAGAGAACTATCAGTGACTAGTGATTCAGAGTACAAGATGGTTATGTAAACGGCACGATGTTGTACACGAGTAATCTATAGAGGTTGTACACGAGTAATCTACTAGATTGATTACATAACCACTTCTACTCCCCGCTCCAATCAATACACAAGGATCAAGCTAAGTTATGTTATTGCACACGAAGTATAGTCGCACACGAGATCATGTGAATACATGAATATACACGATTTCACACGATTTGTACACGAATGTCACGAATACAAGGAGTACACGATGCTCACGATAAAGTACACGAACACGAATACACGATGTATCCGCTAAGGGGATAACATCGCACAACATGATCCATATATTACTAATCCGTGTTTCCAACGTGTCAGCATCATGTAAAGTAATCTAAAGCAGGAAATATAATCCTAAACAAGATATGAAATGATCAGAGGATGTACTCACCTGATATCTGAATGTCCAAGGTAAAGATACTGTCCGAGGAGAGGTGTCTGGCTCCTAATTAGAATAGCACAAGTCACAACATGTCCAGAAGGGTAATATAAAGCACTACAATACATTCTACATGAATCTAGGTCAAACTAGGCCAAAGTCAACCCTTGGTCAACTCTGGTCAACTGCACTAGTCAAACTAGGTCATGTCCTAACCCAGCAAGTCTTACTAGGCCTAACCAAGACTATCCAAGCAAGCACACATTAATACAAGGCTATACAAGCCAACATACATCCAACTCTATATAGCATGCAATTATTCAATACTCAAATAGGCAAGAATTCACATTGGATATACACTAGGTAATCTATTACTTTAAGCTATATATGTCTACACATATATACACATGCATATATTGGTATTCAACAATAGGTCTATAATCATGGCATTTCAAATGGTTATATAAACTTATATATTATAACACAATATGCTAACATATATATAATATACATACATAGCTAAGTTAATTATATTCATAAATACTTATTTAAGAGGCTATGTGTGTGTATGTGAACATGGCAAAGGGGCAAGTGAGGGTTAAATGTGCATACATAGTGTATACATATCAAAGAGTGTCAAAGTGTAAGTGAACAAAGTGTTAAGTGTGATAGTGTCAACATAGTGTAAGTGGGTACATGAGGTAATATAGGATTTGTGTTAACATAGAACATTACATCTCATTTACTTGTATATTGCATATATTACATCTATTAATACATTACATTCATGCTTGCATTCATTCATCATTCATTTATTCTCTTGCACTACTACATGCACCATACATTACATACTATGGAACCTACATATTCATTACAAGCCATACTTATACATGCTTACATTAGATAGGATACTTACACCTCATACATCATTTATTTAACCATTTACTCATGCTTGTATTCTCTATTTAATTACATAATGTATATACATTAACATGGGTTAAAATCAAATAGAACATTATATTACACACAAGGGGTGCACAAAATACATATATCGAATAGTAACTCCTACTAATAATCAATACTGTACCATCTCAGCATGAATTAAAATATATGATCAAAGTATGTTATAGATCTATGTGTTATCTTTCCGAAACTTCAAACGGATCGCGTTTTCGCTTCCGGAAACTCCCGGAATCGCGAAAACACCGAGAACGCGTTTATCTTTCGTACAGCTGACACTCAAATAATTCTCCAGACATTTACAGAAAGCATTAGGCCTGTTAATACATGTTTTTGGAAAGCTAACTTCAATACTCTTCTTTAAAAAAAAGGGAAGATTAAACCGAGCTTTGAGCTAGATGTTATGACATTTCTAAGTTAGGGCTGAAATTAAAAACGTGGATAAAAATCATGACGGAATTAGATAGTTTGAGCCAAAAGAATACACAATATATATCCTAATTATCGACAACAATAATGACAATAATAATATGAGGAACCACACTCACAAACTTGATTATATAATCATTATGAACCATTTGTTACATATATAAAAATAGGTACACTCTCATTACAATATATTTTACACAAATCTATATATGTAACATGAACACATCTATAAGAGATACATGAATAAAATGTAAAGTACTCAAGAACACATCTCTACATATTCAAATCTGAGATTTAATATGAATTAATTTATTTAATTAATATTTTAAATATAAAGTGTGTCCAAGTTTGGGGGTTTTCCCTATGAACACAAGACACAACAATAATACAATAGAAATCCCTAAAGGACACATAATGGACACAAGAGGACACAAAATAGGGACACAACAATGGGGGTCATTCCTATGGTTAAAACTTTCCTAAATGCAAAATAGAGAAATAAAAGAGAAGAAAATATTACCTAAAGGAGAGAAAATCCAAGGAGAAAGGCTTCTTCCTTGGGAGAGCTTGAGAGCACTTGGGGAAGAAGACTTCTCAAAGAAAGGAAATGAGATGGAAGTCCTATTGGGGCCGACCACAATGGTTATCCCCCCTCATTGAATATTACAAGTTTGCCCCTCCCCTAGTTACAAGTGTTTAAAACAATTTTGGTTAGGGTTTGGGGGTAAAAGGGTCAAAATAAAAACTCTAAATGGTTAACCTAATAATTAGGATTATGACTAATCTTTCTAACATGACTAATTAAAATGTGGGCCATGGCTAACTAATGCATGGGTCCAACTAGAGTCTAAGTTACCCCGGGTCCCCGTTACAAGTCGGATTGAGATAAAATTCGAACCCGACTCAAATAATCCCAAAACAATATCATAAATAATAAAATAATAAAATAATAAAATAATAAAATAATATCAAAATAATTCAAAAAGGTCAAATGTAAAATATCCTTAGGCCAGAAATGACATTAAAATATCATAATCACATGGTTAGGCTTTAGGTCAAACAGTCTCTAGGGTTTCACTAGCAAAACGTCAAAACCACAAGTCATTAATTTAAATAATTTTAAAATGATTTAAAATCACCAAAAATCATATCATGAATTAAATATCATTATTAAAATAATTATAAACACAAAATTTTGAAATTACCCTCATTTGGAAAACTGGGTGCTACAGCAGGGACAGCAGCAGCCCAGACAGTATCAGGCACTCAGATAGCAAACAGTCAGTTGTCCCTACTATAAGAAGCCGGGGCATGAATGGAGTGAGTACAGGAAGAGGCTGGGCAAGTGCCTACTTTGTGGAACAGCGGACCACCAGCTGAGGGAATGTCCCAGGAGCCAGACAACAATGACTCAGGTAGCACCAGAAGCTAGGGCTCCGACATAGCAGCTGAGGGACCACCGTTATAGATGCAGCAGACCCCTAGACAGCAGCATGTTACCAGTTTCCCTTACTGTAGGAAACCAGGGCACGACTGGGGCGAATGCCGGAAGAGGCTGGGCGAATATTTACTTTGCGGAGGATCCAATCATCGTCTGAGAGAGTGCCCCAAGTCATCGGGACAGACAGTTCAGGGAGCAGGAGCTAGGGCTCCAGTAGGCCAGCAGAAAGGATTACCCTTACCGACTCAGCAGTAGAGGTACATGCAGCATCAGCAGCAGGCCAGAGGAGGCCAGCAAGAGCGAGCTTTTGCCAGGACAGTCGAGGATGCTCAGGCTGTTAGAGATCTAGTTGCAGGTTCCGTTCTTTTGATTCCATTTCTGTAATTGCCTCTTTTAGCTGTCTTGAATTTTGATTCCCTCTGTTCCTGGTTGATTGATCAATTTTGTTCTGTTGTTCATGTGTTATGTTTGATTTTCTTTTGAGATGAATCATATGGGCTAGGTCACCTCGGTTATGGGATTTAGAATCTTCGATAGTCGTGTTTAGCTGGCATAGTGAGGACATATAGTCAGATTTAGGACATACTTTTCGGGTGTGGGAATTTAAGGTTTTTGCTGCCAAGCATGCGGTAATGCAAAAATTTTAAATACCATGATTCTAGAGGTATGTACCTTAGTTAAGGACTCTATGATTGTTGTAGCCCTGCTCACTAATATGATGAAGACTCCGAGTAACATGATTTTGGACAGACGTATATGATTATCATATTTTATCTTGAGAAGGTTTCAACCTATCATCTCTATCATACACTTCTGTTGATATAAAATTGTATTCCATCAATAACTTAGGAGTAGGGATATTTTAGTTTGTAGAACTTATTCATAGGTAGATCTTCATAGTGTAATGATATGACGACTTGTAGGGTGTTTGTACCCTAGAGAAGGTAGTTAGCATTGGTATTAGAATAATAACCCATTGTAGATGATTCCCCTAACCAGCCAAATTCCATATAAGATATTAGTATGTCTTACAACATTGATTATAGGGATACATGTGATAAGCAATTTGGATTAAGAGGGTTCTACATATATTATATAGATTAGGCATATGAGATGGTTAGTCTATATGTATGTATAGATGATGCATTTAGAATAGTATAGGTTTTATGGGGATATGTGAGGTATTTAGAGTAAGTGTTATGGTTAAGGGTTAGAAGTTATGAGTCTAGTTTAATGTAGGGTATGCATGGGTATGTTGAACTTAGGATTTAGTTGGCCTTGATATTTTTAACACTATAGACTATTAGGTCTGAACCCTAGATTAGCCATTGACCTAATAGTCCAAGTTGACTTAGTTGACCAGTTTTGACCAAGTACTTGGATGTTGATAAATTGACCAGTTGTTGACCGGTAGTTGACCATTGACTATGTTTGACTCAGTTGATTAGAGATAGGATTAGAAGTAGGTTGTTTATTTTGTTGTTTGATCATGTTTGATTATTTAGTATCATGAGACCTTGTTTGTGATTAGGTCGGAGATATGGTTTTTCTGTGGATATCTCCGACTCGTGGTACTATACGTTTTGGTGGAGGTAGAAAGCTTAGCCCATGCTTCATCGGACCTTTCGTGATAAGCGAAAGAGTCGGTGATGTGGCATACAGGCTAGACTTGCCACCTGTACTAGTGGGTGTCCACAACGTATTTCATGTATCACAATTGAGACGCTACGTTGCTGACCCTAGCCATGTGCTTGATCATTCGAAGATTAAGGTAGGGCCTACTCTCAGTTTTCTAGAGCAGCCAGTGGAGATTCTGGATCGCCGAGAGAAGGTGCTGAGAAACTAGGTGATACCCTTGGTTCGCGTCATATGGAGGCATCATTCTCCAGGAGAGTCTACCTGGGAGCGGGAGGATGAGATGCACGAGCGATACCCTTATCTTTTTTTGGACCTTGAGGTATGATTGTCTATCCTTCTCATTGTTAGTTTCGTCTTTCAATTTTGAGGACGAATTTTTTTAAGGAGGGTAGATTTGTCACTACCACATTTCTAGTTTAAAGAAATTTTTGTCATTTTTGAATTATTTGAATTTAATATATATTATTAGGAATTTAATATGATTATTAGGAATGGTGTGATTTTAATACTATTTAATTGATAGCCTTGTGGTTTAGATTAGCCCTAACCTAGTTTGGACCTAACCTAGATTAGTCATAGCTAGTCAAGTTAGCCATGGTGAGTATTAGTTAGTATTGGTTAGTGGGGTTTAAGTCATGATTAGTTAGGATGAATGAGTTGCAACTTGACTAGAAGGGAACCCTAGATTCTAGGCCATTGAATAGGCTTGATGGATTGATAGCCTTTAGATTTGTCACGACCCGCACCCGTTTTTTTTTTTTTAAAACGGATACGAGACGTGTCCAAGCCAGCCTACGCCGCAGTGTCGGCGGTAGAACGCTGTCACGGCCATGAAGATCGAAATCACAAATAATACTCATTCACAAAATTAATTTAATTTACAATGATCACAAGTTTTACATTTGTAGAAAAAATATAAACTTGTACAATTATAGAATGACTAACACTCAACTATCTAGCTAGTCTCTAAGCTCCTGTCTGCAAGTATCCCCGTGTCTTCCATGCTAAGTGAATCCACGGCTAACCTGAAAATGTTGGTTTCCAGTCAGGAATGGAACGAGCACAATCCACTGAATGCAATTTCAAATAAAGAAAATGACTATAAGACAAAGGTTAGGCATCAATCATGAGTTTTGAAAATAACAGTAAAGCCGTAGGAAAATCAATAATAATAAATAGACTAATATACTTTTCCACCGTTAGAAGTACCTTTGACATGTGATCGGTCTGGGGTGCTACACCGCACGGTCTACAATATCTACTTGCAGAATATAAACACTGTCTACGATGTCTACTGCAGAAAATAAGCACTGTCTACGATATCTACTGCATAAAATAAACAATGTCTACAATATCTACAATGTACGATATCTACAATGTTTACGATATCTACAATGTCTACGATATCTACAATGTCTACAATATCTACAATGTCTACAATATCTACAATGTCTACGATATCTACAATGTCTACGATATCTACAATGTCTACAATATCTACAATGTCTACGATATCTACAATGTCTACGATATCTACAATGTCTACGATCTGATCACACATCCTTGGTACTTCTCATTCCCGACTCAACAATTTATAATAGAGTACAAAAATCACATAACCAATGACTAATCAATGAAATATAGTAAAGATCAATATCGAAATGCAGACAATAAACTGTACTCGCCTGTGGTCCTTTGCTGGTGAACCCGACAATCTGAACTACTCAATGTGCCACTATAGTCAAACCCGTACAACAGTCCCCGGAAGCTGAAATAAACAATACCAATGATCTCAGAATAGTCCAATTAGCTAGGATTGCCTGTCCTTACGTCCAATTCTGGATACAGGGGCAAAACGGTAATTTTGAACAAAAACGATGTCCTCCGTTGGACCCGCTTTGCACCGAAAAGCGTGCCAGAGTCAACGGTCTCTAAAGTTGTCAAACTATATGTCTACGGATCCAATTTTCCGATACGAACCCAACCGTATGTCCAAAGTTGGATTCCGGCGGGCCGTGCACAAAATCGCCCGTTGAGTGGGACCGTGGGGCCCGCAAAACGATGTCGGATTCAACTGTCTCAGAATCGGACCAAACTTGGCGTACAGGACCAGAAAAACGATACGGTCCTGTTGGCGCAAGTTTCGTCTCGATCTGACGAGCGTGCACAAAGTATGACTGAATTTGTATTGTACGGATACGGGGCGATTTCGACGGATACGCGTCGAATTCGTCGCGCACACGCGACCAATTTGAATTCCGCCAAAGCACACACGACCACGAAACTGTTACGCAGCTTTCGATGTCTTCGGTGCGCGACCATGTCGCCCGGAATGGCGGGACGGACGTCGTGTGGGAGAATTTTTTCAGTTTTGAAAACAGATTTTTTGTCAACTTCGGATTCAAATAACTTCCTATCTGTTTAATGAAATCCGAATCTACGAGAAGGGTTATGATGCCCTACATGTTGTCTAAATTACTCTTCAATTAGTTTTCTGAAATTCCTATTTTTCAGTTCGTAATCCGTCTTCCAAATCAGGATTTCGGGACTGAATAAACGTTCTGTTTCGGCAGGTTTTTGCCGATCTTTGAGTCGGTTTCTAGGGCAATCCAGGGCATATATATATAAAGCAATTAAAGGGATTTAGAGACGTACATATTGGCTTCGTAGTCAAAGAGGAAAATCGTGAGACGATCAATCGATCGCTGCGCAATCGCGCAGCAAAGTGGGCGTTCAACCCTTGCTGCTGCAGCCTTCAATCCGCGCGTACGCGGTCGTGCAGCCTGCCGCCGGCGAACCCTGGCTGGCAGGCGGCCTGCGACTGCGCCGAGGGGTGCGCAAAGAGTCTCCCAGGGAGGAGGATGGGTGGCGCGGTCCAGTAAGCTAGGGTTTTAGAGTTCTTCGTTCTGTCGAGTACTTATACTCGCGTGTATCTCGGCTGTGGCTCTCGGATTGGTTAAACCTGCATTCACTTAAGGGCTCGAGTCTGGGAGCATCCCGTGGGGCTCGCAGTTGGGTGGCGTGGCTGGGCCTGTCATGGCCTGGCCTGTGCTTCAGTTGCTCGGGTTCGAGAACTTTTGTCTGCTGTTGAGTGCAAGGGATGTCGGGCTCAGGTTTGAGTACTTGTGTGCTCACAAGTTCAAAAGGGCTGTTGCTTAATTCTTTCTCTTCTCCTTTTTCTTTTCCTTTACTTCTTTCCATTTCCAATTATTTTACTAAATAAATTATACATATATATAATTACTCACATATATACACTTATACATATATTTAAATACCTATATGTATACAGATACGTATAACCAAAATATCTATATACACATATATATCTAGATATATATATATAACCGCTAATATTTATATACAAACATATATATTTATATACATCTGCACATTATTTATTTATACACCCATATATTATATATATATGTATATATATATATATATATATATATACATACACAGGTATACTAAGAAATAATATAGTAATATCAATAATAATAATAATAATAAGAGTAATATCATAATAACAATAATGATAGTAGTAATAATAACTATGGTAATAAAATAAAACAAATCAATGTATCTGATAGGCATCCTATTGCACCAAGTCTTTCTTTGGTCTGCCAACTCTTAAAATTATTCTACAACACCATTAGATATTAATGATAATACGTATAATTTACATATATCGAATTTCTAGAAATCATTTATAAAATCTAATAATCACCAAATAAAATAATTAAAATAATAAATAAAATATTTTTAAAATTTTCGGAAAGGGGAGTTACAAATCTACCCACCTTAAAAATAATTTCGTCCTCGAAATTCTAATTCATAACTATTCCTTAAAATTCAAGTCTGGTATTCCCTTAATCTCCTCAAATTTAATTTCTCCAAAAGTTTATATCCTCCTCCTAGTCATTTCATAACTACGAGTCCTTTGAGGACTTCTACCCACCTTTGGTCATACTACTCCCTCGAAACACAGGTCATTGGAACCTTATAACCATTTAACTGATTGCTAACAATCCTATCAACAGGTATCTTGAGCATATGGCACCTATAATCCTCTCCTACCTATCAAGCAATCCAAAATTTTAACAAGCAACCAATTTACACCAGTAGCTAAAAAATATATTGATAAACTCTAAATAGTATGACCATTCGTCGCTCTGAAATAGAAAAGGTTGGGAAGGTAAGGAAGAATGATCGAGAGCAACCACAAATTTCAAGAGCAGTAAAGAGTATCCAACGATACCGCTACAAAGAGTATTTACGAACCATTGACTTATTTGCTATACAAGGCTACTCTAGTCTAGTCACCTGTTAAATCGAATGACACTTGTTACTTAGAGGGGCCTGCAATCCGTGCAATACAGAAGTCTCGTTCTCAAAATTCTAATTCAAATAAGGTTCTATAATGGAACGGAATTTGAGAAATCAAAATTGTGATCTTTTCCGTGGTTATTTAAACACAATCAAAGATATAAATGCAATACAAGATCGTATCGCGACTCCTAGGTAGACAGAATAAGGGTTACGAATGACTTCACATTCTACGAGATGGAGACTACATAATCGGTATAGGGACCTATCCAAATAGTCCAATTTTATAGTCAATTATGGTGGTGTACATGGATGTGTTTAATTGGGTCTTAATGGGTTCTCCGATTGGACACCAATCTTTAGTTGGATGAACCCTGGATTTCAATCTATATGGACTGAACAAGATCCCAAGATAAAACTATAACTACTGGTATAGGGTAACCTAGAATAGGTTTCTACCCAAGGGTTGAGCTAGTTGGGCAGTCGGATTGGTAAAATAGGTTTTGTAAGCCCTGAAGATGCGCCTTCCGTGTCTTTTATGTTTAAGTAGCACGAGAAGGCACAATTAAATGGCACACTAGTGACATGTGCGTAGTGGGCTTCCAGTAGGTCACAACCATATAGTGGGTCGAAAGGTTTGAGTTGAGGTTGAAGCTCTAAAGAAAGTCAGAAAGTATACCGTTGTTACGGTAAGGGTTATAGCTAGTCCTATCGTCCTGGAAATTCTACCATAAAAATAGAGTACAAGGGGACGTGTTTGAGTGGGACATTATATACCTAGATGAAGGTGGACTCGTCTAGATCTGGCATATGAAGTTTGTTGGAGGGTAACAGCTGGTCTCGTGCTCCGAATATTAATGACACGGCCGGGGACACAAAATAGTCTAAATGGAAAGTGGGAGTCCATGGGACACTAATTGTCATCCTAATGGAAATTATTTAAATCACTAGGTAATCCTTGTTTATTCCAAACTTTAGGAAGTTTACAGTCTACCCACCTTAGAAGCTAAGTCGTGGTCTTAGGAATAATGAGGTTAGAAGAATTCTAAGGTCCGGGTATTGTACCTCGATTCTCGGTAATAAAGAACAAGGTACGACATAATGGAATACAGTAGATATAAGTCAAGTCAAGGACCTTTCCTCGATAAATGGAAAATGAGTGTGTACCATGACACATGGTCGATAAAATTAGAATGACCTACTCGTCCACAGTATACAAGAGTTGTCGACGGGGTAACCAACTCTAAGGCACATCGCATGAAGGGAATTCTATCAACTGAGTCATGAATTTCTATCTGTGTCAAGCCTGTCAGACTATTTTCACAAGGGTTCTAGTGGTATGGGCTGTTGACCACTGTTAGATCATACTATGACAGGGTATTTAAGCCATGGTATTGGCTAAGCTAGTGACTGTGGTGTTCCAACATTAGTTAGATCTTAATAATAAAATTTGCATAACTAGGGTAATATTTGTTGGAATCCAATCTCGGGATGAGCATCTACCATAATCACGGTAAATAATTGTCCCTATCCTTGTCTATTCATCTTATGTCTAAACTGTGGGCTTTGGTCGAGGAAAGGTTGGGTTAAGGTTTAAGGATTGCTAGTTAGTGCAAGCTTCCAGCAAATAGTTAGAGGCTCACAACAATTGGTTCCTTGAGGATAGATGGTCTCTTGGGTTGACATTTCGACTAAGGGTAAAACCCTAATCATTCTCAAATTTAGGTAGCTAGAAAGTCCCGATAACAGTTTGGGGTCGAGAGGAGAACGAGTAACTCGATCATATGGCTGGCTGACGATAACTACCCTTGTGTATACAACTACCATAGCCATGGGGATACTCGGTATCTTTCTGCCACTCATGAGCTTCCGTCTTTCCAAATTAGTGAAAGACAAAAACGAATAAAGAGTTCAATAAAGATATTACTGAATACCAATTCGTGATTCAAAGGCGAATGTATAATTCAAGAGAAATTTTCAAAGCAGTCGCGGATGAGATCCTATAGACATCTACATCTCAATCCACGTAGGTTAATAAGAGGGAGAGCGAACTGAGTGTACTACGGCTGATCAGACCGTAATATATCAATTCTGATTAGACGATATGTTAGTGGGCGTCCCCAATAAACATATGTCTTGGATCAAGCTCGATAAAAGAGTAAGCTTGCAAAACTAAGCTGTAACAGTAGCATTTGTTAAGTTAGTCGAATACAATTATGCGAGATTTTTGAAAAGAGGCACAAGTAGTTCGAGTTTAGAGAGAATCAAACTTACCTGGTGTCCTTGCTTATACCATCTTTCTAAAATCTTCCTGTCCATAAGGTCTTGGTCAACTAATGGGTTATGGAACTCTGGATTTTATATTCTTAGTAACTTATTAGTGTCGGTCAATTACCTCGTCAATAGGTCACAAGGATCATGAAATGCTAGATCAGAAGACGTGCTACCCAACTTGCAAAACTTCGACTAATATTGGCTTTGGATCTTATGGGACATACATGCCATTGTCCTATCCTCCATAGTATCCTAAACTTGTAATCACTTCTGAAGTCATTTCTCCTAGAGTTATGCCTCGCCCGTATACTCGGGTTGCGGTAAACCCTTGGATTTGTGATTTCAGGGTGATGTGTTATCCGATACTCTACACAAGGTGACTACGGTCAAAAGAGGACCACTAGCCATAGTTTTTAGCAATATTCTATAACCTATATTTTTTTAGGCTAATTCCAACTCTAGGGATCGTGTCTTGCCAGTGCGCTGCTGGCTGCAGTGGATCCACAGTCTCCATAATTTAAATAAATGGCGACAGTGCGCTGCTGTCCTGCCATTATGGGTTAACTAACATTCCTTTAACTATATCCTCAAAATTCATGAGATTCTAGAGATTCAAGCAGGTCGACTAGGAAATGTAAGCATTTGTTCTATCAATCATAACCCTTAAAATAAAGGATTGATCAGGAAAGAAATATCTGAGGACAAAGAAATACAACATTCTAATATTTATTCCATGTGTGTTCAAACCACAGAGGAAAACCTATGGATCGAAACTAACTTGAGGTTCATCTATGAATATCATAAAAATAATAACTCTTAGGGCAAAAATAGGAACTAAATAGGCGATTTGACTAAGATATGAGGATGATATCTAAGAGGCAAAGAGAAGGAATTAAATAATTCATGTAGGTTAGGTTATCACTTCTATGAAGCCCTGTCTCATTAAGTGAATAACCTATCCACATTGGATCATATCATCATATCAAGAGAAAATAGTGTATTTATGGAGATATGACAAACTATCAAAATCCATAACCCTCATCTACATTGCATGGCCTAGACTACCCATCGGTAAATTTGTATAAGGGACTCCTAGTCCTAGTCATTCTCTTAAATTAAATTAATTTGTGAATGAGCATTTCCTAGTCGCAGGCTCGCAATAGTACAACTAACTAAAGTACTATCACGAGTTCGCGTGATTTGCGAAGACTGACCTGCATGGGCCACCAAAAAAACTTGTCACGACCTGCACCCGTTTTTTTTTTTAAAACGGATACGAGACGTGTCCAAGCCAGCCTACGCCGCAGTGTCGGCGGTAGAACGCTGTCACGGCCATGAAGATCGAAATCACAAATAATACTCATTCACAAAATTAATTTAATTTACAATGATCACAAGTTTTACATTTGTAGAAAAAATATAAACTTGTACAATTATAGAATGACTAACACTCAACTATCTAGCTAGTCTCTAAGCTCCTGTCTGCAAGTATCCCCGTGTCTTCCATGCTAAGTGAATCCACGGCTAACCTGAAAATGTTGGTTTCCAGTCAGGAATGGAACGAGCACAATCCACTGAATGCAATTTCAAATAAAGAAAATGACTATAAGACAAAGGTTAGGCATCAATCATGAGTTTTGAAAATAACAGTAAAGCCGTAGGAAAATCAATAATAATAAATAGACCAATATACTTTTCCACCGTTAGAAGTACCTTTGACATGTGATCGGTCTGGGGTGCTACACCGCACGGTCTACAATATCTACTTGCAGAATATAAACACTGTCTACGATGTCTACTGCAGAAAATAAGCACTGTCTACGATATCTACTGCATAAAATAAACAATGTCTACAATATCTACAATGTCTACGATATCTACAATATCTACGATATCTACAATGTCTACGATATCTACAATGTCTACAATATCTACAATGTCTACAATATCTACAATGTCTACGATATCTACAATGTCTACAATATCTACAATGTCTACGATATCTACAATGTCTACGATATCTACAATGTCTACGGTCTGATCACACATCCTTGGTACTTCTCATTCCCGACTCAACAATTTATAATAGAGTATAAAAATCACATAACCAATGACTAATCAATGAAATATAGTAAAGATCAATATCGAAATGCAGACAATAAACTGTACTCGCCTGTGGTCCTTTGCTGGTGAACCCGACAATCTGAACTACTCAATGTGCCACTATAGTCAAACCCGTACAACAATCCCCGGAAGCTAAAATAAACAATACCAATGATCTCAGAATAGTCCAATTAGCTAGGATTGCCTGTCCTTACGTCCAATTCTGGACACAGGGACAAAACGGTAATTTCGGACAAAAACGATGTCCGCCGTTGGACCCGCTTTGCACCGAAAAGCGTGCCAGAGTCAACGGTCTCTAAAGTTGTCAAACTACATGTCTACGGATCCAATTTTCTGATACGAACCCAACCGTATGTCCAAAGTTGGATTCCGGCGGGCCGTGCACAAAATCGCCCGTTGAGTGGGACCGTAGGGCCCGCAAAACGACGTCGGATTCAACTGTCTCAGAATCGGACCAAACTTGGCGTACAGGACCAAAAAACGATACGGTCCTGTTGGTGCAAGTTTCGTCTCGATCTGACGAGCGTGCACAAAGTTATGACTGAATTTGCATTGTACGGATACGGGGCGATTTCGACGGATACGCGTCGAATTCGTCGCGCACACGCGACCAATTTGAATTCCGCCAAAGCACACACGACTACGAAGCTGTTACGGAGCTTTCGATGTCTTCGGTGCGCGACCACGTCGCCCGGAATGGCGGGACGGACGTCGTGTGGGACAATTTTTTCAGTTTTGAAAAGAGATTTTTCGTCAACTTCGGAATCAAATAACTTCCCATCTGTTTAATGAAATCCGAATCTACGAGAAGGGTTATGATGCCCTACATGTTGTCTAAATTACTCTTCAATTAGTTTTCTGAAATTCCTATTTCTCGATTCGCAATCCGTCTTCCAAATCAGGATTTCGGGACTGAATAAATGTTCTGTTTCGGCAGGTTTTTGCCGATCTTTGAGTCAGTTTCTAGGGCAATCCAGGGCATATATATATAAAGCAATTAAAGGGATTTAGAGACGTACATATTGGCTTCGTAGTCTAAGAGGAAAATCGCGAGACGATCAATCGATCGCTGCGCAATCGTGCAGCGAAGTGGGCGTTCAACCCTTGCTGCTGCAGCCTTCAATCCGCGCGTACGCGGTCGTGCAGCCTGCCGCCGGCGAACCCTGGCCGGCCGGCGGCCTGCGACTGCGCCGAGGGATGCGCGAAGAGTCTCCCAAGGAGGAGGATGGGTGGCGCGGTCCAGGAAGCTAGGGTTTTAGAGTTCTTCATTCTGTCGAGTACTTATACTCGCGTGTATCTCGGCTGTGGCTCTCGGATTGGTTAAACCTGCATTCACTTAAGGGCTCGGGTCTGGGAGCATCCCGTGGGGCTCGCAGTTGGGTGGCGTGGCTGGGCCTGTCATGGCCTGGCCTGTGCTTCAGTTGCTCGGGTTCGAGAACTTTTGTCTGCTGTTGAGTGCAAGGGATGTCGGGCTCAGGTTTGAGTACTTGTGTGCTCACAAGTTCAAAAGGGCTGTTGCTTAATTCTTTCTCTTCTCCTTTTTCTTTTCCTTTACTTCTTTCCATTTCCAATTATTTTACTAAATAAATTATACATATATATAATTACTCACATATATACACTTATACATATATTTAAATACCTATATGTATACACATACGTATAACCAAAATATCTATATACACATATATATCTAGATATATATATAACCGCTAATATTTATATACAAACATATATATTTATATACATCTGCACATTATTTATTTATACACCCATATATTATATATATATGTATATATATATATATATATATATATATATATATATATATATATATACATACACAGGTATACTAAGAAATAATATAGTAATATCAATAATAATAATAATAATAATAATAATAAGAGTAATATCATAATAACAATAATGATAGTAGTAATAATAACTATGGTAATAAAATAAAACAAATCAATGTATCTGATAGGCATCCTATTGCACCAAGTCTTTCTTTGGTCTGCCAACTCTTAAAATTATTCTACAACACCATTAGATATTAATGATAATACGTATAATTTACATATATCGAATTTCTAGAAATCATTTATAAAATCTAATAATCACCAAATAAAACAATTAAAATAATAAATAAAATATTTTTAAAATTTTCGGAAACGGGAGTTACAAGATTCACCCCAAAAATCCTAACCCTAACTCTTGGTGGCCGGCCTAGGGATTTCCTCCCTTGTCTATAAAGTCTCTCTTGATATTTGTGCCTCTTTTCATCCATTCGTTCATTTTCTAAGAACAAGGTTTGCCTTCATTTAAAACTCTTCCTAAATTAATCAATAATGGTTCTTTTTTATTGAAATTTCTTCCATGGTGTTCTAAATGATGTTTCCCTACTGTTGGTAGAGTCCAATCTCAGGTTTGACACAATTTGGGGACTTTGGCTAGCTAGTGGAGATCTCCTTTTGAAGGGTTTATTTGTGAAGGAACATACCTAGGTAAATCTCTATTTCCTTCATGAAATTTTGGTTTCTTTGCATGAACACCAAGCCCTAGGTGTCCTTGTACTGTAGGGATAGGTTTTGCACCCTCTCGTGTCCTATACGTGTCCGTATCGGACACGTATCAGTTGACAGTCGCAAGTGTTTGATGTAATGCCACAGTGGGCATTTCTTTCTCATTTTTTGATTTTGTTTGAATAGGAAATTAGGGTTTGGCTTTGCTTAATGATTTTTGGTTGTCTGAGCGTGTCTTGTGTCATATTGGTGTCGTGTCGCATTTGTGTACACGCCCGTGCGCACGTGTACAGTAATGCCCTGCTGCTCGGGGCCTCGTGTTCAGTGCACAGGGCACATGGACACGTGTGCTTGGACACGAAGTAAGGGGCAGTGTCTATCATAACACCCCCGAAGTTTCGTGTCCAACGGATACGTGTCGAGAGTGTTTGGACACGTGCACAGGCCGCACGATTTATGTCTGTCTCGTGCTTGAGATGTGAGATTGTTTTGGACACATTGTGTCATGTTTTTGGACACGTTATCAAATGTATGACACGAGCACATATTTGTCAATAACTACCAACCCTAATCCTATTGCTAATTGCTAGTTTTATGTGGATTGGGAAATTCTCCAATCGATTGATACTTCATATATCAGTGTAAAACACTGTTCTCCATTTCCTTTTTATTTTAATGATTTACATTATGTGTTTTAGTTATGTTTAATTTCCTGCATAAACAAATAACATGCTTAAGATGTGGGAAATCATTTTGGGAAGAATTATTTGATATGGATTGGAATATGGGAGTGTAGATTCTGTACATTGTCCCTTTATTCAATTTCCTGAGAACACTGAGTTATTCTCAGTTTTACAGTTGAAGTGAGTCTTAAATCTAATGTTTACAAGGTTATGATGTCATGATTCAAGTTTTGGAAATGTTACTGATTTCCTCATCCACTGTCAATTTAATTTTGTATAATTGGATTGTCAAGTTGGAATTTAAAACCTGAGTTGGATATACACTGTTTGGGTAAATCTGTACTGTCACTTGTGTAATCCTGAGATATCCCACTGATTCCCTGTCCTTGGGTTTTCTGTGAATTGTTCCAGCTGCTAATCACTCACACACCTATCTAAATCATGCACACACACACACACAATCTCATATATTTCCAGTCACACACACACCCACATTGCTATGTACACTCAATTCCTTCACATACATTGGGACTGTCACATACAGGTTCCTCATTTACCTGTCACATTTTGCTAACCTACCCACATCTACACTGAACATTGACACACTGTCTCGAATTCACTGAGACACATGAACCTGGGATGAGTCTTGATAAGTTTCCAAGATGGGGTTCAGATTTGATTCCCTGTTGTCAATGCCCTGTTTATTTCATGTATATAAGTGTTAGTTCACTGTTAAGGATTGATTTTGATTGGTTTGATAAAATCCCTTACTGTTAACACCCAATTCCCCCATTACAATAATTGTCCAGTACACACACTGTTTTCTGAAATTTTCTTTCACTGTTCAGCCACTGACACCCACACACATTCCAAATCCCTGTTATCTATTCCCTGTACACAGGACATCTATCCTATTAAGCCTGTCATTTACACATATGTAATGTATATACACACAGCCCCATTAAACACACACTTTGGTACTGAACACTATTTTCACCTTAAGTCTACACACACACAAAATCTCATATGTCCTTCTCCCTTTCTATGTATATATAATACATATAGCTAATGTGTGTATGTATGTCTATAGGTATATATATCTAAATGTCTAATCTAATATGAATGTGTAAATGATAGTGTAAGGTGTAATGGAAATTTTAATGTGTAATGCAAAGCTATGTTTGAGATATACATATTGCTATATGTATATATAGATATATATTCACATATATGTGAATATAGTGATATATATATATATATATGGTATATGGGTTATGGTTTGTACTAGCATATGGCCTAGTGTATGGCTATTTGCCTAGAGGATAGGGCCTATGGCCTATAACCTACATGACATAGCCTAGGGTTGACCAACCTAGACTAGTTTGACCTAGTTTAAACCTGTTTGATCTTGGTTGACCTAACTGGACTAGAGTTGACCTAGTTTGACTGCTAGAGTTGACCAAAAGTTGACTTTAGCCTAGATTGACCCCAAATATCATGTAGATGCATTGTAGCAGTTTATTTCATTATTTTAGATATGTTGTGACTTGTACTGTTCTGATTAGGAGCCAGACACCACTCAGGCAATAGTTTCTTCCGGACATTCAGGATATCAGGCGAGTACATTCTTTGACCGTTTCATACTTGCTAGGAGTATTTTCTCGCTCTAGATTATCTTACATGATGCTGACACGATGGAAACACGGATTAGTACTATATGGATCTTTTCATACGATGTTATCCCCCTCGGGAGCATCAGATACATCATGTCATGTGCGTTTTACTTTCATCATGTACTCTTATGCTTTTACCTTATATGTGCACTCTGGTGATTCATGTACTCTCATGATAACGGAGCCTGTGAGCCCCCAATTTTTATAAGTTACTTTTATGTTTTTATATATATTACAATTATAGTAACCTAATTTAAGGACTACCATAATATTATCCTTTATGTTATTATTAGTTTATTATTAAACATATCTATTTTTATTAACTGGATATATATTGATAGTTAAATGGTGAAGGAATTTTAGCATGCTATTAAGTTTAAAATATATATATATATAATTTTTTTATATATTCTTAATTAATTGTTTTCTAGTGTAAACCCCTCTGATTTTTTTTTAATTTATTATTTATTGGATAATATATTGGTGTCATTATATATATATATATATATATATATATATATATATATATATATATATATAAAACTTAGTTTTGTTCAAGGTCCTAAATGAAGCTTTACTCCATGTGTCAAACTACTATTGAATGTCCACAATTGAGTTTAGTTGTGTCCTGTAGCAAGTTGTCCCCTTTTGCAAGCTTGCTAACATGAGCTAATGGGAGCACATACGCTAATGTGAGCTAGAATTGTGAGCACTTTATTTGCAATTGCTAACGTGAGTAAATGAGCAACATTTTAGGTCGTGTTACTATAGACAACATTCAGCCAACCATTAAGTCCTTATATAACCGTTCTTTCCTTAAATTTTCTTCTAAAATTCATCTGGCCGTCCATTCTCTAACGCCCCTCCTATATATTGTAACTATTCCTATTCTCCTCCTATGGAGAATAAACCCTAGCCGTCGAGGTCATCTTCCTCGCCATCGTCGACGACCGCTTCCACCTCGTTCAGTCCGCGAACGTTCTGGTCAGTCGACCACGACGAGCGACCTATCCTCCAGGACCTCCTACTACTGTGAGTCCTCTCCATCTCTCCCATGTTCTCCACCTTGCCATCATATCATTTTAGTAGAAGTTTTCATTACTGTTACATTATAGGAAGCTCTTTCCACCATGTACTGCTACTTTTCACTTTCAATTTTTTTACATAAGTTATATGTGAATGTGTGGACTTCTATTCCATAAGAAGAAGAATAGGAAGAGAACTCCTTACTGTTAGAGATTATGGGAAATATATATGATGAATGCTGGTATATAGGCGTTGGAAAATGTCAAATATGGACATATGCTAAGTAGTAATTAAAAAAAAAGAGCTTTTAGTATGCTGTACGTGCATGTCTTAGGGAAGAGAAGAACTGGGTCGAGAGATTGATAAGGATAAGAAGCCTAACCTAACAGCAATGAGCATTAGCTCAACTGGTTGGTGGAGGGGATAGTATACGTTTGGTCTCAGGTTCGAATTTTTAGGTTGATATTTGTGTGTTGAGTTTTATTTTTCCTTCCTTTATGGTGTTCCCTTTCCTACCTAGGAGTGCGAACAGTGGGTGATTTATGAGGGAGACCCAAAATCCCATACTTGTGAGCCTTAGCTGGTTGATAGGAAATTCTTTGGGATATGAGTTTTTTTTTTGGTTAGATATGCTATTTGGGTTGTATAATTTCAACTTAATATTTTTTTTTTCTTTTTCCCTTCAATATATGATTTTTGCCATCCTTTTGGTTAGTCCTGACCATAGTATTTTTATATATACTCTAAATATTATTCTTTTTTAAAGAAGAAGAAAAAGAAGAAGGTTGTTAGTTCTAATATTTGAGTTAAAACTTAAAATCCAATTTTTGCTTAAGAATAATAATAACATTTGTATAAGTCATATATTTTTTAACTTGATATTAATTAGTTAAATATTTCCTCTAGGTCCCTTCGACACTCAGAACTTGGACGCTGGACCAGTTTTTCATCTTCAGCGTCCGGAGCCAAGCAAGTGTACCATACCATTCTTGTACATCAGTTACATTATTTAAAATTCTTAAAACATTTATTTATGAGTATATTATTGCAATACATAGGGCCGCATTCGATACTTCGCGTTTGAATCACATTCGGGTGCCGATGGCCGTTAGCGTCATCGGGTATTGAACCTAGACATTTACATTTGCGATACCGCGATAATTCGTTGCGGGTTACACTCTGACCCTAGGACATATTCATGTGACACTAGATTATTGACGGATTTTTCGTACTTGTTTACATCTTGATGTACGAAAATTCGAGTTGATTCTAGGACGATGACATTGATATGCGTGCACTATTACTATTCTATTTATGACTCGTTGTACTAGCTAGAGGTCTGACCGAGCGACTCGTAGATACGATTCGTGAAGTCATATGGGCGGGAAGAAACATACACCGTGCGCTCGGGCTACTTTCCCACAGAGTTACCGCTGCCTCGTTATCAGAGCTGCGGATATTTCATCGTTACCACAGTTCCTTATCGGAACTGCAGATTCTCATAGTTACCAGAGTTCCGTATCAGAACTCCGGATTACACCGTGACAGGCTGCGTGTTCGAGTGATGTTTCTTAAATTGTATTTCATACTAGTTGGTTACGGTAGTTCACCCATTTTTTCTGTCTTATTTTATTTTATCTTATCACCCTTTACTGTCGTACTTTTGGCCTGTATATTATATACCTTGTTGCGTCCCTCTGAGGACCTGGTTTTCTCTCTAGATTTAGACGACTATCCTGAGGTCTACGGATCCGGAGTTGAGCTTAGAGCAGGACTTGCAGTTGACGACGAGATCGATCCAGCAGAGTAGCCGATTTGTAGAGCACTTTCTTTATTTCTGGCTTCATTATCTAGTAGCATGTCGTCATCTTCTTGTATTTCATTTTCTTTCAGTATTGTATCAGCGGAATTATTTTCGTAAGACTCTTCGTTCAGTGGTTGTTTTATGACTACATTCAGACTATGTTATTTCAGCACATTATGGTTTATTTTATATTTTTTCCCTATGTGTTCCTTGATCTTCATTTAGTGGATGAGATTAGTACTTTGATTGTCTGGGCATTATTCTATAATACTGCATATTACAGCTTAAGTGCTACTCTCATGGTTCCATTAAATTGGATAAATTAGTGGAAGTGGTACTCGCTGGCCTTGCCACGTGGCTCGGTTCCGTATTTTGGAACTGGGGCGTGACATGGTTTTTGTGGTGGCCCATGCAGGTCGAGATTTAAATCGTCTTGGTTACCTAATAACTGTGCCAAACGAGCCTGTAAATTAGGATTTAGAGATTTAAGATCTCATCCACTTGCTTGAATACCTTCCTATGACATCTTCTCATCGATTTCCTTTATCAATACATCATGTTTGACTTCGAACCGCTAAAACTTTGCTTATCTACTTTCAGAGTATGAATCTCCGAAGTGGACGAGTAGCACAGCAGGACGGTGTCCCCCGAAACTCCGGACCGAATGAAGGACAGACTTCGAGGCAGGTCCTTATGTTGACCTCGGCTCCCCAGGGTCAGATTCCTCAGCAGGCTGAGGGCCTACCAGGAGAGCAGCAGCACCAGGCACAACCGGGACAACAACAACACCCGAGGTCAGAGCAGCAACAGCAGCCACCACCTCCGTCTCCCCCATAGATGCCATATATTTCAATTCAGCCACTGGGACAGCAGGTGGACGGACAACAGATGTTTCAGATGTTCTATGCCATGATGTAGGCTCAGCAGCAGGTTCAGTATCAGGCTCAACAACAGGCTCAGCAACAGTAGACGGATACTCTGAGGGAGAGTATCGTCATTGAACTGGATAATGTAACACCACCGGAGCGACGACCATCGACGATATCTATAAAAGATTTTCGTCACATGGTCCCCCTTCTATTTTTGGGCACAGAGTAGCCTACAGAGGATCATGCATGGCTTACAAGTATCGAACACCAGTTGGAGGCCGCAGAGCTTCCGAGGGACAAATGGATAAAGGCCGTCAGGATGTAGCTAACGGGCAACGCACACCATTGGTGGTTGTCCGAGGAGCACAGGCTAGGACCCGATCGGGTCACTTGGGAGGAGTTCTCTAGACTATTCAAAGAGATGTTCATTCTGGCTACAGCGCATGCAGAGCTTCGGGACAAGTTCATGCATCTTTTCCAGGGCAATATGACGGTCGAGGAGTACAACATGGAGTTCCTCCGTCTCAATCGTTTTGCCCCGTACCTGATCGACACTGAGGAGAAGAAGGCCAAGAAGTTCTATGACGGCCTGCGTTTCGAGCTACAGAGATTGGTAGGATCAGTCGCTCCTACCTCATACTCGGAGATTCTGACAGCAGCTCGACGTCAGGAGCGCATCAACCATAGGGAGGCCAGCCTGAAGCGCTCTCACTCATTAGCAACAACAGCTCGAGCACCGCAGGGAGGACCGGTGAAGCATCCTCAAATTCATCATCCACAGAGAGCAGCGCCTCCGGCAGCACCAGGGACCCCTACTTGTCATTTTTGTGGCAAGGTAGGTCATTCTGTGCAGGATTGCCGACGCAAGCTCGGATTATGCCTAGTTTGTGGATCTGGTCAGCACCAGGCCAGGGATTGTACAGAGCGTCGTGGAGCGGCGCCGATGATACACCGCCATGCATATCTGGCACTACCACCACCGAGGCCACCATTCCAGGGTCAGAGGGTACCCCCCGCAGGAGTTGGGGCGATACGACCAGTAGCACCGGAAGGATACCAGGGGAGACCACCCTTGGCACCGCAGGCAGCCCGATTTCAGCAGGCCAGACAGCAGGCTAGAGCACATGGGCGTGGGCAGGCCTTTGCTATGACAGTTGAAGAGGCAGAGACAGCTAGAGAAGTTATCGCAGGTACTATTTTAGTTGCTTCATTACCTGCAGTAGAATTATTTGATTCTGGTGCCACACATTCATTCATAGCTGCGAGTTTTGTGGCCACCCATTGAGTCGCTACTGCACCCCTTTTGAAGACCATGAGAATTCTTACGGGAGGCAGAATAGTACCTATTAGTGATACATGTAGATCTTGTTCAGTAGTTGTTTGTGGACGTAAAATACGTGCCCGATTTCTAGTCTTCTCTATGCCAGACTATGATGTTGTTCTTAGTATAGATTGGTTGAGCCAGTACCATGCGATGCTAGACTGCCGATGTGGAAGCGTCATATTTCGACCCCCAGGTCACCCAGAGTTTGAGTTCTCTCGGGGAGCCGTAGAGATGGATGATCACCCCACCCTTGCGGCACGTATTGCATTGGAGGAACCAGCACGCCTAGCGATCGTTACAGAGTTTGAGGACGTGTTTCCCGAGGAGCTTCCAGGACTACCACCAGACAGGGAGGTAGAGTTCTCCATTGAGCTAGTACCAGGATCGCCACCTATTGCTTTCCATGTGTACCGACTACCACCGAAGGAGTCAAATATGTTGAAGGCCCAGATTGATGAGCTTTTGGGCTTGGGTTTTATACGGCCTAGTGTTTCTCCATAGGGAGCACCAGTTTTGCTTGTACCGAAGAAGGACGGGATAGTACGTCTATGCATAGACTTCCGGGAGTTAAATGCTGTGACAGTGAAGAACAAGTATCCCCTGCCTCGTATCGATGATTTATTTGACCAGTTGAGCGGTGCTTGTGTGTTTTCGAAGATCGACCTCAGGTCAGGTTATCACCAGATCAAGGTGCAAAAGGAGGACATTCCGAAGACGACCTTTCGAACGAAGCACGGGCACTATGAGTACCATGTGATGCCGTTTGTTTTAACCAATGCGCCAGCAGTGTTCATGAGTCTGATGAATAAGGTATTCCACCAGTACTTGGATAAGTTCGTAGTGGTGTTCATCGACGACATTTTGGTTTACTCCAAGAGCCATGAGGAGCATGAGAAGCATCTCAGGATCGTGCTAGAGACCTTGAGGAAAGAAAGACTATATGCCAAGCTCAGTAAATGTGAGTTCTGTATGAGCAAGGTATCATTCCTTGGGCATATCATTACGAGAGATGGATTAGCGGTAGATCTAGAGAAGATTGAAGCAGTGAAGACTTGGCCAGCACCGACATCAGCCACGGAGGTCAGGAGTTTTCTCGGACTTGCCGGATATTATCGGAGGTTCATAGAAAACTTTTCGAGAATTGCTGAGCCTATGACGCGTTTGACACGTAAGGATCAGGAGTTCATCTGGACGGAGGAGTGTTAGACGACATTTGATGAGCTGAAGAAGCGTCTAACGTCAGCTCCTATTTTGACATTGCCCTCAGGATCTGGAGGATTTGTGGTGTACAGTGATGCATCCGGGAGCGGATTGGGATGTGTACTAATGCAGCATGTAAAGTTTGTGGCCTACGCATTGAGACAGTTGAAGATCCACAAGAAGAACTACCCGACACACGATTTGGAGCTAGCTGCAGTAATTTTTGCACTAAAGCTATAGAGGCACTACCTTTATGGAGAGCGGGTAGAGATATTTACTGATCACAAGAGCCTGAAGTACGTCTTCACGCAGAAGGAGCTGAACATGAGGCAAAGATGTTGGCTAGAGCTGATGAAAGACTTTGAGATAGAGTTGCAGTACCATCCAGAAAAAGTGAATGTCGTGGCAGATGCTTTAAGCATGAAACCTACAACATACTTTTTGATGACTCAGCATCACTTATTGGAGGATCTCCAGGAGTTGGGGATTGAGGTCGTATTGCCAGGAATGGATGGACAGTTATCTACACTTGAAGTACAGTCTTCTTTAGTTGAGAGGATCAAGGCCGTACTACCTACAGATGCGAGATTTAGGAGACTTCGGGAGAGGACCGAGGCCGACGAGCAGACAGGTCTGCGGATTCATGAGGACGGGACGTTAAGGTGTGGAGATCGCCTATGCGTTCCGAGTGGAGAGCTACGCCAGGAGTTGATGGCAGAGGCACATAGCTCGATATATTCTATTCATCCTGGAGGTACGAAGATGTACAAAGATTTGCGTCAGCATTACTGGTGGCATGGAATGAAGAGGGAGATCGCTCGATTTGTAGCAAGATGTTTGGTCTGTCAACAGGTCAAGGCCAAGCACCAGAGGTCTGGAGGACTATTGCAGCTGCTTCCCAATCCTGAGTGGAAGTAGGAACACATCACGATGGACTTCGTCACTGGATTCCCAAGGAGCCCCAACGGAAAGGACGCAGTTTGGGTCATCGTGGATCGACTCACCAAGTCGACACATTTTTTGCCCTTCCGAGTTGGGCAATCGACGGAGATCCTTGCCGATTTATACATGCGACAGATAGTGCATTTGTACGGAGTGCCAGTGAGTATCGTGTCGGATCGAGATTCCAGATTCACTTCACATTTTTGGAGGAGCATATAGGATAGTTTGGGGACTCGTCTCAAATTTAGCACCGCTTATCATCCACAGACTGACGGACAATCAGAGCGTACGATCCAGATACTCGAGGATATGCTGAGGGCATGCATGTTAGACTTTGGAGGATCTTGGAAGGATCACCTACATTTGGTCAAATTCTCTTACAACAACAGTTACCAGGCGAGCATACAGATGGCACCCTTCGAGGCACTTTACGGCAGAAAGTGCAGGTCTCTAGTTTGTTGGAGTGACGTTGGAGAACGTCAGATACTTGGTCCAGAGTTGGTGACGCAGACAATGGAAAAGGTGAAGCAGATTCAGAGACACCTCAGAGCGGCACATGATAGACAAAAGCACTGGGCTGATGCGCATCGTTGACCCTTGGAGTTCAAGGAGGGCGACCACGTGTTTTTGAGGATATCACCGACTCGGGGGACTATCAGATTTGGTAGTAGAGGCAAGTTGAGTCCGAGGTACATCGGGCCCTTCGATATTCTGGAGCGAGTCGGTAAGGTGGCTTATCGTCTAGCATTACCCCCGTCACTTGAGGGAGCACGATATTTTTCATGCATCGCAGTTGAGAAGATACGTGGCAGACCCTAGTCACGTGCTGGACCATTCAGAGATTACAGTTAGGCCGAGCTTATCATATGTGGAGCAGCCTGTTGCGATTCTCGATCACAGCGAGAAAGTTTTGAGAGGACAGACGATTCGACTCGTCCGAGTCGCTTGGAAGCATCATTCTTCGGGCAAGTCAACTTGGGAGCGCGAGGACTCTATTCGGGAGCGTTTTCCTCACTTGTTCGAGGATGGAGGTATGAATTTACGTACTGTATTTTGAATATTGTAATATTCCATAAATTTTGTTTTTTTCTAATTGGGCCATCATTTAATTTCGGGGACGAAATTTTCTAAGGGGAAGAGGATGTGAGCCCCCAATTTTTACAAGTTACTTTTATGTTTTTATATATATATTATAATTATAGTAGCCTAATTTAAGGACTACAATAATATTATCCTTTATGTTATTATTAGTTTATTATTAAACATATCTATTTTTATTAACTGGATATATATTGATAGCATGCTATTAAGTTTAATATATATATATATATATATATATATATATATATATATATATATATATATATATAATTTTTTATATATTCTTAATTAATTATTTCCTAGTGTAAACCCCTCTGATTTTTTTAAATTTATTATTTATAGGATAATATATTGGTGTCATTATATATATATATTTCTATATGTTTAAAACTTAGTTTTGTTCAAGGGCCTAAATGAAGCTTTACTCCATGTGTCAAACTCCTGTTGAATGTCCATAATTGAGTTTAGTTGTGTCCTGTAGCAAGTTGTCCCCCTTTGCAAGCTTGCTAACGAGAGCTAATGGGAGCACATATGCTCATGTGAGCTAGAATTTTGAGCACTTTATTTGCAATTGCTAACGTGAGTAAATGAGCAACATTTTAGGTCGTGTTACTATAGACAACATTCAGCCAACCATTAAGTCCTTATATAACCGTTCTTTCCTTAAATTTTCTTCTAAAATTAATCTGGCCATCTATTCTCTAACGCCCCCTCCTATATATTGTAACTATTCCTATTCTCCTCCTGTGGAGAATAAACCCTAGCCGTCGATGTCATCTTCCTCGCCATTGTTGACGACCGCGCCCACCTCGTTCAGTCCGCGAACGTTCCGGTCAGTCGACCATGACGAGCGACCTATCCTCCAGGACCTCCTACTACTGTGAGTCCTCTCCATCTCTCCCATGTTCTCCACCTTGCCATGATATCATTTTAGCAGAAGTTTTCATTACTGTTACATTATAGGAAGCTCTTTCCACCATGTATTGCTACTTTTCACTTTCAATTTTTTTACATAAGCTATATGTGAATGTGTGGACTTCTATTCCATAAGAAGAAGAATAGGAAGAGAACTCCTTACTGTTAGAGATTATGGGAAATATATATGATGAATGCTGGTATATAGGCGTTGGAAAATGTCAAATGTGTACGTATGCTAAGTAGTAATTAAAAAAAAGAGCTTTTAGTATGCTGTACGTGCATGTCTTAGGGAAGAGGAGAACTGGGTCGAGCGATTGATAAGGATAAGAAGCCTAACCTAACAACAATGAGCATTAGCTCAATTGGTTGGTGGAGGGTATAGTATACGTTTGGTATCAGGTTCGAATCTTGAGGTTTATATTTGTGTGTTGAGTTTTATTGTTCCTTCCTTTATGGTGTTCCCTTTCCTACCTAGGAGTGCAAACAGTGGGTGATTTATGAGGGAGACCCAAAATCCCACACTTGTGAGCCTTAGCTCAACTGGTGGTGGGAGGGATTGGTTGGTGTGTGGCTGAATAAGGGTTCAAACCTTGGCTTGGGTTGATAGGAAATTCTTTGGGATATCAGTTTTTTTTGGTTAGATGCTATTTGGGTTGTATAATTTCAACTTAATATTTTTTTTTCTTTTTCCCTTCAATACATGATTTTTGCCATCCTTTTGGTTAGTCCTGACCATAGTATTTTAATATATACTCTAAATATTGTTTTTTAAAAGAAGAAGAAGAAGAAGGTTGTTAGTTCTAATATTTGAGTTAAAACTTAAAATCCAATTTTTGCTTAAGAATAATAATAACATTTGTATAAGTCATATATTTTTTAACTTGATATTAATTAGTTAAATATTTCCTCTAGGTCCCTTCGACACTCAGAACTTGGACGCTGGACCAGTTTTTCATCTTCAGCGTCCGGAGCCAGGCAAGTGTACCTTGCCATTCTTTTACTTCAGTTACATTATTTAAAATTCTTAAAACATTAATTTATGAGTATATTAGTGCAACACATAGAGCCGCATTCGATACTTCGCGTCCGAATCACATTCGGGTGCCGATGGCCGTTAGCGTCATCGGGTATTGAACCTAGACATTTACATTTGTGATACTGCAACAATTCGTTGCGGGTTACACTCTGACCCTAGGACATATTCATGTGACACTACATTATTGACGAATTTTTCGTACTTGTTTACATCTTGATGTACAAAAATTCGGGTTGATTCTAGGACGATGACATTGATATGCGTGAACTATTACTATTCTATTTATGACTAGTTGTACTAGCTAGAGGTCTGACCGAGCGACTCGTAGATACGATTCGTGAAGTCATATGGGTGGGGAGAAACATACACCGTACGCTCGGGCTACTTTCCCACAGAGTTACCGCTGCCTTGTTACCAGAGCTGCTGATATTTCATAGTTACCACAGTTCCTTATCGGAACTGCGGATTCTCATAGTTACCGGAGTTCCGTATCAGAACTCCGGATTACACCGTGACAGCCTGTGTGTTCGAGTGATGTTTCTTAAATTGCATTTCATACTAGTTGGTTACGGTAGTTCACCTATTTTTCGGTCTTATTTTATTTTATCTTATCACCCTTTACTGTCGTACTTATGGCCTGTATATTATGTACCTTGTTGCGTCCCTCTGAGGACCTGGTTTTCTCTCCAAATTTAGACGACTATTCTGAGGTCTACGGATCCGGAGTTGAGCTTGGAGCAGGACTTGCAGTTGACGATGAGATCGATCCAGCAGAGTAGCCGATTGGTAGAGCACTTTCTTTATTTCTGGCTTCATTATCAGTAGCATGTCGTCATCTTCTTGTATTTATTTTCTTTCAGTATTGTATCAGCGAAATTATTTCCGCAAGACTCTTCGTTCATTGGTTGTTTTATGACTACATTTAGACTATGTTATTTCAGCACATTGTGGTTTATTTTATATTTTTTCCCTATGTGTTCCTTGATTTTCATTTAGTAGATGAGATTAGTACTTTGATTGTCTGGGCATTATTCTATAATACTGCATATTACAGCTTAAGTGCTACTTTCATGGTTCCATTCAATTGGGTAAATCATTGGGAGTGGTACTCGCTGGCCTTGCCACGTGGCTCGGTTCCGTATTTTGGAACAGGGGCGTGACAGAGCCCCCATGTATATATTCATGTGCACCCATTTATGGGCCCCCAAGTGAATATCATGTGCAATAACATAACTTTAACGGATCCTTGTGTATTGATTGGGGGGTACGGGAGAGTATAAATAGTCATGTGGACAAATTCTAAAGTAGTGTAGCCATGTACGACCTCTCATGTTTATTATCAAGCCGTTCACATGTCTAGCTTGTACTCTTAATCACTAGTTCACTATAGCGCTTTACTTATAGAAGATATTTTATTACAGTCTTCTTTTTACTCATGTATACTCTTCAGCATTTCATGTATTTTACTCTATTGCCTGTATTTTATTCTTGTCATTATATGAACTGCGTGAGATGTACTGTGCTCGTTCCTGTCCTGACTGGACCTGTTGAAATATTACAGAGGATGAGGATGAGGCATGCTGCCCCCCTATTATGGGACTACCCTAGATGACAGCTATGACTTGGACCAGCAGCCGGATCCTTTAGCTGTGGACGACACTCCTCTAGACTAGGATTTTCTTATGTTATTTCTGGATGACTGTATTATGATATTTTTGGATTCTGTGGATTTGTGATTGCTTTAGACACTTATACTCTCTGGTTGTACTTATGTGGATCTTTTATTTCATTATTATCTATCTATCTTTCTATC
This sequence comes from Iris pallida, assembly GCA_029216955.1. Classification (NCBI taxonomy): domain Eukaryota; kingdom Viridiplantae; phylum Streptophyta; class Magnoliopsida; order Asparagales; family Iridaceae; genus Iris; species Iris pallida. Next base: position 10,908,488 of record JANAVB010016197.1, on the reverse strand, counting down.
TTATCATTCTTCCTTAGATGTGATTGAGACTGTATATTGCTATGTCACCTCCATTCGGAGTGTATATACTGTACAGGTACCTTTATATTGTTAGATAATTGACCTAGGACAACGTTCTACCGTCGACACTACGGCGTAGGCTGGACGTACTCACGTCTCGTGCCCTTACTCTAGGGTGCGAGTCGTGATAAGTTTTTAGTGGTGGCCCATGCAGGTCGAGTTTGTGTAGTGGTATTCGAACTAGAGTATCACTACATCCTGCAGTAGGATTAGGATATTTTTGAAGGTACTCAACCACATTAGGAAAAATGCTTAATCAGATTCTTGTTACCTAAAATTGCTGTATTATTGTCTTTCCTTAAAAATAAACCGTCCTCCCTTGATGTTATCGTTTCATTCTCAGTGATTGTCCTCTATTTTGATCTATCTTCAGGATGGTTATGGAGACGCGATCTCATCTCGATTGGGAAGACACCACTGAGGGGTCTACTACTCCTCGTCCTGATCAGCAGGGCCCCGAGACTGCAGCTCCTGTTATGCCAGCTCAGGCTGGGATATCTGCAGCTTATGGGAGTGCACCTCTTCCTACTCCGAGACTTTCCCCAGCCATCCCGAACGTTCTTTAGCAGCAGTCGCCATCAGGATCAGAGGAAGTGGCGCAGTTGTTCTCCTTCTTCCAGCAGATAGTGGAAACTCAGCGGCAACAGTTGTTCAAGAGGGAACATAACATTCATGGAGTTAGCAGCAGTAGAGGTCAGGCTAAGAGGCCTCACATATATATTCAGCACCAGTATCAGCAGAGGCCTGTTCAGCAGCAGTTCCAGGGTCAGGACCATCAGCAGGGACAACAGCAGCCCAGACAGTATCATGCACCCAGACAGCAGACAGTCAGTTGTCCCTACTGTAAGAAGCCGGGGCATGAATGGGGTGAGTGCAGGAAGAGGCTGGGCAAGTGCCTACTTTGTGGAGCAGCGGAGTTACGTGCGTAAATCCTAAGATTATTGTACACAAAGAACTCCATCAGCATTACGCGTAATTTGAAGGTTTGGTACCTTGCGTAAAGCAGTGTAGGAAGGTAGTTGGTAAAAAACTAAAGTTTTACCAACAATAGAATTCTTGTTTTTATGCTGCATGTGTGCAGACAAATTCACTTTAGATACAAAGGCATCATTGTGAACTTTATCTACCATGTCACCGACAGGAGATTTACCTTTACGCGTAGAGCGCAAAACAGGAACATCTGCCATGTCGTAGACAAAAGATTTACCTTTATGCATAGAGCGCAAGGCTTGAATGTCTATTACGTCACTGACGAGAGACTTATTTTTACGCGTAGAGCGCAAAACTTGGGTGTCTACCACGTCACAGATGGGAGACTGGTTTTTATGTACATAGCGTAAAACTTGGGAGTCTACCACATCACAGATGGGAGACTGAATTTTACGCCCAGGACGCATCACTGATGTAGAGACTGCATCGTCACTAACGGGAGCCTCCACAACAGGAGTTGGAAGGATTCCTTTGCCTTCAGAGACAACAGGGAGTTCCGAAGATGTTTTGGACTTAGGAATCCAAACTTTTGCACCTTCTACGATTTTTGAACATTACAGCAGCGAATACTATCCCCAGTTCGGAGTATTTCTTCGTAAGCAGTTTGGTCGAAGTGAACAACCAGAGTCTTCTTTGTCGATCTGACCGACACATCATCATATTGAGCAATTGTTTTCTCGTCTGAGGAGAAAGTCGTCCCCAACAGAGTCGCCATTTTGTTTCACTTAACAAAATGCCTAAAATTGGCTTTTGAAAGAAAACTAGAAAAAGTACAAAAGTACAAATTGTTTCTAGGAAGTATTGCTATGGAAGTCTGATTTGAGAGCGATCACTTTGTTCCTTGGACCACACGATGATGATGAAGAAAACTGCTTGAAGAAGACGAACATTCGGAAGAACTAAGTCACTAGAAAGGTATCGAACAACGGCACTGATGGCACAGTCGAATGCTTTCCTGCTTTGCTTCACCATGTTCTTGAGAAAAAGTTGAAGAAATGCTTCTGGGAATATCACTCTGAAAGTATAAGTTTTCTCAGAATCTCCTCTTCTGTATATCTCTCATGATTCTTTTTTCTTGTGTTAAAAATAAGTCTATTTATAGACTAGACCCTCTTTGCGTAAAAAGCATCAAAGTTAGGTCTCTACGCAAGTAACTGTCACCGACGATGAAAATCAACCTCTACACGAGATGTCACGTGTCCCATGTAGAGTTTTGGTCTCTACGTATGGTGACACATGTCCCATAACTTCAACAAAATGGGGAGAGCACGTACACACGTTCCTCGATAATTATGGCATGAAAGCCACGTATGCAGACCACGTTCCCATGTAGCCAGAAAAGATTGGGCTTAAAAATGACCCAAAATATACTTCCTACGTAAAGTAGCAGACTGGGCGTAAAGTAACCCAAAATAAACTTCCTACGTAAAGTGGCTGAAAAGTAGCCTTGAGCGTATAATTAGCTCAAATAAACTTTACGCGCACAAAAGCCTTGAGCGTAAAAGCTCGAATCGCTTTCGTGCGTAAAAGAAACAGTCTCTTGAGCGTAAAGTAGCCCATCTGCACACTAAACGACATGCGTTGGGTTTGGTGAAAAAATCTTCTCGGCTTCTGTGCACTGTTTGGTCAGAAAATTATTCTGTCAGATCAATATCACGCGCATTAAATGCATGTTCTGACAGCTTGTCTCCCGTGTAAAGTTTTGAGGATGGCTCTCGCGTAAAGTAGCTCGCATAGAGTTTTACTCTATTTGATTTTTGCGTAAATTCTGAGTCTGACTCTGTTTGACTTGCGTAAAGCTCTCAACTTCTTTGACTCGGTCTATGAAGTACTTTTTACGCTCCTACAACCCGAAAGGAGCAGGATTTTATCTGGACAGAGGAGTGCCAGGTGGCGTTCGATGAGCTGAAGAAGCGCCTCACCACAGCACCTATTCTGACTATTCCATCTGAACCAGGAGGGTTTTGATCTACAACGACGCATCTGAAAAGGGATTGGGATACATTTTGATGCAGCATGGGAAGGTAGTAGCTTATGCTTCGAGGCAGCTGAAGGTTCATGAGAAGAAATTCCAACCCACGACTTGGAGCTTGCCGCGGTTATCTTTGCCTCGAAGCTTTGGAGACACTACTTGTATGGTAAGAGGGTAAAGATATTCATGGACCATAAGAGCTTAAAGTACGTCTACACTCAGAAGGAGCTGAATCTGAGACAGAGATGGTGGTTGGAGCTAATGAAAGACTTTGAGATTGAGCTACAGTACCATCCAGGGAAGGCGAATGTCGTAGAAGATGCTTTGAGCAGGAGGCCTATGGCGTACATGTTGACGACTCAGCCCCATCTTCTAGAGGAGCTACAAGAGTTGGGGATCGAGATGGTACTACCAGGAGCAGATGGCCAGTTGGCTAGCCTACAGGTGCAGTCTTCATTGGTAGAGAGGATCAGAGCTGCATTACCGACAGATGCCAGATTTCAGCAACTTCGACAGAGGACAGAAGCCGGTATACAGACCAGACTGCACATTCATGAGGATGAGAATCTAAGGTATAGAGATCGCCTCTATATTCCCAATGGAAAGCTTCGTCAGGAGCTGATGATGGAGGCGCACAATTCAGCATATTTCATTCACCCAGGAGGTACAAAGATGTGCAAAGACCTAAGGCAGCATTATTGGTGGCATAGAATGAAGCGAGAGAGAGTCCGATTTGTAGCCCGGTGCTTGGTGTGTCAGCAAGTCAAGGCTGAGCACCAGAGGTTCGCAGGACTGCTCCAACCACTTCCCATACCGGAGTGGAAATGGGAGCATATCACGATGGACTTCGTTACAGGGTTTCCGCGGAACCCGAGTAGACGAGATGTAGATTGAGTGATAGTGGACTGACTCACCAAGTCAGCTCACTTTCTACCCTTCAGAGTGGGACAGTCTACAGAAGTACTAACGGAGATGTATATGAGGCAGATTGTGCGACTTCATGGAGTACCGATTAGTATAGTATCTGACCGAGATTCGAGATTCATATCGTACTTCTGGCGGAGCTTACATGAGAGCCTTGGTACTCGACTGAGGTTTAGTACGTCGTACCATTCGTAGACAGATGGTCAGTCAGAGCACACCATTCAGATGCTGGAGGACATGTTAAGGGTGTGCATACTAGATTTTAGAGGATCATGGGAGGACCACTTGTACCTAGTGGAGTTCTCATATAACAACAACTATCAGGCCAGTATCCAGATGGCCCATTTCGAAGTATTGTATGGCAGGAAGTACCGTTCTCCAGTCTGTTGGAGTGATGTGGGTGAGAGACAGATACTCAGACCAGAGTTGGTGGTTCATACAGTGGGGAAGGTGAAGCAAATCTAAGGGCACTTGAGAGCAGCTCAAGACAGGCAGAAGCACTGGACGGACACACACCGACGTCCCCTGGAGTTCAGGAAGGGAGACCATGTCTTTCTGAGGATCTCACCCACCAGAGGTACCATCAGGTTCGGAGGAAGAGGGAAGTTGAGTCCAAGGTACATTGGACCTTTTGATGTGCTAGAGCGGATTGGAGAGGTTGTCTACCAGTTAGCATTGCCGCAGTCGTTGGAGGGTGTTCATGATGTGTTCCACGTATCTCAGATGAGGGGGTATGTGCCAGGTCCTAGCCATGTCCTTGACCACTCGGAGATCACTGTCGGGCCGAGATTATCTTATGAGGAGCAGCCAGTGGAGATCTTTGACCGGAGAGAGAAGGTTCTGCGGGGTCAGGCCATCCCGCTAGTTCGTATCACTTGGAGGCATCATGCACCAGGCGAATCGACTTAGGAGCGCGAGGATGCGATATGCAAGCGTTTTCTCCACCTCTTCGTGGGGCTAGGTATGCATGCATTTATGTTCAATTATTTTTATCTTGCTGGTTATTATAAGACTAAATTTTGAGGACGAAATTCTCTAAGGGGGATAGATTGTAAGCTCTCTAAATTTTTTATTCCATTTAATTAGAGCAATTAGGAATTTTAGATGATTAATTATGAATTTCTAAGTTATTAATAATTTTTCACTTTTATTTTTGATTATTGTCGACACATCTCCGTGACTTTCAAATTATGAGCACAAGGCTAGTCATTTTCTCCAAACCAACTTGTCATACATGATCTACTCGAGATACTCTACACCCATGACCTTCGTGTCGCACTCAGATACCCCATCTTGTGCTTCATTTTTAATGCACAACTTTCCGGACATTTGATCCAATCTCGATTTACCCCACAGAGTCACATTTAATTCCAACTTGTATTGGAGACACCATTTTGACCCAAACTTGTCGACCCAAGATATGGACACGGACCATTTTGGGTCTACTACACACATGCCACTTGTGTCCCATCCAATTGAGTCCCCATGTACTTTTTATTTAACCATGATTATAAATGATTAATTTAAGCCATTTTAATTACTAAGACCCAATTAGACTCAATTGTGACCCAACCCAACCCAATTGGACCCAACCCAAGCACCACGACACTCTCTCTCATCCCTACCCAAACATACAACACCAATAAATCCTAAAAAACACCACACACCATATGTAACATCATTTCTTTCTCTCTCTCTAATTTCAAACACACACACACCCCTCACCATAACTCTCTTCCTAGGAAACCACACCCCGTCTCACACACACTCTCTCCCTTACCCCCCATAACCGGCAGCCACCCCCCTCTCCATCATCCCCATCACCTCCATTTTGGTACACTTCTCCTCCTTATTCATTTCCTTTGAAAATATTTATGTGTCTAAGCTTCTAGATATATATAAATGATTGATTAATTTTAGTTGTGTGATTTAGATATGTACATTTCATATCTTGGATTGTGGAGGATAAAATGGTTGTTTATCATGTTGTATATGTTTACATTTAGGTGTATACATGTAATGAAGGGATTTAATCCCTAAACTTTTGTTATTAGAACCCATGCACATGCTTATGAATATGTAATTTACCATATACACATGCCCTATACATATATACTCTATGCACATTATGTACATATATATGTATAAATACTCTTTCACTATGTATATATATATATATATAGACATATATATCCCAAATTTAAATGTATACTCTTTGTGTGTACATACACTTTTCATATGTAAACATACACATCTAGTCTCATTTTGTATATATGTGTATAAATATACATATATATATATATATTTATATATATATATATATATATATATATATATATATATATATATATATATATATATATATATATATATATATATATATACCACTTTCCATTATCAAATGTATATATACATATACGTACTTACTTTCCATGCATGTATGTAATACCCTTATATATATAGGCTTTCTAAAACTATGTGTTTACACCCTAGTAACCTCATTTGTGAACATATTTTATATATATACAACTCGTATATATATATATATATATATATATATATATATATATATATATATATATATATATATATATATATATATATTATATATATATATATATATATATATATTTCCTATATATATATATATATATATATATATATATATATATATATATATATATATATATATATATAGGAAATATATATATATATATATATATATATATATATATATATATATATATATATATATATATATATATATCCTTCACAAAACGTATACTTGTATATACATGCTCTATGTACAATCATATACAAACATGTGATTTCAAATATAGGACTAGTGTACGTACATTACTATGCTTACATATATATACTTGTCATGTGTAACTTGTGGTTGTGCACCTTCTTGGATAAATGTAACTTAGTATTGGAACGTGGTGCCTATTACGTTGAACGTACCCTCTACCTTGTGTGTGATTAGATGCATAATCATGGATGTTCTTCTCCCGTATCGTAAGTCTTGGTTGTGTGATTGTAGGTCTCTTGGATGACGTGATTGAGGCAGGAGGGACCAGAGCATTATTTGCGCATTGCGGGATTGAAGGCAAGTATACCTTGCCTTGTACCACTGTCTTTACATATACGTCATTATACTCTTATTAGCACAGACTTGATTAGTAGAGTCCGGGATTGCCTCGGGCATAGTCGATGTTGGCATCGACACTAGGACTACCTACTTGGCCTAGTTCTAGACGACATACCCTTAGATTGCGGAGTTGTTGTTACGACTCCCTTGACCATGACACGTGTTATGATACAAAACTGAGTGAGATCAGATCATGGTACGCGCTGTCGCTCTCGACTGGCCATCAGTGCGAGTGGCCCATGTGACGGCACATATAGGGAAGTGATGGTTCTAGATAGCTGACTCTTCATAGAGAGCAGATGTTTGGGTTATGGATGGGACTTGTACATTACTGGGTGGGGAAGACAACCAGTTGGCGTATGTGATAGACTGTTACTTCATTCTAGCATAAGTGATACCCGGTTATGGGCATAGATACCCAGTTATGGGCCATACACTCGCTAGGGGATACATCCGGCAGCGGCCACTAGCTGCACGCTAGGTACGATCGGGAGGTATACTAGTGTTTGTATTTTTACATCGGCTCGTGATCCGACGTCGGCTCGTGATCCGACGTCGGCTCGTGCTCCGATGCCATTCCCTTAACTACCCACCCATGCGTTTCGAAGTTGTCTTCATATGCATTCACTTAGATTGGTTAGCACACCCCTTATGTATTTATCAGTATTTACTTTATGACATGTTCCTATTTGTATCTTGCTATGTCCCCTGAGGACCTGGTTCATTTCCAGATCCCGACGAGCACCTATACTCGACGATCTACGGTACTGGAGCAGAGACGGGAGACTTTGCTGAGGACTACGAGGTCTACCCTGAGGAGTTTCCTTGACCTCGGTATGCTGCTACTTGGGCTGAGAGTTTCATATCTAGTTAGTTGATACTTGTAGCTAGTTATCTTCTATTCAATTACTTTCATTTTGATATACTGTGGGATTATTTTCACCAGACTTGTATTTCCTTTCAGTTGTATTTGGACTTTCGGACTACTCTGATTTTATATTCAGTACTTCCTTTCTATGTTATCTGTGGATGAGATTTAGATGATTGCCTGTGTTGGTTAGTTACTTTACAGCGTACTACGCCTAAGTGAGTCCATTAAATTGGGCAGCTCACTCTAGGTCGTATCAGCTAGCCAGGTTAGGCCCTAATCCTATATATTTGGGAGTGGGGCGTGACAAGGAATTCCCATGCGCGGATGTGCAGAAATTTTCTATGCACGAATGTGCAGGAATTCCCATGTACGGATGTGCAGGAATTTTCCATGCACGGATGTGCAAGAATTTCCATGCGCCGTAATTGCCCAAAATTCCCATGTATCGGAACTGTCCAGAGTTGACCATACACCGGATTTGCTCTATTTTACTGTTTTGCCTGTTTAAGTTATTTTTTAGCTAGAATATTATAAAACTCAAAACATGAAAGTTATAGATCTTTGTCTTGGCTTTAAGAATCTTTTTGTCTCACTTTAATTGGAGTTTATATGTGATTGATAGTTCCAATCACCCATGAATGTACTTGATCTTCTTTGCATGTTTTTCTGTACTTGGCCTAATTTACGACGACCCGACTTGATGAGCTTGAACTTGACTTGAACATGATAACATGACCTCGTCTCGACATGACTTGATAGTGGCCCGTCGAGACGCACTCTTGACAAGTAACAAGTAAACTTGATATGACTTGTATAAGTTTGATAGTGGCCTGTCGAGACGTACTCTAGACAAGTAATCTTGACAAGTAACAAGTAACCTGGCACGATGTGTAAAATCTTGAAACGTTATTTCAATAGCTACCCTGACTTGCTAAGTAACTCTTATCTTGACACCGTGGTTGATTTTCTTGATTGTTCCTGTACAAGCTACCTATCTCGTCTTGCATCATATCTAGGATATGGATTCCTGGTTACCACAGTCGAAGATTCATAATGAATCTGACTAGGTTAAATGACTAGATTGATCAAGTAGTTCTTATAGAGATATTTTTCTAGTTACAGGCTATCCCGTTATCCCGACCACACCTGAGGGACTTGTAGCCTGCCGACGAGTAGGGAACATTTCCAGCCTACTGTCATGTGGGGCACTTCTTGAAATTAAGTACTAAAGCACACTATCATGTGTTGCACTCTAAATCACCTAATAATTCTTGTAACTCTAATAAATTACCTCGCCTGGATAACCTGAATAGCTGCAAGGCTTGTGACTGCGGGAACATCTAATTACATCTTACTGGTAACTAGGCTTGTGATAACCCTAGTTAGTTAAAGTATCAAGCCGTACTCTTGCTTGGCCATGATTGATGGATGGAGTCTAGTCTTGTTTAGACAGTGCCAGTATATGGTTACTTTAGTGCATTATTGTTTATGCTTTACTCTTATCGATAAATGGTTAAGGACTATGTTCAGTTCAGGTGAATGGTTACAACCCCGGTCCTTGTTTGGTTTACGGGTTGTAACTTGGTTTCTAGAATAGTCTCTTAGTTATCTTATCATTTGTTATCCTACCTTTCTAACCCTGTCTTCTTGTTACTTAATCATGTTCATCCATTTATATCTTCTATTTATTAACCTACTGGTTTTAGTTCCTAAGTGAAGCCTCCCTTATGGCACTTGCTCTTTTGGGTTCTGAATCAGCTGGTTTTGTATGGCCAGATTTTGGAGTAGCAACGGAGGATCTACTTGTCTTCCAGTCAGATGGTGAACACCAGGCGTAACCCTGGCAACGAGTGGGTTTCATCTTTTGCTCTCCTGGTCTATTATAAAGTATTCTTTTGAGGCGTTTAGCCGCCGAGCAAGTATTAGCTCGTGTTGAAACTTATTTCTGTCGGCCTAAGGGCTGTAACATGATTGACAAATCCTAGGGTTGATCATGTATGACTTAAACTCTTGCTAGTCTTCATATTTTGTATGATTAGTTTCATGATCATCTGAATATATAATGTTTGGGACGCCTTACTTTGTATGTCTGATGATCTGACATCTTGTACAATTATTTGCTTGCTTGAGATTGAGACACTAGGCTTGTTCTTGACCATAAAAAACTGTTGGATTGTAGATAAACCCTCATGCATCTAGACAGCTGTGACCGTATTGTGAGGTAGGTTGCACTTCAATGTACGTAACTGGCTGTGTCTGTCCTCCGCTCTCCAGTATTCTGGTTCTAGGACATGGCACGGTTTAAGTGGTGGCCCATTCAGGTCTTAAAAAATCAAGATGTGTGAGAGTTTTACTGAATAGATGTCTCAATCAATATTCGCCCTTGATCTCTACTCGTGTTTTCTAATCCTCTTGAAACCTGACCTGATAAGGTGCTTCTATCCTTGATAAATCTTGGTCATTTCTTATTGTTTCTGATGTCATTTTCTTTAGTGGTATTATTTTTGGTCCTACCGATCAGCAAGGTGGAGCACCTCCAGTAAACCAGCAACAACCGGGGGACCAAGCCCAGCACTCTGGAGTAGCATCCCGAGTTATGCCCTCCGGGGATCCAAAGCCACCTGTTCAACCAGCCCAGCCTGTAGAGCCTGACAATAGGACCCTGATGGGACTCATTTGGGACTTGCTGGCATTACAAGATCGTGAGGGCGATGCCCTGTACCAGACAGTATAAGATTCTATGGGCAGAGTTGGTTACCAAGAGAATAATGCTGCTAACAGCTTCAAGCGCCTGAACCCTCCCTTCTTCGACGGCAGTGAAGATGCTATTGCTGTCGATGCTTGGCTACAGGATATAGAGGTTATTCTGGAGGTCGCTCGAATTCGAGAGGAAGAGAAGGTGGTCGTAGTACGCTTGCAGTTATTGGACTTAGCCCGCAGCTGGTGGAACCAGATTCACTAATCTCAAGAAGATGGAAAGGATGGTCGATGGATATGCGGTCGAGTTTTCGAGGCTTAGTCGGTTTGCTCCTACCATGGTGGCATCCGAATTGGACCGAGTGCAGCAATTCCAGCTGTGACTCCACCTAGAGATTATTCTAGCTGTAGAGCTGTTTGAGCACCAGAGCTTTGATGCCATTTTGCAAGCAGCAAAGATGCATGAATTTACTTCTCAGAGGATAGTAGATCGAACTGGAGGACGGAATAGATCTCATGGACAGTTGTCCCAGTCATCAACACCAGCCCCGACAACTAGGGCTTTGGCTATTGGAGCTCCCAGGAGGGCGATAACAGTTTCGTCCGTTCAGCACTCGACATCGACGTACCCTCAGCAACAGAAGCAATCTTCCACAATGGGCTGCTCTCATTGTGGGAAGCCAGGACACATAGTTTCAGAGTGTCATAGAGCTGTGCTTGGCTTATAGGGCACCGAATCAAAAAATTGTCCTATCCGCATAGAGCCAGTTCATCTTCATCAACCTAACCAGTCTATCGGTTAGGGCACCAGCACCAGTGCAACATCAGCATCAGTACCAGCCTCCGAGGCTATTGCAGCCTCAGGCTCGACAGTATGCCCAAGCTTAGATTCAGAGCAGGCAGAGAGGTTTCCAGCAGAGGGGACCAGCACCAAGTGGGCAAGGTTAGGCTATGGCTCCGACCGTGGTAGAAGAATTAGCATCAGGTGAGGTGGTGGCAGGTACCATTCTTGTCAACTCTTTTCCAGCATCAACATTATTTGATTCGGGTGTATCGTATTCATTTATGTCTGCACGATTCACGACACGGATAGGACTGGAGCCTGAGTCATTATCAGTAAGGCTCAATATACTTACTGGTAACAGTCTTGTGGGAGTAGATAGAGTATTTTCCTCATGTCGAATAGTAGTTAGCGGTAGAAAGTTTTTTGCTACATTGATAGAATTTCCGATAGCCGACTATGATGTGGTCCAAGGAATGGATTGGTTGAAGGATCAATACGCAAGAATAGATTGTCATATTGGCATGATTATTTTTGGTATTTTCGGCGAAGAAGAGTTTTTATTTTTTAGAGGCAAAGTAGAGCCTTCTCCGCCCGTCTTGCGGATGGCAGTAGCAGAAGCAATTCAGTTTCCCAAAGTAGTATATAAATTTTCTGACGTATTTCTCGAAGAACTTCTAGGCATGCCCCCAGAGAGAAAAATTGAGTTCACCATTGATTTGATTCCCGGGACGACACTAGTGTCAGAGAGAGTTTACAAAATGGCACCATTAGAGTTAGAGATCCTGTACAAGATAACTGAAAAACTCAGAACCAAGGGATTCATTTATGCTAGCGGATCACCTTGGGGAGCCTCGATGCTTCTTGTGAAAAAGAAGGATGGTATGTCAAGATTATGTGTTGATTATCGTACCTTGCATTCTGTGACAATCAAGAACATATATCCCCTATCCAGGATAGATGCTTTATTTGATCAACTCAGTGGAGAGGCAGTATTCTCGAAGATTGACTTACGATCGAAAAACCATCAGATCAGAGTCATAGAGCAAGATATCCCGAAGATAACATTCAGATCTGGATATAGATATTGGAAGTTTCTTGTTATGCCATTCGGAGCGACCAATGCGCCAGCAGTATTCATGGATCTCATGAATCGTATATTCATGCCTTTATTTGGATCAGTTCGTGATAGTGTTTATAAACGACATCTTAGTCTATAGGAGGAGTGAAGCAGAGCATGAGCAGCATCTCCGAGTAGTCCTTCAGATTCTCAAAGAGCACCAGTTGTACGCAAAGTTCAGTAAGTACAAATTTTGGATTGATCGCATTTTGTACTTAGGTTACATCATCACCGGAGGAGGAGTAGAAGTGGACCCCCAGAAGATAGTAGCTATAGAGACATGGCCAGTACCCAGTACCGTCGCAGAGGTTCACAGTTTTCTAGGATTGGCAGGCTATTACCAACAATTTGTATCAGACTTTGCTCAGATTTTAACACCACTGTTGCAGTTGACCCGCAAGGATGTGCAGTTTGCTTGGACAACAGAGTGTCAGCGTTTATTTGAGAGGTTGAAAGCAAGGATTGATGACGGCACCCATTCTCACTCTTCGAGAGGGGACTGGAGGATTCTCAGTTTATTAAGATACTTTAGGCAGAGGATTGGGATACTTCTTAATGCAACATGGCAAGGTAGTAGCTTATGCATTACGTCAGCTTCGTGATCATGAGAGGAATTACCAAAGCCATGACTTGGAGTTGGCAGCGGTGGTTTTTGCACTTAAGCTTTGGAGGTATTACTTGTATGGAGATCGAGTATATATTTTCACCGACCACAAGAGTCTTAAGTATGTGTTTACCCAGAAGGATCTTAACTTGCGTCAGAGAAGGTGGCTAGAGCAATTGGTAGATTATGACATCAACCTAAAGTATCATCCTAGAAAGGCTAACATAGTTGCTGATGCGTTGAGTAGAAGAGTAGAAGCTTATTTTCTAACAACACAGCCAGAGTTATTAACGTTCTTCAGAAGATGGGTATAGAGATAGTTCTCCTTATTAATGTGGCATTTATGGCCAGTATGCAAGTTCATTCTAGCATAATTGGAAGAATTAAGGTAGCTCAATCAACGGATTCTAAGCTTCAGCGGCTTAGGGTATAATGTGAAGCGAGACGAAGAGCAGAGTTATGCATTCATAAAGATGGTACACTTCGACATGGAAGGCGTCTTTGTGTACCCAGTAGTGATATCAGGTAAGAGATCATAATAGAATCTCACAGTTCGCAGTATTCAATTTATTTCGGTAGTATAAAGATGCATCATGATATCCGTTAGCATTTCTGGTAGAATGGCATAAAGAGGGAGATAGCTTGGTTTGTCTCTCATTGTTTAGTTTGCCAATAAGTTAAAGCTGAACATAAGAGACCAGCTGGACTTCTTCAACCTTTACCGATCCCAGAATGAAAAAAGAAGCATATTACCATGGATTTTGTAACTGGGTTACCTAAGGCCCCAGCGGGGAGAGATACTATCTGGGTTATAGTTGACCGACTCACGAAGGTAGTTCATTTTTTTCCTTTCAGGATTGGTTAGTCGACGGATCAGCTAGCAGAAATGTATCTTAGGCAGATAGTCAAATTGCATGGAGTGCCAGTCAGTATCGTATCAGACATAGATTCAAGGTATACATCGCACTTTTGATGGAATCTTCAAAAGAGTTTGGGGACTCATCTCAAGTTTAGCTCAGCTTATCATCCGCAAACAGATGGTCAGTCAGAGCACACAATTCAAACTCTTTAAGATATGTTACGATCATGTACACTTGACTTTGTTAGTTCATGGGAAGATCACCTACATCTCGTAGAGTTCTCCTACAATAACAATTTTTAGGCCAGTATCCAGATGGTACCGTTTGAGGCACTGTATAGCAGGAAGTACAGATCACATTTAGCCTGGGACAATATAGGCAAAAGGCAGATGTATGGTCTAGAGATGGTTACGTAGACTATCGAGGTGGTCAGACAAGTCATAGATCATCTTCGAGTTGCACAAGATCATCAGCACCATTGGGCCGATTCTCATCGACGTCCTCTAGAGTTTTCTATCGGCGACCATGTATTCCTCCGGATCTCGCCTACCTGTGGCGTCATTCGATTCGGCATACAGAAAAAGCTTAGTCCTAGGTATATAGGGTCGTTTAATATTCTCGAGCGAGTAGGTGATGTGTCCTATCGTCTCACTCCTCTGCCATAGTTATGTGAGGTACCTGATATATTTCACGTATCCCAATTACGATGGTACATCCCGGATCTGAGCCATATCCTTGATCATTCAGAATTGGTTGTTGGTACCAACCATTCATATGAGGAAATACCCGTATCCATATTGGACCGAAGGGAGGAGGCACTCAAGAACAAGACGATTAGTTTAGTCCATGTTGCTCGGGGTCATCACTCTTTGGGTGAGTCAACTTGGGAACGTGAGGATGATATCCAATCACGATATCCGTACCTATTTAACTCATAAGGTATAATGTCTTCCTTATGCCTTATGCTTTTAATTCCTTGCTTGCATGAATGATTGCTTGATTGACTGCTAGCCATAGATTGCCAGTGATTAGTATAACTTGTCCCAACATCTCTAACCTCTTGATTAAATTTTGAGGACAAAATTCTTTTAAGGTGGGTAGAGTTGTCACTCATGTTTCTCCGTTATACATATTTTCAGCATGTGTATACGGATTTCTGGCATTGTCAGTTGACCCGTGTTTGGACTTGTCTTGTTTAGTCTAGTCTTGGTTTAATCATGGTTTGACTTGGTTTATTTTGGTTCATGTTGGCTTGGTTTAGTTTGAGTCGGTTCATCATGGTGAACTTTCTATATAAGTCAACCCCTTTCTCTCTTTTCATAACTCTTCACATTTATTTATTTATTTATTTTTTCTTCTTCTTCTTCTTCCCATCAAGAACCCTTAGGCAAGTGCAATCTTGCTTCATGATGGATCTCCCATTTTATTGTCCCATTTTCTCTTTACATGATTCTAAGCATCTTTAGAGCCAAAAATTTTCGATTTTGATGGTTATATTTTGTAGATCTAAATTTCAAGTTTTTTCTTATTTTTTTGGTTTTGATCGCTAAAAACTTGGTATTTCCAAAAAGTAATGGTTCTATGTTGTAGAGAATTTAATTTCGTGCAGTTATGGATTTTATTTTGCTTGATTTCGACTTCGAATGAGAAAGTTATGGTCATGACAAGTTTTTGGAACTTTCATGGTTGAACTTACTGTTTGGGGACGACGAACCCCATGTGCAAGAATTCCCATGTGCCGAAAATCCCATGCGCCTGGGAGGCCGTGCACCGTGAAGTCCCGACAACGCATCCTTTGACCCCGAGCGTGTCATGCGCGTAGTTTCACTATGCGCATGTACTGAAGACGTAATGTGAGTTTTCTATGCACGGATGTACATGAATTCCCAAGGACAGATGTGCAAGAATTTCCCATATGCGGATTTGCAGGAATTCCCATGCACGGATGTGCAGGAATTCTTATGCGCTAATGTGCAAGAATTTTTATGCATGGATGTGCAGGAATTCCCATGCGCCGGAATTGTCCAAAATTTCCATGCACGAGAACTGCACAGAGTTGACTATGCGCCGGATTTGCTCTATTTTACTGTTTTGCTTGTTTAAGTTGTTTTGTAGCTAGAATCTTGTAAAACTTAAAATATGATAGTTATAAATTTTTTTCTTGGCTTCAAGAATCTTCTTGTCTCACTTTAATTGGAGTTTACATGTGATTAATATTTCCAATCACACATGAATGTACTTGATCTTTTTTGCATGTTTTTCTGTACTTGGCGTAAATTATGATGACCCGACTTGGTGAGCTTGAACTTGAACATGATAACATGACCCCGTCTCGACATGACTTGATAGTTGTCCATCGAGGCGCACTCTTGACAAGCAACAAGTAAACTTGATATGACATGTATAAGCTTGATAGTGGCCCGTCGAGGCGCACTCCATACAAGTAATCTTGACAAGTAACAAGTAACCAGGCACGACGTGTAAAATCTTGAAATGCTGTTGCGACAACTACCCTGACTTGCTAAGTAACTCTTGTCTTGACACCGTGGTTGATTTTCTTGATTGTGCCTGTACAAGCTACCTGTCTGGTCTTGCATCATGTCTAGGATATGGAATCCTAGTTACCACGGTCGGAGATTTATAATGAATCTGACTAGGTTAAATGACTAGATTGATCAAGTAGTTCATATAGAAAGATTTTTACAGTTACAGGCTATCCCATTATTCTGGCCACACCTGAGGGACTTGTAGCCTACCGACGAGTAGGAAACATTTCCAGCCCACTGTCATGTGGGGCACTTCTTAAAATTAAGTACTAAAGCACACTGTCATGTGTTGCACTCCAAGTTACTTAATAATTCTTGTAACTTTAATAAATCACCTCGCCTGGATAACCTAGATAGCTACTGGGCTTGTGACTGTGAGAACATCTCATTGTATCTTGTTAGTAACTAGGCTTTTGATAACCCTAGTTAGTTAAAGTATCAAGCCGTACTCTTGCTTGGCCGTGATTGATAGATGGAGTCTAGTCTTGTCTAGACAGTGCCTGTATATGGTTACTTCAGTGCATTATTGTTTATGCTTTACTCTTATCGATAAATGATTAAGGACTAAGTTCTGTTCAAGTGAAGGGTTACAACCCCGGTCCTTGTTTGGTTTACGGCATGTAACTTGGTTTCTAGAATAGTTTCTTAGTTATCTTATCATTTGTCATCCTATCTTTCTAGCCCTGTCTTCTTGTTACTTAATTATATTCATTTATTTATATCTTCTGTTTATTAGCCTGCTGATTTTAGTTCCTAAGTGAAGCATCCCTTGTGGTACTTGCTTTTTTGGGTTCTGACCCAGCTGGTTTTGTATGACCATATTTTGGAGTAGCACACGAGGATCTACCTATATGCCAGCCAGAGGGTGAACACCAGGCATAACCCTGACAATGAGTAGGTTTCTTCTTTTGCTCTTCCGCTCTATTGTGAAGTATTCTTTTGAGGCGTTTAGCCGCTGAGCAAGTGTTAGCTCGTATTGAAACTTATTTCTGTCTGCCTAAGGGCGGCAACATGATTGGCAAATCCTAGGGTTGATCATGTATGACTTAAACTCTTGCTAGTCTTCATATTTTGTATGAGTAGTTGCATGATCATCTGAATATGTTATGTTTGGGATGCCTTACTTTGTATGTCTGATGATCTGATATCTTGTTCAATTATTTGTTTGCTTGAGATTGAGACACTAGGCTTGTTCTTGACCATAAGAGACTGTTGGCTTGTAGATAAACCCTCATGCATCTAGAAAGCCGTGACCGTATTGTGAGGTGGGTTGCACTTCAATGTATGTAGCTGGCTGTGTCTGTCCCTCGCTCTCCAGTATTCTGGTTTTGGGGTGTGACAGGGGAAGAATTCTATATTAGAGTCGCTTGTCCCGAGACCGTCGTCCTATTGGTTTTTGATGTCGCTTTCGCTATTGGCTTTTGTGTACGTTTTCATAATTGTTTTCGATGAATGTTTTTATGGATTTATTTTTATTGTCTGCACATTCATATCTAATCATGAGAGAAAGAAAAAGAAGTATGATGACCAGACGATGGTGCCAATGCAGGTACTAACGTAGTGAACTGAGCTTGGCGTTGCATGGAAGACCTCTTTCTCTCAGCAATTCACCAATAAGTGAGTGGTGTTGATCCTTCGACGATCCTTGATTTTCTCGCGTAACAAAGGATGACTCGTTATTGCATTTGGTGTTTAATAAAAGATTCCTAGTAAGAACCCAGAAAGTTAATCAAATATAAATTATCACATGGCTAGGTTATGTTGCAAATTAAAATAATGTATTATATGCTACGATATGAATTATTGAATATGTGATACAAAAACCCAAGTATTGGGCGGTAAGGATATCGGACTTCGATTTGAAAGAATGGTGACACAAAATGATTAGGCCCTTGGTTGGATAAATGTGTATACAAGCCTATGGCTCAAGGCAAGATGGTAAGATGGTAATATGGCAAGATGAATAAGAACTGTGGCTTCTGTATTTGAATTCTGTTATCGTGCATGTATGTTTCTTATTTAGTTAAGTTGCATTCACATGCATGGTCATGGACAACTTGTGCACAAGGTATAGTTTCTCGAACGGTACTCTGAGGCCACGGAACCAATTTGACCTAGGAGGAACAATAATGCTGATGTAGTAGCACAGTGCTAAATTAGCAGCATGACCTTCCGAAAACCTTCCTGTAGTTCTCCGTCCCTATATCATGCCCTATTTTCGTCCATAGGGTGCGCAAGAAAAGAACACTGTCGCTACCAATTCAGTCGGGACCGATGGATTGGGATTAGTTGAATCGGTCGAACGAAAACGATCGAATTAAGATCATTTTCTCGTTATGGAAAGGATTCTTTGGAATCAAGTCACATATTCAGCGGGTTGCGCCTCAAGGATTGGCTCTACGGCTGGGTCGGGAGAGACCTCCGGTTGCTCTTCTTTTTATGCCGCACTTGCTTTGGCTTTGGTTTTCGTAAATGCGTTTTTGTGAATGTTTTCGATGGTTTTCATGGCTTGTATTTTTGAACTACGTATTCGCATCGAATTCCTTGAATAATACAGTATTCTAATCAGTTGTTTATGTTATTGCAGGTGATCGCGTTGGCGACGTCTAAGCGCAACCAACCAGTCCCTCGCCTGAAGCAAAGACTAAGGTAAGTAGCTGACCTCCTTCGTCTCGACCCTCTGTTTTAAAATTGATATGAAACACAAAAGAATTGCTTGTCGCCATAGTGTAGAATCAATAAAATCATGGTACAATTCTTCACGAAACACTTGCTATAGAACTGCTTTACATGAAAACGGATGCATGCTTTTTTATGCCAGATTTATTTAGCCTATGCAAACTAAAGGATGAATCGATTAACGTTTATCGCAATGATACGGCTAAAGTACATAAATGACTAAGTTCAAAGAAAGAGGTCAGTTTCATACCAAAAGAGAAAGTTAAAGGTTCTAGAAAAGAGAGAATATTTCATGAATCTGCAAAAATGACCATTGGACAATTTATGCATAAGTGGTAGTTTTCTCGAACAGTTGCCTAAGCCAAGGAACCGATTCAGCTTGGGAGGAAAGAGTATAGCTAGTGCCAGCAAGACTGGTACGATGATTCGAGAACTTTCGAGTCGGACTCGCTACCCGCTGCAAAAGGATCGCCGTCTAACACAGTTATAGTCCACTATGGCTTGAAATTGCCAGTGACCTTCACTCCCTTTTACTGCTTAAACTAATGCACGTGACACATGATGAATATGATAGCTCCTTAATATATACAATTTTATATGCTTGCCTCAAAATATGTTAACATACAAAACAATCAGGATGGTTAGAAAGATCAAAAAAATAGCTAACATATTTTATAAAATTGCTTGAGCAAAATACAGAGCTTGAGTTTAATTAGCCACTCGGAAGTACATGTGATCATGCTAACCCTCGCTCTTTGCAGGTGCCAGGAATCAGGAAAAACGTGCTAACTAGCTAGGTGACGTTCGTGCTTTTGAAGCTTCGACCGCGTGTCGAAGACCCTGCCGATGAACTTTTGAAGACTCTCCGCAAGTCCAAGGAACATATCTCGGCATCCCTCGTATCCAGGTGGCTGGAATACTTTTGTTGTAAATGAGAGATGTATGTATGGAACGGTTATCTCATCGGCACTCCTTTTGTAATCAAGTCATGTTGTAAAGCTCGTGCGGTACTATTGTAATAGAGTCGGTAAATGATGTCTATTATCTATAAAATACAAAGTTTCTCTATCTCAATGTGTTGTTCAATTTATTTTCTCTATCTTTTAGTTGACATGTTTCAGATTACCTTACGACTATGTCTTGTGTAATCGCAATCTCGATTCGCACGGCATCACGCTCGGAGGACGACTATCGATTCTTCGGAATTGGGGCATGACATAATGGTTTCAGAGCATAGCTTTACGTCCTTGGCCTCCAGTCTCAAGTCTTTAGTCTCGAACCGTTGACCTTGTGTTGATGAGATGAGTTGTTCCATACGCTTAACCCAAGACATTTTCTGAAACTAACAAGAGTTGCCTTTTTCTCCAGGAGTTGTGAGACCTAGGGCAGAGGGCAAAGCGAGCGCTTCCCGCGGCTCGAGTAGTTCCAAAGCCGAGCCTTCCATTAACCAAACTGGAAGGATGCCTACCGAAGCCGGACCTTCTGACAATCCTATGGTGCGTATGCTACATGTGCTCGAAATCCAGCATAGGTAGGTCGCAGCATTCCAACAAGAAAGCGAGAAGCTGCGGCTGCAGTCCGAAAGACGACAAGCCCAATTTGAAGCCCGGTTCGAAGCGCAGTTCAAGATGCAACAAGAGCAACTTGACATGCTATGGCATTTGGAGCAAACAGTCGTGACCAACGGGAACTCTGCAACCCGTACTATCGAACCCATGAACCGGCCCATCGTATTCGCACCCGGGGAGCCTTTGTCTCAGCTTACGCCGCCAGAGAATAACACCTTCGTCTATACCAACTTCAAGAAGGCATTTCGTACTTCCTTCTCCGGCACCGAAGATCCTTCCCTTGCGATCAACTAGTTAGACAAGATCGAAGACAACATCGAGCTCCTCGGCTTCGATGAGGCAAAAAAAGTCGCTTGCGCTCAACTTCAATTTCGGTTGAACACGCACGACTAGTAGGCGGTACAAAAGTAGGCTATCCGTCGTGATGATCCTACTGCACCGATCTCCTAGGCTATGTTCCACAAGGCCTTCGAAGTCTAGTACTTACCTAATGTGGTCCGCCAGGCGAAGGAGAACGAATTCATGCAGCTGAAACCAGAAAACATGACAGTGTACGAGTATGCTACAGAATTCAATATATTGGCTCGATTTGCTGGTGTTTACCTGCCGACGACGATGAGTCAAGCTTGGAGATTCGAAATAGGCCTGAGGCCTTCAATTTCTGCCCATGTGACTATGCTCGAGTATCAAACAATGGGTGAGTCACTCAACCACGCCCTCCGTCTGGAGCCTCAGTATCCTTATGCCACTATCGGTACTGTTCATTTTAATAACAAACGTCATAGTAATGCAGAAGGCAATAACGGACATAAGCGTCCAAACCAAGGCAACGGAGGTGGCAACCCAGGAAGGAATCGAGAATATTGCAATTTCTGTCACAAGAAGGGATAACTGTCTACAAAATATGGAATGAAAAATGAAGCTTGCCACGAGAGCGGTCGGATAGGCCACTTCGCAAGTGATTATCCGAAGGGTAGGCCTAACCAAGGCCCGCAGCAACAACACCACCAACAAAATCGAGGCCAATCACCTCGGGCTCCACAAATCGTGCCACAAAATGGCCAAGACCGTTGCCCTAATACCCAGGACTGCATCTACGTCATGACCCGGTGCAAAGCATTCGCATCTGACACAGTCGTGATAGGTATACTGTATTTCAATAACAAACCTGCTCGTGTGTTGTTTGATTCAGGTGCTATGTATAGCTTTATACCGGCAGATTTTATTGCCGAACACAAATTTTTCGTAACACCGTTAGGCCTGAATCTTAGCGTCAACATACCGTCGGGCATGTAACTCCTTGCAAACTTAACCTAAGGAGATAGAATCATCTGTATAGGTGGTTAAAAGGTAGGTCTCGATACGATAGTCCTAGATATTACGGACTACGATATCATTCTGAGAATAGATTTGCTTGGTCCATGCAATACAACCATCGACTGTGCCAAAAAGATGGTCACCTTCCGTATACCTGGAGTGCCTGAATTTTGCTATTCGTGTGGTGAAGCATCGCCGACTTGCTTGGTGATCCCGACAATATCGGATCGAAGGATGCTGCATTCTGGGTGTGAAGGCTATTTAGCGTCTGTTCGAAACATGAGACAAGATGGTGCAAACGCGGGTCAGGTCGACGTTATGGCAGAATTCCCAGACGTGTTTCCCGACGAGCTGCTCGGTATGCCACCTGATGGAGAGATAGAGTTCACTATTAACACATTCCCCGATACCAGATCGATCTATAAAGCTCCGTACAGAATGGCCCCTGCAAAACTTAAGGAACTCAAAGTACAGTTACAAGAGTTGCTCGATAAGGGATTCATACGGTCTAGCATTTTTTCATAGGGAGCGCCCATGTTGTTTGTCAAAAAGAAGGATGGCTCAATGCATCTTTGTATCGACGACCGAGAGCTGAATAAAGCCACCGGTCGAAACAATTATCTATTGTCCCACATAGACGACGTGTTCGATCAGTTGTAAGGCGCTTTAGTATTTTCTAAAATTGATCTTCGATCAGCCTACCATCAACTTAAGATCAAGCCAGACGATATGTCAAAGTCAGCCTTCCGTACTTGATATGGCCATTATGAATTCCTGGTAATACCGTTCGGCCTAACGAATGCCCCAACTGCTTTCGTGGATCAAAAGAATCGGGTGTTTTGACCCTTCTTCGATAAGTTCGTAGTAGTCTTCATCGACAATATACTCGTCTACTCGAAGGACAAGCGGCAATATGCTGAGAATCTACGGACCGTGCTTCAAATCCTTCGAGAAAATTAGTTCTATACAAAGCGGAGCAAGTATGAATTTTGGCTGAGCAGCATCGCATTCCTCGGACACATCATTTCATCTGAAGGCATAGAAGTCGACCCAAAGAAAGTTGAAGCCGTTGTCGATTGGAAATGGCGAGCGTCAGATGGCAAGATTCGTAGCTTCCTTGGCCTAGCAGGATACTAACGACACTTCGTAAAAGACTTCACGAAGGTCGTGTCACCTCTGACTCGCCTTACCCAGAAAGGAGTCACTTTTGAATGGTCAGACGATTGCAAAGCTTCATTCCAGGAGTTAAAGCTACGGATCGTCTTGGCCCCGATACTTGCACTTCTAGAAGGGAATAAGGGATTCCAGATATTCAGCGATGCGTCCGACCAGGATTTAGGGTGTGTGCTGATACAACAGAATAAGGTGATATCTTTTGCTTCCCAATAGCTAAAGTCGCACGAGAAGAACTATCCTACCCATGACCTGGAGTTAGTGGCAATTGTGTTCGCGTTGAAATTATGATGTCACTTTCTTTATGGCATGGCATGCATGATCTATACGAATCACAAGAGCCTCAAGTATCTATTCACGAAGAAAGAACTGAACTTGCGGCAAAGGTGCTGGCTTGCACTGATCAAAGATTACGACTTAACTATTGACTATAATCCAGGTAAGAGAAATATTATGGTAGACGCTCTGAGTCGGAAGTATATTTCCTTGCTATCCATCAACCACAGACTGCTATGTGAACTAGAAGAGATGGGCATCGACCTTCGGGTTCGATTCAGGGATATGTAGTTGGCACAGATGCAGTTAGAGCCGAGCTTGCGGGAAAACATCAAGACCGCTTAGAAGGATGATCCGTACATGAAGAAAGTGCTAGAGCAAATTTCAATGGGTAGTGCAACTTACTTTGTTGTAGACGAAACCAGCGTGCTTCGATTGAAGGGTAGGTTATGCGTTCCGGACGATTCAGAACTTAGAAAGGAGATATTGACGGAGGCGTACTATACGAAATATACCATGCATCCTGGCAGCACAAAGATGTACAACGACCTCCGTACAAACTTCTAGGGGTATGGAATAAAGAAAGATGTGGCGCTCTTCATGTCACAATACATGGCCTGTCAGCAGGTGAAAGCTGAGCATCAAAGACCGAGCAGGGAGATACAGAACTTTCCCATTCCAGAATGAAAATAGGATTATATCACTATGGACTTTGTTGTTTGCCTGCTGAAGACGCTGCGGGAAAATGACACCATCTGGGTCATTGTTGATCGACTAACCAAGTCAGCGCACTTTATTGCCATTAAAGTTACTTGGAGCGTTGATCGCCTAGCTCAGATATATCTTGACGAGATAGTACGGCTGCACGGAGTCCCTGTATCCATCGTCACTTATCGGGATGCACGATTTCTATCGCACTTTTGGAGTAGCCTTCAATCGGCTCTAGGTACCAAGTTGCAGTTCAGCTCAGCTTACCATCCCCAGACCGACGGTCAAATAGAGCGGGTGAATCAGATCCTCAAAGACATATTACGGCTCTGCGCAATTGACTTAATTTGAGTTGGGGCGTTCATCTACCGTTGGCCAAATTTACATACAACAATCGCTATCAGTCCAGCATCCAAATAGCACCGTACGAAGCCTTGTACGGCCGGAAGTACAGATCACTCATTTGCTGGAATAAAGTTAAGGAACGGCAGATTCTTAGCCCGGAGCTAGTGGAACAGACCGTGAATAAGGTCAAGCTCGTTTGAAAAAGATTAAAGACTGCGCAGAGTCGACAAAAATGTTATACAGATGTCCATCGTCGACCCCTCGAGTTTTAAGAAGGCGATCACATATTTCATAATGTGTCGCCTATGCGTGGAGTTACCCGGTTTAGTACGAAGGAAAAGTTGAGTCCGAGATTCGTTGGGTTATTTGAAGTACTCAAACGAGTCGCCCCAGTGGCCTATCAGATTGCACTGCCGCTAGCGCTAGTGGGTGTGCATATTGTACTCTACGTCTCGCTGTTGCGGAAGTACGTGTACGACCCAAGCCACGTGGTAGATTTTGGTCAGCTTGAGCTAAAGGCCGATTTAACATATGTTGCAGTACCGGTCCAAATCATAGAATATAAAGATAAACTGCTGCAGAATCGAGCGATCCCTCTCATTCGCGTACGCAGGAGCAATCATTCGGTCGAGGAGTCGACCAGGGAACTTGAGTCGGAGATGAAGGAAAAATTTTCCTCCTTGTTCTCGTTGAGGTAGGTTCTATTCTTAGGTATCGAGGACGAAACTTTTTATTAGTTGGTTATGGTGTAGTGCCTCGTCCCTACATCGTGCCCCATTTCCATCCATGATGTGCACGAGAAAGGAACACTGTCGTTACTAATTCAGTCGGGACTGATAGATCGGGATCGATTGAATCGGTCGAACGAAAATGATTAAATTAAGATCCTTTTCTCATTATGGAAAGGATTCTTCAGAATCAAGTCCCATATTCAGCGGATTGCGTCTCAAGGATTGGCTCTGTGGATGGCTCAGGAGAGACCTCTCATTGCTCTATTTTTTATGCCGTAGTAGTTGTTTTGGCTTTGGTTTTCGTGAATGAATTTTCGTAAATATTTTCGATGGTTTTCATGGCTTGCATTTCGAAATTCGCTTTCATATTGAATTCCTTGAATAATACAGTATTCTAATAAGTTGCTTATGCCATTACAGGTGATCGTGTAGTCGACGTCTAAGCGCAGCCAACCAGTCCTTCGCCAGAAGCAAAGACTAAGGTGAGTGGCTGACCTCCTTTGCCTCGACCCTCTATTTCAAAATTGATATGAAACACAAAAGAATTGCTTGTCCCCATAGCGTAGAATTAATAAAATCAGGGCACAATTTTTTACGAAACACTTGCTATAGAATTATTTTACATGAAAAGTGATGCATGCTTTCTTAGGCCAGATTTACTTAGCCTATACAAACCAAATAATGAATCGATTAAAGTTTATCGCAACGATCCGGCTAAAGTGCATAAATGACTAAGTTCAATGAAAGGGGTCAGTTTCACACCAAAAGAGAAAGTTAAAGGTTCTAGAAAAGAGAGAATGTTTTATGAATCTGCAAAAACGGTCATTGGACAACTTATGCATAAGGGGTAGTTTCCTCGAACGGTCGCCTAGGCCAAGGAACCGATTCGGTCCGGGAGGAACGAGTATAGATAGTGCCAACAGGACTTGTACGAATGATTCAAGAAATTTCGAGTCGGGCTCGCTACCTGCCGGGAAAGGATCGTCTTCTAATACAGTTATCATCCACCATGGCTTGAAGTTACCAGTGACCTTCATATCCATTCACTACTTAAACTAAAGCAGTGACACAGGATAAATATGATAGCTGCTCAATGTATACAATTTTATATGCTTGCCTCAAAATATGTTAACATGCAAATCAATCAGGATGGTTAGAAAGATCACAAAAATAGCTAACATGTTTTATAAAACTGCTTGAACCAAATGTAGAGCTTGGGTTTAATTGGCCGCTCACCAGGAATCAGGAAGAACGCGCCAACTAGGTGCCAGGAATCAGGAAGAACGCGCCAACTAGCTAGGCGACTTTCATGCTTTTGAAGCTTCAACCGTGCGTTGACGACCCCGTCGCTGAACTTTTGAAGACTCTCCACAAGTTCGTAGAACATGTCTCAGCATCCCTCGCATCCAGGTGGCTGGAATACTTTTGTTGTAAATGAGGGATGTATGTATGGAACGGTTATCTCATCGGCACTCCTTTTGTAATCGAGTCATGTTGTAAAGCTTGCGTGACACGATTGTAATAGAGTCTGTAAATGATGTCTATTATCAATAAAAGAAGTAAAGTTTTTCTATCTAAATGTGTTGTCCAATTTGTCTGCACTCTTTCTTAGTTGACGTGTTTTGGATTACCTTATGACACTTGTACGATCGCAACCTAGGTTCATACGACATCACGCTCGAGGGACGACTATCGATTCTTCGGTATCGGGCATGACACTTCCGGTCGGACTAGCTGCCCACCGTCGAAGGGGAACCATTTAACTACGATGTTCGAAATGGCGTGTAGCCAGTGACCTTCATATAGACAAGTGTTATAGCTAACAATGTCTTATGCAGTATTACTCATAAATATACAGGGATGGCTATGGACCGTGGATAAAATTTACCAAATTGGTGAATAATATGAATTGGTTATCTTTCTAACATCAATGTGTGCTTCTTATGTTTCCTATTAAATATGAATTGTTAATGGACCCTAAGGCAAAATAGAAAGATCACAAATCAATAATGTACATTCACATAATTTACTACTATTGATTTATGGTGAGATTGGTTATGGCCGCTCACCAGTACATATGTGGTAATGTACTGAACCTCGTCTCCATAGGTGCCAAAAACCTAATGGATAATCTTAGACGCTGAAGGCTTGCTATCAAACTCTTTAGAAGCTTCACACTTCCTTGAAGTTTTTACTTGAAGAAGAAGGTTTTTTGCTGAATGTGGTTATTGCCGCATTTTAATAAAGGGATATGACGTATGGAACAAGTTGTATCTCATTTCAATATTTCTGCAAGTTGTAGCCAAGTTTGGCAGTTCATCTCGGCTATTTGAGAGCCTTATATTTTCTATGCAAAGTCATCAATAAAGAGATTATTTTAGATTCCATCTGTGTTCTTCAATTTCTTTGTGAACTTGCTGTAAAATCTATTCAAAATGTCTCTTGTATAAAATATACACGAGCATGCCTTGTACAAGTACAATTCCATAGTTGTACGACATCATGCCTTAGTGAGGACGAACGATTCGACGTGAATCAAAGCGAGGACGAACGATTCCACGAATTGGGGTGTGACAGTTTGGTATCAGAGCACGGCTTTACTTCCTTGAGAATTTCTTAGTTTTAAGATTTTGAAAACGACACAAGCTTTATTGCATTTTTGAAAAACTTTGGTTTTAATGTCACGAAATAAGATGTTCCATACAATAAGTCCATAAATATTTTATGAGACTAACAAACTTCTCTGTGTTGCAGAGATGACGAAGGCGGACACCACGAATAATGCGAGTAGCTCAAGGGTGGTAGCTTCAACCGACCAAATGGAAAGGATGTTGGCAATGATGGAAAGCTAGTAGAGGCAGAATACAAAACAATTTGAAGCCCAACAAAAGCAGTTAGATACCCTGTAAAAGTTCATCTGATCAGTGGTGAACAATGGGGCTCATGACACTCCAATCTCATGGCACTCCAATCTCAAGAGAGAGGGATATTATGGAGGCAGAGGAACCCCAGGCCCCTAAGAAAGCAAGTGCCATGACCGACATTACTAAGTTCAAAAAATATACAATAAACCATTCAAAGGGACGGAGGAAGCCACCATTGTTATGGATTGGCTAGTTGAAGTAGAGGATCATCTTGAAGCCTTGGGTGTTACTAGATCCAAGAGGGTATCGTGTGCGAAACTACTATTGGTTTTTAATGCACACTACTGGTGGCAAGGTTAGAAAAGGATCCTTGCAGTGGTGAATGGAACGACAAAAGTTACTTGACAGATGTTCCAGGAGGCTTTTCTCGCTCAGTATTTCTCCTCGACTGAGCAGCAAGCAAAGGATTTAAAGTTCCAAAAGCTTGAACATGGAAACTTGACTGTGAAACAATATGAGGCAGAGTTTTCAAGACTGTTTTAATATTCTATTATGGAGTTTACTGATGAAGCATCCAAGGCTCGTCGGTTTGAGCATGGCCTGAGGCCTGCTCTGAAAGCTCAAGTTGTGGTCCAAAAGTATAAGACTTTCCAGGAGTCTTATGAACACGCAAAGGAGTTGGACCAACACTTTCCTACGATGGTGCCAGTGCAAGTATCGGTACAGAATGTCAATAACAAAAGACTGAACAATGGTGGTGGATATCAGGAGCCAAAGCGCCAGAATCCTAGTGGCTATCAGCGAGCCAATCAGGGTGGACCATTATGCAACAAGTGCCACAACAGAGGACACTTTGCTAATGAATGTCATGTCCTAGAGGGTGGATGCTTTAATATGGTCGTATGGGCCATGGTTTCAGATACTTTCTAGGAGGGAGAGCCTATCAGAATCCTCCGAGGCAGCAGCATCATCATCAATATCAACAGAATCGTGGACAGGCACCACGGCCCCATCATCCGACACAGAATCAGAGACCCGATGCTCAGGGCCGAGTCTTTGCATTGACTCAGGAGGAGGCTCTTATATCATATACGATCGTGACAGGTATATTGTCATTTATTGGCATTCCTATACGTACTTTATTTGATTCTGTTGCCACGTATGTTTCATATCTGAATATTATGCTAAAGAACATAGAATAAAAAAGTCAATGCTGAATGTATATCTTAGTGTTAGTACTCCATCAGGAGTGGAGATGCCTATTAATATGATATGTACGGATGGTTACATATGTATCGGAGACAAGAAGTTATCATTGGATGTATTCATGCTTGATATCAAGGAATATGATATCATTCTGGGAATGGACTGGTTAAGTACATGTTGTGCGATGTCACAACCATATTTCTAGTTTGATGGTAAATTTGTCATTTTTGGGGTAATTTAAATTTATTAGTATTAATTAGAATTTATGGGAATTTTTAGGAATTATTTTGGAATTGTTTGGACTAGTTTGATTTTTGACTAGTATTGACCCTTGTAGACCAACCTAGGAGCTAACCCTAGTTAGTTGGACATGATTAGGTTAAGTGATTCTAGTCTAACCTAGTAGGACTTAAGTTAGTAGTTTTTGATGCATTAGAATTTGAATTAGGAATTTTGAAATCAAGTGATTTGAGAAATGGCTTGTGATTTCACAAGTCATTTTATGACTAAACCTAATAGGACTAGCTAACATAGCTCAAACCCTACCCTAACCCAACTTGGCCGGCCACTATGGATAACCTAGGGATTCCCCAACGATAAAATCCCTCCTAGATTTTAGGGCTAGCCTCTTTTAGGGTTTATCCAAAGTTCTAAGGAAAGAGGTGAGTTCCTATCCTTAGAAATTCATAATAAATCCATTTTAGGTCCTATTTTCCCCAAACTAGTTGCATTAGATCCTAATAATATTGTTCTTACTATTGGTATTGATTTTTGATAAGAAGGAAACAATTTGTGAGGTTTGGGTGGTTGAGAAAATCTTTCCATTTGAAGCTTTTTCATCCATAGCTCAAGAATAGATAATCTCTCCATTTCTCTATGGATTTTCATTTTGTCTTCATCAATAGGAAGCCCTAGGTGTCCTTGTGCTGTAGGAATAGGGTTTGCTCGATTTCGTGTCCTGTACGTGTCCGTATCGGATACGTATCAGTGAACATCATAGGTGTTCGACGAAATGCCACAAAGGGCATTTCGATCGAGATTTCAATTTGTGTTTGAATAAGAATGTTAGTTTTACTATTGCTTATGCATTTTTGATCTTCTGTGGTAGTGTTTGTGTCGCTTTGTGTCGGTTTTGTGGAGTGGACACACGCGTGCACACGCTCGTGCGCGTACTACAGTGCTCCCCTGCCTATCGGGGTCTGTAGCGGACACGACACGACACTTTTTGGGCTGAAACTTTGGTGACACTTAGGACACGTGACTGACATGACACAGACCAATTTTTAGCTCATTTTATCGAGCGGTTTGAGAGAAATCTCAACCGCACCGATTTCACACTGTACTGTACATTGTTGTTTATTGCCACTGATACGGGTCTCATGTTCGACCCTGACACGTCGTGGACATAGGCCAGTGGGCCTGTGAGGTAGCCCTATAGGTGGGCTACCCGTGTGTATGACCACGAGATTTCCTCATGTCTTATGTCGTGCACACGACACAAGTACACGTGTGCACGAGGCAGTGCACTGGACAGTGCACTGTTGTACCCGTTTGGGTTTTATTTTAGTTGGACACGTTGTATCCACTTTCATGGACACAAAACACTTGTGTAGCATACACTCTTTATGCTTAATTGTTACCAACCCCTGTAATTGCTTTTTAATTCAAATTTCATTATTAACTGTCATCTTTCCCATTTTTCTGAAACATAGTATCAGTTCCTGTTCCCAGTTTTGAAAACTAGAACTTGTCACCAGTTTAAACCATTTAGGCACTGTTAAATGTTGGGTTTTAGTTCCTAGATATGTACTCCTATATCTAAACTGTTAGTATGTCGATTTGGGGGTTGTTTCATGGAGTTTATGTTTTGTTTGGGGAGCTTGCAACTAGAGGACTGAAACTGGACTGATTTGGGGTTCAATAGAAACCTATGAGTTTGGTTTTGATGTGTTTGAAACACTGTTTCTTTTAAAACTGAGAACATATTCTATTAACATAGGTTTATATGTCAACCTTGGTGTGCACTGTATTTGCAAAACCTGAGAATGGGATATGCAGTACCTGAGTCCAGTTTCCTATTTGTTTGAACTGTGAACTGAATTGGTGTTCTTCCTATTTTGCTTTGGCACTCACAGATTTCTGAACCCTTCATTCCCTTTTTCTTAAAAACTGGTTTTCTGGAACTGTCAAGTTGAGAACTTCTTAGATTTGAATTGGGTTCATATGTAGATGTTCCTGTCATCCATACACCTATCTACCCACTGCTCCTATGCACTATCATGTGTAACACACAGGTACAATGTTATATATGTATACTATGCAATTGTGATACACTCTTAACTAATTTGATGTCAAATGGTCATGATAATTCCTGTACAACTTGTTAGTTCACTGTTTTGTGGTTCACACAGCTTTCCCTCTCATTTCCTGCACACACAAACTATGCACACCCCCTTTCACTCACTGTTCCTATGCAACATCACACACATACCCCCACAGCAGTACACACACAGTCCTCTCCTCTTTACTGATTTCATTTCCTGCACACTCTTTCCAGATTTTACCATCTAGTGATATACACATTGTTCATTATGCCTCAATGCATGTAGCACACATACACACACTACATTCCTGTACACTCTTACCACACACCCACACAATTTACACACACACACAGGCCTTCTCTCCCACTTATGCACATGTGTATATCATATATGAATACCTATATATATATGGTGTGTGAAATGTTTATATAGAATGTGTATACATATGTACTTGTGTGTGATGCATATCTATATGTATACATATAGTACTTAGCCTAGGTATATATAATGTTAACTCAAATGTATGTATCTATTTATAATGTAAGTTGTGTTTCTATATAAGTTAATAGAGTATTGTGAATAATTAATATATAGGAATATCTAATTGTGTATGTGTGATGCTAGATTGACCTAGTGATGTGTAGGACTACTAAGCTAGACTTGTTTAGACTAAAGTAGACTAGTTTGACCTAAATTAGACTTGGTTGACCTAGTTTGACTTCTAGGATTGACCAGAGTTGACCAAGAGTTGACTTTGGTCTAGATTGGCCTAGAATCATGTAGAATGCATAGTAGGGCTGCATTACACTATTCTGGACTTGTTGTGACTTGTGCTGTTCTGATTAGGAGCCAGACACCACTCCTTGGACAGTACGTTTCATATTGGACACTCAGATACCGGCGAGTACATTCTCTGATCATTTTATATCCTGCTTAGAATTATTTCTTGCAGTAGATTACTTTACTTGTACTGTCACGATGGTCACATGGATTGGTACTATATGGATCCTTTCTTGAGATGTTATCCTTAGGGAGCATCGGGTACTACGTGTTCTGTGCGTTTCACTTACATGGCGTATCACTATGCTTCTTGGTTCATTTGATTACTTGTGACATGTACCCTCATGATCACAGAGTCTCTTGAATCTTACACTGTTGGGTAACCCCCAGAATCCCCATTTATGGGACATCCATGTATCACCCTTCGGGGGCCGTGTATGGAATCATATAACATAACATGGCTAGATCCTTATGTATTGATTGGGGGCACGGGGGAGTAGAAGTGGACATGTGAATAATACACCAGTAGTATCTTCTTTGAATCATTCCGTAGTGTCTTCACAGAATCATCCCAGGCCATTTACATGTTCATATTGTACTCTGACTCACTAGCCACATGTTAGCTCTCTATTTATAGTAGATATTTCAATTACTGTTCTCTCTCTGTTTTTATACTGCACTTCTTTCAGTACTTGTAACTTACTTTACTGCATGTTTATATTTTCTAATCTGCTATGAATTGTTGAGATGTACTGTGCTCGCTCCTGTCCTGACTGGACCTGTTGAAATATTACAGAGGATGAGGAGGAGGCCTGCCTGGACACTTTCTACGGGACAGCTTTAGATGACACCTTTGAGCTGGACTCCCAGGAGGATCCAGCAGTAGCTGAGGATATTCCTCCGACTGCCTAGACTAGATTAGTTAGGCTGTTTATCTTTTATGTAGTCTGGAGGCATGTTTTAGTTAGACTTATTTGGAGTTCAGAGTTGTGTATATTCTTTCATCTGAGACCTTGTACTGTTGGATATTGCTGGGATTATCTTAGACTGCTTTTATCTATTTTATTCCTTGAGTTCTATTTCATATCGTGCTATCTCTTCCTTAGTTGTGATTGAGTTTACTACTGCTATGTCACCCCCATTCGGGGAGTATAAACTGTTTAAAGATATATTGTTAGATGTTTGTGACCTAGGACAGCGTTCTACCGCCGACACTGCGGCGTAGGCTGGACGTACCCACGTCTCGTGCCCTTACTCTAGGGTGCGGGTCGTGACACGTTTTTAGTGGTGGCCCATGTAGATCTAGATTAGAAGTGTGGTGGTACTCGAACTAGAGTATCACTACAGCCTGCTATAGGATATAGGATATAAATTTTTATGGTACTCAATCATATTAGGAAAATTTCTTTATTGCCATCTAAATTCTTAGTATCAGCTGATCCTTTGAATTATAATTGTCCGCCTTTGTTATTTTGCTTCTTTCTCTGAAATTGATACTCTTGTTTGTCTATCTTCAGGATGGTAGAGACTAGATCGCAGCGTACCATCCATGGGGATGCTGTGGAGGGGACTGCTACCTCCCAGCCAGCACGGCAAGGCCAGGGGACTGCAGCTCCTGCCACCTCAGCTCGTGTTGAGACCTCGGCAGCCGCAGCAGGGGACATGCATCCACCGGCTCGGAGGCAGGACCCGCCGATTTTCCCAGAGGATCCTTACCAGCAGCCACCTGCAGGGACAGTTGACGCCGTTCAGCTGTTGGCCTTCTTCAGGCAGTACATGGAGGGTCAGCAGACTCAGCAGCAGAGGCAGACGGCAGAGCTCACTCGAGGCATTGAGCTGGCAGTGACAGCAGTGGAGAGAGTCGTGGCTCAGCCAGCAGCAGTCCAGCAGCCGCACCAGCCACGGGAGAAAGGCATCCAGGACTTCCAGAAGATACACCCGAGAGACTTCCGAGGGACAGAGGGGATCCTGTATGCCGATGAGTGGATCGAGCATATGGAGGAGATCTTCAGGCTGGCGGAGATTCCGACGAGGCTCCAGATAGAGGCAGCGGCCAGTATGATACAGGATTTGGCCCGTACATGGTACCAGACCGACCCGAGGATCGGCACAGCAGGACAGATTTGGGCAGCATTCAAGAAGCTGTTCAAGGAGAAGTTCTTCCCGGAGGCAGCGCTGGGAGCCCTCGAGACTCAGTTCGAGGCCCTAGTCCAGGGGAGTCAGTCTGTGGAGGAGTATGCAGGAGAGTTCTGCCACCTGGGCAGATTTGTAGAGGACTTGTCGGAGACGACGAAGGCCCGGAGGTTCCGGAAGGGCTTGGTAAAGGAGGTCAAGTCCTATACCAAGAACGCTCGCAGTACTATATTTGAGGAGATCCTGGTGGATGCACTAGCTGCAGAGGATAATCTTGAGCTTAGTCTCAAGAGGGGGCGAGTCTTCCAGGGAGACAGCAGCAGCGGAGGACCGGCCAAGAGGCCGCACTTTTAACATCAGCAGCTGAGGCAGTTTCAGCCACAGCCGATTCAGCAGAGGCCAGCCCCTCAGCAGCAGCAGCCGAGGCAGCACCAGCAGGGACAGAGACAGAGTGTTACTTGTGCCTATTGCAAGAAGCCCGGGCTTGTCGCCAATGAGTGCCGGAGGAGGCTGGGCCAGTGCCTGAAGTGTGGTTCAGCAGACCACCAGATGTGGGAGTGCCGCTTAGTACGAGGAGGCCCGGAAGGAGGAGCCAGGGCTCCAGCAGGTCAGCATCGGGGACCAGCCCTGCCGACGCAGCAGCAAAGATTTATTCAGCACCAGCAGCAG
Source organism: Iris pallida (assembly GCA_029216955.1). Lineage (NCBI taxonomy): Eukaryota > Viridiplantae > Streptophyta > Magnoliopsida > Asparagales > Iridaceae > Iris > Iris pallida. The sequence goes on along the minus strand of JANAVB010016197.1, from coordinate 10,873,139 downwards.
GCCAGGGGAGGCCAGTAGGGGTGAGGATTCGCCATGGCAGCAGAGGATGTGGAGGTCATCGGGGAGCTGATTGCAGGTTCGATTCTTCTCGACTCCAGTCCAGCATTTGCATTATTCGATTTCGGTACTTCGCATAGCTTCATATCAGTATCTTTTGCGATTAGACACGGTATCATAGCTGAATCGTTGCCTAGGACTTACAAGATCACGATCGGGGGTGGCATTATCCTCATGAGTGATGTTTGTAAGGGTCGGAAAGTAGTTTTTGGAGGCCATGAGTTGGAGGTGAGCCTGCTCGTAATGCCATTGCCGAACTACGATATAGTACTAGGCATGGATTGGTTGAGCAGGCACCACGCCAGTATTGATTGCAGAGGGGGTAGAGTTCTGTTCAGAGCACCGGGGGAGCCAGAGTTCGAGTACTCCAGACGTCAGGCAGAGCAGAGCAGTGGAGTCTTCTATAAAGTCTCGGTCGAGGAGCAGACGATTCCACACCCCTTGATAGCAGAGTATATGGATGTTTTCCCAAAGGAGTTACCGGGATTGCCACCAGACAGGGACATAGAGTTCTCGATAGACTCGGTTCCAGGAGCGGAACCCATCTCTCAGCATGTCTATCGGGTGAACAACAGCGAGCTGGTGGAGCTGAAGAAGCAGATGGATGAGCTACAGGACAAGGGCTTCATCCGCTCGAGTTCGTCGCCATGGGGTGCACCAGTATTGTTCGTGCCGAAGAAGGATGGGTCAGTACGCATGTGTATTGACTATAGGGCACTCAACAACCTCACGATCAAGAACAAATACCCACTGCCGCGGATCGACGATCTATTTGACCATTTGAGCGGAGCTCGGGTATTTTCCAAGATTGATCTGAGGTCAGGATATCACCAGGTGAAGGTGAAGGGGGAGGATATTCCCAAGACCGCTTTCAGAATGCGATACGGGCAGTTCGAGTTCTTGGTTATGCTGTTTGGGCTAACCAATACACCAGCAGTGTTTATGAACCTTATGAACAAGGTATTCCAACAGTATCTGGATAAGTTTGTAGTAGTATTTATTGATGATATCTTGATATATTCCAAGACTGAGGAGGAGCACGAGGAGCATTTGAGGATAGTACTGGAGATTCTCAGGAAGGAGCAGCTTTACGGGAAACTCTCCAAATGTGAGTTCTACTTGGATCGGGTAGACTTCTTGGGGCATGTGGTGACTGGAGATGGTATCTCAGTTGACCCCAAGAAGATTGTAGCAGTTGAGGCATGGGCAGCACCGACTTCAGTTGCAGAGATCAGGAGCTTCCTGGGGCTGGCAGGATATTACAGGAGATTTGTGCAGGATTTCTTCCGGGTTGCAGAGCCGTTGACTCGGTTGACCCGGAAGAATGCTGAGTTTGTTTGGTCAGAGGTGTGTCAGGCAGCTTTTGATGAGTTGTATTTCGCCTTTCAATTTCGAGAACAAAATTCTTTTAAGGAGGATAGATTTGTCACTACCACATTTTTAGTTTGAGGGTAAATTTGTCATTTTTGGGGTAATTTAAATTTATTAGTATTAATTAGAATTTATGGGAATTTTTAGGAATTATTTTGGAATTGTTTGGACTAGTTTGATTTTTGACTAGTATTGACCCTTGTAGACCAACCTAGGAGCTAACCCTAGTTAGTTGGACATGATTAGGTTAAGTGACTCTAGTCTAACCTAGTATGACTTAAGTTAGTGGTTTTTGATTCATTAGAATTTGAATTAGGAATTTTGAAATCAAGTGATTTGAGAAATGGCTTGTGATTTCACATGTCATTTTGTGACTAAACCTAATAGGACTAGCTAACCTAGCTCAAACCCTACCCTAACCCAACTTGGCCGGCCACTATGGATAACCTAGGGATTCCCCAACTATAAAATCCCTCCTAGATTTTAGGGCTAGCCTCTTTTAGGGTTTATCCAAAGTTCTAATGAAAGAGGTGAGTTTCTATCCTTAGAAATTCATAATAAATCTATTTTAGGTCATATTTTCCCCAAACTAGTTGCATTAGATCCTAATAATATTGTTCTTGCTGTTGGTATTGATTTTTGACAGGAAGGAAACAATTTGTGAGGTTTGGGTGGTTGAGAAAATCTTTCCATTTGGGGCTTTTTCACCCATAGCTCAAGAATAGGTAATCTCTCCATTTCTCCATGGATTTTCATTTTGTCTTTATCAATAGGAAGCCCTAGGTGTCCTTGTGCTGTAGGAATAGGGTTTGCTCGATTTCGTGTCCTGTACGTGTCCGTATCGGACACGTATTAGTGAACAGCATAGGTGTTCGATGAAATGCCACAAAGGGCATTTCGATCGAGATTTCGATTTATGTTTGAATAGGAATGTTAGTTTTACTATTGCTTATGCGTTTTTGATCTTCTGTGGTAGTGTTCGTGTCATTTTGTGTCGGTTTCGTGGAGTGGACACGCGCGTGCACACGCTCGTGCGCGTGCTACAGTGCTCCCCTGCCTATCGGGGTCTGTAGCGGACACGACAGGACACTTTTTGGGCTGAAACTTTGGTGACACTTAGGACACGTGACTGACATGACACAGACCAATTTTCAGCTCGTCTTATCGAGCGATTTGAGTGAAATATCAACCGCACCGATTTTACACTGCACTGTGCATTGTTGTTTATTGCCACTGATACGGGTCTCGTATCCGACCCTGACACGTCGTAGACACAGGCCAGTGGGCCTGTGAGGTAGCCCTATAGGTGGGCTTCCCGTGTGTATGACCACGAGATTCCCTCGTGTCTTGTGTCGTGCACACGACACAAGTGCATGTGTGCACGAGGCAGTGCACTGGACAGTGCACTGTTGTACCCGTTTGGGTTTTGTTTCAGTTGGACACGTTGTGTCCACTTTCATGGACACAAAACACTTGTGTAGCATGCACTCTTTATGCTTAATTGTTACCAACCCCTGTAATTGCTTTTTAATTCAAATTTTATTATTAACTGTCATCTTTCCCATTTTTCTGAAACATAGTATCAGTTCCTGTTCCCAGTTTTGAAAACTGGAACTTGTCAACAGTTTAAACCATTTAGGCACTGTTAAATGTTGGGTTTTAGTTCCTAGATATGTACTCCTATATCTAAACTGTTAGTGTGTCGATTTAGGAGTTGTTTCATGGAGTTTATGTTTTGTTTGGGGAGCTTGCAACTAGGGGACTGAAACTGGACTGATTTGGGGTTCAATAGAAACCTATGAGTTTGGTTTTGATGTATTTGAAACACTGTTTCTTTTAAAACTGAGAACATGTTCTATTAACATAGGTTTATATGTCAACCTTGGTGTGCACTGTATTTGCAAAACCTGAGAATGGGATATGCAGTACCTGAGTTCCAGTTTCCTATTTGTATGAACTGTGAACTGAATTGGTGTTCTTTCTATTTTGCTTTGGCACTCACAGATTTTTGAACCCTTCATTCCCTTTTTCTTAAAAACTGGTTTTCTGGAACTGTCAAGTTGAGAACTTCTTAGATTTGAATTGGGTTCATATGTAGATGTTCCTGTCATCCATACACCTATCTATCCACTGCTCCTATGCACTATCATGTGTAACACACAGGTACAATGTTACATATGTACATACTATGCAATTGTGATACACTCTTAACTAATTTGATGTCAAATGGTCATGATTATTCCTGTACAACTTGTTAGTTCACTGTTTTGTGGTTCACACAGCTTTTCCTCTTATTTCCTGCACACACAAACTATGCACACCCCCTTTCACTCACTGTTCCTGTGCAACATCACACACACACCCCCACAGCAGTACACACACAGTCCTCTCCTCTTTACTGATTTCATTTCCTGCACACTGTTTCCAGATTTTACCATCTAGTGATATACACATTGTTCATTATGCCTCAATGCATGTAGCACACACACACACACTACATTCCTGTACACTCTTACCACACACCCACACAATTTACACACACACACACACATGCCTTTTCTTCCTCTTATGCACATGTGTATATTATATATGAATACCTATATATATATGGTGTGTGAAATGTTTATGTAGAATGTGTATACATATGTACTTGTGTGTGATGCATATCTATATGTATACATATAGTACTTAGACTAGGCATATATAATGTTAACTCAAATGTATGTATCTATTTATAATGTAAGTTGTGTTTCTATATAAGTTAATAGAGTATTGTGAATAATTAATGTATAGGAATATCTAATTGTGTAAGTGCGATTCTAGATTGACATAGTGATGTGTAGGAGTACTAAGCTAGACTTGTTTTGACTAAAGTAGACTAGTTTGACCTAAATTAGACTTGGTTGACCTAGTTTGACTTCTAGGATTGACCAGAGTTGACCAAGAGTTGACTTTGGTCTAGATTGGCCTAGAATCATGTAGAATGCATAGTAGGGCTGCATTACACTATTCTGGACTTGTTGTGACTTGTGCTGTTCTGATTAGGAGCCAGACACCACTCCTTGGACAGTACGTTTCATATTGGACACTCAGATACAGGCGAGTACATTCTCTGATCATTTCATATCCTGCTTAGAATTATTTCCTGCAGTAGATTACTTTACTTGTACAATCACGATGGTCACACGGATTGGTACTATATGGATCCTTTCTTGAGATGTTATCCTTAGGGAGCATCGGATACTACGTGTTCTGTGCATTTCACTTACATGGCATATCACTATGCTTCTTGGTTTATTTGATTACTTGTAACATGTACCCTCATGATCACAGAGTCTCTTGAATCTTACACTGTTGGGTAACCCCCAGAATCCCCATTTATGGGACATCCGTGTATCACCCTTCGAGGGCCGTGCATGGAATCATATAACATAACCTGACTGGATCCTTGTGTATTGATTGGGGGTACGGGGGAGTAGAAGTGGACATGTGAATAATACACCAGTAGTATCTTCTTTGAATCATTCCGTAGTGTCTTCACAGAATCATCCCAGGCCATTTACATGTTCATATTGTACTCTAACTCACTAGCCACATGTTAGCTCTCTATTTATAGTAGATATTTCTATTACAATTCTCTCTCTATTTTTATACTGCACTTCTTTCAGTAATTGTATCTTACTTTACTGCATGTTTATATTTTCTAACCTGCTATGAATTGTTGAGATGTACTGTGCTCGCTCCTGTCCTGACTGGACCTGTTGAAATATTACAGAGGACGAGGAGGAGGCCTGCCTGGACACTTTCTACGGGGCAGCTTTAGATGACACCTTTGAGCTGGACTCCCAGGAGGATCCAGCAGTAGCTGAGGATATTCCTCCGACTGCCTAGACTAGATTAGTTAGGCTGTTTATCTTTTATGTAGTCTGGAGGCATGTTTTAGTTAGACTTATTTGGAGTTCAGAGTTGTGTATATTCTTTCATCTGAGACCTTGTACTGTTGGATATTGCTGGAATTATCTTAGAATGCTTTTATCTATTTTATTCCTTGAGTTCTATTTCATATCGTGCTATCTCTTCCTTAGTTGTGATTGAGTTTACTACTGCTATGTCACCCCCATTCGGGGAGTATAAACTGTTTAAAGATATATTGTTAGATGTTTGTGACCTAGGACATCGTTCTACTGCCGACACTGCGGCGTAGGCTGGACGTACCCACGTCTCGTGCCCTTACTCTAGGGTGCGGGTCGTGACATGCGACGATCGACTGTGCGAAAAAGTGAGTTTTATTTTGTCTACTTGGAGAAACATAATTCTTTTACTCGGCCGGTTCGTCGATGAAGGCATCGATGGTGGTTTCGGCTATTACGGCCCGACAAATGTTATATTATGGCTGGAAAGGGTACCTTGCTTCTGTTCGAGACACACGCAAGAATGGTACAAACTCAGCAAACACTGAAGTCGTAGCAAAATTTCATGATGTGTTTCCCGACGAGATACCCGGAATGCCTCCAGACCGAGAGATCGAGTTCACCATCGATACATTTCCAGATACTCGTCTGATCTCAAGGGCCCCTTATAGGATGACGCCTGCAGAATTAAAGGAACTCAAAGTACAACTACTAGAATTGTTAGACATGGGATACATCAGACCCAGTGTGTCTCCGTGGGGTGCTCCGGTGCTATTCATAAAGAAGAAAGATGGATCAATGTGGCTGTGTATCGACTATCGCGAGCTAAACAAAGTTATAATTCAGAATAAGTACCCGTTGCCTCGGATAGACGACCTCTTCGACCAACTACAAGGGGCGTCTGTATTTTCAGAGATTGATCTTTGCTCAGGCTATCATCAGTTGAAGAACAAGCCAGATGATGTCCCAAAGTTTGCGTTCCGAACTAGATATGGACACTATGAATTTTTGGTCATGCCCTTTGGACTGACCAATTTCCCTGCTGCCTTCATGGATATGATGAACAAAGTCTTTCGACCCTTCTTGGATAAATTTTTGGTCGTGTTCATCGATGATATCTTAATCTACTTAAAAAGTAGAGAAGACCATACGAGACATTTGAAAACGATACTACAGATCCTACTGAAAAATCATCTCTATGCCACATTGAGTAAATGTGAATTTTAGATGAGTACATAGCGCATCGTTTCTAGGACACGTTATTTCGGTGGAAAGTGTGTCCGTTGACCCAAAAAAAATTTGAAGCTGTTGTGGATTGGAAACAACCAACCTCGGTGAGCGAGATCCGAAGTTTCCTCGGCTTGGCAGGCTACTATTGGAAGTTTATCAAGGGTTTTTCGAAAGTGGCAGTGCCTTTGACCCAGCTAACCCAGAAAGGAATAGCATTTTATTGGACTGATGAGTGAGAGGCTAGCTTTCAAAATTTGAAGCAACGTCTCGTGTCAGCTCTAATACTTGCACATTCCAGACGGCGTCGAGGGATTTCAGATATACAATGATGCGTCCGGATTAGGTTTGGGATGTGTATTGACTCGGAGAGGAAAAGCGATATCTTATGCCTCAAGACAGATTAGGCCACAGGAAAATTTTTATCCAATGCATGATTTGGAATTGGCAGCGATAGTGTTTGCATTGAAATTATGGTGGCATTACTTGTACTGAGTGGCTTGCAAGATCTTCACCGATCATAAGAGCCTGAAGTACATATTCACTCAAAAGGATTTGATTTTGCGACAAAGACGTTGGTTGGAACTCATAAAAGATTATGACTTGACGATCGCATATACCACAGGGAAGGACAATATGGTGGCGGATGCGTTGAGTCAAAACTTTGTGGGATCAATCAGTATTGACAAACGAATATTAGAAGAGTTAGTAAGCATAGAAATTGAGCTCCAAATTCGTGGCCGAAATGCACAATTTGCTCGACTTCAACTTGAGCCGAGTTTCTTGGAAAGGATTAAGACTGCACAGAGGACGAATGAGTTCTTGATAAAGCATTACACCAAAATAGACAATTTGTAACACTTTTTTTAAATTTGTAACGATTATTACCGTTACAAGTTGTGACGGTTATTACCGTGACAATAATTAAAAAACTGTTACAAAATAATATATTTTATATTTTTACTTAGTTTATTTATAGTAACAGTAATAACCATCCCAAAAAAGTATGATCCCTCCTTTATTTCATAACTTTTCCTCCTATAATTTCACTAATTCACCTATGAAAAGTGATATTCCTCCAATTGAAAAGTATTATTCCCCCTTATTTATTCATAAAATTCCAAGTCTTCCTCCTATTAAAACACGGATGAAGAAAATGAATATTATTTTCCCTCTTTCTCTTCCTGGATGTTGAGCACATTGCCCGCCACAACAGTCACAACTCCGGCTCCGACGAAGCACCGAGCACCACAAGGGCACCGGTGAAGCATGTACTCTCTCTCTTCTTATTCCCCCTCTCTTATTCTGTGTCAATTAGGGTCTTTCCATCTTTCTCTCTCTCTTATTCGTGTGTCAATTAGGGTACTCAACAGCTTCTAAATCATCTATGGCTGGAATAAGAAGATTTCAAAGGGAAAGAAGTGTGAGAAAATGAAAGTATGAGTTTTCCATATCTGTTAGGGTTTGCAAATTTGATCAGGGTTAGGATTTTGAATTAATCTTTGGTTTGTGACATTTGTTTACAGCATCGATCCTTTCTCCGAAGAGGAACTATGGAAAAACCCTAGTTCCAGGACTCAAGGCACTAAGGTGATGATCAATTCTTTTAATTTTTTTTTGTCTTCAATCCTTTGTTTTTAGATCTCGATTATATAGATATATTGTGACTGTTCTAAGACTAGATCTTTTAAACTTTTTGTGTCTAATCATTGTATTGATTTTCTTGTACTTCTCTCTTTATCTTTTTTTTTCTTTCTTTTGTAAATTGACTGCGTTATGATACTGGTAATACGTATTAGTATCAGTTCTGGTCCAAATCAACTGAAACCGAAGAAAACAAATTGACCAGTCAAGATTGCTTATGTTATACCATCAAGTATAAAGAAGCAAAAATATGATACTTTACTAGATATAATTATGAATAAAGTTGAAACAAACAGGCTTGGGTTAATTGGAACCGCAATTTGTTAGGACAGTTTATGCAAGATACACAAGCATGATTGACATATATTCATACAACAGAACGTAACTGATTTAATTTGAGATGATATGTAGCCAAGAGTTATGTCTGCAAAAGAGAAATTCAAGCACTATGATATTGTCAAAAGACAAAGTATTGCCATTGTAGGTACCAAGTTTTTTTTTATAAAACATTTCTGTAAAGAATGAAGATAAGTATGATAATACATAAACAAGTCGACATGGCTAGTACTTAAAAAATAATAAACGACCTACAAGGGCACAAGAATCAATAAAAGAAATAATATATGTAACGACAAACTAGGGATCGTGGTAACACAACTAACAGCTTTATTTTTATAGGATATAAGGTTTAGCTTGTCATCTTCTTCACCTTCCGATACAAACTATGTTGCACTAGTACAAGCACAGATACGGATAAGGACACGATACTAGATAAGGATATTTTTAGATAGATACCATATAATCGCTTACGTTACATAAATAAAGACATGGATATGGGTACAGACACGATTCGGGCACCCCTTTCCCTTGTCCGTGAACATAGATAACTATACTTATGTTGCCTTTTATATCCCAAGATAACCCAATTTCCATAATAAAATACAACCTAAGTCGGCACATTATGTGGATTAAATTGTTGATGTCTTGCCCACTAGAATTGTAGACCTGATTTCCAAAATGAGAGAAAATTCCTATCTCAGAGGAATTCATGAAAGTACATTCAGAGGAGAGGCATTTAAGATGAAACAAAAAATGATAAGAATAAGGTATTTCAAGCCGAGACAATGTATAACTATCAGATGCATTTGGGAAGTATATATTGGTTTATAAATAATTATGTATGATTGTGGCCATGTTTTGGTGTATTCTTTTGGTGTTTGCAAAACCTCTCATTATGCATGTATTTCTTCAAAGTTCTAATATTCCATTTTTTAAATAGTACTCTATTAGCTCTCTAGCATCCTTTTGTCGTAGGGCATTCTGATTCCATGATAGGATTCATTCATTGATCAGGATTGACCATCTGGTTCCTTCGCATATTTACTACATTTAAAAAGTATTTGCACGAGTAATTAGTGCAGTTGAACAAGCCAATTAGTTGTGACAAGGCTTGCTGGCTATGGCTTGTGAGTTATGTGATTGTGAAAGTGTTGTTTCTAATGTGAGTTCTCTATAACTTGTACTCAGAGCTTGCTACTTACAAGGTCAAGAGGCCTTCCTAAGTGTTTAAAGGATTAGGATTCTTCCTAGGATATATGGACACTCTAAAATTAATATCCATAACTACACTTACTTGATATGTGATGCTTGAGAGTAGATAACTCAGAGAGGAACCATGGAGGAGGAGGAGATATAAGAAGATGTATCCTCAACCAGGTCTGATGAATCTTTTTCAGAGAAGGAAGAGAAAAGAACCCATTACATGTATGCATCTTACAAGGCCTACCCTACTATACTACAGGCTGGTATATCTTTATCTTCGTTCCTATTGTAGATTGAAGTACCCCATTCTTCTTAACCTTCATATAGTTCAATGTCATTTATGTCATCCTTTTTGTTGAAAGTTTGGCTGATTTTCTATACATTGTTTTTCCTGGATAATACCCTTGCATTGAAAGTTTATGAATATATAGTACCCTTGCATTGAAAGTTTATGAATAAATAGTACCCTTGCATGGAATCAGTTTTAGTAGAGCATACCATCTTTTCAACTGTATTGTTAATTTTTCTACATATATTGGTATGCACTTTTTTCCATATTTCTATAAAATTATGAAGTATTAAGCTTCTCTCAACTATAAAGGACTTGAAATTACTATTCACAGATCATGTACCAAATTGGAAAAATAGAGGGATTTTGTTGTTCAATTAAGCTTATAACTTTATGATATATATATTTGGATTGTTTACAATTGTTTGTTCATAAGAAAGTGGTGACTAGCTTGGCCATTTCACAGTCTGGAGATAAACTGTACAATGATTCACTTGACAAAAAAATGACTGTCTGATATCTGATTGTCCCCACATACTGATGTCAACACCTCAATGAGCTTCTAAGTTCTAACTGCCCTCTGAAGTCTGAAGTTGTCACGGTGAGGACATGGTTGCAGTTGCTTAGCTTTCTAATGTATAAGTATTAATGAATCTAGAATTTAGCTTGAAATCTTTGCTTATTCAAGTTTTGTCTCTACTTCAAGAAGTACTATTGTAAGATGGGAAAATGCGTTAGTAACTTGTTGGAAATTCTTTCAAGATCTTGTGAACTCTTATTGAGGTTTGCGTTATCAGCATCAGTATCGGACCCTTCCTATGTGTATTGGTATCGACAGTTTTGAATTTTTTGGTATCAAAAAGCAAATGATTATAAATAAATTATTATGATAAGAAAAAATATTTGATGCATTTAGGCATAATTTTAAGTATTTTATATGTTGTTTCTTAATAGTTTTGAAATTGAATGAAAATAATCAACATTACTGTTTGGTTTTACCTAGGATCAATAATATTTTTCATTTACATGCTTTTACAACCATACTATGATTTTGCACCCTTGTTGATTTGTCTTTTTCATTCAATTTTCTCTACCGAATTGATTAGAAAAGAGACCCCAATGTCGATATAGATGTAGCCAGTATCGGATCGGGACATGCCAAACCGTATCGGTTTCGGCCTTATCGGATCGGTATCAGCCGGTACTGCAAACTATGCTCTTACAATATCATGAAGCTTCCATGATTAAATTGGACTTTGAAGTTAATAGAAATCCTTTTTGGCATAGTCAATTAAAAGTGTCATGGGGTTACATGATTTTCTACATATACTGAAAATTCTCTGTCATTAAAACACGGTTCATTTGGTTTATTAATTGTAAACATGTACAGTCATCTAATTGATCACTAATAATACCAATGTATTTCTTCTTCAGGAAACTGCAATTGAGGAGTACTTCAAACCAGTTGTTATGAGTGCTAATATCATAATGGAGATGCAACTTAAGAAAGATGAACAATAGATGAAGCTGATGATGAAAGCAGTCAAAGAAGAGGCTATGCTTCGGAAAGATATGACAGAGAAACAAGCCCAATAAAATAATATCGATCCAAATGAGCAGATCCAGCGTACAGAGCCCACCACCTGGGAGTGAAAACTAAATTAAATGATAATGACAATGAAAGCTCGAAAAGGGCATCAATGTAGAATCTTTCTGCAGAAAATATTGGTTAATAATGCTTCTGTTAACTCTTGTGAAGAATTTTGATGGATTATTTGCAGTATGTGATTTAAGGACAGGGTTGTAGTATGTTATTTGAGGACTGGAATGCAGTATGTGAAATCTGGAATACTGGAATATATTATGTGATTTGAGGGATATATGTTCCCAATATCAAAGAAAGAAGTTTCTAGTATCAATGTGATTATTGTTGAGTTTATTTTTCCTCACATTACTGTAAGGACCTCATTTCTAATACACTTGTGCTATCTTAATACTGCAGAGCTAGAACAATTATATCAGAGACATTCAGGATGGCCAGACATTGAAGATATTATTGCCCACCTTGTAAGTTCTTTAAGCTCACATTTTGTTATCAATCATTTAGAACTGGATATGCACTCAAAAAGGTTTAGAATTGAAAGAACTCATTTTATAAGTGGTTGCTGTCAATCTACATGACACTCTTTTTAGTCTCTTGGTTCATGCATATCTTAATATATTCTTTGGGTGTCATAGCAGGTAGGTACTGATTGAATATAGTGAATATAAGAATTCAAGTGGATGTTCCTAGGACACTTCCAACCTCACCTGTGTAAGCCACCACTTTGGGAGCTGGACAATATTGGAAGACGAAGCCGTGGCCTTGAAGGAAATATGAGGTACTGAGATCTACGTCATTTGCTATCTTCTTTTCCTTGATAAGTAAACTATCCTTATATTTTCTCTCCTGGCAACTTAAATGAGTAGAGAAGTTGTCTGTATAACATATGTTACATATCTTGGCTTGTGTAGGTAGTATCAGAACCTAAATACTTTAGAAATATTAGTGATATGCTTACTTCTTAGAATACTTTATGCTAAATACTTGGATCTTGCTTGATTTTATCTAACCTACCCGGTAATATGAAAATCACTTCTTCTTATATATGGATACAGTCATTCCAAAATGAAAGTTACTAAAATTTTCAGTTTTGAGATTTATTCTTGTGTAAATGTCATCAAAGTATTTCTTTCTATTATATATTTAACTGAAGAGTTTTAACATAAATTGGCATCCTTTTTGGTGTTCTTTTACCTTTTCTTTGTTTTTCTAGCTCTTTATTGTATGGACTTATGGCCCTTCTATCTTTTCAAATAATTTCTATAAATCAAGTTGAACAACATTAAATCTTTCAATATATTGTTAAATTCTCACCATCAGTAACCATGGCTAGCATTTGTCCTTCTAAGATGTGCCATTCACACCTTTTTTGGTTCCATTAAACATTGTATCCTTGTTATTATTTAATTAAATGTTATGTTCTTAGTATCAGTTTTAAGATGTATTCTTGTGTAAATGTCATCAAAGATGTAACATTGTATCCTCTATATATTTAACTAAAAATTTTAGTTGTCCCTTTACAGGTTCAACCCTATAATGTCTCCCAGAGATGGAGAGCATAATTATTGAAAGGTCAGCAGAAAATATGTGCATGTGTGCCTTATTTATGTATGCACACTTGTTAGTGTCATTACATGATATATTTTCACTTGACTTTCTACAATCATGACATGAAAGCTTTATTTGATCTTGTATATAATCTTGTAAGAAAACATGTTGCTTCTGGTTACAGGTCATTCAAAAGATCCTCATCAATGGAAATATTCTATGTAAAAGCAACACACATGTTTGTGATAATGTTGGGAGAGAGAACCTAGCTTTGTAGCTCAACATTGCCTTCAAAATGGCATATAACCAATAATTCCAAGGGTCCAGGCCAGAGATTTCAACCTATAGTTTGATGTATTGAACATCGTGTTGGTGATTCTTCTAATTTTTTTCAATATAGAATTATTTTTTGTACAAATAATGTTGGATAAATATATCCCTTTGTATAGAGAGAATTTTTGTAATACTGGATTTTTTACTGTGTTTGCTCAAGTAATAAAATGAGTTTGAGTGTTTTTTTTTCCTTTATGTATATATACCGAGAGGTTATGGTTTTCATGTATCAACATTCTATATTCTTTTGTAAAGATATTACGATATGTAACGGTTATTTCCATGACATCATTTGAAAAATAAGTGTTACAAATTAGTAAAATCGACAATTTGTAACACTTAAATCCGTCATAAAGTTTTTAGCCACCATGGTTTAACCGTGATAGAAATTTATATCATAACGGTAATTAGTGTCACAAAGTTTTATGTTGCCACGATTTAAAATGTTACAAAATTAGATTTTGTAACGATTATTATTGTGATAAAAACTTAATTTTGTCACGGTTAATAATGTGACATAAATTGTTACAAAAATCTATTTTTATCACGGTTACTACCGTGACAAAAAAATGTTACAAAAATTTGTAACACCTGATTAGTCACGAAAATTTCCGTGACAAAAATTATTGGTCACAATAATAAGTGTTGGTAATCGTTTGTTTGGGTGTAGTGTAGCGGAATGATGGAAAAGGGTAAAGCAGGTGACTTCACCAGGCACAAGGATGGTTCATTGCGACTAAAAGGGAGGTTATTTGTCCCAAAGGATGAAGAACTCTGGAAAAAAATCTTGACGGAGGCTCATTACGCCAAGTATTTGTCGCAACAGGGAAGTACAAAAATGTATAAAGATTTACGTACGACCTTTGGTGGCACGGAATGAAATGAGATGTAGCCCTATTTGTCTCATAATGTTTGGCTTGTCAGCGAGTCAGGACGGAACACCAGAGGTCCGACGGGGAGAATGGGATCATATAACAATAGATTTTGTAGTTGGCTTGCCGAAGATGTGGCGAGGGAATGATGCGATTTGGGTCATCGTTGATCGATTAACCAAGTCAGCACATTTTATCGCAATCAAAATTTCTTGGAGCTTCGATCAGTTATTCCAGCTATACTTGGATGAAATCGTCCGATTACATGGGGTACTAGCATTAATAGTGTTGGATCGGGATGAAAGATTCGTATCACAGTTTTGGTGTGGCCTACATTCATCTATAGGAACGCAATTAAAATTCAGTTCTGCATATCATCCACAAACTGATGGCCGAACCAAAAGGGTGAATCAAATTCTTGAGGATATGTTACAGCTGTGTACAATCGATTTGAAGACCAGTTGGGACACACACTTGTCGCTAACAGAATTTGCCTATAATAACAGTTACCAGTCGAGTATACATATGGCACCATATGAAGCATTATACGGGCAAAAATGTCGGTCTCCGATTTGTTGGGATGAAATCGGGGAATGACATGTACTTGGTCTGGAAATGGTGGAGTAGACCGTCGAGAAAGTCCGCATAATTCGGGAGAAGATATTTGTGGCACAAAGTCGACAGAAAAGTTATGCAGATACTCATCGACAACCGTTAGAATTCGTGGTAGACGACCATATATTTTTGAAAGTATCAGTGATGCACGGAGTTATACGATTTGGTGCGAAGGGAAAGCTATGTCCGAGATTTGTTGGCCTGTTTGAAATCCTTAAGCGAGTCGGCCCTGTTGCCTATCAGATTATGTTACCACCGATATTGGCTGAAGTGCACGATATCTTCTATATTTCTCAACTACGAAAGTATGTGCATGATCCAAGTCATGTGGAAGACTTCGATCGGTTGGGACTGTAAGCTGACTTGTCTTATGTTGATGAGCCCGTACAGATTTTGGATATAAAGTATAAAGTTTTGCGGAATCGAGTCGTTCTTTTGGTTCGAGTGCTTTGGCAGAATCATTCCATCGAAGAGTCAACTTGGGAGCTTGAAGCTGATATGAAGGAAAAGTTCCTTTATTATTCGATTTAGGTAGGTTTGTGTTTAAGTTTCGGGGTTAAAACTTTTTGTTAGTGTATTAATATGTAGTGCCCTGATTTCGTTGCGGAGCATGGATCGGGCTAGCGGCCAAATGGCTGCGTCGGACGAGATTGGTGAAACTTTACTTGGAGAAACTTTACCAGGATCGCGGGATAATGAATTGAGATCCTTTCCTCGTCATGGATTGGACTTTTTTGAAATGATGTCCAAGATGCAATGGTGCACATCTTGGGGAAGAATTCTATATAAGTGTCGCTTGTGTCGAGACCGTAGCCTTGCTAGTTTTCGATGTCACTTTCGTTGTTGGCTTTTATGTGCATTTTTGTGATTGTTTTCGATGAATATTTTTAAAGATTTACTTTCACTTTCTAAGCATTCATATCAAATCACTGAGAGAAAGAGAAAGAAGTATGCTGACTAGACGTTGGTGCCAATACAGGTACTAACGTAGTGAATCGAGCTTGATGTTGCATGAAAGACCTCTTTATCTCGACAATTCACTAATAATTGAGTGGCTTTGATCCTTCGACTATCCTTGATCATCTCGTATAACAAAGGATGACTTGTTATTGTGTTTGGTGCTTAATAAAAGATGCCTAGTAAGAACCCAGAAAGATAATAAAAGATAAATTATCACATGGCTAGGTTATGTTGCAAATTAAAATGATGCCTTGTATGCTACGATATGAATTGTTGAATAGGTGATACAAGACGGTAAGTATATCGGACTTCGGTTCGAAAGAATGGTAACACAAAATGAATAGTCCCTTATATGGATAAATGAGTATACGAGCCTTTGGCTCAAGGCAAGATGGTAAGATGGCAAGATGAATGAGAACTGTAGCTTATGTACTTGAATTCTGTTATCGTGCATGTATTTTTCTTATTTAGTTAAGTTACATTCACATGCATGGTTATGAATAACTTATGCACAAGGTATAGTTTCTCGAACGGTACTCCGAGGCCACGGAACTGATTCAGCCTAAGAGGAACAATAGTGCTAAAGTAGTAGCACGGTCTTTCGAAAATCTTCCAATCGGGCTAGCTACCCACCGCCGAAGGGAAAGCATTTGACTATGATGTCCAAGATGGCATGTAGTCAGTGACCTTCATATAGATAGGTGTCATAGCTAATAATGTCTTATGCAGGCAGAGTAAGTGTTACTCATAAATATACAGGGATGGCTATCGACCGTGGATAAGATTCACCAAATTTGTGAACAATATGAATTGCTTATGTTTCTAACATCAATGTGTGCTTTTTATGTTTACTATCAAATATGAATTGTTAATGGACCCTAAGGAAAGATAGAAAGATCACAAATCAATAGTGTACATTCACATAATTTACTACTGTTGATATATAGTAGGATTGGTTAAGGCCACTCACCAGTACATATGTGGTAATGTACCGACCCTCATCTCCATAGGTGCCGGAAACCTATTGGATAATCTAAGACGATAAAGGTTTGCTGTCCGACTCTTTAGAAGCTTCACACTTCCTTGAAGTTTCCACTTGAAGAAGAAGACATTTTGCTGAAGGTGGTTATTGCCGCATTTTAATAAAGGAATATGATGTATGGAACAAGTTGTATCTCATTTCAATATTTCTGCAAATTGTAGCCAAGTTTTGCAATTCATCTCGGCTGTTTGAGAGCCTTATATTTTCTATGTAAAGTTATTAATAAAGAGCTTATTTCAGATTCTATCTGTGTTTTTTAATTTCTCTGTGAACTTGCTGCAAACTCTATCAAAATATCTTTTTTGTAAAATGTATACAAGCGTGCCTTGTACAAATACAATTCTAGACTTGTACGACATCATGCCTTAGCGAGGACGAACGATTTGACATGAATAAAAGTGAGGACGAATGATTCCCCGAATCGGGGCGTGACACCACTTATGAAACATGTTAATTAGATTAGTGATTCAGGGATACTAAAATGACATTCATAGGCCTGCAACAAATAATAATGAGCTAATTAAGACTAGAAGATAACACTCCTATAATCCTATAGAAACTCAAAGGCCTCGTTTGGTTGGTGGAATCATGGGATTAGGAAAGGAAATTCATTTCTTTCCTATGTTTGGATGTCAAAGGAAAGCATGAGGAAAGAAAAATGATTCCCACATGGAAGGAAAATAAGGGGAAAAATGGTTCCCCCATCCAACCAAGGATTCACTTTTCTACTATAGGAAATTCACTTTTCTTTCTATGTTTCTTGTCCTCTCCAAACACCGAAAAGAAAATTGAATGGAAATTACAATTTTCCAAGGAAAGGGAAACAACAAGGAATTGATTTCCTTTCCTTTCTGCAAACCAAATGAGGCCAAATAGGTGATTAACAATCCAAGGATTTGAAGATTCACATTTATGAACTGGTGCAGTTGCATGCCAAATGGCAAGAGAGATTTGAAGATCGATACTTATTTTGAGTGAAATACGAAGATAATGCTACTTGCCCATAATACAAGGTGCAACTAGCAGTCACGGGCTACAGTCAGCAAATGGGAATGAATTTTGATAAAATCTTCTCACATGTAGTCAAGATGTCATCCATATGTGTTGTGTTAGTTTTAGTAGTGAGGCTTGATTTCGAGGTCGGAAAGATGGATGTCCCATCCTGCTCCCACAGAATCGATCGTCCTCGCTAGAGCGTGATACCGTGCGAGCCTAAGTTTCGCTCGCACAAGGCGAATACCATAATGGTCGATTCAACAGCTAGGTGATTGGATTGTCATACAGAAGTCTCGAAGCAGAATAGTTCAATAACATAAGTTTTACAGAAACAAAATATATCTTTATTGAATGACTAGCGAAATTATAGCACAAGGCTACGTATACAATCGTTCAGGCTCACTTTCTGTCTAAGTACAAGACACTCTGTACTCTCTCATCTCTCAATACAATGATGCATTTAGGCTTATAATTGAAGAAGGCGATGCCTGTACATTATGCCATGTATAGGTGAAGATTCCATCGCGGTTGTACGTCTCGAAACGCCAAGGAACTTCATGCCTCGACGTATCCAAGCGATCTTCGTTTCGAACGAGCAAGTACCTGTAACCTGCGCATAAAAACTGGTGGGGGGTCAGTACACAACCGTACTTGTAGAAAGTATCTCGCTAACCCATTGAAAACCAACACGTGTATACTACTTTATCCATTTGTGGTCTTTCTAATCTTACATTAGGATCAATTTTAAAACACATAGGCTCTCGGCCTATTTTGTGATGCAACAACATGACCGTGCTATAAAATCCCTTTGTATGACGACATCGAGGCCGTGCCTCGCAACTCAGTATGACTTAACCATATTCTTGCCCTATGGCCTTTTCCTGTTTCAAGCTCAACGACCCAATCACATACTTGTGAACTTTGTGTCATCGACTCAAATACGACACCACCTCTCATGCCGAAGTACGTGTTTCCATTGAGGCCAACTTTTAGGCTCAATAATTGTGTTCCAAAATGTGCATTTGCTTCTTGACCCACACATACCGTACATACATTTCTTGACTCAGTCTAGGGCATGCATGCGGATAGCCACTCTTATGCAGACTCATCTATAAGAAGGTCACTAGCAATTCCAGCTATACCTACTTAGTGCAATTGAAAATATCTATTTATTAAGTGTGAAGGCAAATCTGAGGTGTCACTACCACTTTTCTAAATTGGAGTAATCTTGTTGATTCATATTATATATATTATTGTGCATAATTATTTATTAATTTTTGGTGTAAGTTATTATGGTTAGTTGGCTAGCCAATTTGTTAGACTTGTCTTAGTAGACCAATTAGACTAGACATGACACTAGAACCCAACAATTAGAATGTTATGACACTTGGACCAATACTTTGGACTAGGCCCAATTAATCATTCTATTTACTAATTAGAGATTAGTTTAATTACCAAAATAGACTTAGAACCTTCCACTCATTAATTAGCTTTTATGATAAGCTTAGAGGGGCATATTAGACATTTTGCATTGCATGGAGTGACCTAACAAGTGGTCGGCCATAAGAGGGGAGAG
>JANAVB010016197.1:10816053-10848553 GCA_029216955.1 Iris pallida | reverse complement strand
AATTATTGGAGAGTATGGTAGAAAATATTTCCAGATTTCAAGAATTTATTTTAATTTGTTATTAGGATTTTTAGGGCATTTTTGGATTTTATGAAAGGGATTATATATATATATATTTTTTTTTTATATAAAATATATATATATATATATATATATATATATATATATATATATATATATATATTATATATATATATATATATTATATATATATATATATATATATATATATATATAAAGCGAGGTTGAAATGGGATAGTGACGGGGACAAAAACTCGAAATACTTTTATGGTTGCGTCAACGGCCGCAGACAGAAGCTAACGATTCACCATACTACGGACGACGAGGGGAACATCATCACCGACCAAAAGAGTATCCATGAAGCCGCTACGGAATTCTACTCCAAATTACTCACCAAAGAGGCAGTTCCACAAAGACAATGCCTTTCTTGATCAAATCCCCTGTCTCATTGATGATACCGACAACGCCCAGCTGGAACATCGCCCTACTGAACAGGAAGTGAAAGATGCGGTGTGGGCTCTGAACGAGCACAGCGCTCCCGGTCCAGACGGATTTTTGGGGGTATTCTTCCGCTCGTGCTGGGACATTATCAAACAGGACATCATCGAAGCTGCAATTGCCTTCTTCGAAGGAGCCACCTACCCCAAAGCCATCTCCAGCGCCAACCTGATCCTCATTCCGAAAAAGATAACCCGGAGTCCTTTCACAACTTTCGGCCTATCAGTCTGTGCACTTTCACTAACAAGATTATCTCCAAGATCATCGCTACCAGAATGGCGGGTCTTCTCCCCAAGATTATCTCTAACGAACAAAACGGGTTCGTCCGTGGGAGAAACATCCAAGACAACATCATGCTAGCCCAGGAGTTAATCACCTGTATGAAATTTTCTGTCAGAGGAGGCAACATCGTCGTTAAGATTGACATGGAAAAAGCTTATGACAGGCTGGACTGGCAATTTATGATCTGGGTCTTCAGGGTATTCGGTTTCTCTGAAACTTGGACCAACACAGTATCGAGATCCATCAGCAACTCATGGTTTTCCACAGTCATTAACGACCATGTCGAGGGATTCTTTAAATCCAGCCGCGGGGTTAGGCAGGGTGACCCTCTATCATCCACTATTTTCATCATTACGGCTGATGCCCTCAGTAGGAACCTCAATAACATGATTAGCGTCCCGTACCTCCAACAATACCACACTGCCAGCGGATGTCCTACCATCACCCATCTGGCCTTTACAGACGACTTACTCATCTTCTCTTATGGAGACAAAGGAACGATTCAAGTGGTCCACAATACCCTGCAGCGGTACTCTATCTGCTCAGGATAGAAAATCAACCCATCCAAAAGCGTCATCTATGCCCACCACAACATCAACACCGAGCATGCTAGCAGGATTTCCAACTTAACATCCTTCTCTGTTGATCATCCCCCATTCAACTCTCTCAGATGCCCCCTGGTGTACAGGAAATCCAATGACAGGATCTTCGAGAAGTTAATCATTAGAATCAGGAACAAACTTGAAGGGTGGCACAATGCCACCTTATCCCCAGGAGGCAAGATGATCTTCATTAAGCATGTGCTCAACTCCATTCCAATCCAAACTCTAGCCGCATGCTCCCCGCTATTGAAGGTTCTTACTTCGATCGAGCAGATCTGTTGTAACTTCTTTTGGGGGCATTGCAACGGCCATGATAAGCACCATTGGGTGAGTTGGAACTCCATGGCTCAGCCAACTGAGGTAGGGGGTCTGGGATTTACCAAACTCACCCATATCGTTCAGTATTTTTCAATGAAACTGTGGTGGCATCTTCGCACGACCAAGAATTTATGGACCAGATTCATGAAAGCCAGGTACTTCAAGCACATCCACCCTTCAAAGGCCACCTCCAATAGCAGATCATCAGCGGCTTGGCATCGTATCCTAATTGGACGTACCCTTGCCGAACAGGCTATCAGGCTACACCTGGGCACCGACAAGTCCAACCCATTCCGGAAGAGATGGACCGAGGACAGCTTGATCCGTAGCATCTCGGTAATCCCGAGAGACTGTAGGATCAAGGACATGTAGAACCACACTACCAACGTCTGTGACTGGGATAAGATGCGTGAATGGGGAGGCACCGACTTGGAGGATAGCGTCCGTCTTAGCGGTCTTAGGATCGGTCTCGCGGCCGATGCGTGGAGATGGTCGCTCGAGGCTTGCATTCTCTGTGAGGTCGGCTAGTTCCTCTCTCCTTGGGATGGGACAGCCTACTCAGATCACTGCTCACTATTGGTACACCTGCATCCCTAAGAAGTGATCCTTCCTCATATGGAGAGCCATGAGAAAGAAATTGCCTACTGACGATATCCTCAACACCATCGGGATTAGTTTAGCATCAGCTTACAATTGCTGTTCAGACCACCAAATGGAGACTATAGACCACATCTTTTGCCAAGGGAACATGCCTAAAGGCATCTGGAGGACCCTTAACCAGCGTTTCAGTATTGAGCCGAGTGGCGGACGCTTCTACGATCTTGCGGCTGATTGGGGCAGCCACTCCCACGGGCACCAGATCGTCGCTACAGCCGCCTCGTGGGTGATTTGGAAGAATCCCAACAAAGCAAGATACGAAGGCCATAATTTTCATGTCAACCAGCTCATTCGGGAAGTCTACCGCCAATGCCGCAAACAGAGTACCCTGTGCCCCCACTGCCCGAGCACATTCCGGTCGCCGTTCCAGAGCCACCCTGACCGTGTGCGTCGTCCTCCACCCCTTTTTCTTCTTTTTCTAGTATACTTGTATAGGCGTCCTCTTTTTGTGCCTTGTATACGCTTCAGGCTTTGGCATTTTGAGCCTTGATTAATATATCGTAGGGTTTTCGTAAAAAATAATAATAAAATATATATATATATACATCGCCATCAAGATCGACATGGAGAAAGCCTATGACAGATTGGATTGGCAATTCATGATCTGGATCTTCAGGGCTTTCGGATTCTCGGAAACTTGGACCAACACGGTATGGAGATCCATCAGCAACTCGTAGTTTTCCATGTTTATCAACGGTCAGGTCGGAGGATTTTTCAAATCCAGTCGTAGAGTTAGACAGGGCGACCCTCTATCTTCCACTGTCTCTATCATTGCAGCTGAAGCCCTGAGCAGAAACCTTAACAACATGGTCGGCACCCCAAACTTCCAACATTACCACACAGCCAGTGGATACCCTTCCATCATCCACCTGGCCTTCGCCGACGATTTACTTATCTTCTCTTCCGGGGACGTTGGAGTAGTGGAAGTGGTCCACAACATGCTACAAAGGTACTCCAGTTGCTCTGGCCAGAAAATCAACCCATCCAAGAGCATTATCTATGCCCACCATAACATCAAAAGAGAGCACGCCATCAATCTTGCCAACTTAACATCCTTCTCTGTGGCCTACCCCCTTTTCAACTACCTCGGTTGTCCCCTGGTTTACGAGAAATCCAACTCTCGCATCTTTGAGAACCTGACCGCCAGGATCAGGAAAAAAATTGATGGAAGGCATAACGCTACTTTATTCCCGAGCGGCAAGATGATCCTCATCAAGCACATGCTCACCTCCGTTCCCATCCATACCATGGCTACGTGCTTCCCGACCAAGAAGGTTCTTGACTCGATTGAACAGATCCTTTGTAATTTCTTCTGGGGACATCACAACGGCCTAGACAAACACTACTGGGCTAGCTGGGATTCCATGGCCTATCCTACCGAGGAAGGGGGTCTGGGATTTACTAAACTCACCAACATCGTTAAATCCTTCTCTATGAAGTTGTGGTAGAAATTATGCACGAGCAAGAACTTATGGACCAGATTTATGAAGGCCAGGTACTTCAAGCACATCCACCCATCCGTGGCCATCGCCAACAGCGGATCCTTTGCAGCTTGGCGGCGCATCCTTATCGGCCGTGACCTCGCCGAGCCTGCGACGAGACTCTACTTGGTCTCAGGAGATTCGGACCCATTCATGGAGCGATGGACTGGGGACATGCTTATCCCGAGTCTCACGGAGACCCCGAGAGGTAGTAAGATCAGAGATTTGTGGAACCCCCGTTACCAACGTCTGGAACTGGGAAAAAATTCGTGAATAGTCCGGTAACTAAGCGGTAGACAGCATCAGGCGGAGCGGATTAAGCATCGGGAGCGAAGCAGACGACCTCAGATGGACTCTCGAGGCCTCTGGGGCATTCTCGATGAAGTCGACGGGAGCGTTGTCCAAGGGATCGGGCAGGCGCAGCGCACCCTCGCCTATTTTTGGCACACCTGTATCCGAAGAAAGTGGTCCTTCCTTATGTGGAGAGACATTAGGAAGAAGCTGCCAATCTACAACTGTAACACCCCAGAACCAGAATACTGAAGAGCGGGGGCGTACATAGCCAGCTACGTGTATTGAAGTACAACCCACCTCAATCGCTATACGGTCACGGCTGTCAAGATACATGAGGGTTTAACTACAAGCCAACAGTCTTCTATGGTCATGAACAAGCCTATTGTCTCAATCTCAAGCAAGCAATAATAGTTACAAGATGTCAGATCACCAAATATATAATAGCAAGGTGTCCCATACATTACATATTCGGATGATCATGAATCTAGTCAAAAATGACAGGACTAGCAATAGTTTCAGTCATACATGATCAACCTAGGATTTGCCAATCATGTTACAGCCCGTAGGCAGACAGTAAGTAAAGTTGCAATACGAGCTAACACGTGCTCGCTGGCTAAACGTCTCAAAAGAATAATTTTACAATAAAGTGGGAGGACAAGAAGAAATCCACTCGTTGCCAAGGTTACGCCTGGTAGTCACCATCTGGCTGGAAGACAGGTGGATCCTCTGGTGCTGCTCCGATATCTGACCACACAAAACTAGCTGGGTCAGACCCCAAAAAGAGCAAGTGCCACAAAGGAGGCTTCACTTAGGAACTAAAACCAGCATATCACAATAGAATATTAAAGATAATAAATAAAGAACTGATAATAATAGAGATAACAACAGTAAACTGAGTACGAGAAAACCATTCAAGTAGCCAGGTCATAACCCGTAAACCAAACAAGGACCGAGGTTGTAACCCTTCCCCTGAATAGAAACCCGTCTCAAATACTATTGATACAGTGAAGGCAATAAACGAAGAGAGGACACAGAACTGCTCCGGGAGCCCGGTTACAACCCTTAAACCAACCAAGGACCAGAGTTGTAACCCTTCGCCTGAACAGAACTGGACCCCCGATCGTTATTATTAAGGCCAGTATAAATAATCATGGAATTAAAGTAAGGTAAAACATGACGAACATGGCATGGGATTGTAATAAGACAATAACGAAGAGAGGACACAGAACTGCTCCGGAAGCTAGGTTACAACCCTTAAAACAAATAAGGACCAGGGTTGTAACCCTTCGCCTGAACAGAATTAGACCCCCGATCGTTATTGTTAAGGCAAGCATCAATAATCATGTCATGTCATAATCTTGAACAGGATCAAGATAAGACTAAGCTGGAATAAACTCCATCCAATCAATCACGGCCAATCAAGAGTACATCTTGATACTTTTAACTAACTAGGGTTATCATAGACCTAGTTACTAGCAAGATGCAATGAGATTATCCCAACAGCCACAAGCCCTACAGACCATTCGGTTATCTTGGTCGAATCTCCTGTTTATGAAGAATGCAACACGTGACTGTGTACTAGAAATGTGCCCTACTCGTCGGTAGGCTATAAGTCCACTTAATGCGCCCAGATTACGGAATTGCCTGTAGCTGGAAATCTCTTCATGTCTACTGAATTATTCTAGTTTATTAGTCTTAGTCAATTACTGTAGGTATCCCTGACCGTGGTACTCAGGGATATCTATCCTAGACATGATGCAAGACAGTACCAGTCTATTTGTACAAACACAATCGGCTACGGTGTCCAGGTGTAACGCCCCAGTCCCAAAATACGTAGGACTAGAAACGTAGACATGCCAACTGTATTCATACGAAGTATACTCCAATATATGGAAACCTCGTATGGATACATAAGCTGTAAAATGCAGTAGAACCATAACTAATCTCATCCACACAGAATAAATGAATAAAAGATCATATAATGAGAATGAATTTGTCTTGATACAATATGTTGGGCGGAGACAAATCTACTACCAACAAAATAAGGAAAAGTACATAAAAAAATGAAATAAGTGGCGAGCGAAGCGAAGACGATCCAAATGCAATCATCCTCGAAAAAGAAGATTACGGCTAGAGCTAAAGCACCTGCAAAACACAATAGCACACACCTGGCAAGACAACCAGGTCCTCAGAGGGACGTAACAAGACACATAATAGCATGCCATATAAACTGAATAAATATTGCTCAATAAATAAGTCAATCGAATTTGTAACATGGTCCAATACGCACCTACTGAACGAGCGTACCATCCTCCCAACCAAACAAGGACAGGAGATGGTAAACTAATTCACGGCGACGTATCTTTCCATGCTATAAATCCAATATGGTATCCGGACCCCAACAAGGTTCAATACCTTCTCATCGAAGTAGTAAGTCACACCTACAACCAAACAAGGACAAGATGTGACAAACTAATCCGCGACAAGTTATTGTTCCAAGCCACGGTTAGATACAAGTACCCAAACCAAAAGTACTCGTACCTAACGGATAGGGTAGCCTACCATTCTAAGTGAAATATTGTTAAGAACAATCCTTCCTACGCATGGACCCTGGCTGAATAGGATCGGCGTAGTCCCCCTTTGGACACCAGAGGCCCCATCAGGAAGAGCATGACGTTCCGCAGAATCGTTAGTGGCCGTCAGTAATCATGGGTCATCAACCCCGTATCTCCAACGGAGAGTCCGGGTCACAAAGGAAGTGCATCGAAGCCCATACGCTAAGGAATTGTCCTTTCCGCCCAATGCCTACTATGTTGTATCCACAACATTAACCTCTATAACCGCTAAGTCAAACTAGCATGCAACCTCTATTAGCGGTTATTCCTACCGCACGGCTTGTACGTACTGGTGGCCAGCCAATCACGCACTTTCGTGTTCTACATGCGACACACAACTTCGTGTTTATAATGTGTCAAGGCCAATGAATGCAACACACAAGGTGGTCCCTTAAATCTAGGTTTAATTTGTAAGAAAAATAATACACAGCAGGAAATACAAATGAACAGTAAGTTCTAACAGTTATGCCATGTATCACAGTTTATTTTGCATAAAGAAAATAAGTAAATGCATGAAATATGAGCTAAAATAATTAAACAGCGAATGGCAAGGTGTCTTGCCTGGTAGGACGCCTGGTGTGCTGCGATGATCAAGGTGGCACGATCTGCAACTTCGGTGCAACAACTATATATGATGACCTCGGGTGGTGGCACGGACAGTTCCATTGGGTCCAGAAGGGTCAATTTAGTTAGGGTTGATATGAGGACGTGCCAAATTTGTAAAGGACGAGAATTATGGCTAGTCGAGATGAGAGACGGAAATCGAAGGAAATAAAATTAGAAAACTATTTATAATACTTTGAAAATTGAGTTTTATTTAAAAACTTAAAATCTAGAAATCCTTTTTAGGGCAAAAACTCCAAGTTTGTAAAAATAAGTTTTAGTAGGAAACTATATATTTTTATTTAGCCAAAATTTATAAACTAGAAATTTATAGTATAATTTGGTGACTATTTTTGGTGGACCAATATATCCTTAGAAAATACAAAAACCAAAAGGAAAACAAAATAGAATAGCTAGGGCTATAAAAATAGGTTTTGTCAACGTAGTATTTTTGGTAAAATCTACCTTTGAGAATATTTGGAATAAGGTTTTCATAGAAATTACTAAAAGTAATAATGTTTGCAAGGAAGTGGTTTTAGCAATAAGAGCAAAATTAATCATAATAAAATACTATGAATAATAATAATAATAGGGGAAAATACTTGTAACCATCTACATAGTAATAATAAACTAGTAACAATGATTTAAAAAGATGATGATAATAATAATAGTAATGATAACAGAAAAATAATGATTTTAATAATAAACCACAGAATTAAAATAATAATAATAATAATAATAACAATAATAATAATAATAATAATAATAAATAAAAGAAGAAGATAACTAAACTTAAACAAAAATAATAAAAGAAGTAAAAAATAAAAAAAATAAAAGTAAACACAGCTTTCTTCTTTTGAGGGGAGAGAGAGAGAACAGAAAGAAAAAAAAGAAAAATGAAGGTGAGATCTCGAGAGGGGTTTCGCACTGGGGCTGCTCCGGCGTGGTCGCCGGCGGCGAAGCGCGGAAGGGGAGCAGAGGAAAGGAAGTAGGAAGAAGGGGCACGGAGCTCGAGCACGCGGCGCCAAAGGGTTTCTTGGAGAACGCGACGGAGGAAGCGGAGGAGAGCTCGGCCGGCGGAGGCTGGGCGGTCCGGCGGCTGAGAAGCGGAGGAGGAGATGATGGGGTCGGGTTCGGCCGGTCGGAGAGCGCGGCGGAGGCACCGAGGAGGATCGCACGGGGAGAAGGGAAAGAGGGCGGCGACGGCTAGGGCTGAATGACGCGGCGAGGAGGGTTTGCTCGGCGGAGATGGGGGCGGCGACGGCGCGCACGCAGCGACGGCGGCTAGGCGAGGTGAGCGGTGGTGGTGAATTTGATTTAGGTTTTTTTTCCTATGTTGTCGTGGTGGCGCCGGCGATCGCCGTGGGGGTGGTGATGGTTTGGGTATGGGCTGGTTTGGCGGTGGTCCGATAATTGGCCGAAGAGAGGCGGCCGGTGGACTGGTCGGAGTTCGACGGAGGGTGGCTGGAGGCTGGGTACGGTGGTGTTTGGTCATGGGATAGGGTGGTGATGGCAGCGGGTGGTGTTGGGGATGGTGACGTGGTCGGGGGTTCGGAG
Organism: Iris pallida; assembly: GCA_029216955.1. Lineage (NCBI taxonomy): Eukaryota > Viridiplantae > Streptophyta > Magnoliopsida > Asparagales > Iridaceae > Iris > Iris pallida. The sequence goes on along the minus strand of JANAVB010016197.1, from coordinate 10,839,625 downwards.
TTAGGGGGTCGGGTTTGATGGGGTTGGAACGACGAGGGTCGACTGGTTGTGATGGTCGACGATGGAAAAAGGTCGGGGTTGTAATGCCCCGCTCTGCACGAGGCATTTGGTTGGCTTGTTGGATGGGATCAGAATGTTGGACCGTGACTTATGTTGGAGATCAGGAGAATTGAGACTGATGCAGTCTTTCTTAGCTAGCTAGATGGAATGGGTATTGGAATGTGGCTCGCTGGTGGAGCTACGCTTGATGAGATTGGAGCAGGAAGACCGTTATATAAGGTAAGTGGAACTGTCCTCCTTCCTCCTTATTCCCGCATGCTTAATAAATGGAATAATGTGATGCTATGAATATGTCCCTAATGTCTCTTACCTTGAATGTTGAATAATTGTGATACAATACTTTAGTTGCTAATTCGATAGAGATTCATATGCTAGGAATCCTTGAATGAATAACACATGAACTTTGAATTGCTGAACGAATCACACTCGAACCACTAATGTAACATGATGCCTGAGATTGAATCGATAATGTCCCTGATGCTTAAGATTGATGAAATGAATGAATCACTTGAATAATGAAATGCTGCGTGAATGATACATGAGAAAAGAATTGAATATGTTATGGTTTCTATTAAATAAATGAAATGCTACAGGTCCCTTTGAAATGAATGAATACGGTTGTTCCTCCTTAGAAGGAACAAATGAGAAATGTTGTAATGAAGCAATGAATGAGAATTGATGAGGCTTGGGATCGTTGAGATCACCAAATGAAATGATGGTAATATTGGGAATGAATAAGTCATTGAACATGACTTGAATGAGATAAATGATGATGCACTGTTGTCTTTACTTCAATATTTTACCATACATTTTATGTTCACGATTGAGATGGACACGCATTCGCATGGTCATAGGACAACTTATGCATAAGTGATGGGGATATGTTTTCTCGGACGGTACCCCGGGACGTTAGGGCGACCGATCCGGCCTAGGAGAAAACATTGGCGTGCCAGTAGGGGCACGGGTTCTGCGAGGCATCCTTTGGGGCTAGCTACCTTCTCTGGAGTCATCGCATTACCAACGAAGACCTATATGGCAACGTCCGTATGGTTAAACACCAGTGACCATGTAGTCAGGATGCATGCTAATGAATGTCTTATGTAGGCAGAGTAAGTATATCTGCTAACCTGTATTTGATGCAGGTATGAGGGAGTCGGCTATCGGTAAGAAATCACTTAAATGTGATAATTCAATATATGTGTTGGTTTAACTTGCATGCTTACGTTCCAAATAAGTTTGATGATGCTGTATGTAGCCTTTCAGTATGTGATCCTGCTTAACATGTTAAGTTCAGTATGCTAAGAAAGATGCCTTGCTAATCATTGCTCAAACACAACATACATGCTAAGTGATGCTTGAAGTGAGAACTGTCATAATGTTTAAGATGTTAATGTTAACGATGCCCCAATGATGCCTTTTCATGATAACACCTAGTATGCCTCAATGATGCCTTTGCATGATAGCACCAAGAATGTTAAAAAGATATGTTCACATGAATGCTACAAAGAATATGTTTACATGCTTCACTCTGATTATTGCCCATGAACTGTAAACTGATGCTAGGCCCCAAGTAGAAAGACCATTCTAATAAATGTTTGCTTAAATGATCACTTTAAATGTTGGTTTATGCGAGTGGGTTGGATTCTACTCGCCAGTGCATAGATGATGTGCTGACCCACGTTTTGTGGGCAGGTGCTCTTGCTTGGAATATTCTACACACGAAGATTGGCTTGATTGGTTCCGCGGCATCGAAGATTTGTTGGGCATACAGAAGCTCTCCTTGTACAAGATGATGTCTTCTGTTTATAAAGGGCATAATGTATGAAACATTGTAATCAGTTGTACCAGTGAGATTGTAAGCCAAGTCGGTATATCGAGTTGTCTTCCATTGTATCCAAATATCAAATGTAAGCTGTATAGCATTGTTCAGTTGGTTTCCAATGTAAAGAGAGATGTACTGTAATCATTGTACTTCAATACAAGTCTTGTACTCTTCTTCAATTATCAATAAAGAGAATAAAGTTCTATATATCTCTGTGTGGCTTCAAGTTACTCTTTTTCTCCGCTGCTATAAAGAAGTGATGTACTTCTATTCAATGAGAAAGATTGTCCTCACTAACTTCAATTTGTCTGCTTCTGCCGCTGCGATGTGTTTCTATTTGAAGATAATCGATTATGTACCATCTTTGCCTAGTACAAGTGCAATACCAGACTTGTACGGCATCACGCCCAAGCGAGGACGATCGATTCCAAGAGATAAAATATGTGAAGAAATGACTCTACGAATTGGGGCATGACAAATTGGTATCAGAGCACGGCTTTACGTCCTTGGTCTCTTCTTTGATTCATTTCAAATCAAAGTTGCATCGATGATTGACTAAAGTTGCTTCCACGATCACTCAACGTTGCTTCCGTGATTAAATCAAAGATTGCTTCCGCGATTATGCTATTGTTGTCCGGTAATCATCCTTATGTTATCTGTGCTTGAAAGTTTATTGACCCTCTTGGCTGCTCACTGGATGTTCCATACAATAAGTCTATATACATTGTGATACCCCTAAATGAATGATTGTTGTTGGTTTGGACACAAATAACCTAACAATGACTCGATGCCATAGTATGCTATATTGTGAATGTTGTTTGGAATGCGGGAATAAAAGAAAGGTGGCTATGTATGCTGCGACAAGATGAGAATTGCATGTGATGTTGGAAAATAATTGTGAATGAAATAATTGATGGATGAGTTTGACAGAACTGGTGAATTGACTCATGTGTGTTGCTAAGTGCTTTAGAGACGCTAAGAATGTTGGCTTATACTATTGAGACCCCGAGATGTTGGCTAAGTGTTGTGATCATCATAGATCACGAATGTCTGGAATAGAATTGAGTTGGTATTGTTTAAGGATGGCTTCATTTCTGAGTGGTATATTGCCTCTACCACCTCAGAACGAGATGTATGTTGACCCTTTCCATGGGATAGCAGTGAGACTATCTGTGAGTACTGGGTAGTGCCGAGACTTAGCTGGGAGTTATGTATTGTGGCTAAATGACTCGAGTGTCCCTTGACGGTGATGTTATGTTGGATAGCGAGATTGTCGAAAATTGTAATCGGTGGCATGGTTAGAAATTGTTTAGTCGAGTGCTGACTCAGACTAGTAAGACCGTTAGTATGCTATGAGTAAATGGATTTGGCTAGAGAATGTTGTGGCTTAGAATATCTGAATGTTGATTCCGATTGGTTGGATGCAAATTATTTGTGGCTAATACAATGTTGATTGCTAAGATGAAAGTTTTGGAAAAAGTTGTCGGTGACCAAAGGAATATTAGAGATTTGTGCCTTGACCCTAAGGTGTAATAGATGTTAACCCATCTAGATCACCAAAGGATATTCGTTGCTTATGCGCATATATGCTCAAGAATTGAATCGTACCAGAAAAGTGACAAGTAGCAACCCTGAATCCTTGTGTTGCATAAAGGATGGTTAATTGATACATGAATTATCAGATTGAATGGAATGAACTACTCGACCCTTGAGGTAGAGAATTTTAAGAATGCTCATATAAGATTTTGACGGCTGGAAAAGGAACAAAATTTAAGAATGCCCGTAAGAGCGTTTAATGATTGAGAAACGAATGGGAACAAGAAATTTCAAACGTGTTGGATAATGTCGGTATAGGTGATTGTTGGTTGGGATATAGATTGTTGGCTTATGACTTAGTGGTGCAACCTTGTCATACAGACCGAATAGTATGATTCTATAGTTATATTAAAACTATCGGAATCGATGACCCTTAAATAGTTAATCTTGGTTATGGGTTTATGTGGGTACGAAGGAATCGGACCAGAAATTGAATTATTGGAAATTTACTTGATGGATTATTAGAACGATGAAGATCGTGTGTCGGATTTGGAATTGACCGTAATGTTGATAGATCGATTTTAGTCGATTGTTGGGTAAGTCTAGAATGAGCCTCTGTGGGAATTATTTCCTTGAGGAAGACCCTGAATAGATAAACTTGACCCTAGCGACCAGTTGATGATTTACCAATTGCTGGCTTAGTCCAATTGGCGATTCATTATTCAGACTGAATTGATACCCATAGGTTTGAGTAGAGTTCCTTAGAACTGCCGGTTGCTTGTTGGCCCTAAGAAGCAGAAACTAGTTTAACCCTAGTAGCCGTCCACTCTAGGGGAATCACCTGAATGATTAGGTATAGCTGTCGGTATAGCTAACCATTGAGACTGGACCGAATAATAGATGGCCGTTGGCGACCCATAGAATGACCTTGTGGCATTGAACGAGAGATGGTGATGAGTATGATCTAAGAATGATAAGTTGTAAGTATATGCTCCAATATGAACCTTAGAGATGTTTGACCCTTGAGAATTATGTGTCGGCCTATAGCGGGAAATGGAATCGTGGGATGAGACTTGATTTGTATGTATCGAATAGTGAATTATTATATGAGATGGAATTGACTGCTCATGACGGAAATGTTGGATAAGTATCTATAGTCGGGTAGCTGGGTTAACCTTGACTGTTGCATAGAATTATACCCTGACTCGGATAATCGATAGTTGGTGATGTTGGATTGTATCTTTTAGAAAAGATGAATTGCCTCGGTGAAAAATGTTGTTGGATTTAGGAAGGAAAATGATTGTTGTTGTGAAACCTTGATATGATTGGCTCTAAGTTAGACCCTTGATCGAATGTTAGAAATATTATGCTTGGATGGAGATTTTCCCTGATGTTAAGTGGTGGCCTGGAAAATAGTGATTGTGGCAAAGTGAATAAAGTGATAAGTCAATTGAAAGGATACTAAGTCTGATTGGGAAAGAGAGTTATATCGTGGATGATCGAATTATACTATCATGGAAGTTGGTTGAAGTACATATATTTTAGGGACGCCTAAAATATGTGTATGGATACAGCCGAAGTGATAGGTTGCGACTGAGATAATGTTGTTGGAAGAATTTATCGTACTAGCGCAGACTTTGGCTGAAATGCATATATTTTAGGGATGCCTGAAATATGTGTATGGATCCAAATGAAGTGATGTGTTGCGACCAAGATAGAATGCAAGAAAAAAATGTTGGTGAATCAATGAGAAGTTGCAAGTATTTGGAAAAAGAGATAGATGGATTGAATCGTTGATTGATTAAAATGATACTGTTGGACAGCTATTTTGAAATGACCGAGTGGGATGAAATGAATATTGAATTGAAGCTGAATGAGTAACTTATTGTGATTAAGTGAATCTAGTAGATGAGTTGTTTTCTTAAGTTTCGAGGACGAAACTTTTTCTGAGTGGTATATTATGTAATGCCCCGCTCTGCACGAGGCATTTGGTTGGCTTGTTGGATGGGATCAGAATGTTCGACCGTGACTTATGTTGGAGATCAGGAGAATTGAGACTGATGCAGTCTTTCTTAGCTGGCTAGATGGAATGGGTATTGGAATGTGGCTCGCTGGTGGAGCTACGCTTGATGAGATTGGAGCAGAAAGACCGTTATATAAGGCAAGTGGAACTGTCCTCCTTCCTCCTTATTCTCGCATGCTTAATAAATGGAATAATGTGATGCTATGAATATGTCCCTAATGTCTCTTACCTTGAATATTGAATAATTGTGATGCGATGCTTTAGTTGCTAATTCGATAGAGATTCATATGCTGGGAATCCTTGAATGAATAACACATGAACTTTGAATTGCTGAACGAATCACACTCGAACCACTAATGTAACATGATGTCTGAGATTGAATCGATAATGTCCCTGATGCTTAAGATTGATGAAATGAATGAATCACTTGAATAATGAGATGCTGCATGAATGATACATGAGAAAAGAATTGAATATGTTATGGTTTCTATTAAATAAATGAAATACTACAGGTCCCTTTGAAATGAATGAATACGGTTGTTCCTCCTTAGAAGGAACAAATGAGAAATGTTGCAATGAAGCAATGAATGAGAATTGATGAGGGTTGGGATCGTTGAGATCACCAAATGAAATGATGGTAATGTTGGGAATGAATAAGTCATTGAACATGACTTGAATGAGATAAATGATGATGCACTGTTGTCTTTACTTCAATATTTTACCATGCATTTTATGTTCACGATTGAGATGGACACGCATTCGCATGGTCATAGGACAACTTATGCAAAAGTGATGGGGATATGTTTTCTCGGACGGTACCCCGGGACGTTAGGGCGACCGATCCGGCCTAGGAGAAAATATTGGCGTGCCAGTAGGGGCACGGGTTCTGCGAGGCATCCTTTGGGGCTAGCTACCTTCTCTGGAGTCATCGCATTACCAACGAAGACCTATATGGCAATGTCCGTATGGTTAAACACCAGTGACCATGTAGTCAGGATGCATGCTAATGAATGTCTTATGCAGGCAGAGTAAGTATATCTGCTAACCTGTATTTGATGCAGGTATGAGGGAGTCGGCTATCGGTAAGAAATCACTTAAATGTGATAATTCAATATATGTGTTGGTTTAACTTGCATGCTTACGTTCCAAATAAGTTTGATGATGCTGTATGTAGCCTTTCAGTATGAGATCCTGCTTAACATGTTAAGTTCAGTATGCTAAGAAAGATGCCTTGCTAATTATTGCTCAAACACAACATACATGCTAAGTGATGCTTGAAGTGAGAACTGTCATAATATTTAAGATGTTAATGTTAACGATGCCTCAATGATGCCTTTTCATGATAACATCTAGTATGCCTCAATGATGCCTTTGCATGATAACACCAAGAATGTTAAAAAGATATGTCCATATGAATGCTACAAAGAATATGTTTACATGCTTCACTCTGATTATTGCCCATGAACTGTAAACTGATGCTAGGCCCCAAGTAGAAAGACCATTCTAATAAATGTTTGCTTAAATGATCACTTTAAATGTTGGTTTATGCGAGTGGGTTGGATTCTACTCGCCAGTGCATAGATGATGTGCTGACCCACGTTTTGTGGGCAGGTGCTCTTGCTTGGAATATTCTACACACGAAGATTGGCTTGATTGGTTCCGCGGCATCGAAGATTTGTTGGGCATACAGAAGCTCTCCTTGTACAAGATGATGTCTTCTGTTTATAAAGGGCATAATGTATGGAACATTGTAATCAGTTGTACCAGTGAGATTGTAAGCCAAGTCGGTATATCGAGTTGTCATCCATTGTATCCAAATATCTAATGTAAGCTGTATAGCATTGTTCAGTTGGTTTCCAATATAAAGGGAGATGTACTGTAATCATTGTACTTCAATACAAGTCTTGTACTCTTCTTCAATTATCAATAAAGAGAATAAAGTTCTATATATCTCTGTGTGGCTTCAAGTTACTCTTTTTCTCCGCTGCTATAAAGAAGTGATGTACTTCTATTCAATGAGAAAGATTGTCCTCACTAACTTCAATTTGTCTGCTTCTGCCGCTGCGATGTGTTTCTATTTGAAGATAATCGATTATGTACCATCTTTGCCTAGTACAAGTGCAATACCAGACTTGTACGGCATCACGCCCAAGCGAGGACGATCGATTCCAAGAGATAAAATATGTGAAGAAATGACTCTACGAATCGGGGCATGACAGGGGTCAAGGACACAGGTGTTGGGGAGAACAAGGTGGTGCGTGGTAGTCGGGCATGGCCAGGGTGACGGGGTGTCACCATAGTTTGGTTTTGGGGTTTAGGGCTGCGGTGGTGGTTTCAGCGTTGCTGGTGGCGAGACGGTGGTGACGGCGTTGCTGGTGGTGTTGGGTTAGGTGGTCGGGGACAACCGACGAAGTCGGGGGCGTAGCTATGGTAGTGATGGCGGTTTGAGATTGTGTATGGCGGAGGAGGATGTTAGCGGACAAGGCAGAATTAGGGTTAGGAATTGGAATTTGATGTATCGTGCCGGGATTGTCGGCACGGAGGATAATGTATGTGTAAAGGAATTGGAATAAGAATTTGATGGTAGAACACGGACACGAGGCACGCACCATTTGGTTTGTGGAATTTGGTGGATGAATAATGTGGAGGAGTACCTGCCTATTTATAGGATGTGAGAATTCCCACTTGGATAAAGTTTAGGAATATTTAAACCCAAAATAGATAATTCATCTATTAATTCAAATCCAAATCCAAATGCAAATCCAATTTAAATCAAAATCCATTTCCAAATATTTGAATCTAATTAAATTCCCTAGTTTAAAATCAAGTGGAATAACTTAAATTTCAAATATTAACTATTTAAATAAATCCACAGTTTCAAATCAAGATCTAAATCTCAACAATGATTTCGAAATATATTTTCCAAAAATACTATAAATAATAATTTCGAAAATTATAATTATTTTTAAATACCTTTTTAAGTTATAAAATATTTATATTAATAAATCTAGAAAATTACATTTTTATTTAAAATAATCTAGCAACATATTTATGAAATATATGTATGAACGAATAATATTATTTATTCTAATTGAAAGGCTTTTCATAATTAAAATTATAGACTTGAAAATGATAGCTAGAAATAATTATTACATATATTATTTTGAAACCGTAAAAATAGAAAAAATGTTTTTCTAAAAATATGTACGCTCGCACATATTCGAACTCGTCGAGCAAAACGAAAAATAAAATTCCGTGCACGACGTACAATACGACTACGCGACGTACAATACAAAAATTTAAATCGATACCAAATTTAATAATAATAAAAAATAGTAGAAATTTAGGGGTTTTACATCCTACCCAACTTAAAAGAATTTCGTCCTCGAAATTAAGAATTAGTAGGGAGGGTGAGAGGGCACAATGGTAGATAGAAGGGTTCGAAGTTTATATGGTCGTAGTCTAGGCTGAGGATACGATTAAGAGATGATTGTAATCACTCTTAAATTCAAGTGATTAGAAAGTCAAAATGGTAGAATTAGGGTCGAGGGAAAGGTCGAGTAGTTCAAGACAAAGATATGGCAACATCGAGTGATAATGGTCATTAGGTGATAGGATAGCTTGAGGAATTTCTAGCACAACGCTTCCGTCCTCCTAAAATAGGTGAAGACGAAAGCAATATAGAGTTCGAAGGAGGCATTATCGAATACGAATACGTGATTCAAAGACGATCGAATAATTTTAAAAGAATTATCAAGGCAGTCGTGGATGGGATTATAAGGGTCAAGTTTAATTATGTCCTCATCAACGTAGAGTAATAGACAAAAGCGAACCAAAGTGCACTTGGTTGATCAGACCATCATGCACCGGTTCTGATTAGACAATATGTTAAGTGGGTCGACCCAAATAATATATGTCTTGAACAAGCTCGATAAAGGAATAAGCTTGCAAACACTAGGCTATATTAGCATCATTAGTTACGATGATAATAACATATGTACGAGAGGTTAAGATTTAAAGAAGGTAGAATGATTCTAGGTCATACAGTCGTCCTATAGTCTTCTTGTCCAAGTCCTTGGTTTGGCTAGACGGGTTAGGTCCTCTAGATTCTAGGATCTAAACAAGCTTGCTAATATAGGTCACTAGGTCAAAGGGGTTGCTAGTTCATAAGGTATTCTACCCAACTTAAAGAATTTAACTAAAGGTGTTTTGGGACAATTAACTAGTAGGGTCAATCTCTAGTAAGCACGAAGGAAAGATAAAAATAGGAATGGAAGAAAGCAAGCAAGATGCAATTGATGAGTCAAACGGTAGATAGATTTAGGAGAGAGGTCAAATATATGGATGAGATCCTAGACTTCTAATCCTATTCGCAGGCTTGCTTGGTTCAGTAAAGTAACCAAACAATTTATCTTGACCTGCATGGGCCACCACAAAAATATGTAACACCCCAGTCCCAAAATACGTAGGACTAGGAACGTAGACATGCCAGCTGTATTCATACGAAGTATACTCCAATATATGGAAACCTCGTATGGATACATAAGCTGTAAAATGCAGTAGAACCATAACTAATCTCATCCACACAGAATAAATGAATAAAAGATCATATAATGAGAATGAATTTGTCTTGATACAATATGTTAGGCGGAGACAAATCCACTACCAACAAAATAAGAAAAAGTACATAAAAAAATGAAATAAGTGGCGAGCGAAGCGAAGACGATCCAAATGCAATCATCCTCGAAAAAGAAGATTACGGCTAGAGCTAACGCACCTGCGAAAGACAATAGCACACATCTGGCAAGACAACCAGGTCCTCAGAGGGACGTAACAAGACACATAATAGTATGCCATATAAACTGAATAAATATTGCTCAATAAATAAGTCAATCGAATTTATAACATGGTCCAATACGCACCTACTGAACGAGCGTACCATCCCCCCAACCAAACAAGGACAGGAGATGGTAAACTAATTCACGACGACGTATCTTTCCATGCTATGAATCCAATATGGTATCCGGACCCCAACAAGGTTCAATACCTTCTCATCGAAGTAGTAAGTCACCCCTACAACCAAACAAGGATAATATGTGACGAACTAATCCGCGATAAGTTATTGTTCCAAGCCACGGTCAGATACAAGTACTAAAACCAAAAGTACTCGTACCTAACGGATAGGGTAGCCTACCATTCTAAGTGAAATGTTGTTAAGAACAATCCTTCCTACGTATGGACCCTGGCTGAATAGGATCGGCGTAGTCCCCCTTTAGGCACCAGAGGCCCCATCAGGAAGAGCATGACGTTCCGCAGAATCGTCAGTGGCCGTCAGTAATCATGGGTCATCAACCCCGTATCTCCAGCGGAGAGTTCGGGTCACAAGGGAAGGGCATCGAAGTCCATACGCTAAGGAATTGTCCTCCCCGCCCATTGCCTACTATGTTGTATCCACAACATTAACCTCTATAACCGCTAAGTCAAACTAGCATGCAACCTCTATTAGCGGTTATTCCTACCGCACGGCTTGTACGTACTGGTGGCCAGCCAATCACGCACTTTCATATTCTACATGCGACACACAACTTCGTGTTTATAACGTGTCAAGGCCAATAAATGCAACACACAAGGTGGTCCCTTAAATCTAGGTTTAATTTGTAAGAAAAATAATACACAGCAGGAAATATAAATGAACAGTAAGTTCTAACAGTTATGCCATGTATCACAGTTTATTTTGCATAAAGAAAATAAGTAAATGCATGAAATATGAGCTAAAATAATTAAACAGCGAATGGCAAGGTGTCTTGCCTGGTAGGACGCCTGGTGTGCTACGATTATCAAGGTGGCACGATCTGCAACTTCGGTGCAACAACTATACATGATGACCTCGGGTGGTGGCACGGACAGTTCCATTGGATCCAGAAGGGTCAATTTAGTTAGGGTTGATATGAGGACGTGCCAAATTTGTAAAGGACGAGAATTATGGCTAGTCGAGATGAGAGACGGTAATCGAAGGAAATAAAATTAGAAAACTATTTATAATACTTTGAAAATAGAGTTTTATTTAAAAACTTAAAATCTAGAAATTCTTTTTAGGGCAAAAACTCCAAGGTTAAAAAAAAATAAGTTTTAGTAGGAAACTATATATTTTTATTTAGCCAAAATTTATAAACTAGAAATTTATAGTATAATTTGGTGACTATTTTTGGTGGACCAATATATCCTTAGAAAATACAAAATCCAAAAGGAAAACAAAATAGAATAGCTAGGGCTATAAAAATAGGTTTTGTTAACGTAGTATTTTTGGTAAAATCTACCTTTGAGAATATTTGGAATAAGATTTTCGTAGAAATTACTAAAAGTAATAATGTTTGCAAGGAAGTGGTTTTAGCAATAAGAGCAAAATTAATCATAATAAAATACTATGAATAATAATAATAGGAGAAAATACTTGTAACCATCTACATAGTAATAATAAACTAGTAACAATAATTTAAAAAGATGATGATAATAATAATAGTAATGATAACAGAAAAATAATGATTTTAATAATAAACCACAGAATTAAAATAATAATAATAATAACAATAATAATAATAATAATAATAATAAATAAAAGAAGAAGATAACTAAACTTAAACAAAAATAATAAAAGAAATAAAAAATAAAAAATAAAAGTAAACACAGCTTTCTTCTTTCGAGGGGAGAGAGAGAGAACATAAAAAAAAAGGAAAATGAAGGTGAGATCTCGAGAGGGGTTTCGCACTGGGGCTGCTCCGGCGTGGTCGCCGGCGGCGAAGCGCGGAAGGGGAGCGGAGGAAAGGAAGTGGGAAGAAGGGGCGCGGAGCTCGAGCACGCGGCGCCGGAGGGTTTCTTGGAGAACGCGGCGAAGGAAGCGGAGGAGAGCTCGGCCGGCGGAGGCTGGGCGGTCCGGCGGCTGAGAAGCGGAAGAGGAGATGATGGGGTTGGGTTCGGCCGGTCGGAGAACGCGGCGGAGGCGCCGAGGAGGATCGCACGAGGAGAAAGGGAAGAGGGCGGCGACGGCTAGGGCTGAACGACGCGGCGAGGAGGGTTTGCTCGGCGGAGATGGGGGCGTCGACGGCGCGCACGCGGCGACGGCGGCTAGGCGAGGTGAGCGGTGGTGGTGAATTTGATTTAGGGTTTTTTTTCCTATGTTGTCGTGGTGGCGCCGGCGATCGCCGTGGGGGTGGTGATGGTTTGGGTATGGACTGGTTTGGCGGTGGTCCGATGATTGGCCGAGGAGAGGCGGCCGGTGGGCTGGTCGGAGTTCGACGGAGGGTGGCTGGAGTCTGGGTACGGTGGTGTTTGGTCGTGGGATAGGGTGGTGATGGCAGCGGGTGGTGTTGGGGATGGTGACGTGGTCGGGGGTTCGGAGTTAGGGGGTCGGGTTTGATGGGGTTGGAACGACGACGGTCGACTGGTTGTGATGGTCGACGATGGGAAAAGGTCGGGGTCAAGGACACGGGTGTTGGGGAGAACAAGGTGATGCATGGTAGTCGGGCATGGCCAGGGTGACGGGGTGTCGCCATAGTTTGGTTTTGGGGTTTGGGGCTGCAGTGGTGGTTTCAGCGTTGCTGGTGGCGAGACGGTGGTGACGGCGTTGCTGGTGGTGTTGGGTTAGGTGGTCGGGGACAACCGACGAAGTCGGGGGCGTAGCTATGGTAGTGATGGCAGTTTGAGATTGGGTATGGCGAAGGAGAATGGTAGCGGACAAGGCGGAATTAGGGTTTGGAATTGGAATTTGATGTATCGTGCCGGGGTTGTCGGCACGGAGGATAATGTATGTGTAAAGGAATTGGAATAAGAATTTGATGGTGGAACACGGACACGAGGCACGCACCATTTGGTTTGTGGAATTTGGTGGATGAATAATGTGGAGGAGTACCTGCCTATTTATAGGATGTGGGAATTCCCACTTGGATAAAGTTTAGGAATATTTAAACCCAAAATAGATAATTCATCTATTAATTCAAATCCAAATCCAAATGCAAATCCAATTTAAATCAAAATCCATTTCCAAATATTTGAATCTAATTAAATTCCCTAGTTTAAAATCAAGTGGAATAACTTAAATTTCAAATATTAACTATTTAAATAAATCCACAGTTTCAAATCAAGATCTAAATCTCAACAATGATTTCGAAATATATTTTCCAAAAATACTATAAATAATAATTTTGAAAATCATAATTATTTTTAAATACCTTTTAAGTAATAAAATATTTATATTAATAAATCTAGAAAATTACATTTTTATTTAAAATAATCTAGCAACATATTTATGAAATATATGTATGAACGAATAATATTATTTATTCTAATTGAAAGGCTTTTCATAATTAAAATTATAGACTTGAAAATGATAGCTAGAAATAATTATTACATATATTATTTTGAAACCGTAAAAATGGAAAAAAATATTTTTCTAAAAATATGTACGCTCGCACATATTCGCACTCGTCGAGCAAAACGAAAAATAAAATTCAGTGCATGACGTACAATACGACTACGCGACGTACAATACAAAAATTTAAATCGATACCAAATTTAATAATAATAAAAAAAATAGTAGAAATTTAGGGGTTTTACACCAGGTCATTCCTACTTGTCTTGACATGCTAACCGTCGCAACAGCATACCAAGGTTATCATGTAGGTTACTTATCAAGAGTACGCCACGACGGGCCACTATCATGTTCTATCCCTACATTATCATGTCGTGTTTCAAAATATAAACCTGCCATGAGGGTTGTCGTAAAAGACTGGCCGCATAAGGGTTGTCGCAAAAGCTGGCCGCATAATGGTTGCCGCAAAAAGCTGGCCGCATGGGGGTTGCAGCATAAAGCTGGCCGCATGAGTTGTCGCATAAAGCTGGCCGCATGAAGTTACCGCAAAAGCTGGCCGCATGAAGTTGCCGCAAAAGCTGGCCGCATGAGTTGCCGTAAAAGGTGGCCGCATGAAGTTGCCGTTAAAACTGGCCGCATGAAGTTGCCGCAAAAGCTAGCCGCATGAGTTGCCGCAAAAGCTAGCCGCATGAGTTGCTGTAAAAGCTGGCCGCATGAGTTGCCGTAAAAGCTGGCCGCATGAGTTGCCGCATAAAGCTGGCCGCATGAGTTGCCGTAAAAGCTGACCACATGAGTTGCCGCATAAAGCTGGCCGCATGAGTTGCCGCCAAAGACGTTTCTTCTTCTCCAAAGAAGAACCATTAAAACCATGGCTTCAAAGCTCCATTAATCCTTCATTTAAAGTCAAAATCTGGACTTCCATTGGTCAAAATAGGGTAGAACGAAATTTTCTACAACATGGAACCATCAAAACTTGGAAATAACAATGTTAAGTAGATCAAAACCCAAAAAATCTGAAAATACTATAAACTTAGATCTACACAAATTGAGCCATGGCAATTAGAAATGCTAAGTACTAGTGTGTTAGAATCTCGAGAGGAAGAGAATGGAACAATAAAAACGAAGTTCCTCCATGAAGCAAGCTACACTTGCCTAAGCGATCTCTCTCTCTCCCTCCTGGTGGTTGAAGAAGTAATGGTGGAGAGGAAGAAGTAAACGAAGAGAGAGAATGAGGGAATGGGTTAATAAAGGATGATGGTGGTGATAGGTAGGTGTTCTTCCCCTTGGTTCATGATGAACCAAGGCAACCCATGCCTAGCCGAACCAACCCAAAGTAAACCAAGCCATGAAATGCCAAGATAAGCCAAGCAAGAAATCATGCAATACAAGAAAAATATGTACACGTATTCCAAAATATGTAATACGAACTATAGGTATTACGACTCTACCTACCTTAAAAGAATTCCGTCCTCGGAATTTAATTAGGAGGCTAGAGGGATAAGAACAAGCTATACTATTCACAGGCAAGCTATACTAATCAAGCAATCAAGTAATTATTCATACAAGCAAGGAATCGAAGGCATGAGGCATAAGAATGATATTATACCTCACGAGTCAAACTGGTCAGAATATCGCGATCGGATATCATCCTCACGCTCCCATGTTGACTCACCCAAAGAGTGATGACCCCAAACAACTCGGACTAACTTGATAGTCTTGTTCTTGAGTGTCTTCTCTCTTTGGTCCAATATAGACACGGGCCTCTCCTCATACGAAAGGTTGGTACCAACAACCAATTCCGAATGATCCAGGATGCGGCTCGGGTCTGGGATATACCATCGCAGTTGGGATACATGGAACACATTATGCACCTTACGTAGCGACAGCGGAAGAGCGAGACGATAGGATACATCTCCTACTCGCTCCAGAATATCGAACGGTCCTATATACCTAGGACTAAGCTTTTCCCGTATGCCGAAACGAATGACGCCACGGTTAGACAAAATCCTCAGGAACACATGGTCACCGACCGAGAATTCAAGGGGTCGCCGATGAGAATCGGCCCAATGACGCTAACGAACTTGGGCAACTCGAAGATAGTCTCTGACTCTCCTGACCACCTCAACGGTCTGAGCAATTATTTCTGGACCGAGCATCTGCCTCTCTCCGACATCGTTCTATGCTAGCGTGGATCGGCACTTCCTACCATACAGTGCCTCGAACGGTGCCATCTGGATACTGGCCTGGAAACTGTTATTGTAAGAGAACTCCACCAGGTGCAGGTAATCTTCCCACGAACCACCGAAGTCGAATGTACATGACTGCAATATATCTTCAAGAGTCTGGATCGTGCGTTCCGACTGGCCATCTGTCTGCGGGTGATAAGCTGAGCTGATCTGGTGGTGAGTTCCCAAACTCTCTTGTAGGCTACGCCAAAAGTACAACATAAACCTTGAATCTCGGTCCGAGGTGATACTGACTGGTACTACATGTATTCTGACTATCTGCCTGAGATACATCTATGCTAGCTGAGCCGTCGGCTGACCGACTCTGAACGGAAGAAAGTGAGCCACCTTCGTGAGCCGGTCAATTATAACCCAAATAGCATCTCGACCAGCTGGGGATCTTGGTAATCCAGTCACGAAATCTATGGTCACATGCTCCCACTTCCATTCTGGAATTGGCAAGGGCTGAAGTAGTCCAGTTGGCCTCTGATGTTCAGCTTTAACTTGTTGGCAAACCAAACATCGAGAGACAAACCGGGCTATCTCCCTCTTAATGCCATTCTACCAAAAGTACGAACGAATATCACGGTACATCTTCGTACCGCCGGAATGAATGGAATACTGCGAACAGTGAGCCTCTGTCATGATCTCCTGTCTGATATCTCCACTGGGTACACAAAGACGCTTCTTATGTCGAAGTGTACCGTCTTCATGGAAACATAACTCTGGTCTTCGTCCTGCCTCACACTATGCTCTGAGTCGCTGAAGCTTGGAATCTGTCGATTGTGCCATCCGGATCTTCTCGACTATAGTAGACTGAACTTATATGCTTGCCATTAATGCTACACTGGAAGGGAGGACTTAAGATCGGCTAACAACTCCGACTGTGCTGTTAGGAAATAAACTCCAGCTCTCCTACTCAATGCATCTGCAACGATGTTGGCCTTTCCTGGGTGATACTGTAAGTTGACATCATAATCCACTAGCAGCTCTAGCCATCTTCTCTGATGCATGTTAAGATCCTTCTGGGTGAAAACATACTTCAGGCTCTTGTAGTCGGTGAAAATCTCCACCCTATCTCCGTACAAGTAGTGCCTCCACAACTTAAGCGTAAACACTACTGCTGCCAGCTCCAAGTCATGGGTTGGGTAATTCCTCTCATGATCACGAAGTTGACGTGACGCATAAGCTATTACCTTCCCATGCTGCATCAGAACACATCCTAAGCCTCTTCCTGAAGCATCACAATACACCGAGAATCCCCTGGTTCTATCTGGAAGTGTGAGAATAGGAGCCATCATCAAGCCTCGCTTCAACTTCTCAAAAGAATCCTAACATTCTACTGTCCAAGCAAACTGCACATCCTTGCGGGTCAACTGGGTCAATGACGCTAAAATTCGAGCAAAGTCTGAAATAAATTGTCGTAGTAGCCGGCCAAGCTAAGAAAACTGCAAACTTCTGCCACTGTGATTGGTACCGGCCATGTTTCAATGGCCATGATCTTTTGGGGATCTACTTCCACTCCTCCCCTGGTGATGATATGACCTAAGTACGAAAAACGATCGAGCCAGAACTCGTATTTACTAAACTTGGCATACAACTGGTACTCTCTGAGAATCTGGAGGACAACTCGGAGTTGCTGCTCATGCTCCACCTCACTCTTACTGTAGACCAGGATGTCGTCTAGGAACATAATCACGAACTGATCTAAATAAGGCATGAAGATACGATTCATGAGGTCCATGAATACAGTCGGCATATTGGTTGCTCCAAATGGCATCACAAGGAACTCCCAATGCCCATACCTAGATCTGAAAGCGGTCTTCGGAATGTCCTGCTCTCTGACTCTGATCTGATAATATCCTGAGCGCAAGTCTATCTTCGAGAATACTGCTGCCCCCTTGAGTTGATCAAACAAGTCATCTATCCTCGAGAGAGGGTATCTGTTCTTGATTGTCACTGAGTTCAAGGTACGATAATCTATACATAATCTGGATATACCATCCTTCTTTTTCACAAGAAGCATCGGAGCTCCCCAAGGCGATCCACTAGCACGAATGAATCTCTTGGTTCTGAGTTCTTCAATCATCTTGTATAATATTTCTAATTCTGACGGCGCCATCCTGTAGACTCTCTCTGACACTTGGGCTGTTTCGGGAATCAAGTCGATGGTAAACTCGATCTTCCGCTCTGGTGGCATCCCTGGAAGCTCTACTGGGAAAACATCTGGGAACTCCTCGACTATCCGAGGCAATTGTACTGCTACTACTGCCATTCGCAACACTGGAGGAGAAGGTTCAACTTCGCCTCGGGAGAAGGAAAACTCCGGCTCGCCTGGAATGCTAAAAACAACCCTGCCAATGTGGCAGTCTATCCTAGCATACTGGTCCCTCAACCAATCCATCCCTAAGACCACATTATAATCGGCCATCAGGAACTCTATCAATCTAGCAAGGAACTCTCTACCGCTAACTACGATCCGACACGAGGAAAATACTATATCTACTCCTATAAGTCCATTACCAGTAAGTATATTGAGCCTCACTGATAATGACTCGGGCTCCAATCATATCCATGTCGCGAATCGTGCAGACATAAATGAATGCGAGGCACCAAAATCAAATAATACTGAAGCTAGAAAGGTGAAGACGAGAATAGTACCTGCCACCACCTCACCTGGTGCTACTCCTTCCTCTTCCATGGTCAAAGCCAGCACTTGACCATGTCCTCTGGGTGCGGGTCCCCTCTGCTAAAAATTTCTCTGCCTGCTCTGGATCAGGGCTTGGGCTTGGGCATACTGCTGTGGTCTCTGCTGCTAGAACGCCTAGGCCTGCGTCGGCAATGGCCTCGAGAACGGGTACTGCAGCTGCTGCTGCTGCTGGACTGGTGCTGGTCCTCTAACTGAAAGACTAGAAAAGGCGAGGAACTCTCCCTGTTCGGGCAGTTCCCAACCCTGTGGTCCGGGGCACTAAAAACCAAGCACAAACCCTGTGCTCTGCGACACTCTGATACCACATGCCCTGGCTTCCCGCAGTGTGAACATCCCACTGCAGAAGACTGCTTCTGCTTCTGCTGCTGAGGGTGCATCGGGGTGGAATGCTGAACCGACGTTACTGAGGACGCCCGCCTCGGAGCTCCAATGGTCAAAGCCCTAGCTGCCGGGGCTAGTATTGATGACTGATTCATCTGGCTATGGGTTCGCTTCCGACCTCCGGTCCTATCCACGATCCTCTGGGAGGTATACTCGTGCCTCCGAGCTGTCCTTAGTACTGCATCAAAGGTCTGATGCTCAAACTGCTCTACCGCCAATAAAATCTCTAGGTGGAGCCCCTGCTGGAACCGCTGGGCTCTATCGAACTCGGTCGCCACCAAGGTGGGAGCAAACCGACTAAGCTTGGAGAACTCGGCCACATATCCATCGACCGTCCTGCCCATCTGCTTCAGATTGGTGAACCTCGTCTGTAGATCATAACGAGCTACATCATCAAAATACTTGTTTGGAATCTCTCTGAATACTGCCCAAGCAATGGGTACCACCTCCAACGGCCTGCATCGCCCACCAGCTGCGGGCAATCCAATAGCTGTAGGCGCACCATGGCCACCTTCTCGTTCTCTAGAGTCCTGGATGCTTCTAGAATCACCTCTGTATCATGAAGCCATGCATCTGCAGCAATTGCATCTTCACTGCCGTCGAAGAAGGGAGGGTTCAAGCAGTTGAAGCTGTTGATCGCGCTATTACCCTGATGATCACATCTGGTCAAAGCATCTGCCACCGACTGGTGCAAGGCATCTCTTCGACGATCTTGGAAGGCTAATAGTGACCTGATGAGGCCCACCAAACCTGCCATCATTAGGCTCTGCAGGTTGGACGGGCTGAACTGGTGGCTCTCCTCTAGTAGGCATGACTCTGGAGGCTACTCCTGAATGCTGGGCCTGATCTCCAGGTTGCTGC
Organism: Iris pallida; assembly: GCA_029216955.1. Classification (NCBI taxonomy): domain Eukaryota; kingdom Viridiplantae; phylum Streptophyta; class Magnoliopsida; order Asparagales; family Iridaceae; genus Iris; species Iris pallida. The sequence continues at coordinate 10,819,642 of JANAVB010016197.1, read as the reverse complement.
TGTCCGCGGAGGTGCTTCGCCTTGCTGAACGATAGGTCCAGGAACAATATCTCGCTGAAGAAGACGACAGAGGAAACAATAAGGAAGGACCAGGACAGATCAACGATACAAGCATGTGATCAGGTCAAGATTACAGTAATTCAGAGAATACGAGCAGAGATCAAGGGCGAGTACTGATTGAAACATCTATTCGATAAACCCTCACATATCATGATTACAAGACCTGCATGGGCAACCACTTAAACCATGTAACGCCCCAGAACCAGAATACTGGAGAGCGGGGGCGTACATAGCCAGCTTCGTATATTGAAGTACAATCCACCTTGCTATACGGTCATGGTTGTCTAGATACATGAGGGTTTAACTACAAGCCAGCAGTCTCATATGGTCATGAACAATCCTATTGTCCAATCTCAAGCAAGCAATATAGTTTACAAGATGTCAGATCACCAAATATATAATAGCAAGGCGTCCCATATATTACATATTCGGATGATCATGAAGCTAGTCGTACAAAATGTCAGGACTAGTAAGAGTTTCAGTCATACATGATCAACCCAAGGATTTGCCAATCATGTTACAGCCCGTAGCAGACAGTAAGTAAAGGTGCAATACGAGCTAACACGTGCTCGCTGGCTAAACGCCTCAAAAGAATAATTTTACAATAAAGTAGAAGGACTAAAAGAAACCCACTCGTTGTCAGGGATACGCCTGGTAGTCACCATCTGGCTGGAAGATAGGTAGATTCTCTGGTGCTGCTCCGATATCTGGCCACACAAAACTAGCTGGGTCAGACCCCACAAAGAGCAAGTGCCACAAATGAGGCTTCACTTAGGAACTAAACCAGCATATCACAATATAATATTAAAGATAATAAATAAAGAACTGATAATAATAGAGATAACAACAGTAAACTGAGTACGAGGAACCATTCAAGTAGCCAGGTCACAACCCTTAAACCAAACAAGGACCGGTTGTAACCTTAGCCCTGAAGGAAATCCGTCTCAAATACTATTGGCACAGTGAAGGCAATAAACGAAGAGAGACATAGAACTGCTCCGGGAGGCCGGTTACAATCCTTAAACCAACAAGGACCGGAGTTGTAACCCTTGCCTGAACAGATTGGACCCCCGATCGTTATTGTTAAGGCCAGTATAAATAATCATGGAATTAAAGTAAGGTAAACATGACGAACATGGCATGGTGTTGCAATAAGACAATAACGAAGAAAGGACAAAGAACTGCTCCGGGAGCCAGGTTAAAATCCTTAAACCAAACAAGGACCGGGGTTGTAACTCTTCGCCTGAACAGAATTGGACCCCCGATCGTTATGTTAAGACAAGCATCAATAATCATGTCATGTCACAATCTTGCATAGGATCAAGATAGGACTAAGCTGGAATAAACTCCATCCAATCAATTACAGCCAATCAAGAGTACTGCTTGATACTTTTAACTAACTAGGGTTATCACAGGCTAGTTACTAGCAAGATGCAATGAGATTATCCCATCAGCCACAAGCCCTACAGACCATTCGGTTATCTAGGTCGAATCTCCTGTTTATGAAGAATGCACACGTGACTGTGTGCTAGAAATGTGCCCTACTCGTCGTAGGCTATAAGTCCACTTAATGCGCCCAGATTACGGAATTGCCTATAGCTGGGAATCTTTTCATGTCTACTGAATTATTCTATTTATTAGCCTTAGTCAATTGCTGTAGGTATCCCTGACCGGGGTACTCAGGGATCCCTATCCTAGTCATGATGCAAGACAGTACCAGTTTATTTGTACAAACACAATCGCCCACGGTGTCCAGGTCATTCCTACTTGTCTTGACATGCTAAACCGTCGCAACAGCATACCAAGGTTCATGTAGGTTACTTATCAAGAGTGCGCCACGACGGACCACTCATGTTCTATCCCTACATTATCATGTCTGTTCCAAAATATACCCTGTCATGAGGGTTGCCGTAAAAGACTGGCCACATAAGGGTTGCCGCAAAAAGCTGGCTGTATGGGGGTTACCGCAAAAAGCTGGCCACATGAGTTGTCGCATAAAGCTGGCCACATAAGTTACCGCATAAAGCTGGCCGCATGAGTTGCCGCATAAAGCTGGCCGCATGAAGTTGCCGCAAAAGCTGGCCACATGAAGTTGCCGCAAAAGCTGGCCGCATGAGTTGCCGCAAAAGCTGGCCGCATAAAGTTGTCGCAAAAAGTTGGCCGCATGAAGTTGCCGCAAAAGCTAGCCGCATGAGTTGCCGTAAAAGCTAGCCGCATGAGTTACCGTAAAAGCTGGCCGCATGAGTTGCCGTAAAAGCTGGCTGCTGAGTTGCCGCATAAAGCTGGCCGCTTGAGTTGCCGTAAAGCTGGCCGCATGAGTTGCCGCATAAAGCTGGCCGCATGAGTTACAGCAAAGACTGTTCTTCTTCTCCAAAGAGAACCATGGAAACCATGGCTTCGAAGCTCCATTAATCCTTCATTTAAAGTCAAATCAGGACTTCCATAGGTCAAAATAGGTAGAACAAAATTCTCTACAACATGGAACCATCAAAACTTGGAAATAACAATGTTAAGTAGATCAAAACCAAAAATTCGAAAATACTATAAACTTAGATCTACACAAATTGAGCCATGGCAATTAGAAATGCTAAGTCTAAAGTGTGTTAGAATCTCGAGAGGAAGAAAATGGAACATAAAAAGAAGTTCCTCCATGAAGCAAGCTACACTTGCCTAAGCTCTCTCTCTCTCCTCTTGGTGTTGAAGAAGTAATGGTGAGAAGAAGAAGTAAACGAGAGAGAGAATGAGGGAATAGGTTAATAAAGGATGATGGTGGTGATAGGTAGGGGTTCTCCCCCTTTTCATGATGAACCAAGGCAACCCAATCCTAGCCAAACCAACCCAAAATAAACCAAGCCATGAAATGCCAAGATAAGCCAATCAAGAATCATACAATACAAGAAAAATACGTACACGTATTCCAAATACTAATACGAACTATAGGCATTATAACGACATCCTCCACCTTGGGATTAGCTTAGCATCGGCGTGCACCTGCTGCCCAGATCGTAATGGAGACCATCGACACACATTCTGTCAGGGGATCCTGCCAGGCATATTTGGAGGACCCTTAACCAACACTACAATATGGAACGAGTAGTGGACGCTTCTACGATCTGAAGGCCTCATGGATTCTGCCTCCCATGGCCACCAGATCGTCGCAGCGCCGCCACGTGGGTGATTTGGAAGAATCACACAAAGCGAGATACGAAGGGCTCCAATACTCTTCCGACCAGCTCATTCGGGAAGTCTTTCGCCAATGTCGCAAACGGGCACCCTGTGTTCCCATAATTCGCGAGCATTCTGGTCTTCGACCCATACCTAGCTTTGGTGTTGTGTCGTGGATTCTACTCTTCGCTCCTTTTTGGGTATACTTGTATAGGCTTTGTCTTTTTGCGCCTTGTATACGGGTCGGACTTCGGCATTTTGACCTTGATTAATAAAACGATTAGCCTTTTCCAAATATATCTTTTCCATATATATATATATATATATATATTATATATATTATATATAAATATATATATATATA
>JANAVB010016197.1:10353480-10802356 GCA_029216955.1 Iris pallida | reverse complement strand
GTCGACCTCAAGTTTTGTTATATATGTATATTATCGAAGAGGGAGGAGTTCGTGCAACCCTAATCCTAACCCTCCACCCTTGGCAACGTGGCCGTGCGCGCCCATAACACCATAGGCTTGCCGGTCGCCGGCCAGGGCCGACGCATCAGCAGCGGATGCCGCCGAGCAGAGCAGAGAGCGACAACAACACAGTTGCTCTCCGAGCCCAACTTTGAGGCGTGCGTTCGTCTTTCACGCTCAACCAATATCCAAACCGATTATACCGTATGTGCACAAACCTAAACTGTAACATACTTCAAATAGACTCTTTTAAAACATCTAGATTGATCATGAATTCGACGCAAAGTCGAAGGTTTTCCGTTCAAAAATAGAACAAGACAACCCAATACCCTTGATTGGAAGGTAAATTTTGAACCAAGCATTAGGAATTTTCAGGAACCAACTAAAGACAGCCTAGACAACCTATAGGGCTTCGAACGCTTTGTGCTGAAGTAGAGTTCGTGACTGTGTGTCGAGAATCAGTTTCCTAATATTGACAAAAAACTGTTTCTAAAACTGTTAAAAATATTTGAAATATTTCGATACGGTGTGCGCCCGACAACCGGATGACTTGGTCGCAACCCATGAGTATTGAAGACGCGTATGGATTTGTCGACTTGTGAATGTTACGGAACTTAATTTCGTTGTGCGTGCACGACGAAATTGAGGCGTATCCGTCGAGATATCCCGTATCGGCCCCTTTGTAAACTAGCCCATAACTTTGTGCACGTTCGTCACCTCAAGATAAAACTTGCGCTAGCATGACCATATCATTTTTTCTGGTCCTACATGCCATGTTTGGTCCTATTCTGAGAAGGTCGACCGAAACGCCTTTGGCCGCCCGCGACCCGATCGATCCAGCAGCGAATTTATGCATGGCCCGCCGATCTAATTTTGGACATACGATTGGTTTGTCTCGTCAAACCAGACCCATAGACATATATTTTGATGACTTTAGAGATTGTATACTGGCACATTTTTTGGTGCAAAGCGAGTCCACGCCCGACATAATTTTGGCCCAAAATTACTGTTTTGCCCCTGTGTTCGGATTGGACCTATGGGGACTATCCTACTAATTGTGACTATTCTGAACACTTTGGTAATATCTATTTAAGCCCCTGGAGACTGTTGTGCAATTGGACTTTTGTATGGCCTAAGTGTTGGTATTATCGGTTTCACACAGCAAACACCCCAGTCGAGTACATTTTGTTTGTTTTTGATATTGATTATTACTATATTCATTTAGACATTCTATATTTGATTCTTGTATTTTTTTAATATTTGTCATATTTCTTACTGTAGTGTCGGGAAGGGGAAGTACCAAAAGAGGTGATCTGACCGTATACATTGTAGACATCGTAGATATTGTAGACATCATAGAAATTATTATTTTTTGCAAAGTAGACATCGTAGACATGTTTATTTCCTGCAAGTAGACATTATAAGCATTATTTATTTTATTGCAAAGTAGACATCGTAGACGTTGTTTAGACATTATAGATATTCTGGTGTAACTGTCCCCAGATTGATCACATATCAAAGGGTACTTCAAACACTTAGAAAGTATTTGTTTGTTTTTATTCTTTAACGTTTAATTTCCTGTCTATTTTTCTCATGTCTTTTCCTACTTATTTTCAAATCATGTATTTTATGGCTAACCACTGTTTTATAGTCGTTTATATATTGGAACTACACTCAATGAATTGTACTCGTTCCATTCCTGACTGAAAACCACTATTTTCAAGTTAGCCGAGACTATGCTTCATTAGGAGGTGGGTGTACATGCAGGCCAAACCTAGATACTAGTTAGATAGTTGAGTATTTATTTAGTTGTTCTTTATAAATTGTGAGACATTGTAACTTGTATCAAATGTAAATCCTTGATATTGTAATCTAATTTAGTTTGTGAAATGCGGATCAATTTATTATTTTAGCATTGTGGCTTCACAGCGTTCTATACACATCGACACTGTGATGTAGACAGGCCTGGACATGCACTTGTATCGCGAAAAGCGGGTACGGGTCGTGACATTTTCAAAAGATGTAACGGACTCTGATATGCATGAAATGAACTAGGTAAAAGTAGCATAGCAAGATCACATCACAAGAAATTTTTTCCACTAAATGCATTAGCGATCATTTCAGACGTATAGTCTTTATTCATATTCACCATTATGTTTGATACTGACCCACCATCAGTATGCACGTAGGTGCAAGATGCACCAAGATGGATAGTCTGAAGTGATAGCCCGAGGCTCATCTTCAGGAGCCAGAAATAAAAAAGATGCAAAGATAGATTTTTCTATCCACGAGATGGTCATTTGTTTCAAAGAGTTGGTTTTTGTATATACAAGGATGTAATGTATGGAACGGGATCATTGAAATCTATAAAGTTTTTGAGAGAATGTAAGCCAAGTATGCCATTGTATCTGAGAAAAATGAGAGCTTGTAATCTGTTTAAAGATACCAATAAAGAGAACTTGTTCTGTAACGCCCCAGTCCCAAAATACCTAGGACTAAGTATGACGACATGCCAGCTGCATACATACGAAGTATACTCCAATATATGGAACCATCGTATGTATACATAAGCTGTAAAATGCAGTAAACCACAACTAAATCGCATCTACCAATAGATGGATAATAATATAAATCAACTATGAAATTTGTCATTCATACATATAGTTGGGCGGAGACAGATCCACTACCAACTATTTTAAAAGAGAGAAATATACAAAAAAGTATAAATAAAAATGACAAGACGAACTAAGGGCAATCATCTTCGAAGGAAGGGAGAAGATCACGGCCTTGGCTAGAATACCTGCAAAAACATCACAAAAGTACACACCTGGAGAATTGACCAGGTCTTCAGAGGGACGTAACAAGATACATAAAGAACATGCCACATAACTGAATATGTATAATATGCCATAATCAAAAGTAAAGTAAAATAGTCCCAATCGTAACAAGATCCAATATCTCATCATCCAAACAGTGGACTACCCCTACAACCAAACAAGGACAAGGGCTAGAACACTATTCCATGATACAACATTGTCCCAAGCTACTAATGGAACGGGGGTGACAAGACATTGACGAGAGTTACCTGACCATTCTAATGTGTTTATGCAGTTAAGAATAAACCTTCAACGCATGGGCACTCTGGCTGCAGGAAAATCAGGTATGGTCCCACAGGGTACCAGGGACCTCAAAGCATAACATCATCGAATGTCAGAGGCTAGCAGGAAATCAGGTATCATGATCGAGGACCGTATCTCCAGCAGAGATAACCGGCAATAATAGAAAAGTGCATACGTGGCCCATACGTTAAGGAACTGTTCTGCCCACCCAATGCCTAGTAGAGTCACATCCATGACTTATATACCTCTACTAACTGCCAAGTCCCCTAACATGCCTCTATTAGCAGTTATCCCTAACGCATGCGCATAGGTGATCAGCCATCACACAAGTACCTCTACATGCTACTCCTCACACACATACCTCATGGTACAACTGTGTAAAGGTTTATGTTATACACTACAAATGGTAGTCCATTAACTCTAGGTCCATATGCAATCAAAGGATAATAAGTAAAGTAAAGCTAATATCACTGAGCAGGCAATAAATCAGGAACTGTAATGATGGCATAGCTACAAGAACTGGAATAAGTAAACAGTGAAATGCAATAATAAAATACAGACTAAATATAAGCAGTAAATATGGCAAGGTATCTTGCCTGAGGTTGTGTACAAAAGGACGACATCCAATAGCTCAAACCATCAGAATAGTGAAGCAATGAAAGCCAAATCCTGCATACGTCCTCGGATGCTGAAATAAACACCATGAACGTGTTTGAAATAAAATAAATGTCTAGAAAATGCTAGTCCAACTGTCCAATTCTGGAACATGGGCAAAATCGTAATTTCGGGTCAAAACGATGTCTGCCGTTGGACCCGTTTTGCACCGAAACGTGTGCCACTATCTATGGTCTCTAAATTCGTCAAACTACATGTCTACGGGTCTGGTTTGATGAGATAAAGTCAACGGTATGTCCAATTTTGAATTCCATGAGCCGTGCACAATTGCACCTGTTGGATCGGGTCACAAGCCCGCCAAATAGGTGTTCCGGTCGACCTTTTCAGAATTGGACCATACTTGGCACATATGACCAAAATTTCGATACGGTCCTACTGGCATAAGTTTTGTCTTGATATGACGAACGTACACGAAGTTAAGGCCAAGTTTACAAAAGATCGATACAAGGGTATCTCGACGGATACGCACTGATTTTGTCGCACACACGCAAAAAATTGAGTTCTGTCAGTTCTCACACGTCGGTAACATCCATACGCGCCTTTCGATGTGTATTGTTTGTGACCACGTTGCCCTGTTTATCGGGGCGCATGCCGTATCGATCAAGTTTTCTAAATTTTTGTTGTTTTAAAACTGGTTTTCTTAATTTTTAAATCCAAATAACTTTCTGTATAATACCTGAAAAATAATTATACAAAAAGGAATTTGATCTTGTATAAGTTGTATTTCCCTGTCTTAAACTACTTTTTGAAACTTCTAAGTGTGTGGGTCGGGATTGCCCTTCCAAATTAGGGTTTTAGGCTGTCCATGTACCCTGTTTTGAAACCATTATTCTCTGACTTCATGTCGATTTCTCAGGGCTGCTCGTTCTTCTATATTAAATCCTACTTACTAGGGCTTCGAGACGTTCATGTGGTCTTCTCACAGGAGTTTATAATTATCTTATTGGTCGAGTAACAGAAAGAGTAAATTCAAAGGGAAAGGTGGGTACCTGGATGAATTTGAAACAGAGTTTGCTCTGTTGCTATCGAGTTTGATAGGGTTTTTCGGCAATGCGATTGGCGGCAGCAGCTTCTAGGTGGCGGGACAGGCGCACATGAGTTCGGGGAGGAGTTAGGGAAGCTTTTCGTAAGAGTATAGCCTGAGGGTTTCTGCCGATACTTCAGTTTCTGGGTATATATGCGTACCCGTCGAAATTCCTTTCCAATTTCGATTTCGAATTTAAAAGGATTTGATGTAATCTTTTTTTTTCTTATGATTTGAAGGAATAGATTTGGCCAGTCCATGGGGATTCAAGGGTCTGCACTCATAAAAATTTTTTGGAAAGATAGGCTAAGATTTTCGATGAGGAATTGATTAAAATCCCCATCAGATTCCCCTCGCATAGTTGGTGTCGGGTTATTACCCTTACTGTAGCGGCGACTATAGTAGCTTTCATGAAGCTTTTTCTTTTTTTTCTTTTTTTTACTGATATAAATTAATTTATTTATTTTAATATAAATATACATTCTAAAAATCCAAAAAAATATATAACATTTTCTGAAAATCATAAAATATTTCTAAAATATTTTCATAAAGTTTTTGCACCAGATATACCTATGTTTGTATAGGGTGTAGCTAATACTTATTATAAAATATGAAGTTGCTTAGAATTATAAAAATGTTGTAATTTAAAATAAGTTCCTTTAAAAACTTTAATAAAAATATTTTTTTTGAATAGTTAGCAAATAAACTTCTAACCATTTATCTTTGTATACATATAATGTAGCATTTACTTTCTATCAAAATCAAAAATTTAAAAGTCCTACACAATACTATAAAATATATGAAATAAAATCCCTAAAATTTAGGGGTTTTACATCCTACCCAACTTATAAAAATTTCGTCCTCGAAATTAAAAATAATCTTAATATCGAGAGTAACGAGATTTAACACCAGGAGGAGAAGATACATCAAATCGTAACTCTATTTCCAAATTGATGAGGGAGGTTATTATCATGGAACCCAAATCGATGTCATATTCCTACAAGATAGGGTATTCTTCATTCCAGACTCTACCCAACTTATAGAAGCTGGCTAATCGCTAAAATCGTTGCAAGGCTTCTGGGAAAGATAATATCTAGGAACAGGCACGAGAATAATAGATACCTTCAGGATACCATCATGGATCCTAAGTGAGCCTAGATATTGCCATGACGTTCTTGGTCAATAACTTTTATAGGAAAATTATTACAATCTACATCGTTCCTACCGACCGTGCTTTAACAAGATGAGGAATCTCTTATTCGAACATAACTAGAACGTGTCGGTTTAAGGAAATTCACTCTTTGTCCAACATGGGTAACTAAAAGATTTGAGTCTATAATAGTACAAGACCCTTGCTAATGATTTTGATTAGGTAAGAGCTGGGAGTCTTTAAGCCATAATGACAGGAGTATGTGGTTTGTCTTCGGTATCGTGTGGGAGGCAGGTGTTTGTTTGAGTGAAATGCATACTTCTTATGATGGTGCATCTTGTTTGGATCATGGGTATTTAGTTGTTTAAAGGAGTGAGTCAAGGTTAAAATCAAGAGGTACTAAAATGGGCATCTATGGTTTGTTTTAAGGAAATTTATATCATACATGTGGCATAGTTGAAATGGAGCACAAGAAGGTACGTTGTGTGAGATTTGTATGTCAAGTGGGTAGTTTGACTAGTCTATTTCATGAGTGTAAAATTTGTTGGATGGGTAATGTTCGTGTTGTGCTCCAAACATCAAAGTCAGGGTCGAGGGTATCAAATAATACGGATAGGAGTGGACGTTACGAACCATTATTTTATTTGTTCCTTTGGAGCCAATTTGTCCCATTCATTTACTATTTCTTATAGAGGCTTGCCTATACACCTCAAGAATATTGTCCTCAAAATTAAAACTAGAACACAGTTTTATGATAGGACGAAGTTTGCAGGATCAAGGGTGAGATCTTTACTGTGGTTATCTAAACGTACAAGCAAAGAGATATGGAATATGATACGAAGATCGTACTGCAACTTAAGTAGATGAAATAATGGTTATGAATGGCATCATATCCTAAGAGACAGAGTAAACTGAGTTAAAGGTTTTACGAAAATTGGTTAATCGTAAAGCTAGGTAATAGGACTTCTGAGAGGTTTAACTCCCAAGGAGATGTATGAGGATATGAGGTACTCTAATCGTAGTCACGATCTCAAAAGGAAACCTGGGTATTACTTATTTAACATTTCTCATATATTAACAATGTTTCATCAAGGCAATAAGAAGGTCCTGGTTAAGCAAGACCGATAGACAAGTTAGTACAAAGGGATTCCATTCACCTCATAACGTAGGCTACAAAGAGATACAGTTACGAATCCATGGAAAGAGAATTAGTGATTCAAGAGGTGGGGCCTACATAATAGGTGTAAGGACATATTCCATATAGTTTGGTCTTATATTCCAAATATAGCGATATGCATGGGTGAATTTAACTGAGTCTGTATGGTTCCCTAATTGAATATCAATCATTGATTGAATGAATATTGAGTTTTAATCTATGCTGGATGGACAAAATCCAATAAATTTATTCTATACTATTTCTATTAGGTTAGGGTAACCCAGAATAGGTTCAACTCAAGTGGTTAGGCTATTTGCTAGTCGGGTTGGTTAACTAGGTTCTTTAAACCCAGAAATGCGTCTTCTATGACTTTTGTGTTTAAGTAGCACAAGAAGCCTCGATTTAGTGGCACAATAGTGTCATGTGCGTAGTGGGATCCGAGTAGATCACGACCATATATTAGGTCAAAAGAATTGAGTCGAGGTTGGATCTCTAACTGAAATCAGAAGGGATAATGGTATTATGGTAGGGTTTATAGCTAGTCCATTTGACCTAAAAGCGGTATTATAAAAATAGGGTACAAAGGGGCATGTTTAAGTGAGGCATGATATGTCTACATAAAGGTGGGGTCGTCTATATTTTGTATGTAAAATTTGTTGGAAGGTAATAGCTAGTATTACGTTCTGAATATCAAAGTCATGGTAAGAGGCACTAAAAGATCCAAATAAATAGTGGGAGCTCATAAGTCCCTAATTTATCATCCTAGTGGGAGCCCATTTACCTCAACCAATCGGTGATCCCATAATTTCTAAAATTAAGAATGGCTTACAATCTATTCACTCTAGAGACTAGGACATGGTTTTTAGGAATAACGAGATTAGAAAATTTTAAGGTCTTGATGTTGTACTTCAACTTATAATAAAGGATAAAGCACGATGCAATAGAATACTTGATACAATAGATATGAATCAATTTCGAGGATCGTACCACAATTTCTAAAAATCAAAATTTATTGCATACAATGATACACAAGTCGAATAAATAGAATGATCCACTCGTCCATAGTATACGAGAGTCTATCGGTGGGATAACGAACTCTAAAGTACATCATATTAGAGATTTCAAATGACTAAGTCGTAAACTTCTATTTGTGTTAAGCCTGCCAGACTATAGTTATAAGGGTTCTAGTGGTATCGAATGTAGTGCTCATGCATCACTATCTAATCTTAGAATGGGTGTCTACCATAGTCCTTGCAAGGGCATGTCCTTATTTTTGGTCTATTCCTCTCTTGTCTAAACTGTGGGGGCCTAGTCAAGTAAAGGTTGAGTTAAGGCATACGGGTTGCTAGTTAAGCCAAGAATCAAGATAAATAATTGGAGACTACAATAATTGGTTCTTTGAGGATAGACAGTCTCCTAAGTTGGTGTTTTGACCAAGGGTAAGATCCTAATCGTTCTCAATTTCAAATGACTAGAAGGTTACGATATTAATTTTAGAGTCGAGGGGAGGACGAGTAACTCTAGACAGGGTCGTAGTCACATGGCTGGCCGATGGTAGCTACACTTATGTATACAACTATCATGGCCATGAGGGATACTTTATATATCTCTATCAAATACAAGCATTCGTCTTTCCAATCAGTGAAAGACAAAAGCAATAAAGAGTTCAAGAAAGATGTCATCGAATATAATTATGCGATTCAAAGGAGAATGTATAATTCAAGAAAAATTGTCGATGTAGTCGTAGATGAGATCCTAGATACCTTTATATCTCAACCCACATGGGATAATCATATGAAGAGTGAACCAATGCATCAAGGTTGATCAGACCATAATACATTGATTCTGATTAGACAATATGTTAGTGGGCGTCCCCAGTATACATATATCCTGAACAAGCTCGATAAAGAATAAGCTTGCAAAACTAGGCTATAAATAGCAACATCGTTCATGATATTGCAAAGTATAAGTACGGGAAATAATGATGAAAGCAGTAATAAATGGTTCAAGTTTCACAATGATTTAATTATTGTCAGGTGTCCTTGCTTATACTGCCGTACTACTGTCTTATGGTCTAAAGTTTTGCTCGACCAAAAGGGATATGAATTTCTAAGCTTTGTAGTCACGATAATCCTCTCAGTATCCTCTTTAATGGTTTGCAAGGACAAAAGATTATGATTCATGTGACATTCCATCCGGCTTATAAGTGTTCAACTAGTAGGGTAACTTGAACAATATAACAATTATACCTTAATATGAGTCATCTTCCTAACCTCTCTATCAAGCACAGAGGAGAGAAGATAATGTTTACAGTAAAAGGAATCAAGCAGAAGGAAATCAAAGTAGTAGGACAAGAGTTTGGAACTGGAATCAAAGGAGGAGATCAAGCATGTGCAGGCTCACATCGGTACAGTAACGTAACCAAAGTGATAAACTCGACCTGTATGGGCCACCACAAAAACATGTAATGCCACAGTCCCAAAATACCTAGGACTAAGTACGTCGACATGCCAGCTGCATACATACAAAGTATACTCCAATATATGGAACCATCGTATGTATACATAAGCTGTAAAATGCAGTAAACCATAACTAAATCTCATCCACCAAATAGAAGGATAGTAATATAAATCAACTAAGAAATTTGTCATTTATACATATAGTTGGGCGGAGATAAATCCACTACCAACTATTTTAAAAGAGAGAAATATACAAGGAAAGGATAGATAAAAATGACAAGACGAACCAAGGGCAATCATCTTCGAAGGAAGGAAGAAGATCACGGCCTTGGCTAGAACACCTGGGAAACATCACAAAAGCACACACCTGGAGAATTCACCAGGTCCTCAGAGGGACGTAACTAGATACATAAAGAACATGCCACATAACTGAATATATATATAATATGCCATAATCATAAGTAAAGTAAAATAGTTCCAATCGTAACAAGATCCAATATCTTATTATCGAAACAGTGGACTACCGCTACAACTAAACAAGGACAAGGGGTAGAACACTATTCCATGATGCGACATTATCCCGTACTACTAATAGAACGGAGGTGACATGACATTGATGAGGGTTACCTGACCATTCTAATGTGTTTATGCACTTAAGAACAAACCTTCAGCGCATGGGCACTCTAGCTATAGGAAAATTAGGTATGGTCCCACAGGGTACCAGGGACCTCAAAGCATAACATTCATCGAATGCCAGAGGCCAGCAGGAAATCAGGTATCAAGATTGAGGATCGTATCTCCAGCGGAGATTACCAGTAATAATAGAAAGTGCATACGTGGCCCATACGTTAAGGAACTGTTCTGCCCACCCAATGCCTAGTAGAGTCACATCCATGACTCCTATACCTCTACTAACTGCCAAGTCTCCTAACATGCCTCTATTAGCAGTTAGCCCTAACACATGCGCACAAGTGATCAGCCATTACGCAAGTACCTCTACATGCTAATCCTCTCACACATACCTCGTAGTACAACTATGTCAAGGTTTATGTTATACACTACAAATGGTAGTCCCTTAACTCTAGGTCCATATGCAATCAAAGGATAATAAAGTAAAGCTAATATCACTGAGCAGACAATAAATAAGGAAATGTAATAATGGTACAGCTACAAGAACTGGAATAAGTAAATAGTAATATGCAATAATAAAATGCAGACTAAATATAAGCAGTAAATATGGTAAGATATCTTGCCTGAGGTTGTGTGCAAAAGGACGACATCCAATGGCTCGAACCGTCAGAATAGTGAAGCGATGAAAGCCAAATTTCGCATACGTCCTCGGATGCTGAAGTAAACACCACGAACATATTTAGAATAAAACATATGTCTAGGAAATGCCTTTCCAAAAGTCTATTTCTGGAACAGGGGCAAAATCATAATTTCAGATCAAAACAATGTCCGTCGTTAGACTCGTTTTGCACCAAAACAAGTGCCACTATTTATGGTCTCTAAATAATCAAACTACATGTCTACGGGTTCGATTTGAGGAGACGAACTCAACGGTATTTCTAATTTTGGATTCCGATGAGCCGTGCACAATTTAGCCCGTTGGATCGGGTCACAGGCCTGCCAAATAGGCGTTCCGGTCGACCTTCTCAGAATTGGACCAAACTTGGCACACAGGACCAGAATTTCGATACGGTCCTGTTGGCTTAACTTTTTTCTTGATACGACGAGTGTACACAAAGTTATGGCCAAGTTTGTAAAAGGTCGATACGGGGGTATCTCGACGAATACACACTGATTTTGTCGTGCACATGCAACGAAATTGAGTTCCGTCAGTTCCCACACGTCGGTAACATCCATACGCGCCTTTCGATGTGTATAGTTTGTGACCATATCGTCCGATTTATCGAAAAGCATGCCATATCGGTCAAGTTTTCTAAATTTCTGTTATTTTAAAACTGGGTTTTCTTGATTTTTTAAATCCGAATAACTTTCTGTATAATACCTGAAAAGTAATTATACAAAAAGGAATTTAATCCTGTATAAGTTGTCTTTCCCTGTCTTAAACAACTTTTGAAACTTCTAAGTGTGTGGTTCGGGATTACCCTTCCAAATCAGGGTTTCAGGCTGCCCATGTACCCTGTTTTAAAACTATTTTTCTCTGACTTCATGTTGATTTCTTAGGGCTGCTCGTTCGTGCATATTAAATTGTAGTTACTAGGGCTTCAACAGGTTTATGTGGTCTTCTCACAGGAATTTACAATTCTCTAATTGGTCGAGTAACTGAAGAGTAATTCAAAGGGAAAGGTGGGTACCTAGATGAATTTGAAACAGAGTTTGCTCTGTTGCTATCGAGTTTGATGGGGTTTTTTGGCAATATGATTGGCAGCAGCAGCTTCTAGGCGGCAGGACAGGCGCGCAGGAGTTCGGGGAGGAGTTAGGGAAGCTTTTCGTAAGAGTATAGCCTGAGGGTTTCTGTCGATACTTCGGTTTCTGGGTATATATGCATACCCGTCGAAATTTCCCTTCCAAATTCGATTTCAAATCTAAAAGGATTTGATGTAATTTTTTTTGCTTTAGGATTTGAAGGAGTAGATTTGGCTAGTCTATAGGGATTCAAGGGTCTGCACTCACAAAAAAAAATGGAAAGATAGGCTAAGCGTTTCGATGAGGAATTGATTAAATCTCCATTGGATTCCCCTCGTACAGTTGGTGTCGGGCTATTACCCTTACTGTAGCGGCGGCTACAGTAGCTTTCATGAAGCTTTTTTTTCTTTCTTTTTTACTGATATACATTTATTTATTTTTTAATATAAATATACATTCTAAAAATCCAAATAAATGTATAACATTTTCTGAAAATCATAAAATATTTCTAAAATATTCTCGTAAAGTTTATGCACCAGATATACCTATGTTTTTATAGGGTGTAGCTAATACTTATTATACAATACGAAGTGGCTTAAAATTATAAAAATGTTGTAATTTAAAATAAGTTCCTTTAAAAACATTCATAATAATATTTTTTTGAATAATTAGGAAATAAACTTCTAACCATTTATCTTTATATACATATAATGTAGCATTTACTTTCTATCAAAATCAAAAATTTAAAAGTCCTACACAATACTATAAATTATATGAAATAAAATCCCTAAAATTTAGGGGTTTTACTGTTTCTGTTATCATTTGTTCAATTCAGATTCTACAATATGTGCATTGCTGCTAATATTATTTACTTTTTGTTCTGCTGTACTATTGTCTGTCATGTCTAAATTATTATTATACATATTTTGGCCTCGTGTAAGCACAACTTCGGCTTGTACGACATGCCCCCCAAGCGATGACGAATGGTCTCACAGAGTCCGAAGCGAGAACGAAAGGACTCTACGGGATCAGGGCGTGACATAATGGTATCAGAGCAACACGATCCTCTGGCCAATTGTTGATTCGATTGAATTTGAAGATGTTCTCCTGATCGAAAATTTCTTGCCTACTTGATATCATTGATGAGATGAACGTTCTATACAATAAGTCCGTAAATATTTTTATGATGCTGGCATATGTTTTATCAATTGAGTAATTACGATTGAGATGTTTTATTGAACATAAGTTTTGATATTATCTGAATTGAGAGTGTTATCGATTGATGATGGTGAAGGATAAGGACTATTGCTGCTAAAGATATCGTAAGTTTCTCCTTAAGTTTTGAGGACAACTTTTTTCGATGGATAACTATGTAGTGCCCCGCTCCGCGAAGGCACTGAATAAATAGAGAAAGTGGATTGATAGACTTGGAATAGAAGATGACTAATCTGGGTGAGTGGATGAAGACTCATTTTCTGATTTGCTCACGCCTAATAAGAATCTGAGTTTTGAATGAATGTTATTGCTAATAATAAGATGGTAATCATCGTGAATGTTAATACATCGAATATGTGTGCTAGTAAAAGAATGTACATGTTGCCGTGCTAAAGTTAGTTATTGCTTCGATTTATAAGCCTTGTCATGTTCAATAAGAAGAGAACACTTACTGCCCCTGAAATGCTACCGATATTAGAATTTAGGTTAATGATACCAAGATGTTACTATGTTGCGTGAGTATATATATACACTATGTTCCTTACCATCTACTGAAATGATTAAATCGTATGGGATTATCGAAAAGCACAGAATGGTCGAATCGTATATAAAGCACTTGGTGATTGAAAGAATGGATATGGAACAGAAAATAGATGGAAATATCTGCTTATCGATAAACTGTAGCATCGTAGATATTTTATATGATAGATTGCATTCCTACATAGGTCTGGACAACTTGTGCACAAGGTATAGTCTCTTAATCGGTTCCTTGGGCGCTTGGAATTGCTCGTCCATGGAGGGATTGGGCACCCTAAGGTAAAAGAGACCTCGCGATTAGGGGGTGTCTATTAGTGAGATGGGCCAAATTTTACCAACTGCTAATCACGGGGAATAGCCTGTGGACCATCATATAGATAGGTGTTGATTAGTGAAGAGCTGAACCATGAGCCACAGCTGCTTATATGTATGTATATCAGTGCAGAGCTGAACCTTGGATTACAGCAGCTGGTGTATGCATGTATTAGTACAGAGCTGAGCCTTGAGTCACAGCTACTAATCGATAAGCATGCATCGATAACGATTGCTTTCATCCTAACCATGCAAATACGAACAGAGAATATTATCGGATATATATATTGTATTTTTCTAATCCTTGTCTTGTGCAGGGATGAATCGACGGCTTTGGGTAAGAATCACCAAACGGTGATGTCTGCTTATGATTTTTATGTTTTATTATATGAACTGCTTCCATGATATCTGTCCACATAAAGTAATGAAATGGCATAAAAATTAAACTGTTGTTACTGCTAATCGATACCTAAAGAAAGAATTAGCAATGCATGATACAATTTTCTGTTATAGTTCCTAATGAAATGATATGGCTCATAAAACACGTTGTGCACTTCACATGAATTGAATAGTCCCTTGAATGCTTGAAATAAAATAAATTGTGGCTTTTCGAAAGTGTTTTCAAAAGATATAATCAGACTCTGATATGCATGAAATGAACATAGGTAAAAGTAGCAAGTTCACATCACAAGAAATATTTTCTTACTAAATGAATTAGTGATTATTTCAGACGATGTAGCCTTTTTTTTACATTCACCAGTATATTGATATACTGACCTACCATCAGCCTTCACGCAAGTGCAAGATGCACCGAGATGGATAGTCCGAAGCAATAGCCCAAGCCTCATCCTTAGGAGCCAGAAATCAGAAGAAACACAAATATGGATTTTCTGTCCATGAGATGGTCATCTGTTTCAAAGAGTTGGTTTTTGTATATAAAGGAATGTAATGTATGGAACAGGATCATTGAAATAAGTAAAGTTTCTGAGAGAATGTAAGCCAAGTATGGCATTGTATCAGAGAAAAATAAGAGCTTTACAATCTGTTTAAAGATACCAGTAAAGAGAACTTGTTTATGTTATCATTTGTTCAATTCAAAATCTATAATATTTTTGCTGCTACTTCAAATATTTGTATTTTGTTCCGCTGCGCTATTTTCTATCTTGTCTAAATTGTTATTGTACTTGTTTTAGCCTTGTGCAACTGCAACTTAGGTTGCATAGCATCACGCCCAAGCGAGGACGAACAGTCCCACAGAGTCCGAAGCGATGATGAAAGAACTCTACGGGATCGGCGTATGACAACAGTAGTAGCTACTGCATTGTCCCAAACCAGGGAGCAGTAGCAGATACAAGCTACTAGGGGCAGCAACATATAGTAACATGGCACAGCAGTAGGAAGAAGGTGTAGCATTAGCAATAGTTGAAGCAAATAGAAAGGGCAGCAGTTAGGCTACGTGTCCTAGCATGTATGTGTGTGTGTTTGGTCTATGGGTTTGGAATTGAGTATTGGTTTTAGGTACATAGAGTTTAGGTAGTGTCTAGGTAATTGGTATTGATGTTGGTAATGTTAGGGATATGGATAGGTAAGTTGGGAAATTGGGTAACATATAGGTAGATGTTAAGGTAATATGCATATGATAAGGGTAGTAGATAAGATATTGGACTATTGAGCCTACGTATATGTATTATAGGTAGTTACCTAGGGATATTAGTTAGTATTGCCTAGTATTGACCATGATACTTTGGTATTGTAAGGTATGCACCTAAAAACCTAGGTAAAGACTAGTTTGACCTAGTTTAGCAAGGTATTGACCTAGTTTGACTTAGACATGACTTAGAGATCTAGTATCAAGCTAGTATAGCTTATTTATGATTCCAAAACACTAATTGACATTGATATTTCATATTAGGTCTTTGAGGCAATGTTACGAATACTGTTGATACTTCATACCAGATTTTAGGCAATTTCATTCTCTGATAATTTCCTGTTATGATATCTTATATGTTTTTTGTATCTAATGTAGATATCCTTGATTTTTTGACACGTTGTTACACGGACTGACATTTTTGGATCCCTTCATATGATATTATTTCTTGTATATCTTGGTGTACATTGTGCAAGCCTTGTTGTTGTTCTTGTATATTATATGGACACTAATTCCTGAGAAGGCTTGCGACATTCTCAGAGAATTCTATGTCGTAACGTATCATGGTTGGATCCACTATACCAGTCTGGGGCGGAGAGTATTATCGTAGATATGTGATCATACCCTCCTTGTATCAAGTCTTGTTCCTTGAATAGTGTTAGTCATATACCATATGTATGATTAACCAGGCCATAATCCGTGTATCAACTTTCCAAGTCGATCATATGTTGAAACTAGTGCTCACTCACTTAGATAGTTATTTCTTGATTTTTGTACATAATATTCCTACTTTTGTGTTTACTTACAGGATTTCAATATCTTATTATATTCATGATCCTATCATATTATCTAGTATATTCTGTCTATTTACTGTTATATAGTCTTTATCATTTACTAGAACTATTATTAGAGGTGTACTTCGCTCCAATCCTGACTGAATATTTTTTAGAAGATTTAGATGACGGGTGCCCTACCTACTACGGACCACATGATGTAGTGGGAGTAGATCATGAGACTTTGGCTCAAATGGCACTAGCTCCAGCTGACGAGACACTAGTTGCAACTCAGTTATATTAGCTATTAGTAATGGATTTGTCTCCTAATTTTGATACATTAGGATGTTATTATCTGGAACTTATGTTATGTTGAGATAGTAGACTCATAGATTCTGGTTGTGGTTTTGGGATTTTGTTATGCTTTTAGACTTCTTTGGATTATCATATCATATCTTTGTGTCATGATCGTGCCATTTATCTTCCTTATAGTTATTGTGATTAAATATGAATATTATTATTATTTTTTCTCCTTTTGGAGTTGACATATCATTGACAGATTTTGATACATATTCATGTGATGTGCTAGACTGTATAGTAGACCTAGACAACATTCTACCGTCGATGCTGTAGCGTAGGTTGGGCGTTGTCTCAGACTTGTGCCCTTACATCGCGTGCAGGTCGTGACATGAGGCAAGATCATCGAAGCCACCCACCTGAGCGAGGAGTCGCCTCGACCAAGCGGGACTTCGAGCAAGTCGTTGTGTTGCAAAGTCTAAACGGCGTTGCATTTCAATTCATCTTGTTGAACTAAGCGGAATAGGGCCATTACAATGGACGTGAAGCCAACATTCCTCCATAGAGATATAGAGGAGGAGTTTTACAACCTGAGGATTTCGGTGAGAAGGCAAGGAACACATAGTTTCCTGATTGAAGATCTTGTATGGTTTGAAGCATGCTTTGTGATAATGGTACATGAATTTTACTTAGTTTGTGGGGGAGCATGGGTATGCAAAGACAACGTCGAATCATTGTATGCTCGTGAATTATTTTACCAAGGCTGCATTCATCATTGTATTACTCTAGGTGGATGATATGCTACTAATAGATCGTGATACTTCGCGGATAGCTGAATTGAAGTGCTGTTGAGCATTGCTTTCTCGATGAACAATTTGGGCACAAAGAAGACAATTCTCAAGATAAAAGTTAGCTAGGAGAGGAGGTCTAAGATATTCCAATTTCTAAGAAGACGCACGTGGAAAAAATGCTTTATATGTTCGGCATGGACGTGTCTAAGAATGTGATCATGCAGCTTACAACCTACTTCAAGCTTAATTAACACCTAGTAATATTCATCGACCGAGGAAAAGAAAACGAGTATGAAAAAGGTGCCTTATGATGCAACGATGGACAATCTTTTATATGCCATGGTTTGTACGAGGCCAAATATTGCTCATGCAATCTGAATGATTAGCTTATATCTCTCCAATCATATGAGAGAACATTATAGTGAGGCTAACTAGGTGATATGATATCTCTAGGGTACTTTCAGTTGGCGACTTCATTCGTAAATGACGAGCCAAAGTTGATGCACCGATAGAGATATGGCTGGGGATGTTGATTCTAGGAGACCGATATCGGGATACCTAATGATGTTTGCAAGGGAACAATATCCTGGCAATCATAGTTGTATAAGTGTGTGGCCATGTTTACGACAGAGATTAAGTTTATTGCAGTGATGGAGGCATGTAAGGAGTTATTATTAGATTAAAAAAATCTTGAGAGAGAGAGAGAGAGAGAGTTGGGGCTAAAACAGGAACAATATATTTTGTTATGTGACATAGTTCTAAACACCTGGGTAAGAATCCCACATGCATTTCATGGGATTTCGATTAGTGTAGACTTTTCTAGGTTAGACTCGGATCGTACGATGGTTTTCTCCCACATTAGATTTTACGTAAGGTAAAATATTACGTGTTTGTGATTGTTTGAATTATGTATTTGGTATTGTGCATTTATAGAATACTTTGATTTAGTACAATACTCATAAAATACTTTAGGTCAAAACCTGTCCGCACTCTGTTTTTAACCCCCCCTTCCAAGTGATTCAACACAACTGGTTTGTTGGTTGGTTTCTGATATTTATATAAGTTATCTGTATTTACTCCCCTCCCCCCCCCCCCCCCCCCCCCCCCCCCCCCCCCAATCCTAATTGCTAATTCTATTACCCTCCCATTTTTTTTTTAAAAAATGACTACTACCCTTAGTCCTTCATAATTTGTTATTTATAATTGTACTTATCCAAAAAAGGGAGCCTATGTTTTAAGAATTGGAGGGGTAGTAGTAATTTTTTTTTTTAAATTTGGGGGGGGGGGGGGGGGGGGGGGGGGGGGTGTTAATGGAAGGGTAAATACAAATATAAGTTTCTATAGAATATAAACTATAGGGATGATCCGTGTAATTAGTTTCAAAGTAAGAATATTTTCTGTAATAAGTGTAAAATATAGGGCAGTTAGAATAATTTGTCCTAAAAATGAAGAACTAATGCGTTCCTCTAGAATTTTTGGAAGGATTATATGAGCAGTGCTGCTATGTTGCCCGTTCTTTGGGTTCTTTGGGCGTGACTGCGCTGGCCCCGGCCACATGACGATCAGCCATTAGTTTCCTGGCCGGAGATGGGCCCAAGCTACAAAAGGGCCAGTTGCTGACTGGCATGTTGTTGCAGGCCAGGGCAGTCACCCCAGGCCAAATATGCTTGCTTTCCCTTGTATGAGGTATGAACATGATGCTTCATGAAAGAGCGGTGCCTATGAACACGCAATAGATTTTGGAGTAACAGATGGCCTAAAGATTAAAATCCATAACCTACATACATCACAACTAGCTCACTTGTAATAGAACAGATGGGTTATATATGAGAATGCTTCTGCTGCTGCACGTTAAGAAAGTATTGATACATTTCACATAAACATAACAGAAATATACTATACTACTCTGCAACCGGTAATTTAGTGATAGCTACCAACAAAGACTTCTCTCTCTGTCATTAATTATTATACCACCTCTTACTTTTTTTTCACACTAGTTATAATTATAACATAGTGGAAGGCTGTTGTCAAACACAATCTTAAAATTGATCCTACTTTTTCAATTTATCTTCTTTCCCGATAACCAGTTATTGTCAAACAGTTTTGAATTATTTTTCAAGATAAAAAAAGGGGGTAAATATCATTTTTGGTCATCCAATGTTTTAGAAGTTCAAATTTTAGTCACTCTACGGCCAAAAATATATATGAAGAGTGACTAAAACTTAAACATTTGAAACATTCGGTGACCAAAAGTGGTATTACCCAAAAAAAAAAAAACATATACATTCTCCAATTAGCAAATTCCAAATCCAACTTTAATAACATTAGCCTTACATTCAAAACGTTGTATTACTATCGAGCCACGGAAACGTATTATTCTTTCTATTAAAAAACTGGTAAAAGTTAGGAACACTGGACCAAAAAGAGATACAATACAGCATTTACAAAGTTTCGTGCGTATCGTCGAACATCTAAAAAACAGTAAACAACTGCAACGACATGTAGTCTACATAGTCTGTCAAGGAATTCATTCTTCCAAAGATGCCATTGAAGATCCGAGATGATTGAGTTCATTGTTGCTCAGCCGTCAAAACTTATGTGGATATTCATTGTGCCACTCAAAGACTGTCGTGTATAAAATTAGTGAGTAAATGTTAACCATTCCACTCAAGTTAAAAATATAGTAGTTTTAGTATTACAATGTGACAATTTTTGAATGGAATGATAAAAATTTATAGCAGTTTTAGTGGGGAAAAAAATAAAGGAAGATCTGAGATGATTAGCTCTTCAGCAGTAGGAAGCCGGGAAAGAAAGTTTGCTCTTCAGTTGGATTGCTTTTAAGATCTCATGAAGTAATAATGTTGTTCGAGTCCGTGATCGCAGGAGATCTAGTACATCAAAATTGCACCAAGTGGTGGTTCGTGTGGTTCCCTCACAAAATCCTCACTTGTTCACATGAAGAATAGAGCTAGCGATGATGATTGTTGACCAACAACGTTCATGTCGGCACAATTGAAGATTTTAATTGTATAGTTGCACATTCAAATTCAAATTTCTTCTCCAAGACCGACCTGATGATGGGTTGGTGGAGATATGTGTGGATCAGTCTGAATGCACTTATGTTTATATTATTCGCAAACATAATTTGAATGTGATTGTTAGGTTTGCTTGTTGCCTTGTTGGTGTCTTCACTTGTCAACTTCATCATGGCTAATTGACTCTAGAGTACATAAGTATGTTCATCTGTACAAAAAATGCTTGGACCACCGACTAGCTACTCGTTTTCCAGATTCTTTCTTCCCTTCTTTATGAAATAAATGATACGTACAACAGATGAAACGATAGGTGGTCAAAGTAGAGGCCAACTGGCCCTTAATGAGCACTAGATTAATAAGTGAGGATATTGAATTAGCCATAGTGCAGATGACCTCTAGTCTAGTGGTTAAGAGAGATGCACACGGTTCAAGTGGTCAGGAGTTCGAATTACAGTGGGAGCGATTCCAGAAACAATTTATCTGGTTCTCCACACACACACACACACACACACACACACACACACATATATATATATATATATATATATATATATATATATAAGTGAGGGTATTGAATTAGCCCTATATATATATATATATATATATATATATATATATATATATATATTTTTTTTTTTTTTTTTTTTTTTTTTCAACAGATGAAATGATAGGTGGTCAAAGTAGAGGCCAACTGGCCCTTAATGAGCACTAGATTAATAAGTGAGGATATTGAATTAGCCATAGTGCAGATGACCTCTAGTCTAGTGGTTAAGAGAGATGCACGCGGTCCAAGTGGTCAGGAGTTCGAATTACAGTGGGAGCGATTCCAGAAACAATTTATCTGGTTCCACACACACACACACACACACACACACACACACACACATATATATATATATATATATATATATATATATATATATATAAGCAGATGACCTCTAGCCTAGTGGTTAAGAGAGTTGCATGCGGTCCGAGTGGTCAGGAGTTCGAATTCCATTGGGAGCGACTCCATAAATAATTTACCTTGTTTCAAAATATATATATATATATATATATATATATATATATATATATATATATATATATATATATATATATATATATTTTTTTTTTTTTTTTTTTTTTTTTTTTTTTTTTTTTTTGTAGAGGCCAACTGGCCCTTAATGAGCACTAGAATAATAAGTGAGGATATTGAATTAGCCATATATATATATATATATATATATATATATATATATATATATATATATATATATATATATATATATATATATATACGCACACAGCAAGCTTCGGATTAACTTACGGGACAAAGTTACGGGAACACTAAACATACACTATTCTCTTCCAAACTTCTATTCTTTACAAAATTTAAATCTTCCCCTTTTTTTAAAAAAATCTATCTTAGTTTTAAATAAAAAAAAAATTATCCATCAGTTTAATTTTCAAAATAGAGATGATCTTTCTAAAGAGAGATATATAATTTTCTTTTTAATTTTTTAAAAATAGATAGATTTGTTTTAAATAATAATCTATCTTTCAAAACAAATCTATTTTAAAATACTAGTTGTAATTTTCATTATATTAATATTAACATTAATAATAATATTTAATATTAATTTAGTGCTAATGTTAATTTTAATAATTATTGGTAATTAAAATGTTAATTTTAATTTCAATTTTAACATTAATATTAAAATTAAAATTAATACTAAAATTAACATTAAACTTAACATTAAAATAAACTTTAATATTAATATTAACATTAACATTAATATTAAAATTAATATTAATATTAACATTAAAATTATTATTTTTAAATATAGATTTGTTTTTAAAGATAGATTTAAAGATATGTTGTTTTTTAATTTTGCTTTGAAATATAGATTATAGGTTAGATAGATTTTGCTTTGAAATATAGATTATTGGTTAGATTTATTTTTGTGGAAAGTTTTAGACGTACATAATTTATATTTAAATAGATTTGTTTTGAAAGATACATTATTTGTTAGATTTGCCTTTAGAAAATATTTAGATTTTTTTTAAGAAAGAGGGACACACATATGTTCTTTCTTTTCTATCCGTAAGAATTTGTTTTTTTAAATCATCCGGTAACTTTGTCCCGTAAGTTATTCCCGTATAAGAAGGGACTATATATATATATATATATATATATATATATATATATATATATATATATTAAAAACTCCAAACTTTATTGAAGAAATAGGCGCAAAATGATGAAAGCCTATACAAGTAAGCGCGCTAACGCGGCAAAAGGACAAAAAATGAAAAGTGCGAGACGCTCACATACAAAAGAAGGGGAGGGCGGCCTAAGCCAGGACCTCCCAGAACGAGTTGGAGACGTGAGAGCAGCGCCTCCTAACTTTGGTGCATTGTCTGATGACCTTACTGTACAACTGTGGAGGAGAGATTTGGCGTCCTTCATATCTGAATTTATTCCTGTTTTTCCAAAGTACCCAAATACCGGCGGCTGCTACGATCTGATGTCCGTGGGAGCGGCTCCAGTAGTCCAGGAGATCGTAGAAGCCCCCAGTCGGTAGACCCATACTGAGTTTATTGTGAAGCTTGGACCATATGCCTACAGCCAGATCCCCCGAGAGAAGGACGAGCTCTGCTGATTCCGTCTTGTGCTCCTCGCAGCAGTGACATCTAGAGGCTAGGCTGAATCCCATAGATCCGATGACATCGTCCGTCAGAATATTCTGGCAAAGAGCACGCTAGATGAGGATGGACCATTTGATGGGAATGCATGCCTGCCAAAATTTGGCATAAACGATATTCGGTACCCCGCTGCCTCTGGCCATAAGTCTGGCGAAAGCCAAAGTGAATGTCCCACTCGGGTTGGGGGACCATCTCCAAGTGTCGTTCGTGTCGATAATCCGCAGATTAGCAACAAGAAGGCAGGTTGCCGCTGGCTGGCCTAGCCAATCTCTAACCTTCCTCCAATTTTATCCGGAACTACCCTCCCAAAGGTCTCTAATTGCGTACCCCTATGGAGTTAGAATATTGGGATGTATGATATCTTCACCTAACCACTGCCCCAAACAGGCCGGAGAACGGTCGTCACCCAGTTGGAGGCGGATAAGAGGTTCCGCTGTGATGCGACCCCAAATTAAGCGGTGCCACGATGTCGAGGATCTGTTGTTAGTGCTCGCCTCCGACAGATGGGAGAATCTAGAGTACCGAGATCTCATAAACTTCGTCCATAGGGAGGTCTCGGTGCGCAACTTCCACCACAACTTAAAGGAACAGGCGTCCATGATGTGGACAAGTCTGCTGAATCCCAGACCCCCTTCATCCTTGGGTTTGGCCATCGTCTCCCAACCGGCCCAGTGATGTTTGTCCTTGCCGTCGCTGTGACCCCAGAAGAACATGGCGAAGAAGGATTCGAGAGAATGGAGCACCTTCTTAGGCGGGGAGCAAACGTCCAGGGTGTACATCGGGATGGATGATAGAACGTGTTTGATGAGAATCGTTTTGTCCCCTGGGGATAATATTGCGTTGTGCCATCCTGCGATGAGTTTGCAAATTTTGACTACGAGGTGCTCGTATAGTCCTGAGTTGGCCTTAACGTACACCAGCGGGCACCCGAGGTAAAGGAAGGGTGGGTAGGCTGTGCTGAAGGAGGTCATATTGGCGAGCAGAGTTGAGCGGGTTCTGTCAGCTTTGTGATGGGTGTAGATGATGCTCTTGTTGTTGTTGACGTGCTGACCAGAGCAGGTGGTGTATCTGACGATTGTACTCAAGACGACCTCGATCGATCCGATGTCTCCAGAGGAGAAGATGAGGATGTCGTCTGCGTAAGCTAGGTGAGTGATAAGTGGGCAGCCGGTGGTGGTGTGGAAGTGGTTGAAGGTGGATATTCTGGGAATACTATTGAGGCTTCTTCTTAGGGCTTCGGTCGAAATAATAAAAATGGTGGAAGAGAGCGGATCTCCCTGTCTAACCCCACGAGTGGAACGAAAGAAACTCGCAGCCTGGCCATTGATGATGGTGGAGAACCACACATTGTTGATAGATCTGAAGACGATGTCAATCCATGGTTCGGAGAAACCAAAGGCTCTAAAAATTCAGATCATGAATTGCCAGTCCAGACGGTCGTACCCTTTTTCAATGTCTAGTTTGATGGCCACGTTCCCCCCCTCGATGGGAACTTCATGCACGTGATCATCTCTTGTGCAAGGAGGATGTTGTCAGTAATATTGCGGCCTTTGACAAACCCGCTTTGCTCTTCGGAAATGATCTTGGGGCGGAGATCGGACATCCGATTGGCGACGATCTTGGATATGATCTTGTTGGTGAAGGTACAAAGGCTGATCGGACGGAAGTCTTTAAAGGTTTTCGGATTGTCTATCTTGGGGATAAGGATGATGTTGGCGCAGGAAATCAAATTGGGATATCTGGCCCCTTGGAGAAAGGCTATAGTGGCTTCGACTAAGTCAATTTTAATGGTGTCCCAGCAAGCTTTGAAAAAGTACCCGTTGAAACCATCTGACCCCGGGGTACTGTGATCATTAATGGACCAGTCCGCTGATTTGACTCCTCCTTCGAAGTGGTAGCCAGCAGGGTCGTATTGTCATTTTTGTTAATTAGGGAAAGGATAACCGACAATAGCGTCACGTCATTAACGACCCGCTATTTGGTGAAGAGGTTGGAGTAGAAGTTCACAGCTACGGCCTGAATACCGGCCTGGTCATCCACCAGGTTGCCATTATCATTGAGAATCCGGTGTAATTTTAATTTGTTCCTGTGTCCTTTGACGCACGCATGGAAGAACCTAATATTTTAGTCGTCATCAATATCCCAGGTCGATCTGGCTTTTTGCCTCCAGAATTCGTTCTCCACTCTCAGCCTGGTTTTAAGAAGAGCTCTGGCGAGGTTGAGGGAGGCGCGGGCCTCCGGGGAACTGTTGATGACGAATGAGGACTCCGCGCGGGTGACATCGTCCTCTGCCTTCCTGATAGCTTGGAAGATGTTGTCGTACGCTTCTTTGCTCCATGACGAGAGAGCCTTATGAGTGGCTTTAAGCTTAGCCGCCATTCGGGCCAAAGGGTCAAGAGCCGAAACGAAATTCCAAGCAGAAGCAACTATGTTCTGGAATTGGGGGTGATGTCGCCAAAAATCGAGAAAGCAAAATGCTTTCATGTTGCTGGTGTGATTGTTGCTGATCTGGACAAGAAGAGGGGAGAGATCCGATTCAGTGGAGTTCAGATGAGATAGGTTAGTGATCAAGCCCATGTCGGACCAAAATTCATTAATCATCGCCCGATCTAAGCGGGAGTACTGTCGTCGATGACCCTCCTGCATATTGTACCAGGCGAACGTACTGTCGTGGAAGGGGATAGGGGTAAGGTTCCCGTAAAAGCTAAAATTATTGAAATCATCCATCGCTGGCTGGGGTGGAGGGCGGCCACCAGACTTCTCCTCTTTGCTAGACACCGTGTTGAAATCTCCGATGCAAAGCCACGGAAGCCCGTCAGGATGGACCACCAGAAGGTCTGCCCAGAGCAATCTGTGCTCAGGGATGTTGCAACTGCCATGGACAGCAGAGAGGACGGAACAGGACTTGAGGGCCGAGTGTTCAACCCAACAGGTAAGAGCCTGGGGCGAGTCGTAAATGATGCCAAATTTGAAGTCTTGTGCAAGTAGAATCCAGATGTCATTGCCACCAGCGATGGCATGCGGGAACCCTAACTTGAGTTGAGTGGCTTTTATTCTATTGTGAGGGATTTTTGGTTCGATAATGATTAAGAGTTCTATGCGATAAGTCTTCTTAAGACTGAGGATTCTGTTCATCGTCGGTTTGTTGTCGAGCCCCCTCACATTCCAGGAGATGATGTTAAGCATCGGATGAGGAAATGGGATGGGGTGAATGTGCTTCATGGCGGACCTGGTAGTCCTTGTCGTCATTTGCTTTTTTATTATTTTTGTTCTTCTTGGAAGAGGTTTTTTGGTAAGTATGCTAGTGGGCCCATTGCTTTCGGTATCTTTGTTTGTCAGTCCTTGATTGCTGCTTCCTTCGACATCTGCGACGGTGGTAGGTGAATCGTTGTCTTGTTCTTCCAAGGCGCATAAGGGGTTGCCTCGGTCCAGAAAGCCTGCTTCCTTGGCTTGCCAAAATCTGTCGATTAAAGTGTGGCAGAAAGTGGTTTGAGCGTCCTTAGGGTGAGTGGGAGGATGTCGAGGGGGCTCTGAGTCTGCCCTAGGCATGGTCGGGTCGAATTCTTCGAACTGCTAAGAGCTGTTCACCGACGAGTCCTCTCCAGATTGTTGAGAGCGGTTGGCGGGTGGTTGGTGTGGACACACACAAAAAAAGAAGAAGAAAACACTATCTTTTCTTTTTATTGGTGCAATGTACCACAAATCGAGTACGCCTGAGAGATCCTGCACTGAGGATCCCCGAGTACAAAAAAAAAAGAATTCTGGGGAATGGGACGATAGAGATCGAGTGACAGTTGCTCCTTTACTCTGTTGACACTCCGATTACAAAAGTGGGCAAAAACCTAAGAAAATTGCTAACTCTCGACTCACTGGCAAGAAGTACAGCAATTTGGCTCTTGAAAATGCTCTGCGTTCTGTCTGTTGAAGAGGGAAGAAGCCCCCCTTTTATAGTCGTTCTTGGGCTGGAACGATGTTATACGCCCACATGAAGAGACACGCTGGTTCTTACGTGGGTGCATGGTCCTGCTTTGGGCGCATAGGTGTAGGCGCATACAGGCTACGAGATCGTGGGTTGGTCGTGGTGTTGACATGGCCGCATGCTTCGGTGCACGACTGCTCGTGGAGACTGACGTGGCCATGCGCTTCGGTGCATGTTCTGATCGTGGCTTTGACTGAGTCAGGCTTGGGCGCATAGCCGTGTCTCAGGCTATGCACCCTTCTTTCGGGGGAGCTAGTCTTGGGCGCATGAAGTTATACTTGGACTGGGCGTATGGAGCTTCATTTAGTGGGCGCATGGAGCTGCTTCGACTTGGCCGCATGGAGCTATGTTTGCTAAAAAAATTTCATGCTTCAACAGGACCCCCTTTAAAGTTTTCGATACTTGAGCAAGTTCGAAATACTTTGAAAGAAGCATGGATCGTCTTCTCGCGAGGCAACGGGCGTATAGTACGGTTCTTCCCCTGGGTACATAGTTTTTTGGCCAGCCTGTCAGGGAGATACGACTGTTGAGATTTACCTCAAAATTCGAACTGACAGATTCATCGGAACAGAATTTGAAGCGGTCCATCCTTTTATATACCGTCCACGTCAGCAAAAGACAGTCGCATAGTATGCAGAGAGATGGTCCTTCACGTGGGCGTATAGGCTGCAGTGGGCGCATAAACCATAGTGGCCGCATAGAGTATGTGGGCGCATAGGAAGTGGTCCATGCCTATAAATAGACCCTGGAGGAGAGAGAAAGTTTATTATTCCTTTCCTTTTTGAAACTTTCAGAAAACTCTTCGTCTTCTTCTTTTGAGAATCATGTCTCCCAAAGCCGCCAAGAGATCTGTGAAGGGCAAGGGGGCCGCATCGAGTAGCTCTTCTCCTGCGGTAAAGTCTTCAGCAGTTTAGGACCCGATTTTGGGTGAGGGCGTGCTTCAAAAAATGAAGTCTCGAGTGTTAATTTGCGACACTCGGACTTCTCTTCTGCCGGGGCGCTTGTGTCTAGGGCAACATACTTCTGTGAGCATTGCTATGTGCCCACAGAAGTCATGTGCCAATACTGTAGTATGCTATGCGCCCAAGTGCTGCCACGTTCTGTGCCCTCTAAACAGTGGTATGTTATGTGCCCACTGTTATTGTATTATGCGCCTGCACGTCTTGTTTGGGCGCATATTCCTTTGGGCGCATAGGAGCCTTCAGGACAGTTTTTTCTGCAGTTTTCTAAGTCTGACTTTCTTTCTGCCTGTTTTGTAGGGATATGGCTAGCAAATTTCTTCAGGATCGGTATCGGTGATTCTGGGCACGGTGAAGATGCAACACTTGACGTACACATCAAGGAGCTCAGGACTCTTTGCGTTTTAGACGGGTTCTGTCTAGCAAATTTCTTCAGGACTGGCATCGGCGATTCTGAGCATGGTAAAGATGCAACATTTGACGCACACATCAGAGAGCTCAGGACTCTTCGTGTTTTGGAAGGGTCTTCCTCAGATGGTAGGAAGAGCCTTTATACATCGAAGGGTTGGACGGTAGTTAGGCGTCATCGTGAATGTTCTGCTTTCACGGTCCTTCAAGTTGGTAAGAGCAACACTAGGGATGTTGTTTTGAAGGTATGGTCACTTGAAGAAGTGGGCCTACGATGTCCGCCATATGGAGGAGAGGAAAAGATCATTTGTAGATATTTTAGCATGCTATATTTGCCCTCCTCCGTGTAGCTTCTCGAAGGTTCCACAACCTTGTTTGCTTTCTCAGCAGTAAAACATGACCTCCTTCACGGGCCACAAGACCACTTTTTCAACGGAAACGTGGTGCTGTCGGGATGATCAAGCTATGTATTGCTGACGAGTAGAAGATTTTCCCTTCTTTTGGGCATCAAATGTAATCTCCTACTTTTTGCCTGAGCGAAAGAGAAGAAAAACTTTTTGTTTTGCTCATGAGATGTAGTCCTATGAATGTAACTAATTTTGAATAAACAGAATACATTTGCTCCTATGAATGTCGAAAAAGAAGAATGACTGCTTGGAAGGGAACCTTCCGCATACAAAGGCCTGGCTCACTTACCATTTTAAGCTCGTCGCCTCAGGCCAGGTTTCTCCTCGATGTCCTCGAACTCGGGAGGAGGTGCAGGACCAGGTGTCGACCGCCAAGAGGGTAAGAACCGCCGGCGAGAGATTCGGGAGTCAATCTGACTCTTTTGCTTATTTTTATCAAGACACTCAGTCGTTGTCTGAGAAGGCTCTTTTGGCAGGCTTTCTGATGGTATGGCTACGGAACTGCGTGGTCTCAGGAGGGACTGGTTCTATTGAGAGGATCAGCCGTAACTTTATTCTTCCTGATATGAAGCTGGTCTTTGGGGTCAGACTAGCTCTTCTCTCGGCCATGGTATGCAGCATACATCGTGGCCTTCGTGCTTTCTCGTCCAAGGTCATCGTCCGTGACACGACGAAGGACTTTGAACTTATTGAGCTACCCTATCATTATCTAATGGGGTGGTTGTTGATGCATTGTCGGTCTTTGATGAGGCCTGGCCCCGAAGATGGCGTAACTGCTGATGATGCTTTTATCTTCCAGTATCGTCGTATGCCTTGGGATTACGAGACTATGTGTGCCTGTCGGATGGAGCTGGCGAGAGTGGACAGATACACTTTTTTCGTGTCTGTTCCTCAATTTACTGCTGAGGAAGTGAGGGCCGTACATGTTGATGGTATTGGGCCTCCCCACTTCTTATCTGACAAGATGCTCCTTTGGTTGCTCAATATCCGTCCTTTCCACCTGGTATACCGCAACCGCAACACTGTCTACTTGGAGCCTTATTTTCCCAGTAGGTTCTTCCGACAATTTGGGTATAGTCAGCTATTCTTGGACAGTCCCAGCTCTTGTTTGGACTTTGAAGGTAGCGTCCTTGACGGCATCAGGGCCTGGCGCTATTATAACACGGTTCACACCTGTACCAGCTTCTCAGTTCCTGATGCTGGGGAGTCAGGAGAGATCTTGTATTTGGCGTATCTATACCATGTCATGGCGAACAAGCCTCCAGTTGATTTTGACCCAGGTACCAGCTTCATTGTTGGTACTAGCTTAGAGGAGAAGCCCAAGGGGTCCAAGGCGAGGAAGAAGATGGAGAACACGGTTGCTGTGTCGGACTCGGAGTCTGCCGACGCGGAAGAAGAGGATGACGAGCATGATCCCGATAACTCTCTTCCTCCCGCAGAAGATGCGGCGACGGATCAGCCGCCTGTCGTACCTGGTCCTTCATGCAAACGAAGCAGGCGTGAGCCCGCCGTTGGCGGCATAACTTACTCCGTGAAATGGGCCGCGTTTAAGCCTCGCGGGCTGCTCATTAAGGAGAAAGACGAGGATGTTGACGCCATTTCAGAGGTGAATTGAATTACAACCATCTTCTTCTTTAACTCTTCTTTTTACTGAACTATGACCTAATCATTTTTTTCTCTGTAGGCGTCAGAAGAAGGGGACTTTCCAGAGCCGGCTGCTGCCTCTGCGGTCGACCCGGCTCTAACTACTCTAATTAGAGATATGAGTGCCGAGATTCTTGTCGCCGGGATTCTCCCAACGACGGTTGAGGTTCCTCGAGTTGTTGACGTCCCAACCCAGGACGATGTGGGCTCTGCTGAACCCGTCCCCGAGACCGCTGAACTTCGGCCGGGTGACGCTGACCTAGTTGTATCTTCTTCAGGTGTGGCTGGGGCAGATGAACCAGCTGCCTTTGGGTCGAATGTTGCTGGTGAAGAGACTACGGTGGCTAAGAGCGAACCTCAGCCCCCGTAACTCTTTCCTAGTAAGCTAAGTCAAATTTTGACTAGTGAGGAGGTTCATTTGCTCTATCATCACATCCTTCGGGTTAAGCTGATTGATAATTTCTCTGGATATATAGGTCCTGCTCCTTCACTGCCAACCACGGATATTATCGAGGAAGAGTTCGCCATAGGGGATCTGGTGGAAGAGAGTGTAACTCCTCCCCCTCCAACTTATATTGAGGGGCCTCCCACTGAATCGAGTTCGGGAGAGCAGACGTCAGAACGACCGGGACGGGAAGAAATGGTCCCTGCACCCTCTTCTGTTCATGTGGCTCCGGTGGTCGACCTTTCCGCCCTGTCGAGTCTCCAGATCCTTCGGTCTGCGAAGGAGGAATTGGCCACTATTCAAGCGTCCTTTCGCTCGGAACTTGTTTCCCTTGTGGCAGGGGCATCAAGTTCCAGTGCATCTTCTTCAACACTGCCAGCTACTCTTCCTCTGATGCCGTCTTCTTCAGAAGTCCTGGATGAATCGTCAAAGGATGAGGTTTGACAATTTCTACCGCCACCTGAAGCGAGGGGTTAAGGCTGCCGTGGAGAGGAGAACTTCTTATGCCTTGGCCCGTCAATGCGTCCGTGTCCAGATTGAACTCCTTAGAACCCTCCCCGGTGGGGCAGGGATAGTTGAGCTTCTGAAGCCCAAATTGCTAGAGGCGGATCAGCTTGTGGCCCAGTTTCAAGTACTGTGGAAAGTCGATATATCTTCAGCAATAGATAAGGAGTGTGCCTTCTTCATAACTGTCATGGAGAAGGTAAGGGCTGCATGAGATGCGTCCAAGCCGATTATGTTGAAGGACCTCCACGATCTGTCTCTACAGTACGATCAACTGAGCCGCAGGGGAGAGGATGGCATTGCTCGGGAAGCGGCCGCCTCTCGCGGGATAATCGATACGAGGGAGCAGATCCTCGAGCTCCAGAGGAAATTGGCTTTCTTGGAATCTAAGCTTGAGGCCTCCCGTACGGATAAGGAGCTAATTATTCAGGAAGCCGACAAGGTCACCCGAACTTCTGCTGGCTTGGAGCGTGCTCTGAAGAGGCTTGAAGATGGCTGGTAGGCTCACGCACATCTGGAGGATACGGGGCGATTGACTCAGGAGGCCGAACGCCGGGCCAAGTGGCAGTTTGAGCGGTCGATGGCCCTGCTAAGGGAATGTCTTAGGAAATTATGTGTCGCCGAACCGTAGTCGGTCTTTTTTTTCCTTTCTTTCTTTGTTATTTTCCTTCATTTTAATATGGACGCGGTCCCCGAACATGTAGTACTTCTATTTTTCAATAAATAACTATGTTTATGCCATCCATCATCTATTGTGCTTGTACCGTATTTTTGGTATTATGATGTTTGCCCCACTGGGGGAGTTTTTGTGGACCTATTACCCTTGGCATACCTTGGTTTTAGGTACGGGTAATAAGTTTGATAGGGATACTTAGAACAACTCCGCGGTAAGGTGGATATGGAAGTTCTTGGTATCGGGCGAAAGAATTCCATAGAACAGCTGGGTTCCAGAGGCATGTGATAATGAAAAAAGAGGCGCATGTACTAGGGGACCTAGTACAGCATTTGTGGTTAACTGCAGACATTTGTGGTCAACTGTGGACATTTGTGGTCAACTGTGGATATTTGTGGGCCTATTATCCTTGGCGTACCCTGGTTTTGGGTGCGGATAATAAGTCGAGAGAAAACCAACATACTTACTCAGAGGTAATGAGGACGTGGTAAATATGAGGGTTTCTTCAATGGAGTCATCCTACTCAGAGGTAATGAGGACCTGGCAGGAGAGGACACCATGAAAGGTACATAGAACAACTTAGAGGTAATATGGACGTAGAAGTTCTACGTGATGGATGGTTTATTTTTGATGGAAGTGAAACAACTCAGAGGTGACATCGACGTGGTTGATTCGATAAATTTATGGATCTGTTACCCTTTTTATGCACTGAAAGTGCAGGTGATAGGTCATGAGGAAGATGCTCTTTTAGAAAGGAAGTTCAGAGGTATGATCATACATAACTTACTACCCAGAAGATGCGATATAGATTCATTTGGGATAACCAGAGTGTAAGTTCAGCGGTACGTGGGGGCACATAACTTAACAGTCCGGTTGATTTGGAGGATGACATTTAGACATAATACTTCTTCAGGAACTTGCTGTTGACAGGCATCATGAGCAAGTCTTCATTTTGTTACGCGAGGCGGTAAGCACCATTGGAGAAGACAGCCTCGATGATGAATGGGCCTTCCCACTTTGGCTGGAATTTGCCAGCAGTTTTGTGAGTCATAACCATCGGCCTTCGAACTGCCAGAACGAGATCGCCCACTTGAAATGTTCTAAGTTTAACCTTCTTGTTGAAGGCTCCAGAGATGCGTGCTTGATACAGCTTGATTCATTGTTGAGCTAACAGGCGCTTCTCATCTAAGGCCTCCAACTCTTGTATCCGGCAACGATAATTATCATCCATCGTCAATCGATAGGTGTGGGCGACACGGAGCGAGGGGATTTGAGTCTCCAGTGGGAGAACTACCTCACTCCCATACACCAGAGAGAATGGTGTGTTTCCGGTGGCCGTCTGGACTGTAGTACGGTACGCCCATAAGCATTTGCCAAACTTTTTATTCTAGTCGCGTTTGTTGGAAGACATAAACTTCTTGAGCAGCTTGATTATAGTTTTATTGAACGCTTCCGCCAAACCATTAGCCGTCGGATTGTACGGTATTGAAGCAACATTCTGGATCCGATGTTTGTCGTAAAACCGATAGAAGGCGTGGCTTGCGAACTGCGGACCATTGTTGTGGATGATCTTTCGACGCAGTCCGAAGCGATAGATGACGTGATGCTTGAGGAAGATGATCATGTTTGATGTCTTCACCTCTGCAAGTGGGACAACTTCTGCACATTTGGAGAAGTAATCTGTAATTGCCAGTATGAAGCGGTGTCCTCTGGACGAAAGCAGAGTGATTGGGCCAATGATGTCAATTCCCCATACCTCAAATGGCCAGGATGCCACCATCGGGTGCAAGAATTCGGATGGTTAATATATGAAATCTGCGTGGACCTGACAGGCTTTGCACTTTCTTGCATAGTCTATCGCGTCTGCCACCATCGTAGGCCAGTAGTAGCCCATCCGGCAAAGACGATCTTAAAATTTTGGGCCAGGCTGATGGGCCCCGCAGACGCCATCATGAGCTTCGCGTACTGCTTCTTTGGCCTCTGTATTTGACAGACACCGAAGCAGTAGTCCATCGTAGGATCGCCGATACAGCTTTTTGTCTCAGTATCGTAGAAGAATCTGAGCGAACGTCTTCTAATAGAGGTGGCTTCTTTCGGGTTCTCCGACAAGATGCCATAGACTGCGAAGTCAATAAACGGGAGCCTCCAATCCTGTGTCTCGTCGACCGTCAGGGCAGAATAGCTCTCAGCAAATTGGACGTTGTTCTTGGGACAGACCAACTCATGGCCTATTACGTCCACCAAATGATGAGTATATTTTAAGACCGCCAGGGAAGCGGCCAGTCCTGCTAAGGCGTCGGCTTCAATGTTTCGGAGTCTCAAAACATGTTCTATGAAGAACCCTTTCAGAGACAGAATGATGGCGATCGCTACCTGATGATAGGAGATCATGTCTTCATGACGAACTTTATATGAACCTCGGATCAGATTGACGATTAACTGTGAATCGCTATATGCCTCTAGGTACTCTATCCCTAGTTCTTTTGCAAGTCGGAGATAGATAACCAAGGCGTTGTACTTGGCCACGTTGTTTGAGCAGGGTTCTGTAAGAAAATATGCCCGGTTGATCACCAATCCAGAGGGAGAAATCAGTACCACTCCGACCCCAACGACAATGTTGCCATTGGGCCCGGTTCTTGAAGCACCGTCGAAGAACATTCGCCAGACAGAATCATCGAAAGCCATGTTTGAATTGGTGACCTCGTCTGGAATCTCTTCATATATTCTGGTTGAATCCGAACTTGGATGGGCTGCTAAAAAGTCTGCTAGAGCTTGACCTTTAACAGCCTTTTACGGAACGAAGATCATGTCCTAGGGAGACAATAATATCATCCAGGTTGCTAGGCGAGAGCTGAGTGCACCCGACTTGGTCATGAGAACCCCGAGGGGGTTAACTCGAGATATGACATGGATGGTTTGTCCTGTAACATAGTGTCGCGTCTTCTGGATAGCGAACACCAGAGCAAAACATTCCTTCTCCACGACGGTGTATCTATGCTCAGGCCCAATCATCATTCGGCTGAGGTAATAGATAGCTTGTTCATGCCCCGTATCATTGTTCTGTGCTAGTAGAGCACCGAGGGAATGCTCCATCGCTCGTACGCAAAGTAAGAACGGCTTTCCAGCAACCGGGGCCACCAGAACTGGAGGATTTGACAGATATTCTTTTATGTTGTCGAACGTGCGTTGTCACTCTTCATCCCATACGAATGAGACGCCCTTCTTCATGAGGTGGGTGAATGGTTGACATCGTCCGGAGAGGTTAGAGATGAACCTCCTGATGTAAGCTAGCCTCCCTTGAAGGCCTCGGAGTTCACGAAGATTTCTCGGGGGACCCATCTCCATGATTGTCTTCGTCTTCTCTAGATCTATATGAATTTCCTGGGCAATAATGATAAAACCCAAGAATTTTCCACTAGATACGCCCAAGAAAGATTTGGTAGGATTTATCTTCAAGTTGTACGCTCGCATCAGGTCGAATACCGTCCTCAGATCCTACAGATAGTCTCCCTTAGAGTGGCTTTTGACAGCAATGTCATCAACATAACACTCCACAGTCTTACGCAGGTAATCTCGGAAGATGACACTCGTAGCTCTTTGATATGTGGCACCGGCATTCTTTAAACTGAAGGGCATGACGGTGTAACAGTACATGCCAATCGGTGTTTGGAATGATGTATGCTTCTCGTCGTCAGGAAACATCTTGATTTGGTTGTATCCTGAGAAGTCATCCATGAATGACATGCGCTCAAAGCTACATGTGTTGTCGATCATGATATTCGTGATGGGAAGAGGGAACTCATCCTTAGGACATGCTTCGTTTAGATTTTGAAAGTCGATGCAAATTCGAATCTTTCTATTCTTCTTGAGGACTGGTACTATGTTGGCGACCCAGTCTGGATGTTGCTCCTCCCGGATGAAGCTGCTGGCTATCAGTTTATTGAACTCAGCTTCGATGGGGTTCATGATGTCTGGACGGAACCGTCATTATTGTTGCTTGACCGGCTTTGCGTCTGGATGAATGTCGAGTTTATGAAGTACAACCTTGGGGTTTAGCCCTAGCATGTCTTCATAGCTCCAGGCAAATACGTCAATATACTCTTCGACGAGTTGCAATAGCGACTCCCGTTCTTCGTCTGTCAGACTCTTGCTGACGAAGATTGGTTTTGGAGATGATTCATCGCCGAGGTCAACTTGCATGACCTCATCTCCGGTAGGAGGCTCACGGAGTTTGAAGCGTTTCTCCTATTGTGCATCTAGCTGTTGAACCCAATGCTCTAACTCGAGAAGCTCAGGTACATCTTCATCTTCTTCGTAGGCATCAGCAAATGCCATATTGACAGACAGAGCTTGCCTAAATATGTCCCCGATGCTGACATCCGAATCAGAAGTTGGTGATCCGGTTGAGTATGAATGCCAGTCACATTCCTCATCCAAGCTCTCGGAAGTTGTTGCAGGAGTAACATAGCCTAGGCCATGTCTGGTCTTGCTGCAGTAATCCCAAGGTTTTCCAGCCGGG
This sequence comes from Iris pallida, assembly GCA_029216955.1. Lineage (NCBI taxonomy): Eukaryota > Viridiplantae > Streptophyta > Magnoliopsida > Asparagales > Iridaceae > Iris > Iris pallida. The sequence continues at coordinate 10,765,509 of JANAVB010016197.1, read as the reverse complement.
ACTGGTAATTGCAAAGGTAGTTGCCAGCCGGTGCCCTAGTTCAAGCCTGGTGTAGACTCCATGTTGTACCCTTATTTTGGCATAAGATACTTGGAATGGGAGCTATAGAGATAAAGCGACAGTCATCTAGTGTCGAATTTGAGATCGACTTCTTCTGGCCTGAAGGACTGTGGATCATTCTTTCGGCCGAAGATGATTGGATGATTGTCTCCCTCGACTATGAAGCAGGCGCCTTCTACAGGAGTGATTTGATTCGTGGCATAGACATTTGCGTGTGTAGGTTGGTGCCTATACCGTGTTCCATAGCATATATTATTCGAAGCTTATTAAGCTCGAGGTAGTTCAAAGATAGTCCTTTATTGATAAAGTATGGTATCTTTTCCGGTGGAATTACATCGTCAGCGGAAGGAACATCAGTATGGACAGCCACATACTTGGCCAGCTCTAGCTCGTCTTCAACTACCCCCTGTATCAAAGAAGATTGAGAGGATGACCTGGGTAGTTTGATTATCAGCGGCTCCACTGGTGGCGCCGGACGTAGAGTTATTGGCTCACGGACGACCCCCGGCTTAGTACTAAGCTGCCGATTTGTTCCCAGCTCTTGTTCAGCCAACCTCTGCATTGAAGATTAGAAAGATGACCTAGGCAACTTGATCATCAAGGGCTCCCCTGAGGGCAATGGACGTGGGGTCGTAGGTGCGCTAGCGGCCCTGGCTCAGTGCTTGGCTGCCGATTTGTCTTAGGCAGACGAATGACCATCGGCTTGACGGCGAGATTAACCTCTTCTATTTGTTGTTTGCCCGCCCTTGGTAATCTGATCGTCAGTGGCTCCATATTGGGCCTCACCCCTTGGCCAGACCTTGGCAGTCGGACTGTCATCTGTTCCCTTTGCGCAGTGAGCACCGAAAAACTACGCAAAGTGGATATAAGAGGCGCAGCCCTGCCTGGTTTGCGGGGTTGGAGATAGATTCTTAAGGGTTCCTCTGGCCCTGCAATTGCCTCTGTCTGCTCTTGAGCATCCTCCTGGATCAGGTGCCTCTTGGATTTCTCGTACAAACAAGAATCTGAATAGTAGGATTCGACTCCTTTGAAGGGATCAATGTCAGCAAATTTCTTCCTCACAAAGTCGTGCTTGTCGACGTACTTGAAGCACTGGTGCAATGTAGAAGGCACGATCATGTAATCGTGTATCCACGAATGCCCTAGAAGAATATTGTAGGAGGTGTCTGCGTCGATGACATAGCAGATTACTTCTGACTGAAGATCGCCAATTTTGCACTTCAAGCGAATCTTTCCAATGGGATAGCTTCTCCCGGAATTGAAGCCGCTGATGGCGGTGCTTGTAGGAGTCAGCCGATGCATAGGGATGCGCAGATGGTGTAGCAAGCTCTTCGGGATAATACTTATCGAAGAACCGGGATCAATGTGCATCCGATCCACCTTGACGTCGCCGACATATCTAGTATAATACAGAGGACGATCATGCAGATTGGTCTTGATAAGCATATCCTGCGGAGTGAAGTCAATATTGGGCATTGTACCTGTGCAAGCGTTGTCCTGGAGATCCGCTGGCGAGCTCTCCCTTGTGAGATTGGCCTGAGCCAGATATGCGTCGACATTCTGGAGTGCTTTGCTCAGTACGAGCGAAAATCTTTGGAGAGTCTCAGGAGCTCGTATAATGACAATTTGGCCGGTATGTTGGCCAATTTTGCCAAAATATCAAAATTGTAGGGCTTCTTCAGCCCATGAGGAGTGTCTTTCCGGAGCGGCTTGTCAAAGCAAGTCTCCTTTGGCTTCGGCTTATCGGCCGGCAGAGGCTGAGAAGGTCCTGGAGCGTCAGCAGCGGCCGGCTGGCATTCTTCAGCCGAATTACCCGGTATAGGTTAGGATTATGCACCAGACTGGGTGATGACAGCCGTAGCTTCTTCGACATCTGCCGAGATTTTACGGCAGGACTCAACTTTTTCACCCTTCTTCTTGCCGGTGGAGGGTGGTGCGGGCTGAGTTACTTCAGGTACCAGGTCCGGATGGACCCACATGACCTCCCCTCGTGATGTGGTGAGGGACATTAGACCAGCAGCCTGGTCTCGGGGAGGTGGAAGATTAGCGACCTCCATATTTTCCCGGGGAACGGGTACTACTCGATCTTGAGTCTTCGTCGTAGGGAAGCTGCTGAATTGGACAGACACCATGTTGGCCGCCACAGTTACCTCCTCGAAGTCAATGGCCAGAGCCTTAGAGTCGATCAGGTTCTGGATGTACCGCTTCAGTTGGAAGCAGTCTTGTGTAGCATGGTGGGCGTAGCGGTAGTAGTAGCAGTACTTTGGGCTTTCCATCTCCGCATGACGAGGTTCACGCCTTGGAGGAGGGAGTTGAATTCGATCCCCTTGTACGAGCATGTCAAGGATGGGCTTGACATGGTTGTCTTCGAAGGAATAAGTCATCTGCGGCCACTGCTTCTCTGCCAGCTTCGGTTCAGGCTTCGGGGCTGTGTCGGCCACCATAGCCTGTTTGCCCTTGTTGTCTTGATTATTGGAGGAAACCATTGTTGTTGTTGGGATAGGGCGTTTGCCTTTGTCCTCTCCTTCCGAGATGTGCAATCCCAGTTGGCGAGCTTTCTTCAACTTGTCTTCTGCGCTAGTGGCGCTAATGATGAAAGTCTTCTAGTCCTTGAACTGACTTTCGCCCATCAAGAGACTGATTGTAGGAAGCAGCCTCTTTTGGCAGATTTCAATCAAGGAAGAATCTGGATTGCCAGAGGGCAATTTTATCGCAGTTTGGCAAAATCGCTCAATGTAGTTCCTTGTCAGCTCCTTCTCACCTTGAACAACGTCCATAAGGGTGGACATTGTCACATTTTGTCCTACCTCGTAGAACCTTTCAAGGAACATGTTTTTGAAGCCGACGAAAGAATGGATGCAATTATCCGACAGATTGCGGTACCAATCAAATGCTACCCCCTCCAATACCCCGACGAACAATCGCGTGAGGATCGTATCATCGTGCAGCAAGTGGTCTGTTGTGACCTCGAAGTAGGTTATGTACCGGCTTGCAGAGGTCTTCCCGTCATAGGGGTTGATGTTGAACGACCTGTACCACGGAGGGAAGGGGACATCCCTCCATGCAGCGGGATACGGTTGTCGTATCTTCAAGTCCTGAGAGTATTCTCGTGCGTGGAACATCGCACGGAGCTCCTGAACTTCTCTTATTGCTTCCCTAGCCTCGTTCGCAGCACTGGAAGCCGTCAATCCGGGTGGATTATCACCTAGGGTTGGTGCAGTTGTGTTCGAGTCTGCATTGACGGTGGGACCCAAACTTGTCTTATCAGGCGTCCTTCCTTGAAGAGTTGGTAGGGCCTCCTTGATTTCTTCCACCGACTTTACTAAGGTGTGAAGTCTGGGCTCAAGAGTGTTGAGGTGCTGTCGATCGCTGGGACCATCTTGATCATTCCCAGTCATGAATGCAGTTATTACCCGAGGGAGGGTGGAAGGTATGGTAAAAGACGTGTTCTCCGAATCATACCCTCGCAGAGAGAAGTCGTCGGGGTCTGTGAGGAAGTTCTCCTCCGATTCGGACTCGGAGGAAGTGTTACCCCTGCATCGGAGATTGCTTCATCTTAGGACCCATGGAAATTTGGGTCCATTGCATCTGTTGGGGGAACTGTCTCCCCTGGTTGATCTTCTTGGAACACCGGATTGTCATGGATGTTCCGAGGGGTGTTACCCCCAGCTTCGGCTACCCTCTGAGGTGCAGTTGACGAATCCTCCAGTGTTGAAGATTTCATCTTTGAGCGGGTGCCCTGGTAAACTCCTCCTGAGGTGGTTGTGGACAGCCGCTTGGACGCGAGTTTTTTGGCCAGCTAGTTGAGATCGTCGGGCTGGAAATATTTATCTTCTTCTCCGCCTTGCCGGTAGGGATCTTCTGAGTAGAATCGCAGGAGGCGACATGCAGCGCCTCGTCTCCTGAGCTTTGTTGCAGGACCAGTCCTGGCTGCTGTAGTCGTTGAAAGATGGACTTCTGGAACTCTTGTACTGCCGCCTTGCTGCAGCAGCAGTTGACAATGACTTGAGTACAGTGATGACCATGAAAGGACTCTCCACACACCAAGTTTTCTTCTCTTTTCTCGCGCTTGTGAAGAATCACATCATGCAAGTCACTCGTTTTGTGGGCCCGGGAGTCCCGAGCATACGAGTGTGTTGGCATCCTGCTTGCATCCTGATGTGGGGCTAGTAAGAGTACTTGCCCCTGATAGTTGTTGGAAGATTCTTGATAACTATCCCGTCTGTTGGCCGCTGGGGCTGGATACGGATAGTTTTGTACAACTTTCCATCAGAGACCCGCGTAGTAGTCAGCGGGACGCCCTGATGGTCAGAAGTTGGGACAGCTGACTGAGCTCGACGAGCCCGCACTGTCCTGGACTTCTTCCCTCTAGCACCTGAGAGTGCATAGTAGGAAGAGTCCAAGTTATGCGTCATAGAGTCTGGCACACCCTCATGAGAGTGTCTGAGATCAGGACCGCATGAGAGATGGTCGAAGACTGAACCCGAGCGACATGGAGCAGATGGTCTGCAGCTGGGATTGGTGGCCGCATAGGCTGTCTGCATACGGCTGGCATTTGTAGCCGCATAAGCAGTCTGCATGCGGCGAGAAGCTATGGCCGCATAAGCAGTCTGCATGCGGCGGGAAGCTGTGGCCGCATGAACCTTCTGTATGCGGCTGGAAGTCGTGGCCGCATGAGCCTCTTCCATGCGGCTGGAAGTCTTGGCCGCATGAGCCTTCTCCATACGGCTAGAAGGTTTGGCCGCATGAGCCTTCTGCATGCGGCTGGCTTTTATGGCCGCGTGAGTCTTCATGCGGCTGGCGCCCTTATGCAGCTTCTTCCTGGACCGCATAGAGTCTCTCTCTGCCCCTGCAAGTCCATCATCATAGTATTTTCCTTCGCCGGACTTAGGGACAGCAGAGTCCTGTATGGTCTGAAGTGGGGCCGCACGCGAGTCTTCTCCGCCGTCTTGGGCAGCAGAGAACACTTCTTCCAGATTTTGGAGAGAAGCAAATGATTTGGGTCTCCACTCCCTGTGGACCTTCTTCATATGGGCTCGCTTCTGGACCGGGCCAGCGCTCCCGTCGGAGAGCATTTCTTCAAACGCCTGCTGGTCGAAGCGGACAACCAGCATCTGTTGCATGGAGCCAAGTTTGGCTGTGTCCGATTGCGTTATGAACTTCCCAACAGTGGAGAAGTTAGTTCCCAGCAGAGTCGTCATCATGTTTGCCATTGATTGTCAAAGAACAGAACAATTATATGGGAGGACTGAACTTTAATTCATAATACAAACTCGCTCGTACAAAGAGAGCCTAGGAACAAAACCTAGGAAAAGCAATCTAAGTACAATTGTTTTGTTTTTCTGGGGGGTGACGGTAGAGGCTCGGGAGAGTGCTATCAACTCTGCCTTACTCCTTGGACAATCGGACGTAGCTTCTGCTCTGGTGAGGAAATACTCTCTGTGTATGCAGGGGTTGCTAGTCTCTATGCTCGGGCTTTGTGTGTGCTTGCAAGGGAACATCACCTTGCTATTTATAGAAATTGTGATGAGCGGGGTGTGCAGTAACTGCGCCTTGAAAAGTGGGCAGTTGGGGATTGGTTAAGATTAACCTTGATCTGTTTGTTGGAAATCAATCTGGGCTGTTTGAGTTGGTTGCAATAAATCTGTATTGTTATTATTTGTTGGTTGAGTGGATAAGTCTTAATCAAACTTCTGCCACGTGTCCCAACGGCCATTTATGCTACGAGCCGCATGAACGGGACGTCCTGGCAGAGCCGCGTGAGTTTGGTCTGCTAATTGAGCCGCATGAGGGTGGCCTCACAACCGAGCCATATGAGGATGGCCTTACAACTGAGCCGCATGAGGATGGCCTCACACCCGAGCTGCATGAGGATAGCCTCACAACCGAGCCGCATAAGGGTGGCCCCACAATCGAGCCGCATGAGATGGCCTCACAACCGAGCCGCATGAGGGTGGCTCCACAACCGAGCCGCATAAGGGTCGCCCCCCAACTGAACCGCATAAGGGTGGCCCCCACAGCCGAGCCGCATGAGGATGGCCTCACAATCGAGCCACATGAGGGTGGCCTCCAACTGAACCGCATAAGGGTGGCCTAGGCGGTCCGTATAGAGAACTTTCTTGGACTTTTTGAACTGCACCGGCTATCTCAGAGATTTTTTAGTCTTTTGATGAGCATGAAGCGTATCTTCATTATGTCAGAGCCATCAGAACTGTCGCTTTATGTCAGAGCAATTAATGGCCAGCTGTAGGGAACAATTATGGCCAGCTGTAATCGGCCTATTTTGAGCCACATGAGGCCACGTGGCTCTTTCTTGAACCGCATAAGATTCCTGAGCCGCATGCGGCTCTCTGGGACTTTTCGAGCCGCATAAAGCTCTTAAAGCTTTTGAGCTGCATGCTGAATCTGGGCAGCATAAAATTTACTATTATTCTTTTTCATGCTTCTACACCTATTATTGGGGCTACCAGTACTGGAGGGCTTGTAAGATATGCTTTGATGTAGTCGAATGCCCGTTGACATTGTTCAGTCCAGACGAAAGATACGCCTTTCTTCATGAACTGAGTGGATGGTTGACACCTTCCAGAGAGGTTCGAAATGAATCGTCTGATGTAAGCTAGCCTTTCTTGTAGTCCGCATAGCTCTTTGAAGTTCCTTGGAGGATGCATGTCGAGAATAGCCTTCACTTTCTCCGGGTCCAGATGTATACCCTTCGAAGTGATGACGAAACCAAGGAACTTGCCGATGGAGACTCCCAGAAAAGACTTGGTTGGATTCATCTTGAGTTGGTGTGCACGCATTAGCTCGAACACCAATCTCAAGTCTTGGAGGTGGTTGCCCTTGAGACGACTTTTGACTGCAATATCGTCTACGTAGCACTCCATGGTTTTGCGCAAATGATCGGAAAAAAATTGTGTTCATGGCTCGCTGGTATATTGCCCCTGCATTCTTCAATCCGAAGGGCATCACCGTATAGCAGTATACCCCCAACGGTGTTCGAAAAGATGTGTACTTCTCGTCATCGGGGAACATCTTGATCTGGTTGTAGCCTGATAACCCATCCATGAAGGACATCTATTCAAAGCCGTACCCGATTTTCGGACGCAAGCTCGTGAGCAAGCCAGCTACGTATCGAGTGGACTCCAGCCCGACTCGAGTATGTATAAGCTGTCAAGGTCATGGTATCATGTCTAATCTAAACTATATCTCAATCCACAGGAATCATATAAACAAGAATGAACAAGTATGGGTCATGGTCTGCAGCCCATTAGCATATTGTTCGATTAGACTCCAAGAATGATATGAGTCTATAAATAAGCAGAGTATATCATGGTATGGAATATAAAGTACAAGAAGATAATAAAGAAATATCACAAGCAAATACTGGTACCATACATCGCAATCCTCTACCATCCTGCTCTGCTAACTAACTCCATGTAGTCGCTAAACCTGAAGAGATCATCAGGTCCTCAGAGGACTAGCAAGATACATAATATACAAGCCAACATGTAACAGTACCAACATACCGAAAAGTAAGGAATATTCAAGGATACCCGACGAGACAAAATAAACTAAGACACAAGATCTAAACACAAGGATCCTAAGACACTGGCATGCCATACTAGAAATGGCTAATAGGTCAAAGCTATAGACTGCAGTCAAAGCAAGTACTCACAATCTATAGTGTCTCAATCGCAGTCCAGGCAAGTACTCACAACCAAGACAGTAGCCAATCTTAGTATAAAAATTCTATAGACCGTAGCTAAGGTAAGTACTCACAATCTATAGAATGTCAAAGTCAAGTCATACTCAAGTAGTGTCAAGTCAAGTCAAGTTATAATCAAGTCGAGAGAATCGTAGTGTAGGACTAGACAACTCTATCAAAGAATACATATAAAACCAACATAGTGTAACAGATAGAAATATCATAACAGAAAGGAACAAGAATGTGCTGACAACTAGAAACATGTGAAGTAAACTATAACAGGATGAGTGTACTAGACATGGAATGAAGCAATCATGAATGTAAAAAAAAGAACAGCGGCGAGATAATAAACATGCATATAAATTATATTGTACAAGTTGGCAAGGTATACTTGCCTGGAGGTTGCACGAAGAGCCAACAACCAACCGTCAACCAGTAAGCCAAAAAAGTCCAAAATCCACTAATGTCTCCGAAAGCTGAAACAGACATTGCCAACATTCTCAGAATAGTCAAATTAGCTACGATTGCCTGTCCTTAAGTCCAATTCTGGACACAGAAGCAAAACGGTAATTTCGGACAAAAACGATATCTGCCGTTGGATCCGCTTTGCACCGAAAAGCGTGCCAGAGTCAATGGTCTCTAAAGTCGTCAAACTATATGTCTACGAATTTGGTTTGATGATACGAATCCAACGGTATGTCTAATTTTAGATTTCGAGGGGCCGTGCACAAAATTGCCCGTTGAATCGGACTGTGGGGCCCGCAAAACGGCGATCCGATCAACTGTCTCAGAATCGGACCAACCTTAGCATACAGGAACAAAAAAATGATATGGGCCTGTTGGCACAAGTTTCGTCTCGATCTGACGAGCGTGCACAAAGTAATTGGGGAATTTGCAGAGAGGCCGATACGGTAAATTTTGACGGATACGCATCAAATTCGTCGCGCACACGCACCCAATTTGAATTCCGTCAAAGCCCACACAACCACGAAGCTGTTACGCACCTTTCGATGCTTTCGGTTCGCGACCACGTCGCTCGGATTGGCGGGATGCACGTCGTATCGAAGGTTTTCTAATTTTTCCAAAAACTGTTTTTCATATTTTTCTTAATTTTCGATCAAACTTTTCTCACGTTATAGTAAATCAAAATAAAAGTAACAATAGCATTTTGATGTTGGTTATGTTAACTATAGGTCTGTTTAATTCGATCTTTCTAAAGCCTATTACGCTGTTCAGGATTGTCCTTCTAAAACGGCTCAGGAACCAATTCACTGTTCTATTTCGAAACTCAGAAACCGAGATTTTTCAGAGATTTTAACAGAGATTTCCTAGTAAATGATTATATATATATATATATATATATATATATATATATATATATATATATATATATATATATATTTTATTTTTTATTTTATATATATATATATATATATATATATATATATATAAAATATATATATATATATATATATATATATATATATATATATATATATATATATATATATATATATATATATATATATATAAAATAAAAAAAAAAAAAAAAATATATATATATATATATATATATATATATATATATATATATATATATATATATATAAAATAAAAAAATAAAATATATATATATATATATATATATATATATATATATATATATATATATATATATATATATATATATATATATATATATATATATATATATATATATTCGTATATATACACATATACGTATACGTATACTCTATATATTTATATATACACACATATATATATATTTAATACACACACATTTAATTTATTAATTCACTCTATATATCTAAAACTATATTTTATATATATATATATATATATATATATATATATATATATATATATATATATATATATATATATATATATATACGAGTATTTATATATATACACATATACGTATACATTCAAATATAAGGAATAAAATATTCTAAATATAATTTATAATAAAAATACAATATACTTAAATCTATATACTAAAATTCACATAAATCAAATACAATGATATTTTATATATATATAAGCCTAATTTTCATATATTATAAATACTCTTCTACATATACATATATACAAGTATATATATAACCTAGTTAATTCCCATAACATCCAAAATATTTATTAAAGAACTTATTTACTACATTACCAACTAAAATACTATTTTAATAGCAAGCACAATAATATATATATATATATATATATATATATATATATATATATATATATATATATATATATATATATATATATATATATATATATATATATATCCACCGATTTCAAATTGCTTCCTAATTCACAAAAGTAAAATGCCACTACAACGTACCTCTATATGGTCGTCTCTACGCGTACTACCCGACTACTAGGGCTTGGACTTGGTCAGGGTCCGGTCCGGACTAGTTCGGTACAACCGGGTTCCTGTAAGTCAATAAAACTTAATAATAAATAATTAAACTATTTATAATGGTCATGTCACAACTTGGCCTGGTTTTTCTAGTTAGGACACCACTATGGCTTGGCCTTCCCTAGCATGACTAATACACTAGTCAAAGCACGCTACTGCACTATCCGTGCCATGATTCCTAACCGTCTTGTACTTCAAAACTCAACCATGGCTAAAATCATCAACCATAATAATTAACTAAATAATTATTCATAAAATCTAAAAATCACCATTTAAATCAAAAAAAATATATTTCAAAAAAAATCCGAGAAGGGAAGCTACAAATCTACTCACCTTAAAAATAATTTCGTCCTCGAAATTCCAATTCATAACTATGCCTTAAAAATCAAAATCTAATATTACCTTAATCTCCTCAAATTTAATTCCTCAAAAATATTCTATAACCATCTCTCGCTATTTGTAATTATGAAACCTCGAGGACTTTTACCCACCTTTGGTCACACTACTCCTCAAAACACGGTCACTAAAATCTTATAACCTTCTAACCAGTTGCTAACAATCCTACTGCAGTTATCTAGGGCATATGGCATCTATAATCCCTCATATCTATAAACAACCAAATATTCAATAGTCAAGCAATATTATACTATAAATTAAGAAGTTTTGATAAATCCTAGATAGCACGATCGTTCGTCACCCCGAAATAGGAAGCGACGAGAATCAACAGTACGGAAAGAAAGGAAGTTTAATCGAGAGCAAGATGGAGTTTTCAAGGACGTAGAGAATTTCCACCACACCAAAAAGGGCATTTAGGAACAGTTTTTATATGTTCCTAATATTTTTAGGAACATATCATAATCGTTCCTAAAGTGGCGTTGCAATATTTGGAACGGTTATAAAGTGTTCCAAAATTTAGTCTGGAACAATTATCAGACGTTCCTAAAATTAGATTTGGAACACATAATGTGTTCTTAAATTATTTTTGGAACGCCCTATAAACGTTTATATATGTTATTTTGAAACAATTTATGCACGTTGCTAAATGTAATTTGTAACACTTTTGCATTGTTAATGTGGCTAGTTTTGAAACATTTTATTAACGTTCCTTTGTATTTTTTCAATTTCAATTTCGTGTTACAATTTTAGTTTGAACCACAAATATGATGATTCCTAAACAAATCATTGGAACACATTATAAGTATCGCTATATTTTTTACACATTTTCTGAATCAACATTCAAGAGCTCCATAAATTTAACCAATGCTGTCAATTTAATATAAAACAAGTAACAACATATCCAAAAAGTTAATATTTACAAAATGTCATCAAAATTATAAAATACAAATACAAATAATAAAAGAAGAGATTTTGTTGTCCGAAGGATGATGGACTCTTTCCAGAGGGCCAGGATGACTTCAATCTTGTACATAAGGTTTCCTTTCTCTAAGACTTCATTCATGTTGAGATACTATGCACTTCAACGAGCTTTGCTTACATTGTAGGTGTTTGAGGGAATTTTGCGCATATCTGGAAGGCAACTGGGCCACCAAGGATGTTGGAAATGTTGATCTTGTCCTGAGTTTCATCATTGGCATTGTTAACTAACTTTTGCAACCAAGAACACTTGGATAAAAGGGGAACCTGTATGAAAAATGAGAATTAAGGGTAAAGAAAACACAAAATACTAGCTAAGTAAAAAAAGTAGGATAAAATATATATAGTGAATGATGATACGATATGGCATGATGAAGACTTGTTTCAATAGATTCTTGTTTAGAATATTTCCAAAGTGCAACTTGTGCAAGTTATTTAAGCACTGTCATTGTTGTCGACATAAAACTGATTGAAACTTATGACAAATATTATCTTTGGGACGAAAGTTGGGTCAGATAGACCTAGGTTAAATCCATAACTTGGATTGAATCCATAAAAAGTACATAAAGAATTTACTTCTACTAAATTAATTATAATCATGATTAACTCAGATGGACACATTTGATTTATAACTGTTTCCTTATTAAGGTCTAAGTATCAGTAAAAAATGGGAATAGAAGACCTGAAGTCTGGAAAAACTCAATAAAGTTGTATTTATGAAAATAGCTACAGAAGAAAGAAAGTGTATATAAAATAAATCACAATACTTACTTTCCATCATATAGATTTAGTGGGCTAACCCAGCACTCTTCATAGACAACAACCCATATAATTTGTAAATTGGATCCCCCTTCACCAAACTCTATGGTATGTACAATACGCAATCTTTTGTGGCAGCCTTTAACTTAAACACTGACAAGAGAGCATGAATATTAATTGGTGTATGAAGAACATCATCCAATTGAAGGTAGGGATTTCACTGGACATAGTAAGATAACTGAGCATTGACAACCGAGAAACACATAAAAAAGGCAATGTGAGAGCCAATATAGACATTTGAAATTGACTATTGCTCATCACATACTAAAATTTCATATATGCTGTAAGAACATACTATATCTGCTTATGAGTAGTACATCTCTAACAATCTCTATGTAGTTGCATTCCAAAATGCACAAGTTTTCATCAATTAGGAAGAAAGAACATAAGAGCAACTAACTTAACAAATTGACATGGACATGATTCTAACAATGGTTCTAAAAGTTCATTATTACTATAACTAAATTCAAAGATTCCAAACATCATGAGAAACCACGACAACAGTACAAACGTCATCCCTCCAAGATATAAATTATTTGGTCTTTAACCATCAGAATAAAAGTATCAACAGTATCCAATATGTAACTTTGTAGCTTTCTGGTTTCCGATGACAATGCATTTTTTTTGCTCTTTGGCCCAGTATGTTGCAAAGATAAAAGCAATATTATCATCATTTAGGGATAACTAACATGGAACCCTGACCAACAGTCAAATCTTTATTGGGATTCTCACAGCCCAACACAAGATGAAAAGAAGTTTCTTTGTAACTTATAACCACAATATCTTTTACTATAATATCCAAAGTAACTAACAAAACTAATCACACCAACATACAAACTATTGTTGTTTCTAATGAACATAAGATTCTAGCCAACATACAAGTCACCACCTAAATTTATGTAGTTTAATTTTTCTACTCTTGATAAATTTGTTTTTGAACTTGTGATACATTGTAAATAGATATGATTATTCTGTTAAACTCGTTGTTGGAGTAAAAATAGTAAGAAACAATTTGCACAAAAATTTGGCATAAGGCCCATTAATTCTCAGCACCAACGAAAATGGTCTAATCTCTAGCCTCTTCATTTGTAAAAATCATATTAAAAAAGGCAGACTTACCAGGAAGTGCATAATTGTCTTAGGTACAGAGTCCTCAACATTCTTTTTGATAGTGTCATAATATGATTTCAGCAACAATTTAGTGATTGCTCTCTCCAAACCTTCTTGCTCTGTCTGATTATCTGAAGGCTTCAAGACGATGGGTGGCTGAGCAATAATGAATAACAATTATATACTATGTTGACCACAGTAAGGAAAAAGGAAAGACTAAGGTTTGAAAAGTCAGATTCTTTAAAAGTTACATAACTTACCTCTCTAAGTTACATAGCTTAATTTCTAATGTATAATGTACATGGGATGCATAGTAGGTAATACATATGTCTCAGATAATGGAGTGGCACCTGTTCGAAATTGCTATTTTATATAACCTGTGAATGTGTTCTCATTAGTTTATGGTGTATTGCTTTGCTACTATAGACCATAAATAACCAACAAGTCATGAAGAGTACCAGCAACCAAATGATAGTTTAAGATAAACAAAATTTATACTGGTTGTGTGAGAACTTTATGATGCCTCCTAACAGCAGATAAAAAGAAACTTAGATATCACCATTGTATAATAATTTGTTGCCCCAAAATGCATCATGCCAACTATAAAATGGAAAATTAAGAAACAAAAAAAAGAGTCCAAAAAGAAGAAGAAGAGTACCGACTTATTTGTTGCATAACTACATACAAGGTTACGAATTTAGGAAAGGAGATAATATGGATGCGGGATACAATTATTATTAAATAGGTATCGATGTAGTCCTTATATTGCATGAATATGGACACAGATAAAAAAAAAGCTTTTTACAGGATAATGGTTCGTTGTAGCATGACAGTGTAATTAATTGTCCGTTCGAGTTCAATGGTTGCAACAGATTGATAGAACAAAAGAAAACTCAAACCCTTCTATGATCAGTTTACTTGTTGCAGTTTTTGCTTGCCTCTTATGTCTATAGCTATCGGTCATATATCAGCAGATATTGCACATACGTGTCTATATCGATTCTATCTAGTGTCTATTAGTATTAACCAGTACCAACCGACATATGACCTGACCGATATATAATTCAGCCAATATTTATAATTGCCTACAGTTTTAGATCAGAAATGCTCAAATTCGATCACAGGTACAACTGATCCATTTCTGTATCGACCAATTTTTAAAACATGATCATAACAAAAGCTTAAAACTCAGGTGATTGGATTTGAGCCAAACCAATCTTATATTGCAAAATAAGATCGTTATTGGCCAATACTGAAGGTAGCAGGCTAAAATTTTAATGTTTTGCATCATATTGAGTTTGAGCCAAACCAATTTGAGCAACAAGCTAAAATCATCATCAACCAATACTTATGGTATCAGAATAATATTTGAAAGTTTTCTCCAAGGTCTGTTATAGCCATTTTCCTTTTCTTTTGAAAATTGGAACTTAGATACTCCTATTCCTATATACCAATATTCCAAGGTCTGTTATAGCCTCATAGGTGTATGTAAACCCACATGCCACCGATCTTCCTTTCTTTAGGATAGAACACTCGACTAACTTCTCGAGCTAAAATGAATGGGTCCTCTTACACTTTTTCTTTGTTCTTGAGCTTCTTCAAATTTTTAATCACATGAATCCAAATAGGATCAAGCTAACAACCATTTTTTGAATCCTCTACCTTGACCCAATTACAATAAAATTTTTATTCTCCTAAGTTTATTGCACCTCTGAACAAGAACAAAATTTTCAATAACGAAACTAAAGCCACAAAAACTATCTTTCTTATATGAATATTCTGTTATGCACATAATCTACTGTCAGCATACAATTTAATAAAAGAAATAATCATAAGTTATGGGAACTAGACTTTTCTAGGCTGCCTCAAACGGATCTGAAATTAACTAAGGCATTCTATGAATATTCAACAAATTTAGAATTGGTACTCTGTAAGAGGAATCGAGAGATACTAAACTTGAGTTCTAGTGCCCTGCTTGAAACCAGACAGTTTCAGTAAATTTTATGAAATATTGCACAATACTAGGCCATTATGTTTTATCCAAAATCTTCATGATGTACCCAGGTAACTTAATGAGTATTTATTGTTTCCTGTAGACACAACTTTAGTGTACAAGATATACTAGTTCTAGAAAGATAGAACAATGTAAACGGGAAGAAGAACAATAGAAAAAAAGTGGCTAAAGCTTATCGAATCCAAAGAAAAGATAGAACAATGTAAACTGCATCAATCTTGATATACTCTGACACTGATAATCTGATACTAGAACTGGGACTGCACCAGTGCTCCCCAAAGCAGGCTTCATCTCATACACTGCACGCTTCATCTTCTTACACTGGTTGAGACTGTGTATTAGAAGAACACTGACTGATACTACACTGAACACTAGCACTAGCTAATACTCATACTAAGGCTCAATGGTAATTGAAGGGTAAGAATCAATTTTGATTCCACTTCACTATATGGATAGTTCTACTATCCCAGGACCACTCTGAGTTTTGACAGCCATCTCCTCTCCAATCATCTCATAGTAGGTCATAGTACTGCATGCCATGGACAAAACCATGTTAAAGTGAATGTGTAGGGGGCTCCCACAGGGATCACATGCAAGTGGAGATTGGTCTCACAAGAAAGCAGGGAACAAAAAAAGAGTGCCTGCTCATTCACGGGAGATGAAGGAAACCACATAAATCATAATATAATTTATATTTGAACCCCAACTAGATTACAACTTTAGGAACATCATATGGAAATTATAAAAATAGGTAATGTATTTCTGTATTAAAGGTACAGAGGTATATACCAGTACCAAACCTTATCGTTTAAGTAAGAATTTTATTTGGAATGCATATAGAGATCCGCCACAACTGATCAGAATTTTATTGTTGAGTATTAACCCTCAACAGTCACTACAACTCCAGACTACAGACTTTCAGTGTAGTTACATAGGCATTCGCATTGTATATAAAAGCAATACAACTTCAAATTTAAGAAAAATAATACCATACCGAATCAACATCTACCATTGGAGTTGTGTTGGAATAATACAAATACTTAACCATTAAAACTCGCCATAGTTTTCCAGAGTCTTCTCAAGCTCAACAACCAAGCCTCGTCAAACAGTACAATATCATATGCAAAAAGAATACATTGTTAAACTTTATCCTTAATATGTCTAGTAACTTTATCTATAACTAGCACAAATAGGTAATGTTGACCGTTGATGTAAACCAATATGATGGGAAATGGTATGGTATTTCTCTAATGGTCCGCACGGAGGCATAACAACCGTATGATACATAATCTCAGTATAGCTACTAGAGACTAGTTTCTTCTACAAAGCTCACCATATTATCTCCATATGTATTTATGGTAAGCATTTTCTAAGTCGATAAAACCATATGTAAATCCTCATTTCTTCTTTAAATTTTTACATCAATCTTCTTAGTTAGTAAGTAAATGGCTTCCATAATAAATCTAAATCTCCCTGGCATAAACCAAATAGATTCTATGTTCTTATTTATTTTTATATTTGCTCAATTTATTCTGTTACGGAGTCTCATAGTATGGCTCATAAGCTTGATTCCTCTATAGTTAGTAGAACCTCTTTCAAGTAAAATTAGTACAAGATATTGGCATATACCATTCTTTTATTACTTGATATGAAACCTTTAACCTAGGAAACATTGATAAGTAAAATGTCAGGGATCTGATGTGGACAATGCAAATGAGCACATCTAGCACCCCTTGATCCAGATACCCTTATAGGAAATATAATTAATAAAAGGGGGGATATTCACAATTCAACATATGTATTTATGTATATTCCATATCATTTATGTCCCTCAGAAGTATACAATTACACCAATGCATGTCTAACACGACTGCTAAATACCATTCATTAAGATACATGAATCCAACAACTCATAAGAAATGCCACCTTGATCTACACTACCACGGACAACTTACGTGGAGTCATTTAAGCCATGGAATAATACTGCTTTCCAAGTTAAGCAAGATGTTTACAACTCGTTTCACCTTGGAAAACCATGTCCAGCTGAGAAAACATTACGGTCAAGGTACGACACAAGGAAATTAAGATTGATCAATAACTTGGTGAAACAAGGAAAATAGTCTGTTGTGAAAGAGAATTATATAAGGCAGCAACTAGATCAACAATGTAAGCTGAGGCGAATTCTAACACCATATTGAGAACCAACTACCGTACCTTACAAAAGAATCAAACCTAGATCAGTATCATTCATCTGAACTCCCAGTTAGGAACTTCTGACGTTAGACAAGCATATTACCAGCCTAAATATTCCAAAAAATAATCATTTGTTTTCACCTAATAAAAGAAATTGCTCCATCTCCATCTATTGCATCAAAGAGGGAATATAGAATGGTCCCGCCAATACATTTCCTCAAATGGAAAAAATCTTCAGAGAATATATACATTTGGGTTCATTCTTTTTTCACATTAGGACAAATTCCTAAGCATTAGGGAACATGATTTTCCAATCTAATATCTTAGATAAATCTTTGGACATGATGTATTATGTATATACAAATGTTCAAGATCTAGAGCAAAGACACATCCAATAGCGAAAACACTAGTCATCTACTTACAGCCATGAAACATCTAAAGCACCCATCAAGTAATTGCACCTTAGGCGAAATATACTCTGGAGCATCACTAAACAAAGATGAACAGAAGTTACTAGAACTTCGTGAGCGAGCTGAATATCCTAATCCACTCTTGGTTAATAATTTTGGCATCTGACTCGTTATAGACAAAGTTCCTTTGATACCTTGGCACTTGGGAAGGTCATCTCGAAACCCTAGTGTCCCATACATCATATCATTCCAAAAATGAGGAAACACCCTGTATGTCAAAGACTCATACTATACAGAAGTCAAAGAACAAGCAGCTTACCTGAGAAACAATTGTCCTAATCTGAGGTTCAAATCCCATATCCAGCATTCGATCTGCCTCATCCAAAACAAGATATGTTACCCTCCGTAAGTTAGTATATTGCGACTCTAACATATCAATCAGCCGTCCCGGGGTAGCAATGACAATTTCAACACCTGATTAAATTTACAAGGAAAACGGTTTCCATCACCGATTTCAAACAGATAAAATAGTTATACAAATATATAGATCAGATTTATGATTATTGTTAACAAGGGCTACAAAGATTTCAACTATAACTGTCAATATAACTTTCTGTAATCACTTATTAGAACAAAATGTACAAGGATTTCTAGGAGATCTTCCACTGTTCAACCATTTAATTTGGATACTTCTCCTAATTCCTAACAAGGTTGCTTATGGTCAGCATATACCTTTTTGAAGATCTCGAACTTGTGGACCCTTTGGAACACCACCATAGATGCAGGTGTTCTTTATCTTTGATGATGCCCCAAATTTTGTTGTTTCCTGCTGTATCTGGACGGCAAGTTCTCTGGTAGGTGCCAAAACTAAAACAATTGGGCCATCACCAGGACCTAAAAGAGAAATTTTAGCAGATATAGGATTCTATACTAATAATTAACTGAACATCTTGACAATTGTGCAGCAGAAAATGGACTTCGCACCTAAAAATGGCTGTGTATTTACATGAACGATAGCAGGCAACAAATATGCAAGCGTCTTTCCTGAACCTGTTTCTGCGATACCAATAAGATCACGACCTTTCAGAGCCATTGGCCATCCTTGTGCTTGGATAGGAGTGGGCTCAACAAAACCAGCTCTAGTAACTTCTTCCATGACGTAATCTTCAGATATAAAAGTAGAGAATAGAAATTGTTTAGAAGCACAACAGCAGCACTTGCAACAAAAACATAACAAAAGAACCAAAATATGTGGCATGTCCATGTCATTATGTTCTTACTGTGTCTTGTTGTATTCTTGTATGTGGTATATAAGATCAAAATTAACTTCGTATATAAATTAGCTTTAGGAAAAGCCAAAGAAACTAAAATAAAGGTTGGCTTTATTGTTCATGCACAAAAATAGGGCCCTTTACCATCTTTGTACAAATAACCCAATTCAATTTGATTGCCAGGTCCATGACCAGAGTCATGAAATTCACAGGAAATATTTCAATGCCAAATAGAGAGGATTCTTCAATCTGACTCAATGAACCAATAACGCCATCACAGTATCTTTATGAGATCAAAAATAAAATTTTCAACTGTAAAAAATAAGTAAATAAATAAAGCAACCAACACAGCAACATGACATAAGTAAATAAATACAAATTATCAGTCGCTTTTAGCTCCTTAAACAATCTTTGGTTTTGTAAAACCCACCATCAAACCCATAGTTTAAAGTTTCGGCCGATACCGATCCGATACAGCCGATACTGATACGGTTTGGCATGTCCCGATCCGATACTGACCGATATCCGATACTGATTGATACCGACATTGAAGGTCTCTTTTCCGGTCAATCCGGGAAAGAAAATTGAACGAAAAAGACAAATCAACAATGGTTTGAAGCATAATAAGGTTGTAAAAGCATGTAAAAGCAGAAAACTGATATATTGCACGTAAACCAATCGATAAGGGTGACTACTATTTCATTTAATTTCAAAACTACTAAGAGATAACTGGAAATACTTAAATTATGCCTAAATGTATAAAATATAGTCTTAAATGCAAGGAACTTAATATTTTATAAACAAAATCCGAAAGCCTGTACATGCTAGAAAGCAATAATTTTAAACAGGAAATCCACTATTCTAACCTTATCTTTGACAATGTTCCAACAATCATTATTCTTGTTATGCAGAGAAACTTATTCCTTTGTGTAAGTTTTCACAGTCTATGTACAAAACATGTGATAGAAGAACTTAATAATCAGCTACGAGATCGCATTAGCAACTAATATAAATTACAAGTGCATAATATGAGACATTAAGCCAAAGAGCAAAATGAAGCGATGTACCAGTATGTAGAATGAAGAAATATAATAAGAAACGTGCGAAAAGAAACATGCTTTCACAATAAAATATAAACATAAATATATCACATATAAAATATACTAATTCTTTCTTCTCTACAGCAGCAACAACACTTTCTCTACAATTACATATGAACAGCCTAAAGACTAAAACATTGATCCATGGATTCATATTTCACATAAATTAGTCACATAAATCCAAAATGAAACAAGTTTTCAACAAGAGTAAATCTATAGCCTCAAGTTATCAACCCTCAATTTATTGGAAAGAACAATAAGAAACCCTAGCTACCATAAATCCTAATCAAATCATTAGGAGAGAACAATAAGAATCTTATTTAGAATATGAGAGAGAGAGAGAGGGCATATGGTCCAGCCGGCGGGAGAGGGTAGGGGGAGGAGGAGGGAGGGGAAAGAGAGAGAGGGCATGGGGGCCAGCCGGCGGGGGGGGGAGGAGGGCGGAGTAAGGGGAAAGGAGAGAGGGCATGGGGGCGGGGGTACAGACGGAGAGAGATACAAACACGAAGAGAGAGAGAGAGAGAGAGAGAGAGAGAGAGAGGAGGATGACCAGAGATACCACCGGCGGGGAGGGAACCTGTAAAGCTAGGGTTTCGTCAGAGCTCGAGAGAGAGGAGGGAGGAGGGAGATGGGAGGGATAGAAACTGATCAGAATAGTGAGGAAGACAAAAAAATTTTGGAACACTTTTCTTTAACCATCATGTGACTAGCGGGTGGGAAGTGCACACAAATAAAACGGTTTCAGAGTGTTCCATAAAGTATAATAAATATTATTTTTAGAAAAAATAATTTTAGCAACATTTAATAATGTTGGAATGGATATAATGTGTTCCAACATCTAGAAACATTTATATACCGTTACAAAACCAAAAAAGTTTAATGTTTCAAATTGTCCATTTTGGTGTAGTATTCTAGGATAGTTTTCAAAGCAGAGTGGATTGAGATTTCTAAGGTAGTCAAAGTTGCAGGCTCGTATCAGTACATTTACGTAACCGATACGATATGCTCTGACCTGCATGGGCCACCACAAAAACTTGTCACGACCCGCACCCGGATTTCGGACATGAGCTCGTGAGCAAGCCAGCTACGTATCGAGTGGACTCCAGCCCGACTCGAGTACGTATAAGCTGTCAAGGTCATGGTATCATGTCTAATCTAAACTATATTTCAATCCACAGGAATCATATAAACAAGAATGAACAAGTATGGGTCATGGTCTGCAGCCCATTAGCATATTGTTCGATTAGACTCCAAGAATGACATGAGTCTATAAATAAGCAGAGTATATCATGGTATGGAATATAAAGTACGAGAAGATAATAAAAATATATCACAAGCAAATACCTGTATCATACATCGCAATCCTCTACCATCCTGCTCTGCTAACTAACTCCATGTAGTCGCTAAACCTAAAGAGATCATCAGGCCCTCAGAGGACAAACAAGATACATAATATACAAGATCTAAACACAAGGATCCTAAGCCACTGGCATGCCATACTAGAAATGGGTAATAGGTCAAAGCTATAGACTGCAGTCAAGGCAAGTACTCACAATCTATAGTGTCTCAATCACAGTCAAGGCAAGTACTCACAACCAAGACAGTAGCCAATTCTAGTATAAAAATCCTATAGACCGTAGCCAAGGTAAGTACTCACAATCTATAGAATGTCAAAGTCAAGTCCTACACAAGTAATGTCAAGTCAAGTCAAGTTATAATCAAGTCGAGGGAATTGTAGTGTAGGACTAGATGACTCTATCAAGGAATACATATGAAACCAACACAGTGTAACAGATAGAAATATTATAACAGAAAGGAACAAGAATGTGCAGACAACTAGAAACATGTGAAGTAAACTATAACATGATGAGTGTACTAGACATAGAATGAAGCAATCATAAATGTAAGGAAAAGAATAACAACGAGATAATGAACATGCATATAAATTATATTGTACAAGTTGGCAAGGTATACTTGCCTGGAGGTTGCACGAAGAGCCAACAACAAACCGTCAACCGGTAAGCCAAATAAGTCCAAAATTCACAAATGTCTCCAAAATCTGAAACAGACATTGCCAACATTTCTCAAAATAGTCAAATTAGCTAGGATTGCATGTCCTTAAGTCCAATTCTGGACACAGGAGCCAAACGGTAATTTTGGACAAAAACGATGTCCGTCGTTGGACCCGCTTTGCACCGAAAAGCGTGCCAGAGTCAATGGTCTCTAAAGTCGTCAAACTATACGTCTACAGATTTGGTTTGATGATACAAACCCAACATTATGTTCAATTTTGAATTTCGAGGGGCCGTGCACAAAATTGCCCATTAAATCGGACCGTGGGGCCCACAAAACGACAATCCGATCAACTGTCTCAGAATCGGACCAAACATGGCATACAGAACCAGAAAAATGATATGGTCCTGTTGGCGTAAGTTTTGTCTCGATCTGATGAGCGTGCATAAAGTAATTGGGGAATTTGCACAGAGGCTGGTACAGTGAATTTCGACGGATACGCATCAAATTCGTCGTACACACGCGACTAATTTGAATTCCGTCAAAGCCCACACGACCACGAAGCCGTTACGCACCTTTCGATGCTTTTGGTTCGCGACCACGTCGCCCGGATTGGCGGAACGCACGTCGTATCGAAGCTTTTCTACTTTTTCCAAAAATTGTTTTTCATATTTTTCTTGATTTTCGATCAAACTTTTCTCCCGTTATAGTAAATCGAAAATAAAAGTAACAATAGCGTTTTGATGTTGGTTATGTTAACTACAGGTCTGTTTAATTCAATCTTTCTAAAGCCTATTACGCTGTCCAGGATTGTCCTTCTAAAACGGCTCAGGAACCAATTTACTGTTCTGTTTCAAAACTCAGAAACCAAGATTTTTTGGAGATTTTAACAAAGATTTCCTACTAAATGATTGTATCTACATTAAAACTGGTTGAAAGGATTTGTTCATGGTTAAGTTGTGATTGTATACATAAAAACGAATCGAGGAACGGTCGAACGAGTGAAGAGTTATTTACCTGCAAAGTAGGGGGGTCGGGCTGGTGCTGTCGCTGTGTTCCTCTGTCCGTGCGCACGTTCAGGAGCTCGGCCGGCCGGCTCTGGCGACCTGGCGACGGCGTGCACACGCTGGGTTGGTTGCAAGAGATCAGGGAGGGTGGCGCAGGAGTTTGCATAGATATTCATTAGGGTTTTCTTCGTCGAGGAGCCTCTCGGTTCCTTATATGTGCAGCCTGCTGCTTCGTTGGGCTATTTTTTGTGGCCTGGGATTTGGAGGGTGGGTACGCGGGTTTGTGTAGGTAAGTCCTGGGCCGGGTCTTGGACTAGGCTGGGCTGGCCTGGGCTGGCCTGGCATGGTTTGGTTTTATTATTATTCTTTTTCTTTTTCTACTTCCTTTAAGTCTAGTACATATATATATATATATATATATATATATATATATATATATATATATATATATATATATATATATATATATATATATATATATATATATACACATATACGTATGTATATATATGTATATATATATATATATATATATATATATTCTTTTCTTTTTCTACTTCCTTTACGTATATATATATATATATATATATATATATATATATATATATATATATATATATATATATATATATATATATATATACGTATGTATATATATATATATATATATATATATATATATATATATATATATGTATATATATATATATATATATATATATATATATATATATATATATATATATATATATATATATATATTCATATATATACAAAAAAAAAAAAAAAAAAATATATATATATACGTACGTATATATATATATATATATTCATATATATATATATACATAAATTATATGTATGTATATATATGTATGTATATATATGTATATATATGTATGTATATATATATATTCATATATATATATATATATATATATATATATATATATATATTATATATATATATATATATATATATATATATATATATATATATATATATATATATATATATATATATATATATATATAATATATATATATATTTAATACACACACACACACACAATACACACATATAATTTATTAATTCACTCTATATATCTAAAACTATATATATATATATATATATATATATATATATATATATATATATATATATATATATATATATATATATATATACGAGTGTTTATATATATACACATATACGTATACATTCAAATATAAGGAATAAAATATTCTAAATACAATTTATAATAGAAATATAATATACTTAAATCTATATACTAAAATTCACATAAATCAAATACAATGACATTTTATATATATAAAAGCCTAATTTTCATATATTATAAATACTCTTCTACATATACATATATACAAGTATATATATAACCTAGTTAATTTCCATAACATCCAAAATATTTATTAAAAAACTTATTTACTATATTACCAACTAAAATACTATTTTAATAGCAATCTCAATAATATATATATATATATATATATATATATATATATATATATATATATATATATATATATATATATAAATATATATATATATAATATAAATAAATATATATATATATATATATATATATATATATATATATATATATATATATATATATATATATATATATATCCACCGATTCTAAATTGCTTTCTAAATCACAAAAGTAAAATGCCACTACAACGTACCTCTATATGGTCGTCTCTACACGTACTACCCGACTACTAGGGCTTGGACTTGGTCAGGGTCCGGTCCGGACTAGTCCGGTACAACCGGGTTCTTGTAAGTCAAAAAATCTTAATAATAAATAATTAAACTATTTATAATGGTCATATCACAACTTGGCCTAATTTTTCTAGTTAGTACACCACTATGGCTCGGCCTTCCCGGGCATGGCTAATACACAAGTCAAAGCACGCTACTGCACTATCCGTGCCATAATTCCTAACCGTCTTATACTTCAAAACTCAACCATGGATAAAATCATCCACCGTAATAATTAACTAAATAATTATTCATAAAATCTAAAAATCATCATTTAAATTAAAAAATAAATAAATAATATTTCAAAAAATTCGGGAAGGGAAGCTACAGACGATCATGTTCTCATGTATCCGTGGACGTCCCAGCAAGACATTGTAGGATACATTGGCATCGATCACATAGCAGGAGACCTCCGTTCGGAGATCACCGATCTGGCATTTGAGACGGATCTTGTCCAGCGGATGGCTTCGACTAGCATTGAAAGCCATGATAGTTATGTTGGTTGCAGAAAGCTTGTGCAGAGGAATTCCCAAGATTTGAAGCAAGCTTCTAGGAATGATGCTGAGGGAGGATCCTAGATCGATGTTCATAAGGTCCACCTTGATCGCCTCGATATACCCTGTATAGTACAGGGGTCTAGCATGACGATTATTTTTGAGTAGCATGTCCTCCTGTGAGAAGGTGATGTTGGGCACCACTTCCATAGTACTGTGATAGTGGGAGCAGGAGACAGGATCTACAACGGGAGCTTTGACCTCAGCGAGGTAAGTATCGGCATGTAGCAATGCCTCACTTAAGGCCTTTTGTGTTTCTTTGGAGAGTCGTAATAGATCGAACAGAGACAACCTGGCGGGTGTATTGACTAGCTGAGCCAGTATGTAAAAGTTGTAGGGTCGATCCATACCTTTTAGAGCTGGTGCCTTTAGAGACTTGTCAAAACCGCGTCTTCTTCTGCTTGGATGTGGTTTGAGGCTTGGATTGGCCGGCTTCTGAGCTTTAGGGGCAGCAGGAGATTGAGAAGGCAGTGCTTCTTCTTGTGCGGGATCGTACGTCCGAAGATAAGTCTTTCTCGATCGCGTCTCGTCAGATAGAACGTCGTTGATGGGGGAGGATTCCATGTGGCATGGCTTAAACTTCTCGCCCCTTCTTACTTTGGGAGGTGCTACCTCCTGCATCACTTTTTGGACAAGGTCCGGATGGACCCACATGATCTTACTATGTCTAGTTGTGAGCGTGACCAAGGTTGAGTTGTGAGCTGGTGGTGGGTTGACGACTTCCATCATTGCCTTGGGGATCGGGACCATGCCGTCTGGAACTTCTGTAGGAGAAAAGTTGCCAAACTGAAGAGAGATCATGTTAGCAGATACGACCTTATCTTCAGCTTCGAGATTGATCACTTGGTTGTCGATAAGCTGTTGTATCTTCTTCTTCAGGACGATACAGTCCTTGGTGGAGTGATGCATGTACTGATGGTAAAGACAGTACTTGGGATCATTGAGTTGGCTCGCCTCTGCAGGACGTTGTGGTGGAGGCAATGTCAGCTTATTACCCTTCGTCAATGTGTGGAAGATGACATCATCTTCATCAAAGGAGAAGGTCTCCTTAGGTTAGTCGGAGGCGTCTTGAGAATTGGAAGCTCCTTTGGATGTGTCGACCTTCAGGACTTATTTTCCTTTACCCCCACGAATAGGGTTAGTCTGAGGATGCTTGCCTTTGTCCTAAGATTTGGGTGTCTTCAGCCCCAGTAGTTATAAGTTTGGAACTTCATTTTCAGCAGCATCAGCGGCCCCAATAAAAGCGGGCCATGTATCATATTTATGTATACCTAGACAAAACTTTACTGTAGGAAGGAAGTTATATCGACAAGTATCCATAAGTTCTGGGTCTGGTATGCCGAAGGGCATCTTCAGTGCTAGTCGTCTGAAGCGTTCAATGAAGGCAATGACAGATTCAGTCTTTCTTTGCTTGGTCTCGATGAGAGTGGACATACTAACATTCATGCTACTCTCGTAAAACCTGTTGAGGAACAACCTCTCCAAGTCTTTGAATGAATTGATACACCCGTCAGGCAGACTGTAGAACCATTTGAAGGCTACCCCCTGCAAGGTGCTAATAAACAACTTTGACATGAATGGATCATCTCGGGGCAAGTGCAGAGTTTGCGTGTTGAAGTATATCATATGCTATCGAGGGGAAGTCAAGCCGTCGAATGAATTCAGCGTCAGCGACTTGTAGTTAGGAGGTCAGGTAGCGTTCTCCCACTTAGGGAGATACGGTTGAAATATCCCCATCTTCTACAGCTCGTTTTTGTGTGAGATGGTGTCAAGGCGAGCAACCAGGGAATCAATTGCATCTTGTTGATTGAGTAGGTATTGGAAAACAGCCGTTGAGCAGTTGTCAGGTGTTGTCGGCGAAGGAACACCCCCAGTATTTGAAAGATTTGGAGGAGGTACAACAGAATGATACTCCTTTTGTAGGGCAGGAGGGTTGTTGCTGTGAGCCGGACTAGCGTGGGCTGAGGCATTTTGCTGCGGTGGAGAAACAGCTCCA
Source organism: Iris pallida (assembly GCA_029216955.1). NCBI lineage: Eukaryota > Viridiplantae > Streptophyta > Magnoliopsida > Asparagales > Iridaceae > Iris > Iris pallida. The sequence goes on along the minus strand of JANAVB010016197.1, from coordinate 10,737,654 downwards.
GCAGCTTGGACTGCCATGATACTGGTAAGCATATTAGTGATCTTGGCGAATGCTGTTTCGAGACCCTCTCGCCGTTTACTAGTCTGATCACTGGATTCTTCAGGTCTTTCTCCGTCTGTCATATACGTAGATAGCATACGAGGATGAACAGAGAAAGTAGTACAACTGGTGCTGATACTGTCTGTCTCCGAGTGGATGAGTCCTTCATCTTCAGGTAGAGGAGGTAGATAGTCGCCATCGAATTCGGGGGGATCATCGTCCTCTAGAATGCTACCCCCTGTGTGTGGTTAATCTGCTTCAAATTTTGAGGGAATGCTACCCCCGGCTTGGGAATCTTCGTCGTCTATACGAAAGTTTGCCTTTGATCGAGTGCCCGTATAAACTTCTTCAGATGTGACAGCCCGTTGGCCATCTGTTGGTAGACTTCGTCTTCTTCTTCTCGTAGAACTGAGAGAGAAGGTTGGGTTGGTAGTCCACCGTCTTTGATTGGGGCTTCCGTAAGGGGGACCCTACGAAGCCATGTTAGATGAGACACATAGTGGCTTCTCGTCGTCAAAGAAGTGCAGCCATCGAAACACGGACTTTCTCTGAGGCACTCTTGTTACTTTGGAGCAACAATAGTTGATAACAATATTAGCGCACGGAAGTGCACTATGAATTGTTATGTTCTTCCTTGCTTTACGCTTATGATTTATCATGTCGCGCAAGTCAGCGGAAGGGAGTTTTGTCTTACAACCCATGTTGCATGTATCACTGAGCTTTACATGCGAGTTCGTAAGTAGAGTAGGCACATCCAGACTTAGTTTATGTGCAGGGGCAACACCCATACCTAAGTTCTGTGTTGTCCTTGAAGACAGCCCCGTGCTATACGCGTTGGGACCTATCTTTTTGCTATGGGGGCATAGGCCCAGGAGACTGGGCTTGGGCACATGCTTCTTGACAGCATGTTTGAGTCGCCTTGATGTGGACGCATAGTATGGATCCAGAGAGCCCGGGCGTATGACTCTGAGTGCCCAACCTGTTGAAGACAGAAGTGTTCTGGTTGGGGCTATGCGCCCAAACACTCCCTTGGGAGCATGGCTTTGGGCGCATGCTTGGTGGAGCAGCACTATTTTCTCCCAGTTCTGTCTCCTTCGTTCGTAAGCCTTGCTGGGTCTGGCCAGAGTGCTGCACACCCCGATCCTTGGCATCGTAGTATTTTCCTCTGCCAAGTCTCGAGTGTTGAATACTCTATTGTTGGTTGTGGAGAAAAGAAGTCACTGGACTAGTAGAGCCCAGAACAGTGTGAGCCTTCTCCATTTGGGGGACTTCTGTGGCAGAGTCCTGCGCCCAAGTGACAGAGTCCTCCAGTTGCATATCCGCTATGACACTAGCAGGATATGCGCAGCGAGCCTTCGGAAGCCAAGTCTTGCGAGACTTGTTTGGTTTTGCTGATTTTGAGGTAGTAGAGTCGTCCCTCGAGAGCATCTCTTCCACCGCTTGCTGATCGAATTTTACGATCAGCATCTTCTGAGTACTTCCCACTTTGTCGATATCGGATTGCGTCAATCACCACCTTCTCGTTAGAGGAAAAGGTAGTCCCCAGCAGAGTCGCCATTTTTGTGGACACACACAAAAAAGAAGAAGAAAATGCTGTCTTTTCTTTTGATTGGCGGAAGGCACCACAAATCGAGTACGCTTGAGAGATCCTGCGCTGAGGATCCTCGAGTACAAAAAGAAGAATTCTGGGGAATGGGACGATGGACATCGAGCAGTAGTTGCTCCTTTACTCCGTTGACACTCCGATTACAAAAGGGGGAGAAAACTTAAGAAAATTGCTAAGTCTCGGCTCACTGGCAAGAAGTGCAACAATTTGGCCCTTGAAAATGCTCTTCGTTCTGTCTGTTGAAGAGGGAAGGAGCCCCCCTTTTATAGTCGTTCTTGGGCTAGAACGATGTTATACACCCATATGAAGAGACACGTTGGTTCTTACGTGGGCGCATGGTCCTGCTTTGGGCGTATAGGTGTAGGCGCATACAGGCTGCGAGATCGTGGGTTGGTCATGGTGTTGAAGTGGCCGCATGCTTTGGTGTACGACTTCTCGTGGAGACAGACGTGGCCATGCGCTTCGGTGCACGTTCTGATCGTGGCTTTGACTGAGTCAGGCTTGGACGCATAGCCATGTCTCAGGCTATGCGCCCTCTTTTCGGGGGAGCTAGTCTTGGGTGCATGGAGTTATACTTGGACTGGGCACATGGAGCTTCATTTAGTGGGCGCATGGAGCTGCTTTGACTTAGGCGCATAGAGCTATGTTTGCTATAAATTTTCTTGCTTCTATAGTTGGGTGGAGTGAGAGGCCTCGTAGGAGTGTGGTATGGTGATCTCGGGCGGGTTGGGGGGTTGGGAGATGAGGGCGCTTTTAGTGCTTGGGTGGTATGTGAGACCGCTGGTCTTGGGGGAATCTTGTTGGCCGTTTATGGTGGAAGGGGGCTCGCTGGAGACATTATGGGCTTCATCTGTAATGCCTGTGTTCGTATTACGTATTTTGGGATACGTATACGTATTTTATTCTGTATTGCCTGATTCCTTGTTTAGCTCTCGGCTTGGTTTAACTCTCGGTTTGGGTTGGCTTGGTTCGGCCGGCCCAATGCTTGGTTCATTATGGGCCAAGGGTGGAACACCTTAGCCTATGCGAGAAGCATGACGTGTTCCATGTATCCCAATTATATGGAACACGTCGTAATTGGGATACATGGAACACGTCATCCACCACAACCCCCCTCTTTATTATCCCCACCAACCTTCTCTCTCCTCCATAATTCTCATTTACTTCTCCTTCCCCCACTATTACTCTTCTCCACCAACCAAGAACACCATAGACAAGTGCAACTTGCTTCCACAAGAGAACCCCTTTTGATGGTTTCATTAGCTTCTCCTCATGATTCTAAACCACATTAGAACTTGTCATTTTCCATTTTGAGGCTTTAATTCTTGTAGATCTAGAGTCTTGCTATTTTCGGATTTTTGGTGGTTTTGATCTATCAAACTTCCATGTTTTCAAGTTTTGATGGTTCCATGTTGTAGAGAATTTTATTCTACCCAATTTTGACCTTTGGAAAGTTGGATTCGGACTTGTTTTGACCAAAATATGGACTGTTGAAGCTTAGATTCAACTTTAGAGTTCTTGCTGTTCTTGCCATTTGGAGAAGACAGTGAACAGTGAACTAGCTTTTTAGCTTACACCACTGAGCTGTACGCTGCTCTTTAGCGAGCGTATGCTAGCCTTGGTACGCTGCTCTTTAGCGAGCGTACGCTAGCCTTGGTACGCTGCTCTTTAGCGAGCGTACGCTAGCCTTGGTACGCTGCTCTTTAGCGAGCGTACGCTAGCCTTGATACGCTGCCTGTTGGCAGCGTGTCTTTTGCGTACGCTAGCGTGAGCGTGCCCTAGACCCTTTCGTACGCTAGCTCAAGCGTACGCAGTCTTGAGCGTACGCTAGCTTGAGCGTACGCTGACCTGTAGCTTGAGTGTGCCCTTGTGTACGCTGACCCTTGCGTACGCTTCCCATTGGGAGTGTATGGACCCTTTGGTACGCTAGCTCGAGCGTACGTAGACCTGAGCGTACGCTAGCCTGAGCGTAGCCTGGCTTGAGCGTAGCCTGATTACCCTTGATCTTCTATAGCCCTGTATATTGATATTTTATTAGATATTTTACGCCAATTTTATATCCTTACGCCTTTTGTCCTGAACTTGATAATTGCGAATTTACTTGATATGTTTGGAATTGACAATTGATCATGACCTGATAGTGGCCCGTCGTGGCATACTCCTGAGAAGTACACTTGACATGATAACCTGACATGTTATATCTTGATAAGCTGTTACGACGGCTACCTGACATGACATGACCTGTATAATAACCTGGACACCGTGGGCGATTGTGCTTGTATAAATAATCCAGTCTTGTCTTGCATCATGTCTAGGAGGGGACTCCTGAGTACCACGGTCAGGAGTACCTATTGAAATAAACTAAGGGCTAATAACTAGATTAATACATTAGTCATGAAGAGATTTTCCAGCTACAGGCAATCCCGTTACCTGGGCACGCCTTGGGATCTGTAGCCTGCCGTCGAGTAGGGCACATTTCCAGCACACTGTCATGTGTTGCACCCTTCAAGCTACCTAAGGGTATATTCGTTTCCTCGACAATGTACCCACCTGAATTCAACTCTAATCTTTTAACCCGGGGAACCTGGATGGTCTGCAGGGCTTGTGGCTGTGGAACAATCTCACTGCATCTTGTTAGTAATTAGGCTTGTGACAACCCTAGTTAGTTAAAGTATCAAGCCGTAATTCTTGCTTGGCCGTGAAGTGATTGGACGGAGTCTAACCAGTCTAGTCCTGCCCGGATCCTGTTCCAGATTATTGAATGACCAGAATGCTTGTATTTATTTTACCGATAAATGGTGAGAATTCCAAGTTCTGTTCAGACGAAGGGTTACAACCCCGGTCCTTGTTTGGTTTACGGGTTGTAACCTGGTTATCTGAATAGTTCCATGGTTATCTCGTCGTATATCATCCTGGTGTATTTTCTTTATTTCCAGTTCTTACTTTTATTTATATCTTGTGCTGATTACTGGTTTTAGTTCTTAAGTGAAGCCTCTTTTGTGGCACTTGCTCTTTCTGGGGTCTGACCCAGCTGGTTTTGTGTGGCCAGATTTCGGAGCAGCTCCAGAGGATCTACCGACCTTTCAGCCAGATGGTGGCCACTAGACGGAACCCTGGCAATGAGTGGGTTATTTTTGGCTCTTCCACTCTATTGTAAAAATATTCTTTTGAGGCGTTTAGCCGACGAGCACCTGTTTAGCTCGATTGCACTTACTTACTGTCTGCCTACGGGCTGTAACATGATTAACAGATCCTAGGGTTGATCATGTATGACTAAACTCTTGCTAGTCCTAACATTTTGTGATGACTAGCTTCATGATCAGCTGAATATGTAATGTTTGGGATGCCTTACTATTGTATATTTAATGATCATACATCTTGTGACTTTTACTTACTTGCTTGTGATTGAGACACTAGGCTTGTTCATGACCTTAAGAGACTGTTGGATTGTAGATAAACCCTCATATATCTAGACAGCCGTGATCGTATAGCGAGATGGATTCCATTTCATATACGTAGCTGGCTATGTTTGCCCCCGCTCTCCAGTATTCTGGATCTGGGGCGTGACATGGTTTAAGTGGTGGCCCATACAGGTCTTGTAAATCAAGATATGTGAGGGTTTACCGAATAGATGTCTCAATCAGTATTCGTCCTTGATCTCTGCTCGTATCTTCTGAATCCTTGGATTCTTGTCCTGATCATATGCTTGTATCGTTGATCTGTCCTGGTCCTTCCTTATTGTTCCCTATGTCGTCTTCTTCAGCGGCATTGTTCATGGTCCTACCGACTAGCAAGGCGGAGCACCTCCCGCGGACCAGCAGCAACCTGGAGATCAAGCCCAGCATTCCGGAGTAGCCTCCAGAGTCGTGCCTTCTGACGGAGAACCACCAGTCCAGCCAGTTCAGCCTATCGAGCCTGATGATGGCACTTTGGTAGGTCTCGTCAGGACCTTGATAGCTTCTCAAGATCGTCGTGGAGATGCATTGCAACAGGCAGTGACGGATGCTTTGACCAGAGGCAGTCATCCAGGGAACAGCGCGGCCAACAGCTTCAAGCGCTTGAACCCTCCATTCTTTGACGGTAGTAAAGATGCTATCGCAGCAGATGCATGGCTTCAGGACACAGAGGTGATTCTAGAAGCAGCCAAGACTCCAGAGAATGAGAAGGTAGCCGTGGTGCGCCTGCAGTTGTTAGATCTTGCCCGCAGCTGGTGGGCAGCGCAGGCCATTGGATTAGCAGTACCTATTACTTGGGCAGTGTTCAGGGAGAGATTCCAGACCAAGTATTTCGATGCCGTGGCTTGGTATGATCTGCAGACGAGGTTTACCAATCTGAAGCAAGGAGGCAGGACGGTCGACAGATATGTGGCCGAGTTTTCTAGACTCAGTCGGTTTGCTCCCACCCTGGTGGCAACCGAGTATGATAGAGCCTAGCGGTTCCAGAAGGGACTTCACCTGGAGATCTTGTTGGCAGTTGAGCAGTTTGAGCATCAGACTTTTGATGCAGTCTTGAGAGCAGCCCGGAGGCATGAGTATACCTCCCAGAGGATTGTGGATAGGACCGGAGGTCGGAAGAGATCTCACGGCCAGATGAATCAGCCTTCAGCACCAGGCCCGGCAGCCAGGGCTTTGACTATTGGAGCTCCGAGGCGGGCGGCCTCAGTGACGTCGGTTCAGCATTCAACTCTGACGCACCCTCAGCAGCAGAAGCAGAAGCAATCTTTCGCAATGGGTTGTTCTCATTGTGGGAAGCCAGGCCATGTGGTGGCAGATTGTCGCAGGGCACAGGGATTGTGTCTGGCTTGTGGAGCACCAGACCATAGGGTTGGATCCTGCCCGAACAGGGGTGGCTCATCATCATCCAACCTTTCTAGTTCTTCGGTGAGAGGACCAGCACCGGTCCAGCAGCAGCAGTATCCATTGCCGAGGCCCTTGCCGCCTCAGACCCAAGTGTTCCAGCAGCAGAACCTTCAACAGTATGCACAAGTCCAAGCCCAGAGTCAGAGCAGGCCGCGAGGATTTCAGCAGAGGGGACCAGCACCCCGAGGGCATGGTCAGGCCATAATGATGACCGTGGAGGAAGGATTGGCACCAGGAGAGGTAGTGGCAGGTACTATTCTCGTCAACTCCTTTCCAGCTTTAGCTTTATTTGATTCTGGTGCATCGTATTCTTTTATGTCTGCACAATTTGTGACACGGGTAGGATTGGAGCCCGAGTCATTATCAGTAAGGCTTAATATACTTACTGGTAACGGACTTATGGGAGTAGATAGAGTGTTTTCCTCGTGTCGGATTGTAGTTAGCGGTAGAGAATTCCCCGCTAGATTGATAGAGTTCTCGATGGCCGATTATGATGTGGTCCTAGGGATGGATTGATTGAGGAACCAGTATGCTAGGATAGACTGCCACATTGGCAGGGTTGTTTTTAGCATTCCAGGCGAGCCAGAGTTTTCTTTCTTCCGAAGCGAAGTTGAGTCATCTCCTCCAGTATTACGGATGGCAGTAGCAGCAGTTCAGTTGCCCAGGATAGTCGAAGAGTTCCCAGATGTTTTCCCAGAAGAACTTCCAGGTATGCCTCCGGAGCGGGAGATCGAGTTCACTATCGACTTGATTCCCGGGACAGCCCCAGTGTCAGAGAGAGTCTACAGGATGGCGCCGTCAGAGTTGGAGATTTTGTACAAGATGATTGAAGAACTCAGAACCAAGGGATTCATTCGTGCAAGTGGATCGTCTTGGGGAGCCCCGATGCTTCTTGTGAAAAAGAAGGATGGTATGTCCAGGTTATGTGTTGATTATCGTACCTTGAACTCAGTGACAATCAAGAACAGATACCCTCTTCCGAGGATAGATGACTTGTTTGATCAACTCAAGGGGGCTTCAGTATTCTCGAAGATTGATTTGCGTTCAGGTTATCATCAGATCAGAGTCAGAGAGCAGGACATCCCGAAGACAGCTTTTAGATCGAGATATGGGCATTGGGAATTCCTTGTTATGCCTTTTGGAGCAACCAATGTGCCGGCAGTATTCATAGACCTCATGAATCGTATCTTCATGCCTTACTTGGATCAGTTTGTGATCGTATTCCTAGACGACATCCTGGTCTACAGCAAGAGTGAGGCGGAGCATGAGCAGCATCTCCGTATAGTTCTTCAGATCCTTAGAGAGCACCAGTTATATGCCAAGTTCAGTAAATACGAGTTCTGGCTCGATCGCATTTCGTACTTGGGTCATATCATCACTCGAGGAGGAGTAGAAGTGGATCCCCAGAAGATTGTGGCTATTGAGTCATGGCCAGTGCCCAGCACAGTTGCAGAGGTTCACAGTTTTCTTGGATTGGCCGGCTACTACCGACGGTTTGTTTCAGATTTTGCTCGAATTTCAGCGCTATTGATGTAGTTGACCCGCAAGGATGCGCAGTTTGCTTGGACAGCAGAGTGTCAGAGTTCATTTGAGCAGTTGAAGCGAGGCCTGATAACAGCTCCTATTCTCACGCTTCCAGATGGGACCGGAGGATTCTCAGTTTATTGTGATGCTTCAGGCAGAGGTTTAGGATGTGTTCTGATGCAGCATGGGAAGGTAATAGCTTATGCGTCACGACAACTTCATGATCATGAGAGGAATTACCCAACCCATGACTTGGAGCTGACAGCAGTGGTGTTTGCACTTAAGTTATGGAGGCACTACTTGTATGGAGACAGGGTGGAGATTTTTACCGACCACAAGAGCCTGAAGTATGTTTTCACCCAGAAGGATCTTAACATGCGTCAGAGAAGGTGGCTGGAGCTTCTTGTGGATTATGATGTCAACCTACAGTTTCATCCTGGGAAGGCCAATGTTGTTGCGGATGCATTGAGCAGGAGAGCGGGGGTTTATTTTCTAACAGCACAACCAGAGCTGTTAGCAGATCTTCAGAAGATGGGTATTGAAGTTGTTCTCCCTTCTAGTGTGGCCTTGATGGCCAGTATGCAAGTTCAGTCCACTATAGTCGAGAGGATCCGGATGGCACAGTCGGCAGATTCTAAGCTTCAGCGACTCAGAGCAGAGTGTGAGGCAGGACGAAGACCAGAGTTATGCATTTATGAGGATGGTACACTCCGACATGGTAAGCGTCTTTGTGTACCCAGCAGAGATATTCGGCAGGAGATCATGTCAGAAGCTCACAGTTTGCAGTATTCCATCCATCCCGGCAGTACGAAGATGTACCATGATATCCGGTAGCATTTCTGGTGGAATGGCATGAAGCGGGAGATAGCTCGGTTTGTCTCTCGGTGTTTGGTTTGCCAACAAGTTAAAGCCGAACATCAGAGACCGGCTGGACTTCTTCAGCCCTTACCGATTCCAGAATGGAAGTGGGAGCATGTGACCATGGATTTTGTGACTGGACTACCTAGATCCCCAGCTGGTAGAGATGCTATTTGGGTTATAGTTGATCGGCTCACGAAAGTGGCTCACTTTCTTCCATTCAGAGTTGGTCAGTCGACAGCTCAGTTAGCAGAGATGTACCTCAGGCAGATTGTCAGATTGCACGGTGTGCCAGTCAGTATCACCTCGGACCGAGATTCAAGATTCACGTCGCACTTTTGGCGTAGCTTGCAAGAGAGCTTGGGAACTCATCTCCAGTTCAGTTCAGCATATCACCCGCAGACAGATGGCCAGTCGGAGCGCACGATCCAGACTCTTGAAGACATGTTGCGGTCTTACACACTTGACTTTGGTGGTTCATGGGAAGATCACTTGCACCTGGTAGAATTCTCGTACAATAACAATTTCCAGGCCAGTATCCAGATGGCACCGTTCGAGGCACTGTATGGTAGGAAGTGCAGATCCCCGCTAGCCTGGGATGATGTTGGAGAAAGACAGATGCTCGGTCCAAAAATGATTGCCCAGACAGTAGAAGTGGTCAGGCAAGTCAGAGATCATCTTCGAGTTGCCCAAGATCGCCAGCGCCATTGGGCCGATTCTCATCGGCGCCCTCTCGAGTTTTCGGTCGGCGATCATGTATTCCTGAGGATTTCGCCTAACCGTGGCGTCATTCGTTTTGGCGTACGGGGCAAGCTTAGTCCTAGGTATATAGGACCGTTTGACATTCTGGAGCGAGTAGGAGATGTATCCTTTCGTCTCGCTCTTCCGTCGTCGCTAAGCGAGGTGCATGACGTGTTCCATGTATCCCAATTACGACGGTATATCCCGGACCCGAGCCACATCCTGGATCATTCAGAATTGGTTGTTGGTACCAACCTTTCGTATGAGGAGAGGCCCATGTTTATATTGGACCGGAGAGAGAAGATCCTCAAGAACAAGACTATCAAGTTAGTCTGAATTGCTTGGGGTCATCACTCTTTGGGGGAGTCAACGTGGGAGCGTGAGAATGATATCCGATCGCGATATCCCGACTTGTTTGACTCGTGAGGTATAATGTCTTTCTTATGCCCCATGCCTTCGATTCCTTGCTTGAATGAGTGATTGTATGCCTAGTTATAGCTTGCATGTGATTTATGTAGCTTGTCATTGCTCCTCTAGTCTCTTGATTAAATTCCGAGGACGGAATTCTTTTAAGGTGGGTAGAGTTGTAATGCCTGTGTTCGTATTACGTATTTTGGAATACGTATACGTATTTTATTCTGTATTGCCTGATTCCTTGTTTAGCTCTCGGCTTGGTTTAACTCTCGGTTTGGGTTGGCTTGGTTCGGCCGGCCCAATGCTTGGTTCATCATGGGCCAAGGGTGGAACACCTTAGCCTATGCTTCTCTTTCATTTCCACCACAACCCCCCTCTTTATTATCCCCACCAACCTTCTCTCTCCTCCATAATTCTCATTTACTTCTCCTTCCCCCACCATTACTCTTCTCCACCAACCAAGAACATCATAGGCAAGTGCAACTTGCTTCCACAAGAGAACCCCTTTTGATGGTTTCATTAGCTTCTCCTCATGATTCTAAACCACATTAGAACTTGTCATTTTCCATTTTGAGGCTTTAATTCTTGTAGATCTAGAGTCTTGCTATTTTTAGATTTTTGGTGGTTTTGATCTATCAAACTTCCTTGTTTTCAAGTTTTGATGGTTCCATATTGTAGAGAATTTAATTCTACCCAATTTTGACCTTTGGAAAGTTGGATTCGGACTTGTTTTGACCAAGATATGGACTGTTGAAGCTTAGATTCAACTTTAGAGTTCTTGCTGTTCTTGCCATTTGGAGAAGACAGTGAACAGTGAGCTAGCTTTTTAGCTTACACCACTGAGCTGTACGCTGCTCTTTAGCGAGCGTACGCTAGCCTTGGTACGCTGCTCTTTAGCGAGCGTACGCTAGCCTTGGTACGCTGCTCTTTAGCGAGCGTACGCTAGCCTTGGTACGCTGCTCTTTAGCGAGCGTACGCTAGCCCTGGTACGCTACTCTTTAGTGAGCATACGCTAGCCTTGGTATGCTGCTCTTTAGCGAGCGTACGCTAGCCTTGGTACGCTGCTCTTTAGCAAGCGTACGCTAGCCTTGGTACGCTACTCTTTAGCGAGCGTACGCTAGCCTTGATACGCTGCCTGTTGGCAGCGTGTCTTTTGCGTACGCTAGCGTGAGCGTGCCCTAGACCCTTTCGTACGCTAGCTCAAGCGTACGCAGTCTTGTGCGTACGCTAGCTTGAGCGTACGCTGACCTGTAGCTTGAGCGTGCCCTTGTGTACGCTGACCCTTGCGTACGCTTCCCATTGGGAGTGTATGGACCCTTTGGTACGCTAGCTCGAGCGTACGCAGACCTGAGCGTACGCTAGCCTGAGCGTAGCCTGGCTTGAGCGTAGCCTGATTACCCTTGATCTTCTATAGCCCTGTATATTGATATTTTATTAGATATTTTACGCCAATTTTATATCCTTACGCCTTTTGTCCTGAACTTGATAATTGCGAATTTACTTGATATGTTTGGAATTGACAATTGATCATGACCTGATAGTGGCCCGTCGTGGCGTACTCTTGAGAAGTACACTTGACATGATAACCTGACATGTTATATCTTGATAAGCTGTTGCGACGGCTACCTGACATGACATGACCTGTATAATAACCTGGACACCGTGGGCGATTGTGCTTGTATAAATAATCCAGTCTTGTCTTGCATCATGTCTAGGAGGGGACTCCTGAGTACCACGGTCAGGAGTACCTATTGAAATAAACTAAGGGCTAATAACTAGATTAATACATTAGTCATAAAGAAATTTCCCAGCTACAGGCAATCCCGTTACCTGGGCACGCCTTGGGATCTGTAGCCTGCCGTCGAGTAGGGCACATTTCCAGCACACTGTCATGTGTTGCACCCTTCAAGCTACCTAAGGGTACATTCGTTTCCTGGACAATGTACCCACCTGAATTCAACTCTAATCTTTTAACCCGGGGAACCTGGATGGTCTGCAGGGCTTGTGGCTGTGGAATAATCTCACTGCATCTTGTTAGTAATTAGGCTTGTGACAACCCTAGTTAGTTAAAGTATCAAGCCGTAATTTTTGCTTGGCCGTGAAGTGATTGGACGGAGTCTAACCAGTCTAGTCCTGCCCGGATCCTGTTCCAGATTATTGAATGACCAGAATGCTTGTATTTATTTTACCGATAAATGGTGAGAATTCCAAGTTCTGTTCAGACGAAGGGTTACAACCCCGGTCCTTGTTTGGTTTACGGGTTGTAACCTGGTTATCTGAATAGTTCCATGGTTATCTCGTCGTATATCATCCTGGTGTATTTTCTTTATTTCCAGTTCTTATTTTTATTTATATCTTGTGCTGATTACTGGTTTTAGTTCTTAAGTGAAGCCTCTTTTGTGGCACTTGCTCTTTCTGGGGTCTGACCCAGCTGGTTTTGTGTGGCCAGATTTCGGAGCAGCTCCAGAGGATCTACCGACCTTCCAGCCAGATGGTGGCCACTAGACGGAACCCTGGCAATGAGTGGGTTATTTTTGGCTCTTCCACTCTATTGTAAAAATATTCTTTTGAGGCGTTTAGCCGACGAGCACCTGTTTAGCTCGATTGCACTTACTTACTGTCTACCTACGGGCTGTAACATGATTAACAGATCCTAGGGTTGATCATGTATTACTAAACTCTTGCTAGTCCTAACATTTTGTGATGACTAGCTTCATGATCAGCTGAATATGTAATGTTTGGGACGCCTTACTATTGTATATTTAATGATCATACATCTTGTGACTTTTACTTACTTGCTTGTGATTGAGACACTAGGCTTGTTCATGACCTTAAGACACTGTTGGATTGTAGATAAACCCTCATGTATCTAGACAGCCGTGACCGTATAGCGAGATGGATTCCATTTCATATACGTAGCTGGCTATGTCTGCCCCCGCTCTCCAGTAATCTGGATCTGGGGCGTGACATCATCGGAAGTTGTGCCTGAGAGGAGTTCGAACGAATTATGGAGGGAGAGGATAGAGGGGGTAAAAGGGACGATAGAGGAGCTGGTCGTGACGGTTGTATGAGGGTGGGGGCTTGACCGAGCTTCAATCTGAGGAAGGGGGTCGGGATTTGATTTGTGGATGATGATGGCGAGGTGTCTTTGAGCAGTCGACGCGATTGGTGTACGCGGGATTGTCTTATTTAGTTCGGGGTGAGCACGAAAGCAGTACTGAATTAGGTGTCCGCTCATCTGGAAGTGTTTGTAAAATATGATATTATTGTCATAAACCAGCGGTTGGCGATGAGTTTGATCTCTGAGCTCGATCTCTATGAGTTTGGGGGGGGTCGTTCGCGAGGTCTAACTCCACACATATCTTCGCGTAGTTGCACTTAGAGAGATTGCGAGTTTCTTCAGCGATGGCAACCAGGGTCCCAAAGGAGCTGGCAATCCATTTGAGTGCAGCTGCGGGAAAGCAGACCAGAGGAAGGTTGGAAAGGGTGATCCATGTAGAAATGATTGTTGAGTCAATTTTTGGGTTGAAATCGGGGGACCATTTGACCACTTTTGTAATCTGCGTACCCATTCTGGCTGTGCCCTTGGCCCGGACTGTCGCATAGTCCGAATTGGATGAGAGGTGTAATAGCATATGCTTGGGGTCGAGCAGAGCGACCCGAAAGGCTGCGGAGAGGCCCCACTTAGCGACGACTTCCATGGCAATGGAGATCTTTGGGCATCCAGATCCGAATTTGAGCACGAACGACTTAGAGAAGGAAGAGGATAGGGAAGAGATCTCTGACACAGCGAAGGGAACCCGGATGGGATTGCCATCGGATGGAGGCGGGAACTCTAAGTCCGGAAGCTGGATCTGTACCATTGCCGTAGGAAATCTCCTCCCACGATCAGTCCTTAAAGCCTCGGCGTAGGAGCTGGGGATGTCCGAGGGGGGGACGCCGGGGGGGCCTCGGAGCTTGGGTTGGAGGGGAGAGATGAATGCCAGCGGGTAGCGACTTCTGGAATCGCAAGGGAGAGGGATTAATGGGCGACGCTTGGAGCGTTATGGGGTCATTGGGGAGGGCGCCAGGTTGCGCCAACCCTGGAAAGCTGTGCCGGGTTAGGTCCGGGCTGGGAATGGCTCCTGGTTGCGCCAACCCGGGGGAGGCCCCGGTTAGCCCGCTCCCGGTGAGGGGCCCTAGCAGTGCCAAGAGACAAGGGGGAAGGGCCCCTGGAGGCGCCGAGAGGCTACGGGAGGAATCCCTAAGCTGCGCCAAGAGGCTAGGGGAGGAGTCCCCAATGTGCGCCAAGAGGCTAGGGGTAGAGTCCCCCGGTGGCGCCAAGAGGCTAGAGGGATACTCCACAGGTTGTGCCAAAATGCAATTTAAAGGTGCGCCAGGAGGGCGCACTCGAGAAACCTGCGCTTGAGGAGCGCAAGTCGGGACATCTGAAGCCGCAAGATGGGCTTCGCCCGGGTCTGACTCGCCTACCAATGCGGGGCCACAACCCGAGGGGGTTACGTGGCTCCCCGGGCCCGCGGATAGAGGTGGGGGAACACCTGAACTGCGCCTCAAAGGGATCTACGCGGGATAGGCGCAAGTCAGCACTCGAGAGTCCAACCAGTTGACTGCGCCAAGAATAGGCACATCCTCCAATGCGGGTCCGGTGCCCGAGGGAGCCACGTGCCCTCATGCTCCCGCAGCCTGTAGGCAATTTGAAAGCGGCGCCGTGCCCGAGGAGAGCGGGGAGGGGTCTGAGGAGAGGCTGGGGTTTCTCTGCTCCGGGCGGTGATCGCAGGGCCCGCAGCTGGGGCAGAGGCCGGACCCGCAGTTGGGGCGGGGATGATGGGCGCCGGCGGGGACGACGACCGCAGCCGGGCGGCTGCGCTTCACCAGCTGGATCTGGGCTGCTATCCACCAGGAGGACGGGGCCGGAGGGGGGGGCGTGGGAGGGCGACGGCTGAGCCCCGTGAAGCTGGGGGGAGGGGTGACGATATCCCGGCCGGGCGTGTCTCGGATGTCGCCAGCGACCGCGGGAAGAGAACTCGATTTGGCAGCCTTGGGCCGCCGCAGCGGCTACAAGCCAGCTAGACGGGTGCGAAGGCGGAGGGCGGGGCATGGGGAAGGCGGGGGAGAAGAAGCGTGCGGCCGGCGGTTAGGCGCAACGGGGAGGGGACCATGCCGGCGAGGCTGAGAGAAAGGGGGAGGAGGGGCTCGGAGGAAACCTTTTTTTCTATTATTATTATTATTATTATTATTATTATTATTATTATTATTATTATTATTATTATATATTTATATATATATATATATCGGTATCGGTATCGGTATTGATCGTACGTATCACGCTGTCAGCGGCGCCGAGCACGCCAGCGGGAGGGGGGAATCGAGGGCGGGCCTACCGAGAATGCGTCTACAGGGTGACTCTCGACGGAAGCGGGGAGATGAGGCCATCGCAGTGGAGGGGCGGCCAACGGCGTAGCAAGAGGCGCAGCTCCCGGCGCAGCAGCGAGAGATAGGGAGACTCGGCCCACGCCAGGGACGGAGGGGGGCGGCCAGCACAATGGGGGCGCCAACACGGCGTGGCTCTGCCGGAGCAGCGCCGAGGAGCGGTCGACCAGGGTGGTTAGATCCTGCAACCATCGAGCGCTAGGAGGAAGAAGGGGGTAGAAACTGACGGGGGGGAGGTGGGTCGCCGTCATCAATATCGACCGTATACTGCAAATTATACTAGAAAGTAGGCACATCAATATCGACCGATACTGCAAATTATACATGAAAGAGTATAATTTGCAGTATCGGTCGATATTGATGTGATACGTACGATCGATACCGATACGATTTGACATGTTACGGTTCGATACATTGATATCTGTTTTTCAATTAATTTAGCAAGAAAAATTGAATGAAAAAGATCAACAAACAAGGGTGTAAAACGCATAGTAAAGTTATAAAAATATGTAAAAGAAGATGACTTCTCTATCAGGTACACCAATCCGAAAAGGTAACTACTGTTTTATTTAATTCCAAAACAACTAAGAATTAACACATAAAGTACTTAAAATTATGCCTGGTTAATGTATACAATATATATATTTTTAATTTTTTAATAATTATTTATTTTTTGATACCAAAAAATTCGATACTGCATTATAAAATCACCGATAATGTCGATTCAATCCATACCCCCGATCTAGATACTCATAAGATCGGCTGATCCCGATATTTCAAAACTTGCTTTCAAGGCTGAAGAAGACAATAAAGGACATCGACCGATCCTGCTTTAGTATGAGCTTATTGACCAGGTAAAACCAAACATAAGAGGAAATCAACACATAAAAATCATAGTCGTTCCAATAATACAAGAATTGGGAAGATGGAGAAATTGTGGCTTTTATAATGATAGTCTAGAGTACCACAACTCTACTTGCATATTTCATCCCTCTTCAATTGTTAGGATCATAATCCTTCTAAGCGTCATCCTTGAGGAAATATATTGCTTTTGCCATGTTAATAATGTATAAGTAACATATTAAGTCATCAAGTTCATATGTTCAATATGCAATATGCAATATGTCTTTGTTCTGCCATGTTAATTTATGGAATCGCTCCTACTGGAATTCAAACTCCGCCTACAAGGACCACACGCCTTCACACTAACCACTTGGGCTAGTGGTAATTGACAAAATAGAGATAATTTCTGCATATATATATATATATATATATATATATATATATATATATATATATATATATATATATATGTGTGTGTGTGTGTGTGTGTGTGTGTGTGTGTGTGTGTGCGTGTGTGTGTGCAAATTCGATGCCCGATCCCTCTCCCCCCCTCTTCCCCTCCTGGCCCCCTCCGCCGCCCGTCGATCCTGTCATCCCGCCCTCCGGTCAGCCGGGACTGCCGTCCTCCCCCTTCGCTCACCGACGGAGTCGTGGCCGCCATCGGCGCGTCTACCCGTACCCCGCCGCCTCTCCTTCCAAGGCGGGCGACCTCACTCGTCCGTCCGGTTGGACCCGGACTGGCCGCTCCCTCTTCGGGCTGCGGCATCGGCCACCGCGCTCCTCCTTTCCCTCTATTCTGGGATCTCCTCCTCCTCGTAGTTCCCCGTCGTCCACCGTCGCCTGGCCCACCAACGTCGGTCGTGCCCCTTTGCTCGCATCCTCTTCTTGCCTAGCAGCCACGTAAGCGACGAGCCCTTCCGTCTCGGAGTCTAACGGCGGTGCTCTGAATACCCAGGGTCGTGGAGGAGGTTCGTTCGCTGGTCTCGCCGGACGGCGACCTACCTCCCCTAACCCACCTCCCTCCTCCGTCAGTTTCCACCCCCTTCTTCCTCCTCGCGCTCGATGGTCGCAGGATCTAACCGCCCTGGTCGACCGCTCCTCGACGCTGCTCCGGCAGAGCCACGCCGTGTTGGCGCCCCCGTTGTGCTGGCCGCCCCCCTCCGTCCCTGGCGTGGGCAGAGTCTCCCCACCTCCCGCTGCTGTGCCGAGAGCTGCGCCTCTTGCTACGCCGTCGGCTGCCCCTCTACTGCGATGGCCTCATCTCCCCGCTCCCGACGGAAGTCACCCAGTAGACGCATTCTCGGCAGGCCCGCCCTCGATTCCTTCCCTCCCGCTGGCGTGCTCGGCGCCACTGACAGCGTCCAATCTGTCCTGTCCACCCATGTGGGTCTGTAACTTCGGGGGGAGCACGCCTCGAGCGTTGTGCGTTGACGAACACGCTTCTTTGCCCTCGGTTGGCCCGCCAGTTCCACCGTTTGCGCTCGTTAACACTGAGCTGCTTTGCGCAGGGAATCCTAATCCCTCCTCTGACCTGTCCGTGGACCCCTCCCTTGAGGAGCAGCATTTGATGGCCCTCACTGCGCTGGCTTCTGCATCGTCCCTTTGCACAGGGCTCCCCAAGCTAAGCTTGGCGCTGGACGTGGGCCCCTCCCACGTAGCAGCCTCCTCTGCCAATCCTCCTGCGCAGTTGGGCTTGCGCAAGTTGGCCCCCCTATCGTGGGCCCCTCCCACGTGGCAGTCTCCTCTTCCAATCCTCCTGCGCAGTTGGGCATGCGCATGTTGGCCCCCCCTATCGTGGGACCCTCGTCTCATATTCCTTCCTCTGTACTCCTGATGGGTCCATCGCCCCTCGCGGGCCCCCATCCTCCTATACCTCCCCCTCCGTGCCCGCCGGGCCCCATTCCCGCCACCCCCTTCTCGCAGATGCGTTCACCCCTCACGGTACTCCGACCATCTCCCGTTGATGCGTCTCGCGGTTCCCTCTCGGGCAGCCCCTTGCCGGGTCAGGCCCCGGTTCCCCAGGCTGTCGCCTGCGAGATCTGCTCGGGGCCTTCTTTGGCACAAGCCCCCTGTAGAAGCATGGAATTTCACAACCAGAAAGCCCATGCGCCAGGCATTTTATGCGCCAGAACTCAGACAGCTAATCAAATAAGCCATAGACATTCGAAGAAGGACTTTTTATTTATATATATATAAGTCTATTACATGTCTAGAAAAGGTTGTACAAAGGAGAATTTCTACAAAGGAAGGATCCTAGATCTACAGCCAACAGTCTCCATACGCCTTCCAGATAGGCGCAGCAACCACCATGCGCCTTTCGATAGGCGCAGTAGTCACCATGCGCTGTTAGCCAGGCACAGCAGATGTCATGCGCCTCCAGCCAGGCGCATCCTACCATCCCTTCAGCAGCTCAGTTATGTGCAACTCTTCCAACCAGGCTCACCTGGCCGAGCAGAGCCCAGTTATGTGCCGCTCTTCCAGCCAGGCTCACCTGATAAGTGCTTCGCCAAGCAAAGCATTTAACCCTCTGGCTGGAAACAAGGAAGAGAAGAGCACCGCAAATGCTGTGGCCAGGGGAGGCTTCGAAAGAGCCTCCAAAGACCAAGGAATACCGTGATCGAAATCATGGCACAAGGAGCTTTCAACACAATTTAAGTGGGCGGCACCCACTTTGAAGGAAGAGAGAGCCTAGCACCACCATTCCGATCTACGGCTCTTCCGGAACAACGGAGACGAGGCCCGAACATCCCTATCTTTGGATGCAACAGGCACCTTCCGCCTGCCTCAGAAGCCCTCGACTCCGTCTTTTCGATGTAACAGTCACCTTCAAGTGCATCGAAGACAACACGACATCTCATCTTTACCCTCGGGAGCACTTCGTCAACAGAATGCACCCACATATCCAAGTTCATGTTGGAAGTACGTGAGGGAATGAGGAGCAAACCTTCTCTCTATGCCACTATTTATAGGCTGGGCAAATCAAACCCATGCGCCAAGTGGATGACTCTCCGAATTCTGTGCAACGAATTTGCATTAAATGGATGAACAGGACGCCTCGAATTCAGCCAAACGGCTATTTATAGCACTCGAGGAGCGATACAGCCGCGTCATTAAAGGACATGTCGGATGCGCCAGCCAAACAGCGCATCACACGGACGCGCCCTCCAGTATCAGGCGCATCACACAGACACGCCCTACAGTACCCGGCGCATCACAGAGGATGCGCCCCCCTCACATCTCCATGTCGAGTGGAACACCAACCAATGTGCCCACTCAGCTGTCCATCGAACGTCACAAACATTAAATACTGAACTGACACCAGAGTTGGCAGCACGCTTCCCAAAGTCTGAACAGTTGACAGCTTTTTCAGAGAATGAAGCGTCGGCAACGTCAGCATCATCATGACTCTATTCCGACGGCTACTGCCACGTGGCCATCCGCATGCGCCTCTACGGCCATGCGTCCAAATCGCCATGCGCCTCTATGGCCATGCGTCCAAACCAGCATGCGCCTCAAAAGCCATGCGCCTCAGACCCTTTACTGATACCTAAAGACAGAAGAAGAGTCTCCAGTTGAAGCTTTGCATGCACCTCAAAAGCCATGCGCCCCAGACTGATCTCTGATCCCGAAAGACAGAAGGAAAGTCGCCTGCATGCGCCTCAAAAGCCATGCGCTCTAAACAGTTTGTAACCCCTAAAGGTTATGAGCCACAACCTCCTCCTGCGCCCAATCAAGGCGCAGCTCACCAGATTACTTCTCCCCCCAAATCCGAGATCTTCAAGCCATGAGTCGACGACATGTGTCCTTTGACTCAACTCGTCCAAGATTTCAGCAACAGAAAGATCTTCTCTTCTGCTACGTGCCAGCTCACAACAGCAGTATGAAGAGTTCAACCTCCCAATCAGGGCGCATCATCCGTGCGCCCCCATCAGCAACTTCCACGTGGCGTCCCCACACACCGGCGCATCCTACATGCGCGCATGAGTAGCCAGCCTGCAAAACTATAAATAGAGGGATCTTCTCCTTTACACACACAAAATCCACAACGAACATACAAAGAATCATCAGAGAGGCAGATACAGACACTCAACGTCTTCCTCCTCTCAGCAAGCTCCAGCACCCAGAGCAATCCACACCTTCAGAGAACCGATAACCGTCGTCAGCCCGTCAACGGAGTCAACGCATTACCACTCGCTCCATTGGCACTAAGGACCCAGCTTAAACAAAAGTGTACTCCGAGGACTACATCTAAGTCCTACATTGTAACACTGTTTTGTTTGTATTAAAGTTTTCAATCAAACAATTTTAATGGCAAACAAGCTGGCGACTCTGCTGGGGACTTCTTTCTCCTCTTCCGAGAAAGTCGTGTCACAGGCCGACGACGTAAAGGTGGGATCCTCCCACAAGACGCTGGTCGTGCGCCTCAATCAACAGGCGTACGAGGAGTTCATTTCTGAAGGAAGTGCGAGTCCTTCGAAGCGGCTGCCAAAGCCGAAGAAGATTCGCACGGCCTGGGTACGCAAGGTCGACGCCTCGGGCACCACCACTGAAAGGGATACAGCAATCCAGCCTTCCCTTCCTGCTGACGTTCTCAGCAACCAAGGTGCGCCCGCCGATGCAGCACATCTCTTGGGGAAGCGTGCAGCCGACCACGTTCCCCAGCTATCTTTCTCTCAGGCGAGGAAGATACGTCGACGGAGCAGGGGCGCAGCCAATGCCCCGTGCATCACCTCTGATGCGTCACAAAAAGCCTCTGTCTTTGACAGACTCACTCGCTGTAATGGCAAGGAGAAGTTGGATGCTGAGTACAATGCGCTCCAGCGGGCTAGTACGAAGAAATCCAAGGCGGCACGGGCCATGCGCCATAAAAGTGCTATGCCAGCAGCAAGCCAGAGGCACGCGCTTACAATCACGCGCGCTGCCGATGGCAAGCTGTACAAGGTTGACTCAGGTGCTTCTGTACCAACAACGAGTCGACCTTCAAAGTCCTCATCTCGCTTGGGCGCATTTACTGCGTGCACAACCAAGTCGAGTAAGGCAAACTCGGTGGTCTTGAACTCCCGTGCCTCCTCTGGTTGTACGTTTGAGGTTCGTTCAAGTCACTTCAAATGTTGTGTTCCCCTACTACTGATCGTAATGTCTGTTTGGTATTAGATCAGGGGGCGCAGCACTCACCTGACCACCCCGGCATTTGGTCTTGCCATACGTCTGAAGGGGGTGTGAAGGCACCACTCTCCTCCAACGACCTGTACAACATGATCACTCACAAGCGCCGGTCAGGAGAGTCGACCAACAAGCATGATACGCCTCTTACGGGGCATACTTGTGCGTTGGTCACCATCAACTGCTGTTGCAAGACGGCAGCTCCACCATGACAGTCGGTCTTCCAACGACTGCAATCATCGACACCTCTCCGACGTCGCCTTGGGACGAAGGTGTCAGCTGAAGAGGAGCCAAAGGTTGCTTCATGCAACGTGGTCTCCAACTCCTCATCAATCCGGAAGACGACTGTCAATTCCTCGTCTTCATCCAAAAGCCAGCCGAGAAAAACCAAGGCAGCTGTCTCGACCTCTGGAGTGTTTGAAGGCACTCGGTCGAGGAAGAAGTCCTTGGAGGAAGCTGGGGGTAGCCAGACCCTTGTTGAGCCTCCTTCCGAAGACGAAGATGTCCAAAGCACAGTTGCGGCGGATCTTCATCATCAAGGTGAGATTACTCTCCCTGAAGCCCCTCAAAATGAGGATGTCCTCCAGGACACTGTCGGGGGTAGTTCTGGAAATGAAGAGGTCCTTCAAGACGGAGCTGAGGGCAAGCAGACCCTTGCAGATGCGCCTATTAGAGATGAACTCCAGAATGTGGCTGGGGGTGGCCCAACACCAGGAGAAGTGACTCCCCCGCATGAGAGTGAGGCCGAAAGCGAAGCCTCAACCAATCCATCCACTCCTGGCCGTGTCAGGACAGTATACATGGCTGGGGATGATGTCGAGTCTGATGCGCCGTCACAGGACATAGTCCAGCGCATAGACTCATTGGAGGGAGGACTCAAAACCCTCTCTGCCTCTATGCAAGCACTGACCCAAGCAGTGTTTGAGATACGGTCAGCCTTGATCAGGACACCTTCAACTGGTCCTGACCCAGGAGCTAATGGGGAGTCGAGTGTGCCCCTCCAACGGGCGCCCTCAGATACAGAAGCACCTCGGACCTCGGAGCCCTCAAATGCTCCAATCCAGATGGTACCTCCTTTCCCGACTCCTAGCTCTACGGAGGATGTGGTCGAAATGATCAAAGACCTGCGGGAGCGCTTCGAGTCTAAGAACAGACAAGAGGAACGCCAGAAGATGGGCATTCCCCAGCCTTATCCCCTCGAGTGGAACAAGGTGGTTTATCCCCCAAAGTATAAACCACAAACACTCACCCCATACGACGGGAAGGACTCTCTGCGACGGTACCTGACGTACTTCCAGTCACAGACAGGGCATTTTCCAAAGGAGGACGCGCTCCTCACCAGTATCTTTGTCGGGGCCCTGAATGGGGTGGCGTATGACTGGTACTGCAGCCTCCCCGACAATTCCATATCGTCCTTCGACGACCTGACGCGCCTCTTCCTCGACCGCTTCTACGACGGCGGAAAAGACATGACGATGGCGTCTCTCATAGAGATACGTCAGAAGAAGAAGGAAACGGTTCGGGCGTTCATCGAACACTTTCGACAGGCTTGCTTCAGGCTACCTCCAGGCATGCCAGAACATGCGCTCCTCTCCGCTTACAGCATGAACATGTTGCCTGCAGTAAAGCTCTGGCTCAACTCTACTCCCCCTCCTGACTGGAGCTCCCTGATCATCGAAGCTGAAGCTGCAGAAAAGAAGGCGGCCAATGCACGTCTTCTGGGTGTCAGCTTCCCCGCCTTTGACGATAAGGGGAAAAAGTCCGCAGCTAACAGCTCCGGACGAGAAGCAAAGGGGGAAACAGGCATTGACTGTTAATGCCTCAAAAGGCGCATCTGCGCCTACTCAGAAGCCTCTACTGGCACCGAGACCCAAGGAGGTTTATTCATTCAATGATGACGACACCCTGCAACTTTTCGAGATACTGAAGCAGGGTGACAAGATCAAGCTACCGGACCCAAAGCGGCCCGATGAAGTTGGGAAAGTGGATAACCCAAGGTACTGTCACTACCATCAGTTTGTCGGACACCCGACCAAGGACTGCTACGTCCTCAAGAATTACATCCAGCGCATGATCAATACGGATGTAATTTCCGTCGACTATGAAGAGAAGACGGTGTCGGCCAATATGGTTTCGCTTCAGTTCGGCACCTTGCCGCCAACTACCACACAAGATGGCGTCGTCCCCATCCCTAAGGCGACAATGGAGGTGGTAAACTTACCGCCTACCCGTGACAATGTGAGTGGACTCACCCCGCTCACCACATCTCGAGGAGAGGTCCTCTGGGTTCACCCCGACCTCGTCTCCGAGGTGACTCAATCGGAGGTACGCCCTACCTCCAAATCAAAAGGCAGGAAGATCAAGTCTTGCTGCACCGTCTCTTTTTCAATAGAAGAGGCACTTCCAGTGCAAACACGTGCACAACAGAACTCCCAGTCCGACGAAGCCGCCGCCGAGGTGGTGCCTCCTAGCACCATCCCTGAGGAGGGTCCATCTAAGCCCTCAGCAACCAATAAGCAGAAGCAGGTGGAGGCCCGTTTTGCCAGACCTCTACGAAAGGAGAATGCTTCGGGGCTGTCCAAGCCTCAAAACTTCAACATTCTAGCACAGCTAGCCAGTACACCTGCACGCCTGTCTTTGTTCGAGCTCCTGCGTCTTTCTAAAGACTCCCGAGAAGCTCTCTGCGAAGCACTGAAGGACGCTGAATCCTTTCTCAGTCAGGTCAAGCAGCCTGAAGACCTCCCAACTACTTGTGCGCACTGTCATTGTGCGGATGAAGTTATCCCAAACATAACTTTTACCCAACAAGACATGCTGCTCAAGCATCACCGACATAACCGACCGCTGTATTACACAGGGTACATTGGCTCGGTCAAGGTGAGCCGGATTCAGATCGATCCTGGGTCTTCCCTAAGCATCATCCCGAAGGCGTTGTTATCTAAGCTGGAGATCCCAATGTACCGGCTGGCGCCCTCCAATACAACCATCAGTGGTTTCAATGCTAGCAAGAGCGAGCCACTGGACAAGATCCGACTGAAGTGCCACATTGGCAGCCTCAAAACTGAGGTGACTTGTTATGTGGTAGATGCCGAAGTCAACTACAACATCCTGCTCGGTCGACCATGGCTACACGAGTACATGGTGGTGCCCTCCACGCTCCACCAGTGCATGAAGTATGTATCCACTAATGGCGTCATCCGGACGGAGTTTGCAGACATCGATCCTTTCAAAGGGATTGAAGCCTACTTCACCGATTCCGACTTGTACAAACCCATTGACGAGGAGGAAGCCAACGACGCTGATGATGAGGCAGAGACGGCAACAGAGCCGGACATGGAGCCTGAGACGACTCCCGACGCCCCCTTGAAAATCCGACTGAAGGGAAACCACCCCAGAAGGTGCCTCCAATGAGCATCAAGCTATCAGGGAAAGCGTCGGCTCGCGAAGTACCCCTGAAGATACGCCTCAAGGGAAAGCCACCTCAAACATCGGCTCCCCTGGTGGCAAAATTACAAGGGAAGGCACCACTCACCGGAGGCGCAGCCGAGGCGCCTCTCAAAGTGCGTCTCAAGGGCAAGCCGCCGCAGTCATCCAAGGTATCAGAGAAGGCTCATATAACCCTCTCAGACCTCGGATTCAAAGCTGTGGTAGACTCTCCTAGTCTGCCCCCAGTTCTTACAGACGAGGAGCTTGGTGAATATATCTCGGCTGACGTAGAGGCACCCTCCTTTGACAATGTAATCCCACGGGATAAGATCTCGTATTTTATCAATAATAGAGTGTCTTTTAATTATTCTTGTCTTCCACATTGGAATGCCATGTATACATTAGATAACGCTCTACGGTCGTTGCAAACACAAATAACGACCATCCATCATAATCGAGTAGTCCCGTCTCAAGGGGTCTTCATAGTCCCTCCACGGAGCCGAGACGAAGGCACCATCATCTCGGGCAAAGTCGAGCGTCATCAGGACCTCCCGTCAATCGAGCCCAAACCTGATGCCGGCAGAGTACAAGTCTATCGGTACACAGATGCGGCAAAGCACATCATCCAAAAGATGGGCTACGACCTGAAAAGCAACAAAGGCTTAAACTACGGCAAGGGTCGGCATCTCCCTGTCCGGCTTTCGATGCCCAATAGAAAGCCACAGGACTACTACAATCGGACTCGACGGGGGTTAGGCTATGTCACGCCACCATCAATCCCAGAGAGTTCAGATACAGAAGACGTAGAACATTCCCACTCGTCCGAAGCATCGACTTGGGATTCCGATACCAGCATCGGATCAGTCTTCGGGAAAGTGCTGTCAGCTAACATGACGTCAGCACAACCTCAAAAAGATGAAGGCGAAGACCAAGCGCCGGAACCCTTCGAAGAAGAACCCTGGGCCCAACGCCTAGGAGAACAATGGAAATCTCGTTTTGAGTTACGCAAACCTCCCACCGAAGACGAAGTCGAGCAGATCGACCTCGGGGATGGGTCTTCTTCCAAACCCATCTTCATCAGTAAAAGCCTTGAAGGAGAAGATCGAGAATCTTTAATCCAACTGGCTAAAGAGTATATCGACGTCTTCGCCTGGAGCTATAAAGATATGCCGGGACTCGACCCACAGATCACAATGCATAGGTTGAACATCTTACCTGATGCCAAACCTATCAAACAACAACAGCGACGCTTCCATCCAGACATCATGAATGCCATCGATCAGGAGGTAGACAAACTCTTGACCAGCGGCTTCATCCGTGAGGAACAACACCCGGATTGGGTAGCCAACGTCGTTCATGTCACCAAGAAGAACGGGAAGATACGAGTCTGTATCGACTTCAGGGATCTCAACTCTGCTTGCCCGAAGGACGAATTCCCGCTTCCAATCACTGATGTGATGATCGACAACACATGTGGCTTTGAGCGCATGTCCTTCATGGACGGGTATTCAGGCTACAATCAAATCAAGATGTTCCCCGATGACACGAAATATACGTCATTCAGGACTCCAAAGGGTGTTTTCTGCTACACAGTAATGCCCTTCGGCTTGAAGAACACCGGTACGATATACCAGCGAGCTATGAGCACCATCTTCCGTCAACATCTTTGCAAGACAGTCGAATGCTATGTTGACGACATCGCAGTCAAGAGCCGCCTCAAAGGAGATCACCTACAGGACCTGAAGACGGTCTTCGATCTCATACGGGCACATCAACTCAAAATGAACCCCGCTAAATCCTTTCTGGGGGTTTCTAGCGGCAAATTCTTGGGCTTTGTCATCACAGCGAAAGGCATTCATGTTGATCCTGAGAAGACCAAAGCCATCCTCAACATGGACCCTCCGAAGAACCTTCGAGAACTTCGAGGCCTACAGGGACGTCTGGCATATATCCGAAGGTTCATAGCAAACCTCTCCGGTAGATGTCAACCCTTTACTCAGCTCATGAAGAAGGGAGTCTCTTACGTCTGGACAGAGGAGTGCCAAAAGGCTTTCGACGACATCAAGGCTTACTTAACAAGCCCACCAGTCCTAGTAGCGCCAGTCGCCGGCAAACCATTTCTCCTCTACGTCCGTGCCATGGATCATTCTCTTGGCGCTCTGCTGGCTCAAAACAGCGATACAGGCTTCGAGCAAGCAATCTACTACCTCAGTCAAACACTCATCGGAGCCGAACACCGGTACAATCCCGTCGAAAAGGAGTGCTTGGCTTTGGTGTTTGCCATCCAGAAGACTCGTCATTATGTCTCGGGTCAGACAATTCATGTCATTTCCCGAGTCAATCCGCTTAGAGTCCTCATGACAAAGCCAGGATCATTGAACTCCCGGCTGGCTACATGGGCAATCCTGCTAACACCGTACAACATGGTGTTTGTTTCGCAAAAGGCTGTCAAGGGTCAAGCTCTGGCTGACTTTTTAGCTGCACACCCCATCCCAGAATCCTCAAAACTCTATAAAGATATCCCGGATGAGGTCCAAGAATCCAACGTCACCGAAGGAAGCTCCGTTTGGCGGATGTTCTTCGATGGCGCTTCGAGAACAGGCCCCAAAGGCCAAATCATCGCAGGAGTGTGGGTAGTCTTAGTCTCCCCCGATCAGCTGGTCATCCAGCGTGCGTACTCTCTTTCGAAGCCGTACTCCAACAACGTTGCCGAGTACAACACACTCGTCATGGGACTCCAGCTCGCACAACAGCTGGGGGTCGACCATCTGGAAGCCTACGGCGACTCAAAACTCGTCGTAAACCAGGTTCGGGGACAATACGAGGTTCGCCATGAAGATTTAATCCCTTATCATGAAGTCGCGTTGAACATCATTTCAACCTTCATCGGGTTCTTCATCGAACATGTCCCCCGTTTATAAAACTTGGAGGCTGATGTTCTGGCAGGCCTCGCAGCCTCATTGGCAGCGCCCCTTGGGACTCAACACTATGTCACGGTGACCGGCCGAGACCTAATTTATCCCAAAAATAACCTGTGCTTGCAAGTGGCCCATGCCATGCCGACGAACACTGGGGTTAATGTCCGAGACTGGAGGTTCCCGTTCATCGACTTCGCTGTCTACGGAATCCTTCCAGAGGACCCGAAGGAAGCCGTCTCAGTCAGCAGACGCTCTCTTCGATTCTACTACGATACAGCTACCAAAACGCTGTACCGACGCTCCTTCGATGGGCTCCTCCTTCGATGCCTGCCCAACGAAGAAGCAGCCGAAGCTCTTCAAGAAGCTCATGACGGAACTTGTGGAGCTCATAAACCCGGTCCTAAGTTGCAAGATCGACTGCGACGTATGGGCTACTACTGGCCAACCATGGCTGCCGACACTGTCGAATATGCTAAGAAGTGCCACGCGTGCCAACTTCA
The DNA here is from genome assembly GCA_029216955.1 of Iris pallida. NCBI lineage: Eukaryota > Viridiplantae > Streptophyta > Magnoliopsida > Asparagales > Iridaceae > Iris > Iris pallida. The sequence continues at coordinate 10,709,333 of JANAVB010016197.1, read as the reverse complement.
TGCAGACTTCATACATACACCATCGGAGCCGCTACATCCTACAGTTGCCTCCTGGCCCTTCGAAGCCTGGGGCATGGATATTGTAGGGCCAATCACCCCTCCTTCATCGAGAGGACACCGTTTCATCCTGGCCATCACCGACTACTTCTCCAAATGGGCGGAAGCAGTTCCACTAGCAGAAGTAAAAAGCTCTAGGGTGGTCAGCTTTATCAAACACCATGTCATTTACCGTTTCGGAGTACCCCGACGGATCATCCATGACAATGGTCCTCAGTTTATCAGCCACATTTTCAGCAGGTTCTGTGACAAGAATCGCATTCAGAACGTGGCCTCAACCGTCTACAATCCGGCAGCAAACGGATTGGCTGAGGCATTCAACAAAACTATCGTTAGGCTGCTCAAAAAGGTCATGTCATCCAACAAATACGACTGGGACGAAAAGCTTGGCAAATGCCTTTGGGCCTACCGCACAACGGTACGGACCCCAACGGGCAACACTCTATTCTCCCTGGTCTACGGAAGCGAAGCAGTACTGTCTCTCGAGATACAGATACCTTCGCTCCGCGTAGCAATCACAAACAAACTCACAGAAGAGGACAATCAACGTCGTCGTCTGCGGGAACTGGAGGCACTTGACGAAAAGCGTCTCCTAGCTCAACAACGCATCGAGCTCTACCAAGTCCGTATATCACAGGCTTTCAACAAGAAGGTCAAACAGAGGACTTTTCAAGTTGGCGACCTGGTTTTAGCAGTCAGAAGACCAATGGTGTTGACCCACAAGACACCAGGAAAGTTCGAGCCCAAGTGGGAAGGACCTTTCATCATAGAGACGGTATACTCAAACGGTGCTTACCGCCACGCCAAACCCAATGGAGACTTGTTCATGATGCCCATCAACGACAAGTTCCTAAAGAAGTACTATTCTTGACATCCTCCAAACATGTACTTCCCCAAACAACCTCTTTCCACAAACTCATACGCCTCCGGAACCCAGCTGTTCCGTGGCATCTTCCAGTAGAAAGATAACCACGTCCATATTACCTCTGAGTTGTCTCTCTACACCCTACAAAGCAGAATCTTACACTTCGTAAGCCTATGCTACCCTTCATGTTTACCACGTCCATATTACCTCTGAGTAAACATCTTGTACAAACAACCCCTGCGTTATTGTACATTGATCGCAGAACTTCCACGTCCATATAACCTCTGAGTTGTTCAGCGTATCCCCCAAGATCATTCCTACCACGTCCATAATACCTCTGAGTAGGGAGATTCTATCATTTCGAACCCAATGATTGCCATGTCCACATTACCTCTGAGCAAACATAATAGTTCCTTCAAACTTATTATCTGTACCTGAAAACCAAGGTGCGCAAAAGATAATAGGTCCACACAAATCATCAAGTTCAGGACAACAAAAGATGAACACATCACAAAAAAGGTTGTAGACTTCTTTATTCTTCTGAAAAAAGGAGTACAAGAAGCTACATCATCTCCCAGTAAGGGTTGCAAAAGAACACAAAAGAAAAAGGGAAAAGCTATGGTCCCTGAATCTCCCCAGGATGGGCTGAGAGCTCCCTGACTCGAAGCTTTAAGTCGACTGCACGGGCCTCCACCGTCGCCAGGACTCGTCGCTCTGCTTCTTGGCGCATCAATTCAACGGCCCCAGCGGAAGTATCACTTGCATGCTTCTCATCAAGCTGTTGTCGTTGCTGCACCAAGGCAATAGTCCGCTGAGTGAAAGTCGCTTCATCCTTCTTGAATGCTGCATGTTCAGCCCGGACACGCTCGACCTCTAATTGGAGTCGGGCCCGTTGGTCTTCAAGGAGGCGCATCTGGGTGTCGATATCCGTGATGTTAGCTTCCAATGCAGCTCGAGTTTCCACCGTCGTCTTCATAGACTGAGACAACTGCTCTACCGCAGCCTCAGTCTCAGCCACCTCGCGCTCCCAAACGCCCACGGTGGCCTGGTATAAAGACTCGATCTCGGCAATCAGCTTCCCCTTCTCCGCATCTATCAGGACAGAGAGGTCGTTTCGCTGGATGCGTTGAAGTTTCGCGAGCCACTCATCCAGCTCAATCACTGAAGCCTCCAGAATTTCGGCCATGTGGTCGTGGCCTTGGTGAATACGAATCAGCTCGATGCAGGGCATTGCCAAAGCTTTTGCCATCGCAAAACTCCTGTTGGCATCCATCACAGCAGATACACCCTTCTGCAGCATTTTGTATACCCCCTCGACGAGGAATTTCACATACTCGTCTGCATCCGCCAGGACCTGCGGCATCATCGCGGGAGTTGGAGGAGCTACTACAGTTTGCGGACCGGAAGAAGATCCGCCAACCTCAATCAGCGAGTCTTGAACCTCGGCATCAATGGGCTCTTCATCAACAGGGGCTGGACTTCTAGCCCGAGGAGCCAAAGCAACAGAAGGGGCCGGCACAGGCGTCGAGATGGTCCCCCAAGTAGAAGGAGCGACACAGGGTTCTACACCCTTACCCTTCTCAAGCCCGGAGGAACCACCGATGTCAACGGCCACCTCTTCTACCCCCAACGTCCTATCAACAGTTGATACCTCCCTTGGCAGAAAAGGGAGATCATCACTTGTCTCTTGACCCGTCTCAGCGGTCGCGACCGGAAGACGGGTCTCATCATCAACAGGGACAGAATCTGTCACTACCGCCTGAGCGGTAGCCGCCTCAACTTCCACGATTGAAGCGGGGTAGGACTCGGCAATGATACAGCCGACCTCCCCTCATCATGATAAGGAGGGGAATCAACCCTCTCCTCTGTCTCAACTACTTCAGTTGCCTCCGCAACAGGCTCTTGCAGCTCTGAAGCAACGTCATCGGAAGACGACGAACTCCATTCTTCTTCACCACCAGGAAACGGCGTGCTTGTTAAACCTTCGGTACTTGAAGCTTCCGTTCTGGCCTTTGTCGTCTCGGAAGCTGCTGCACCCTCAGTTTCCCTCCTGACATAATCTGGGGATACCGGAATCTCCACGTCAACAGCATCCTCCGGATCTTCCTCCATGGGAGACATCATGGTCGGCGGGATACGCACTTCAGACGAGCCCACCGTCCCTTCTCGCCTGCTCCCACCTGACTTTGGGGTGCGAGATTTTCTTTTTAACGGTTCCTACAAGAGAAGATGAAGCCTCGTAAATAGTGGAACCAAAATCAGATTATGTGGGATGCCTTTACCTCTGCGAACGTTGAATTAGATGACGCCGTCGGTGACGACGCCTTCTTCTGCTTCTTCGGTACAGGAGATTCAATCCCTTCGTTTGTACATCGCTTTGATCGATCGCCCGAGGGTTCTGCTTGAGAGGCGGAAGGGGCACTCCGGTGACCTATCCCTGACGGACGATGCGATCGGGCCTTCACCGGCACGTCCCCGGTCATCGCTAACTGGGTGCCTGCAATAAGACTGGTCTCCCTGTCATATCCGGAGGGCGCAGCAGCCATAAAAATTTGGCGGCTGAGTAAAGAATGGGCGGCCGCGGATCTGGGGCGGGCAACGTAAAACGAGCCCCAGTACATCCGGTATTATAGTAATGCCAAGCTCGTGCACCATCCAACAAACTTCCAATATACCCCAGAGAAATACTGGGGTTATCCAACATCATCTGGGCATAACCAAATTGCTGCGCAAAGCGGCTTGGCAAATATGGTTCCAGGTAGCACTGATTCCTGTTCCGGTATACCAGATGAGATGGCCGGATACTCTGCAACCAGCAGAATCCCCATTGAGGCAGAGTGGTGGTACCTTCGCCCAGATCCCTTAGATCTTCGTTGGCCTCAAAGCCCAAGTAGATTGGACCAACTTTGGTAATTTCCCAACCCTGAAGACGGGATAAAACCTTTCTACAAACAGGGACACCAGTATGTGACCAGCTCCTCCGATTGAAACGACGAAGGAGTGTATCTCCAGCCTTATAATCTTCTTCCGAGCCTGGACTCATCACACTGGGATGATGCAAAATCAGCCATCCCATCAAATAGTGAAACGGTAGTTCGGCGTGCGGGAAGTTATTGTTTCGGCCTCTGTCATAAATCACATTTCCAGCAAACTCTCTCAAACCTCGCTGTAGGTTACATACCATTGCGGGGAGAAGAGCCAAACGCCGGCCGAAGACCAGCTTCACGGCTGGCAGGATTAAGTTTCGGGTTACCCTCTCTACGGCACCGGATTCGCCCGCGAACACGTAATCCCGGAGCCATATCATCAGGTAGGACGCCAACACCGCCTTGGGTGACATCCGATAAGCAAGATGCCAGAAGCAGCTGTAGGAGCGTGCATCTGACTGCTGGTCCTCATTTCCTCGGGGATTTTTCTCCCCTAACCTGCTCATTTCGGACAACACTTCGCTACGAGAGAGCGCCGGTGGAGTGGAAAATTGTGAGGGATCCTCCTTGTCTTGTCTAAAGACATAATCTCTCCAAGCGGTCACATGAGGCTGCGTCCCGTTCCTATCCCGTCTCTGCATATAGTAATGATGACTCGCCACTTCCTTGAAGACGGCCGTCATCTCCTCAGCCCTGTCCCCCAGGACTTGAAGTTCCTCGTTGGTGGGAAAGTACTCTTCATAGAGTTCCGACCCCCAAGGGAGTTTTGACACCTCGTACATCTCATGAAGTGCGAACCCTAATTCCCCTACCGGAGTAAAAAAGGTCCCGGTATGGACATCAAACATCTCCAGTAGTGCGAGGAACATGTGCCTGTTGAGATCAACACCCGCCTGGGTAGCACGGATCGCGGCAGTCAACCCAATCTCTCGAAGCTCGGTCCGAAACCGTGACAAGATCCAGAGTGTCAGTTTATCCCACTTGGAAACGTAATGGCACCAACCCTCTACCCGAAAATCTCCTTTCGAGTATGAGCGTTCCATCAAAAACATACGATATGTAAAGGTCGAAGCACTATAAGCAAACGTATCAATGGGTACGTCACTGTAGAGGCTCCCGGGACGTAGAGTCCGCCAGGTGAAAGAAGACCCAGACCGTGTGGCGGTCAAAGTATCCCTTTGGTCGAAGGTAGAATCAATTTGGATGACGCCAGTCACCGCTCCCCCCTGAGAAGGGGTAAAATCCCAAGACATCCTCCTCTGGGAAACAAGGCGACAGAAGGATGTCAAAGGCCATTGACGTTCAAGTTGCTTAACAGTCATATGCACCCCATTCGCTGTAAAGAACCAGTCCTTCTTGACCTTCAACATCGTCGCATCAGTAGAAGTGAGACGGTCTCCGAATAGGAACTCAGGCTTCAAGAAGGTCAATTTATCAGATGTGGAAGATTTTAAAACACCACGTTCCATCATCCGTTTGAGGAACCCATACTGTTGCTCACGGATTTGGGTCATTCTCTCGGGAGGATGATCCAGCATAAGAGCCTCTTGAGCGGGGTTTATCACTTCCTCATCATACTCTACTCCCATCTGGTTGAAGACAGCCTCCAAGAACACTTTATTCAAAGGCGGGATCGCTACTGACACTAGCAAAGATCAAAAAAATGTTAGAAGCAACAAGAGAAAGAAGAGCTTCGGCACATTCAGGGTTTAAACCCATGCGCGTCAGCAGCCTCGGCGCATCATCAGGGTTTAAGCCCATGCGCGTCAGCAGCCTCGGCGCATCATCAGGGTTTAAGCCCATGCGCGTCAGCAGCCTCGGCGCATCATCAGTGTCTAAACCCATACGCGTCGGTGAACAAAGACCACGGCACATCATTAAAGACCCAAGGTCTATGTGTGTTGGTGTACGAAAAAACGAGACTTACCAACCACCTTCGGCCGAACTTCGACAGGCCGTCGGGGAACGTCAGCCGTTACAACTTTCGCAGGCTCCTTCGCTTTCTCCTTCCCCTTGTCGGCACCACCGCGAGGAGTCTTGGGAGCCATTCTCTCAGAGAAGAAAAAGTTAGGGTTTTGAAGAAAAACTCTAAAGAAAGCAAAGGCACAGAGCAGATGAACTCTCTCTCTCTCTCTCTCTCTCTCTCCAACCCTCACCTATTTATAGGGCATGGTCGCACGCGTGAACCGATGACGTGTAATCTCAGCCGTCGCTTCGGATTCCGTGAGGAGATAACAGCAAATACAACCAAAAGATCATTATTAATCTTTTTGGGTTACCAAGGCGTCATCATCATCAACTGGAAGGAGCATTCGCCCGAACAAGCATGCGCCCAAAAATCATGCGCCCTCACCTCCATGCTTCTTATTCAAAGTATTCCAAAACTTATTCAAAAGTTTTGAAAACTTTGAAGGGGGTCTTGTAGAAGCATGGAATTTCACAACCAGAAAGCCCATGCGCCAGGCATTTTATGCACCAGAACTCAGACAGCTAATCAAATAAGCCATAGACATTCGAAGAAGGACTTTTTATTTATATATATAAAAGTCTATTACATGTCTAGAAAAGGTTGTACAAAGAAGAATTTCTACAAAGGAAGGATCCTAGATCTACAGCCAACAGCCACCATGCGCCTTCCAGATAGGCGCAACAACCACCATGCGCCTTCCGATAGGTGCAGCAGTCACCATGCGCTGTCAGCCAGGCGCAGCAGATGTCATGCGCCTCCAACCAGGCGCATCCTACCATCCCTTCAGCAGCTCAGTTATGTGCAACTCTTCCAACCAGGCTCACCTGGCCGAGCAGAGCCCAGTTATGTGCCGCTCTTCCAGCCAGGCTCACCTGATAAGTGCTTCGCCAAGCAAAGTATTTAACCCTCTGGCTGGAACCAAGGAAGAGAAGAGCACCGCAGATGCTGTGGCCAGGGGAGGCTTCGAAAGAGCCTCCAAAGACCAAGGAAGACCGTGATCGAAATCATGGCACAAGGAGCTTTCAACACAATCAAAGTGGGCGGCACCCACTTTGAAGGAAGAGAGAGCCTAGCACCACCATTCCGATCTACGGCTCTTCCGGAACAACGGAGACGAGGCCCGAACATCCCTATCTTTGGATGCAACAGGCACCTTCCGCCTGCCTCAAAAGCCCTCGACTCCGTCTTTTGGATGTAACAGTCACCTTCAAGTGCATCGAAGACAACACGACGTCTCATCTTTACCCTCGGGAGCACTTCGTCAATAGAATGCACCCACATATCCAAGTTCATGTTGGAAGTACGTGAGGGAATGAGGAGCAAACCTTCCCTCCATGCCACTATTTATAGGCCGGGCAAATCAAACCCATGCGCCAAGTGGATGACTCTCCGAATTCTGTGCAACGAATTTGCATTAAATGGATGAACCGGACGCCTCGAATTCAGCCAAACGGCTATTTATAGCACTCGAGGAGTGAGACAGCCGCATCATTAAAGGACATGTCGGATGCGCCAGCCAAATAGCGCATCACACGGATGCGCCCTCCAGCATCAGGCGCATCACACAGATGCGCCCTACAGTACCCGGTGCATCACAGAGGATGCGTCCCCCTCACATCTCTATGCCGAGTGGAACACCAACCAATGTGCCCACTCAGCTGTCCATCGAACGTCACAAACATTAAATGCTGAACTGACACCAGAGTTGGCAGCACGCTTCCCAAAGTCTGAACAGTTAACAGCTTTTTTAGAGAACGAAGCGTCGGCAACGTCAGCATTATCATGACTCTATTCCGACGGCTACTGCCACGTGGCCATCCGCATGCGCCTCTACGGCCATGCGTCCAAATCGCCATGCGTTTCTACGGCCATGCGTCCAAACCAGCATGCGCCTCAAAAGCCATACGCCTCAGACCCTTCACTGATCCCTAAAGACAGAAGAAGAGTCTCCAGTTGAAGCTTTGCATGCGCCTCAAAAGCCATGCGCCCCAGACTGATCTCTGATCCCGAAAGACAGAAGAAAAGTCGCCTGCATGTGCCTCAAAAGCCATGCGCTCTAAACAGTTTGTAGCCCCTAAAGGTTATGAGCCGCAACCTCCTTCAGCGCCCAATCAAGGCGCAGCTCACCAGATTACTTCCCCCCCCCCAAATCCGAGATCTTCAAGCCATGAGTCGACGACATGTGTCCTTTGACACAACTCGTCCAAGATTTCAGCAACAGAAAGATCTTCTCTTCTGCTACGTGCCGGCTCACAACAGCAGTATGAAGAGTTCAACCTCCCAATCAGGGCGCATCATCCGTACGCCCCCATCAGCAACTTCCACGTGGCGTCCCCACACACCGGCGCATCCTACATGCGCGCATGAGCAGCCAGCCTGCAAAACTATAAATAGAGGGATCTTCTTCTTCACACACACACAGAATCCACAACGAACATACAAGGAATCATCAGAGAGGCAGATACAGATACTCAATGTCTTCCTCCTCTCAGCAAGCTCCAGCACCCAGAGCAATCCACACCTTCAGAGAACCGATAACCGTCGTCAGCCCGTCAACGGAGTCAACGCATTACCACTCGCTCCATTGGCACTAAGGACCCAGCTTAAACAAAAGTGTACTCCTAGGACTACATCTAAGTCCTACATTGTAACACTGTTCTGTTTGTATTAAAGTTTTCAATCAAACAATTTTAATGGCAAACACCCCCTTTCCCCCGGCAGTTGCCAGTGTGGACATTCAGGCCGGAGAGCGCTCCCTACCCCCGCCCTCCAGCAGTGCTATCCCGTCCTCCACGGCAGATCCCCCCCACCCCGGACCCTTGCTGATGTAGCCCCCTCCTCGAGACGCGGCTCGCCATCGTCCTCTGGCCTGGAACCTCCGATATCCAGAACCCTCCCCAGCTCCCTCTTCTTCGCGGATGTCCTGAGGCCTGATCGGATTCAGTCTGGCCCCATTCCGGCCGCGGAAGTGGTTCTGCCGCACGTCACCCTGACGCCACCGCCGGACGGATACCCTATCCGAGTCCCCTTCTCCTGCGAGGAGATCCGTTCCCTATCCTCCCCCTTCATCAGGACTTTGGTCCTCAAGTTCGGATCTGGATGCCCTAAAATTTCTATCGTTCGGGAGACCGTCACCGGCTGGGGCCTCTCGACGACATACCGGATAGCCCCTCTCGACCCCAAACACTTGTTTCTCTACCTTTCCTCCGACCAGGACTTCAACAAAGTGCGGACGAAAGGCTCGACCAAAATTGACACTCAGTTTGTCAAAATTGTCAAATGGTCACCGAACTTCAATCCCAAAATTGATTCGACCATCATCACCTCCTGGATCACACTTTCCAATCTCTTCCTAGTGTGCTTTCCTGCAGCAGCCCTCAAGAGGATCGCCAGCTCCTTCGGAGTCCTTGTGGCCATCGCCGAAGAAACGAGAAACCTCTCTAAATACAACTACGCAAAGATTTGCGTTGAGCTGGACCTCGCAAACGAACCACCCAAATCGATCGAGATAGAACTCGGAGATCAATCTTTCAGCCAAGCGCTGGTTTACGACAACAGCATAATTTTTTGTCAACACTGCCAGATGTGCGGCCACTCTCTACAATACTGCTACCGTGCACACCCAGAACTCAAGAAACCTGTCCCCAGGAAATCGCACGAGACAGGCGCGGCACCCCCATCCCGCCCCACTACGCGGATCCTGCCCCATAACCTCTCATCTCCCGCTCGAAGTTATCCCACCCAAACCACTTCTGTCTCCGTACCACCCCCTTCTCTCGCCATCACTCTCCATAATTCATCCGGTACTCTAGAATTGGATCCAGCTGATGGCGCTTTTGAAACGCCTGTATCCAATTGCCTCCCTAACCCCCTATCCCCTTCACTCGCCATCACTCTTCATAATTCCTTCGTAGCACTAGACTTTGACCCGGCTGATTGCTCCCCGGAGATGCCTATCTCCGGTGGCCTCCCTAACCCACCACCCTCCCCCCTAACGGCCTCGCCATCATTCCCCTCCAAATCCCCACCATCACCCCTATCTCCCTCGCTTCCCCCTCCCCAAGCATCCTCCTCTGAACCTGTGATTCCAAGTGTTCTGTCTTCGGCCGGTCCCATATCGCACTCCCTCGGTGCGGAAGCTGGGGCGAAGTCCTCTGCTGATCCTCCTTCCCCCCTCTGCTCGGCCATCTTGCCTTCTCGCCAGTCCTCCCCTCTCACCGGCAGATTTTGGCAGGCTCAGAATGCGGGTTTCCTTGATCGCGACAATCCTCTTTGCGCTCTGGCGGAGTGTGAAGACTCTGACACTTCACCTTCGGCTGTTGCAGCCTTTAACTCGAGCTCGGATAGGGATCTTGAAGCGGTCAGCACCAGCCCCAAATACAATTCTCTAAAAAAAGAAGAAATCTAAGAAACAAAGACAGCATACGGCGATGACCACGAGATCCGCCGTAAAGCTGCAAAATACCCCTACCTCCTCCCTTAATGCCTAACATTCTTTCGTGGAACGTTCGTGGCATAGGTAATAAACAGACTCTGAATCGGATCATCAGCCTCACCAAATCCAATCGGATTGATCTACTTGTCATTATTGAACCCAAAATCCCCCACAAAAGAATGAAAGAAATCCAAATCAAGCTGGGATTCCCTTTCGCGATCTTCGGATGTCACGATATTTGGATCTTCTTCGCCGCTGAGTTTCGCTTCGGCATTATGAACGACTCCCCCCAGGCCGTCTCCTGTTGGATCGAGCATCCCGCCTTCAAGTCCCGCATCCTTCTTTCGGCCATCCACGGTAGCTGCTTCATCCCGGAGCGTAGAGTTCTTTGGGAATTGTTGTCGGGGACCTCCCTTCCCCACGACGATATGCCATGGTTTTGCATCGAGGATTTTAACACGATATCATGTAGAGAGGAAAAATCCGGTGGTCGGGACCCCCCTCATTCGGCCATGGAGGACTTCAACAACTTTGCCTTAACCGCGCACCTTTCCGCTATCCCCTTCCATGGCAACCAGTTCACTTGGTGCAACATACAAGAAGGATCGCGTAGGCAGTTCTCCCGCCTTGACCGCGCCATGATCAATGACTGTTGGTCAGATTTGGGAGTGATCAGTAATCTTTCGCACCTGAAGTCCACTGAATCAGACCATTCCCCCCTTTTCTCGAGATCAACAACACCCATAACCACATCAAAAAATCCTTCCGCTTCCTCGACTTCTGGCGCCACCAACCACAGTTCATGCACATCGTGGAAGAGGCTTGGACATCTATCAGTCATCCGGATCCTCTGGTCAGAATAGCTACCAAACTCAAAGCTACTAGAAAAGCCCTTACGGCTTGGAGCAAAATTGCGTTCGGAGACATTTTTCAAGCCATTAAGGATGCTGAAGACGATGTCACCCATGCGGAGATTGATTTCGCCGTCGTCACTTTCCAGGAGAATTGCGCCTCTCTTAACCTCGCCAAGGCCATCCTTAAATCTAGAATCAAGGTTGAAACAGGATTCTGGAGACAAAAGGCTAGATTAACCTGGGACATGGAAGGGGACAAGAACTATGGCTTCTTTCACAAATGCGTCAAAGGCCGAAGAAGCTCTCTTAAGATCCATCGCATCGGCGACGGGAATGGTCAAATTTTGGACGATCAGGAGAACATTCAGATGGCAGCCACGAACTTCTTCTCCAACATGTTTACTAAAGAGGCCGTAGTTAAAGACGACGGATTCCTGTCCGAGATCTCCTCCCTGATTTACGACAGGGATAACGAGATCCTCTGCGCCCCCCCTCTGTCGACGAGGTTAAGACCTCTGTATGTTCCATTAATGCTAACAGCGCTCCGATTTCGGACGGGTTCAACGGGGTGTTTTCCCAAACATGCTGGGACATCATTCAGTCCGACCTCTGGGATGCAACAACCGCATTTTTTCAAGGAGCTACGTACCCGAAATCTATATCTTCCGCCCACATCATCCTCATACCCAAGAAAGATAACCCGGAGTCCTTTAAAGACTTCAGACCGATCAGTCTCTGCACTTTCACCAACAAAATTATTTCTAAAATCATCGCCTCCAGAATGTCGAACCTCTTCCCAGAATCATCTCCGAAGAGCAAAGCGGTTTCGTCAAAGGTCGTAATATCACCGATAATATCCTCCTTGCACAAGAAATGATCACTTGCATGAAATTCTCGTCCAGAGGAGGGAACGTCGCCATCAAACTGGACATGGAAAAAGCATACGACCGTCTTGACTGGCAGTTCATGATCTGGGTGTTCAGAGCCTTTGGTTTTTCGGAACCTGTTATCGACATCTTTTTTAGATCCATCAACAACTCCTGGTTTTCCACCGTCATCAACGGCCAAGCTCAGGGTTTCTTCAAAGCTACTCGCGGAGTCACACAGGGAGCCCCCTCTCCTCTACCATTTTCATCATCACGGCTGAAGCCCTGAGCATAAATCCCAAAATCATGCCGCGATAGCCCGAATTCCAGCACTTTCACACAATGACAGGTTGCCCTCTCATAACTCATCTTGCGTACGCGGACGACATCCTCATTTTCTCCGCTGGTGCGATTGGAGCCATTGAGGTGGTTATTAGAACTCTTGCTAACTACACTAGATGCTCTGGCCAGAAAATTAATAACAGTAAGAGCGTGATCTACACCCATCATAAAGCCGATAGAACTCACTCGGCTGTGCTGTCCACCATGACCTCCTTCGCCACAGCTTACCCCCCTTTCCTTTACTTAGGCTGTCCGCTGGTGTACGGCAGAACGAACTCTGGCATTTTCGACCACATGGTGGGCAAGATATGCTAGAAAATTGTGGGCTGGCACAACGCAACCCTTTCCCCCGGGGGGAAGTTAATTCTCATAAAGCACGTCCTATACTCCATCCCCATATACACCCTTGCTGTGTGCTCGCCCCTCATCAAAGTGCTCCATTCTATTGAATCCATCCTCGCCAATTTCTTTTGGGGTCATCTCGAGGGAAAGAACAAGCACCACTGGGCCAGTTGGGCTACCATGGCCAAACCCTCTGAAGAGGGTGGTCTGGGATTCTGCAGGCTTGTCGACATGGTCGACGCCTACTCGGCGAAATTGTGGTGGAAACTTCGCTCCAAAAACTCGATCTGGACCAGGTTCATGAGAGTGAGATACTCCAGATTCTGTCACTTGACAGAGGCGTCTGCCAACAACATATCCTCTGCGTCGTGGCGGCGCATCATCCGGGGCCGAAACCTTGCGGAACCGCACTTGCGTTTGACATTGGACAATGGTCACTCGCAGGCATGCAAGGAACGCTGGTTGGGGGACGACATCCTCAAGCCCAACGATATTACTCTGACGCTGTACGAGATCCGTAATTTATGGGATGAGGACGCGTCAGGGTAGAATTGGGATATAGTTCGTGATTGGCTTGGCCCAGCGGCCATGGCGAGCCTGGCCGCTTCTCATCTGTCGATCAATGACGCCCGTGACGTCCTCAGATGGTCCCCCAACCCTGGTGGCCTCTTCACCCTGGCTTCGGCCAGAGCCATCACCAGAGACATCCAGGTAACGACCTCCCCTTCCGCCAAGTTTTGGCACACATGTATTCCAGCAAAATGGTCCATCCTCCTCTGGCGTGCCGCGCGTCGGAAACTTCCCACGGACGACGCCGTCAAATCCTTCGGCTTTTGTCTGGCGTCCAGATGATACTGCTGTGTAGATCACCAAACAGAATCCGCCGATCACGTCCTTCGTTCTGGCGAATCTGCCTCCCACATTTGGATGCAACTTCAATGCAGGTGTAAAATGGTCCCCACAACCGGGGGCATCAACGATCTGTTGGCCAGCTGGAACACGTCTCATGGGCATCAGATTGTCGCTGCCGCCGCTTTTTGGATTTTATGGAAAAACAGAAACAAATACAGATTCGAGGGCCGTCAGTTCCCGCCTCCTTTATTGTACAGAGAGGTTGTTCGACAAATCTTCAAAAGAAAGAGGCTTTGCTCTCACACCTCGAACCAGTTTTGGGCCGCCCTGGACTGACCTGATCGCCGCGTGTAATATGCTGCCTCTTTGGTCATATTCGACCGAGGGGCCGGGACGACTTTTCCTTGGGGGCTAGCTTTGGCCGCCTATCCTTCTGATGCTCGGTCCAGTGACCGTTTTGTGGGCAACACTTCGAGTTTCTTTCTTTGTTTTGGGCCGTGCGTAGCACGCGTCGCTTTTTCTTGTATAGGTTTCGGCATTTTGCGCCTGACAATCAATAAAGTCCTGGTTCCTTATATATATATATATATATATATATATATATATATATATATGGTGTAGCTTCATATAGTTTGGTTGTCATATGAGGATCCAATCTCACTAACTCGGTCACTGCTACTACTGCCTCCATGCTGCCGAGCACTTTGTTTATTTGGTGTTTTTTTATCAACTGGAAGATGGCGGAGCCATTGGTGGGCTGGGGTGGGCTCCAGCCCTCAATTTGAGACATTTTAATTTGATAGTGATATTGCTGGTTGGATGCAGCCCACCCATCATCTCACACCATTGCTATTGTTTCTATTTTATTTTTCTATACATGTAAACGGACATCCAGTTTTACATCTCAAAATTTAGTCCACACAAACCCGCAACAGTCTACACTATTTTTTTTTCCGTTAACTTTAAGCTCTCCTCTTTCTCTCTTTCGCTATGCCGCACACATTGTACAATGCAAAGCAATAATGAAAGAGGATACCAAAGGTTCTTAGTGTTCGAATTTATACCTAAAGGAGTCTACCTGGTAAACTAAGTATTTTTTTGTCATGTTTCTATATTTTTAGTATGTTAGATACAGTTCTATATTGACCAGACACGATACGATATGAACACGATGAGATATAGACATATGACGATACTGACAGAATTATTTTATTAAAAAATTGTAAAAAAATTTAAGTTCAGTCCGAAATAAGCTAAAATTTTGGTTCATCCTTGAGAATGGTTATAAACTGTTTTTTCCTAATTCGGCTTCTTGCAACTAATAGGAAGCTGATGAACGCTAGCTTCTTGCAACCATGCAAGCGATCAACGCTCAAATAGTGAGATCATCTGTTGTTGCTGGAGGTTTCTCCTTTTCCAGGTTTCCATGTCTGTCCACTTTTCCCTTGCTTACGCACTCTTCCAAATTAATATCCATGTACTGCTCAACCTGATTTCTCTTATCAACCATTAACATGACAGAAGAAGTGAAAGCAAATGAGTGAGTTGAGTCAATAAATTAGCTTTGTAAGGTAGAAAAGAATACTAGGAACATGGTTCTAATTAAGCAGATCTCCAATTGGAGTTTCTATCTTCCCTATTTTCCTTTTTACGGTAGAAATTTATTTTAGAAAAACGTTCCAATGGCGGCTTCTATCCCGATTTTTGTTGTAATTGTTGGTGGGAAAAAAACTATTTTTTTCCTTTATTCACATTAAATTTTTATCATGAATTATTTTTTTAACTCCTTAAAACGGTCACATTATTATCCCTTATCACATCTTTATTCCTATTAAATCATATGGAAAGACCATTGATATATTGGTTTTGTGACATGGTTCCAGGTCTGGCACTGAGCTCATAGGGACCCGAGACGAATTTTCAAAATAGGGCCCATAAAAATTAAAATTATTAAAAAAAAGTTACTACTAAATTTGAATCAAGGACTTTTAGTATATAAGTCTAACAAACTAACCACGGCACCACAATAACTTTATGTCAAGAAGGGCCCATGGTACATAATATTTCTAATTTGGCTACAAAATTATTAACATATTTACGTTTAAACTATTTTTTTGGGCCAGGTAGCTAGGATCGCCTTGAGCCAGGAGTAAACCATGATAACTAAATCTCATCCTTGGTACATAATATTTCTAATTTGCGGTCCATGGTACATAATATTTCTAATTTGCGGTCGCCTTGAGCCAGGATCGGCTGTAACGCCCCAGTCCCAAAATACTTAGGACTAAGTACGTAGACATGCCAGCTGTATACATACGATATACTCCAATGTATAGAATCCCTGTATGTATACATAAGTTGTAAAATGCAGTAAACCATGATAACTAAATCTCATCCATAGAAATAAAGAATAATACTATAATCACTATGAATTTATCATTTGTACATGTAGTTGGGTGGAGACAAATCCACTACCAACTAATTTAAATGAGAAAAAAATACAAGGAATTGACCGATAAAGATGGCAAGATGAATCATGAGCAATCATCTTCGAAAGAATGGAGAGGATCATAGCCTTAGCTAGAACACCTGCGAAAAGTCATAAAGCATACACCTGGAGAGATCATCAGGTCCTCAGAAAGACATAAAAAGATGTAACGTCCCAGTCCCAAAATATGTAGGATTAGATACATCGACATGCCAGCTGTATACATACGAAGTATACTCCAATATATGGAAACCTCGTATGAATACATAACCTGTAAAATGCAGTAAATCAAGAGTAATCTAATCTCATCCACAAATAAAGAATAAAAAATATCATAATCAACTGTAATAAGTCTGTGTACAATAGGTTGGGCGGAGACAAATCCACTACCAACAAGTAAGAAAAATATACATGGAAATGGAAATGATTTGACGGGAGTAGCAAAGAAAGACCCAAGACACGTCATCTCTGAATGAATGGAGAAGATCGCGACCTCGGCTAGAACACCTGCAATATCACAGAAGCACACACCTGGAGAGATAATCAGGTCCTCAGAGGGACGTAACAAGATACATAAAGAACATGCCACATAACTGAATATATATACCATGTCATAAATCACAAGTAAAGTAAATAGTCCCACTCGTAACAAGATCCAATATCTCATCATCAAAGTAGTGGACTACCCCTATAACCAAACAAGGACAAGGGGTAGCACACTATGTCGCGATGAGACATTGTCCCAAGCTACTAATGGGACGGGATGATATGACATTTGACGAGGGTTACCTGACCATTCTAATGTGTTTGTGCAATAAGAACAAACCTTCAACGGATGGGCACTCTGGCTCAGTAGCAGTAATGTCAGGTATGGTCCCATCAGGATACCAGGGACCTCAAAGCATAACATTCATCGAATGTCAGAGGTCAGCAGTAAATCAGGTATCAGGATCCAGGACCGTATCTCCCGCGGAGATAACCGGCAATAGGGAAGTGCATACTTGGCCCATACGTTAAGGAACTGTTCTTCCCACCCAATGTCTAACAGAGTCACATCCTTGACTCATATACCACTACTAACTGCTAAGTCTCCTAACATGCCTCTATTAGCAGTTAGTCCTAACGCATGCGCATGGGGGATCAACCCACAAGCAAGAACCTCTACATGCTACTCATCTCACACATCCTTGTGGTACAACTATGTCAAGGTATATGCAATACACTACAAACGGTAGTCTCTTAACTCTAAGTCCACATGCAATCAAAGGATAATAACAAAGTATATCTAATATCACTGAGCAGACAGTAAATCAAGAACGACAAGAACTGGAAATAAATGAACTGTGATATGTAATAAAATACAAACTGAATATAAACAGTATAATGACAAGTTATCTTGGCTGAGGTTATGTGCAAAAGGGAATAATCCAGTAGCTCGAACAGACAAATAAACGAAGCAAGAAAAGTCAAATCTCGCAGATGACTCCGGATGCTGCAACAAACATTACGAACGAGTTTGGAATATAAGATATGCCTAGAAAATGCCTGTCCAAAAGTTAATTTCTGGAACAAGGGCAAAATCGTAATTTCGGATCAAAACGATGTCCGCCGTTGGACCCGTTTTGCACCGAAATGTGTGCCAATATATACGATCTCTAAAGTCGTCAAACTACATGTCTACGGATTTGTTTTGATGAGATGAACCCAACGGTATGTCCAATTTCGGATTCCAGTGGGCCGTGCACAAAATTGCCCGTTGAGTGGGATTGTGGGCCCGCCAAAATGGCGTCCCGATCAACCTCCTCAGAATTGAACCAAACTTGGCTCACAGGGCCAGAAAAATATTTTGAGTCCAATGGCGCAAGTTTCGTCACGATTTGATGAGTGTGCACAAAGTAATTGGGAAATTCCGAAAAGTTCGATGCGGGAAAATTTGACGGATACGGGTCAAATTCGTCGCACATACGCAACCAATTTGAATTCCGTCAAAGCCGGCACGTCCGCAAAGTCGATACGGACCTTTCGGTACTCTCGGTTTGCGATGGGGTCGCCCGGTTTGTCGAGTTGTACCTCGTACGGGGTTTTAAGGTTATAAAAACTGATTTTTCGAGATTTTTAATTTAATTAAAAATGAAATTTATTGCAGAATAAATAATTCTATTTGAAGGGGATGATAGAGGGTCATGTGGGCTTTCTACACGAACTTGCGGATCTAAAAATGGTTTAGAAATGAGGGAGTAATTGAATGGGGAAGACGGTACCTCATGTAAGAAAAATTGTTGTTGCCGTTGTTGTTGTTGTCGTTTGCCACTGCTGCAGTTGGGCGCGCTCGTCGGGAAGAGGTGGCCGTAGGTGCAGGAAGGAGGAGAGAGGAGGAGGAATAAATTTGGAGATTAGTGTTTGAAGTGTTGCGGCTACTTTGTAGTTGTTGTTGTTGTTATTTCTATATATAAGGCATATATATATATTAGGGGTAGTTTGTGGTGCTTATTGCAAAAAGGCATGGGGCTTTAATGGCCAAGCACCCAGCAGCTTGAAGCTGCTAGCATGGGTGCCCCATGTGGGCCGTCCACTTAGTAGCAACTTTTCTTTTCTTTTTTCTTTTTTTTTCCAAATCTTTTAACCTCTTTTCTTTTCAAAACTTTTAAATATATATATATATATATATATATATATATATATTTGTATCTATATTTGTATATGTATATATCCATACATATACCATAATTTATTTTAAAAAACCAAATAACAAATTTAATATTATCTATCCAAATATTGAATATATTTAAAAAAAAACATGTATATATAAATTCAATTTACAATAAATCAACTCAAAATAATATCTTAATAGAATAAACATGTTTGATAAATCTCCACAAAATAACTTTAATAATAATAAATTAATAAAAATTCCTCCAATGGGTGAACTGTACCACACACCCTTATCCGGGTCCGAAAAAATGTACAATCTTGTAGAATATTATTTAAAAATAAAATACCAATAATTGTACACATAATTAAATAATTACAAATTGTACATAAAATTCTAAAATAATTTAGGAAATATTTCTACGTACATAAAATATGTCTACATGGCCACCTTGGTCCCATCCCATGCCTACATAGGCTTAAATTCGGTTCGGGCCCAGTTCGAACTGAATTGGACAAACCAGGCCATCTAAAAATTAATATATAAAATAATATTTAATAAAAATAATTTAAAAAAGTCCATTCACAACTTGGCCTGCTTTTCCTAATTTGGACATCACCACGACTAGGCTTCGCCTGGCATGGTTAATATACTAGTCAAGGCACATTGATACAACTTCCGTGCTAAAAGTCATGGTCGTCTAGTGCTCCAAAAATCAACAATGGCTAAGGTCATTTTTAGTAATTAATAAAAATCATACATTGTATAAATTTATTTTTAAAGTCTAATAAAATAATAATAAAAAATAGGGGTTTTACATCCTACCCAACTTACAAGAATTTTGTCTTCGAAATTTAGGATTAATAGGGTTGATAGGGTTGAGGGATAGGAAGAGTTCGTCAATACCAAAATACAATTAATTTTTTGGAGGAGGCGATAAAACGGCGTTCAACACAACCATGCATTAGAAAATTATGGAGTCGATATATACAAAAATGTATCATGGTTATTGAATTGAATAAGGGTTGCTAATGAAGGTGACAAAATTTGATAACCCGAATAAAAATAGTGAGAAATTTAGTAGATCAAAGAGGATAATTAGACGTTTAGGAGATATGGTTCCTTGGGAGAAAACTTGATACTAATCATCTGGGATGAGAGTTAGATTTAAGTGAACGATTAGAATAATTCTCGAGTGCTCAAGAATAATTGGGAGGACACGATAACAATTCTAGGGTTAAGGAACGAGAAGTAGTTAAAGGCGAGGATACAACCACATGAGTCGGTCGGTGGCTATCTACATTTGTGTATAATTAACCGATTGGGCAACCAGAGATGATACCTTGAGTCTATATAGCAAGTACAGTGCCTTGTCTTTCCAAAATAAGTAAAAGACAAGAACAACAAAGGTTTCAAAGACGGTGTTATATATTGAGTACGAATTGCGGGGTTCATAGACGGCGAAAATAATTCAAAAGAGAATTGCCAAGGCTGTCACGGATGAGACTCTAAGGCAAGTTTACTATGTCTTTATCCACGTAGAATAATATGTGATAAGCGAACCAAAGTGCAATAGGTTGATCAGACCATCATGCACCGGTTCTGATTAGACAATATGTTAGTGGGTGCACCCAATAAAATATGTCATGATCAAGCTTGGTAAAGAAATAAGCTTGCAAAACTGAAGCTACATTAGCAGCATGAGATAGTCAAAATATGAGCAAGGGAGGTACTGATGAAAATTTTTTTAACTAGTCCAAGATCTTTTAAAAATCAAGGCTCGCCCGAAGTTTGGGCCTATACAGTTGTCCTAGTGTTTCTTCATTTATGGCTTGGTAGACTAGATAAGGTAGGGTCCTCTGAATTTATAGTCTAAGTGAACTTACCAATGTGGTTCGCAAGAAAAAAGGTTTGTTAGGTAGTGAGGTATTCTACCCAACTTACAAGGGTTAAACTAATAGTATCATGGGACAATGGGTCAAGCAATCAAGTTAAAGTACAAATTTAAGCATTTAAGGAATTTAGTAGAACACAATCACATATCGGGTCGAAAGAATTGAGTCGAGGTTGAATCCCTATCCGTGGTCGAAAAATATATCGGTATCAGAGTAGAGATTATAGTTTAGCAATTTTGACCATAAGTCATATCAAGAATAGAGTCCAAGGAGACGTGTTTTAGTGGGGCATAATATATCTACATGAAGGTGTGCCCGTCGAGGTCTTACATATGAAATTTGTTGGAAGGAAAAGTCTAGTGTTGTGCTCCAAATATCCAAGTCATGGTAAGGGACGCCAAAAGATATAAAATAGAAAGTGGGAGTTCACGAGGTAATAATTAATGCACAATAATAAAGGAGATCAAGTTAAAGCAGGAGATAAAATTAATTAGAGAATCCAGTAAAATAATTTAGGAACACAATTCCGGAGAGAAGATAGTCTCCTAGATGAATACAGTTAAGGAACCATTAACTCATTATTCAAATAGCAAATGGGTTAGAAGGTCGCAATTAAAAGATCTAGAATTGAAGGAAGGTCAAGTAAGTCAAGGTGGAAATACAGTCACATAGCTTGGTAGATGACTAACAACACTTGTGTACACACTACTATCAAGGTCATGAGTGATATGGCAATTAGTGTGGAGTACATCTATCTTATTAGAGCTATCATGATGGCCTACCATTAAAATTTTGCTCAAATTTTTCTCCAAAAGTCTCTAAATAAAATTTTTAAAAATAACCACCAAAAATTTGTATTCACTGCAAGTCGCTCAATTTAATCATGACCAAAATTTAAATCACTTTCATAAATCTCAAAGAAAACTTTATCACGTTAATACTAACCTTTTCCAAAATTAACGTTTAAATTCAACTATTTAACTCAAGTGTTCATCATTTACGAATCCATAAAAATTTCAAAATCAATCAAAAATTTAACACTCTAAAATTTTCAAATAACTCATAATAAAACTCTTAGCATATTAAAAGCAATCTCAAGAATTAAGCTCAATGCTCTCATCAATTTTAACTTCTATTCATATTAAGTTATTCCAAAAAAAATTACAACTTTTAAATGGTAACTTCCTTTAATCAATCAAATAACTCTCCATCACATCCTTCGAAATTCTTCCAAAAATTTTAATATTAGCAATCCCTCATTAAACTAAATTTTTAAATAATCTTATCTGTCAAAATCTTTTTTTATACCAAAAATCTAAATAGATTTGTAAATCCTCAATCATAGGACACCATTTAAAATAAAAATTTCTCAAAAATTGTTTTCATAACTTTCAAATATTTTAAACGAAAATTCACCGTCATTACTTTCACTTAAAATTCAAAATTTACTAAACACGAAAATTACAAGTTGTACAACTCAAATTTAAATAATTCCTATGGCCATTTTTAAAAGCTAAGATCATTTTCAAACCAAATTTATAACTGTTCAAAGATGTATAACTATAATACAATAAATCATAAACATCAAAACTCGAAAATCAAATAAATTTTATATTTGTTCAAAGATGTATATCTATCACCCAAAACTCATAAATATCACAACTCGAAAAGCAAATCAATTTTATACTTGTGCAAAGATGTATAGCTATAACCCAATAAATCATAAATATCAAATCTTAAAAAGCCAATCAATTTCTTAAATCAAGTGTATAAAGATTCTAGGTTTTTTTCTCCTTCCTGCAGTATCAATCCTGTGGTGTTTACTATTTAGAAATATCAAGATTAAAACCTTCCTTGGTAGTATCCTACTTTACAAATTACTAATCATTAAATGACACTTTTAAAAAAAAACTTTTAACTCAATTAGAGTCTTAAACGTATTCCAATTGCCAATATAACCATTCTACCCATGTGTTTGACCTATGAGCATATACTAGTGTAGTCATCTTCCTAGTTGACACTAAGCAAGAAAATAAGAATCAATGGTAGAAAGGAATCAAACAAGATGCAATTCAAGGAAGTCGAACAAGAGTTCAGAATTTGAAGCCAAGGGAAGAGGTCAAGCGGTATGGATGAGATTCCTAGATTCTAATCCTATGTTGTAGGCTCACATCGGTACAATTACGTAACCGAAGTGACAAACTAGACCTGCATGGGCCACCACAAAAATATGTAACGCCCAGTCCCAAAATACGTAGGACTAGGTACATCGACATGCCCGCTGTATACATACGAAGTATGTTAGTCCCGGGGCTTGATCGAAGATGAAAACTAATGCAATCGAGATCTGAGATGTCACACAAAACTTTGTGATGATCAAACTCAAGATCTACGAATAAAACTAAAAAGCCAAATTACAATATGAAGGAGAAAAATAGCAAAGAGAAGATCTCTTGTTCTTCCTTGCAAACGTGTTGCAATTGGGACAGAACAAGTTACAATAATCTAGAGAGATGAGAAGAAGAACAATGCTGGGGTGTCAAAACACCGTTGCTCAAAGCAAGATTCGCCCCACACGATCTGCTTCCAGGAACCAGCAAGTTTGAAGAACTTGTGGAACGCTCGATGTCACCTCTGTTCTGACTCCTCGGATGGACTTGCAATGGCGGCAGCAACTCTCTCTCTTTCTCTCTTTTCTGACTTGTATTTTTTCGTAGTGGTCACAAAGGAGGCCAGAAGAGAGTATTTATAGAGAGAGGGTGGAAACCCTAACCGTCTCTTCAGTTATGGAAAGATTGAATCAAATCCTAAAAGATAGCAACGAGATTTAATTCAAATCCCACAAAATTAATTCAAATCCCACAAAGATAGGATCTGAATAAATTCAAATCCCACAAAGATAGGATCTGATTTAATTATATTAATTCAGCCTTTCCATAACTGATTTGTAATCTGTACAGTCAGCGGATCCCTTCATGCGGCAGCAGCAGCAGCCTGGCCGCATGAGCCTAATGGCCGCATGAGCCGCATGGACCGCATGAGCCGCATGGACCGCATGGACCGCATGGGCCGTATGAGCCGCATGGACCGCCTGTGCCGCATGAGCCGCATGGACCGCATGGACCGCATGTGCCGCATGAGCCGCATGGCCGCATGGCCGCATGGCCGCATGAGCCGCATGAGGCCGCATATGAGCCGCATGCCGCATAAGACCGCATGGCCGCATATGAGCCGCATGAAGACCGCATGACTGCTGACGTGCTAAGTGCAAAGTGCGCCAACAAAACGCCACATTACGCCTCATGAGCCCATGAGCCCGAGTCCGAGTCCGAGTCCGAGTCCGAGTCCGAGTCGCTAAGCCCCGTTGGGGCTTAGCTCCAAGTGGAATTTAATCCAAGAGAATGACAAAAGCATTAATGCTTAATCCTTGGAGCCTTATACTTACCTCCTTGTAAAATCACCCACATGGTTCCCTCCTTAGGGTCACCACCCCATGTGCATCTCTTAACAATACACCCAAGTATATATGTTGAGATAACTCATGGTGCATTTCCGATGTGGGACTAAAATTCACAAGACATGTTGAGAGCAAGCTCTCTCCATGTAAAGAAAGCACCAACAATCCCCCACATATCATAACATATATATGTGTCTAGGGTTGAGCGTTCCCCACAGTAACTGTCCATTTTGCATTAGGATAGATGTCGCTGACGACTTGAATCTTCCCGCATGGGTTAAATAACAATGTGATACAAGAATGGACTACGCCTTGAATTCTGTACCACAATTATAATTCTTCCCACTCACAAAGTGTAGTTACGTGTGCTTCTGGCTGCACATTAAAGGCCCTGTGCCAGCCTGGTTTCAGTGTATAATTTTGGGCGTCTACAAGTTTACCCTCAAGAGACGGCCTGATATCTCTTTTCATACACTATAGGTGAGTTCTTTATTAAAGAGATATGGCATGAAGCCTTGCGCTTCCTTGCGGTGCTATGCCGCTATGACATGGCCTGAAGCCGAGGCATTACCCCTACCTGGGAACCTCATCGTAGTGTCATACTACTGTAGCATGAGGTCACAAGCCTCTTTGTAGTGCCAAACTACCCAGCATGAAGCCTAAGGCTTCCTTGCGGTGTTACGCCGCAACGACATGGCTTGCAATGCCGAGGCTTTACCCCTACCTGGGTACCTCATCGTGGTGTCGTGCCACTGTAACATGGGGCCATCCTCCCCTTTGTAGTGCTGTCTACAACTCTTTAATTACGTCATACAGCATTAGGCTACCTGCCTATTTGCGGTGCTACGCCGCTATGACTTGGCTTGCAAAGCCGAGGCATTACCCCTACCTGGGAACCTCATGGTGGAGTCATCCCACTGTAGCATGGAGTTTCACTCCTTGTAGTGCTGCTCTACCGTGCTTCCTGTAAAGCACACCAGACATTCACTCTGCCTGAGAACTCATTAAGGCGTTTAAGCCAACCTTCCACAGGATTTGTTTTTCCGCAGAAAAATACATAGTAGACAACAGTGGTTATGGGTTCGTATCCCTTCCATGTTCCAGAGAACAAGTACCCACTGTTACCTGATAGTTTCCCAGTCAGTGATCCTCCTTTGAACCAAAAGTTAGATGCCTAGTAGATTTCTCTTTGAACTAATAGCATAAAACTTTATGGTAGGATTACAAAGACACACTATCAGAATGCCTTCAAGCCCATTTTACAAGATGTGTCATCGACCAACTGACGCTTGAGGCCCTTTGTGAACGGATCTGCCAGGTTCTCCTGACTCCGAACATCAACCACTGCAATTACACCTCTTTTGATGAGATCGTGTACTGCCCTGTGCTTCAACCGCACAGTCCTCTTCTTCCCGTTGAAGAGGTCATTTGATGACACCGCCGCAGTCGCCTGGTTGTCACAGTATACCGGTATCGTCGGTATCTGAGCCCTAACCACTGGAAGATCATACATGAGCTCCCGAAGCCATTCTGCTTCATCTGCTGTAGTTTTAAGTGCATAGAATTCAGATTCCATGGAGGAACGAGAGAGTATAGTCTGCTTCTTCGACTTCCATGATATAGCAGCTCCACCCAAAGAAAAGACATATCCACCTGTGGATCTCTCGCTTTCCACTTCTGAATACCAGCTAGCATCACTGAAGCCTTCCACTACTGTCGGATACCCGTTGTAGTGCAATGCATATGTCTGAGTCTTCTTGAGATATCTCATAACCCGTTTCACAGCTTTCCAGTGCTCAATGCCTGGATTGCTCGTGAAATGACTCAGCATTCCCACGGCGAAAGCTATGTCAGGCCTTGTGGTAGTAGTAGCATACATCAAACTCCCGATTACGCTTGTATACTCCAGCTGCCTGACGCTTTTCCTCGAGTTTGGCTTCAGCTTCTGATCACACCTGTATGGCGTATCGATCCCTGGAAGATCCTTATACCCATAGCGTGTGAGCATCTTCTCAATGTAGTGAGATTGTGACAGCGCTACTCCAGTGTCTGTCCGGATGATCTTAATGCCCAAGATGACATCTGCATCCCCCAAGTCCTTCATACTGAACTTGGTTGAGAGGAACTTCTTTGTCTCTGTGACACAGCCTATATCCGTACCTAGGATTAGCATGTCGTCCACGTACAGACAAACGATGACTCCTCTTCCATCAGCGAACTTTGTGTAAACACATTTGTCCGTCTCGCTGACTCTGTAGCCGTTTGACTTAATAACTTTATCAAACTTCTCATGCCACATCTTGGGAGCTTGCTTCAAACCATACAATGATTTCACCAACTTGCAGACTTTGTCTTCAAGACCTTTGACGACAAATCCATCTGGCTGTTGCATGTAAATCTCTTCGGTCAGCTCCCCATTCAGGAATGCGGTCTTTACATCCATCTGATGTATCACCAACTTATGTATAGCTGCTAGAGCGATTAACATCCTGATGGTGGTCATCCGGGCTACTGGAGCGTACGTGTCAAAGTAGTCTATCCCCTGTTTCTGAGAAAATCCCTTGGCTACCAGCCTGGCCTTGAACTTATCAATAGTTCCATCTGCCTTCATCTTCTTCTTGAAGATCCATTTACATCCGATGGGCTTTTCTCCTTCAGGTAGATCTACCAACACCCATGTGTTATTGGAGGTGATAGAGTCAAACTCGTCATTCACTGCCTCCTTCCAGAAGATAGCATCTCTGGTCTTCATCGCCTCATCATAGGTAAGCGGATCTGCTTCCACATGATAGGTGACAAAGTCATCTCCGAAATCTTTCGGTCTCCTCGCTCGCTTAGCTGACGGCTCTGCGAGTTCTGGTACAAGAGTTGTTTCATCAACAACAGCTTCTTCTTGGACTACTGGCTCGTATGAGATTTCAGTCTCATTTGCACCTACATCATTTTCCGGAATGTCCGAAAGAACAATGTTTTTGTTTTTAGCAAACTTGTTTTCAAAGTATTCAGCATCGCGAGATTCGATGATATGATTTGATTCAATATCAAGAAATCTCCGAGCATCACTCTTCTCGGCATACCCCAAGAAGATCGCCTTCGTAGTCCTTGTCCCCAGCTTCTGAATCTTCAGATCTGGAAGCTTCACATACGCCAGATACCCCCACACTCGAATGACATTCAAGTTTGGTCTGACTTTGAACCAGAGTTCATGAGGAGTTACGTCCGAAGTTGCATATGGCACTCTATTCAGAATGAAAGTGGCCGTTAATGCAGCTTCTCCCCAGTAGCATTTTGGAAGACCTGCAGTGAGCAGCATAGAATTCATCATTTCTGTTAATGTTCGGTTCTTCCTCTCTGCTACTCCGTTAGATTGAGGAGAATATGGAGCAGTAGTCTCGCATATGATTCCACGTTCTTTGCAGAACGATGTGAATTCATGAGACCTGTACTCTCCACCTCGATCACTTCTCAGCCTCTTGAGTAGTTGTCCAGTCTGCCGTTCAGCCTCGGCCCTGAACTCTCTGAACTTCTCGAAAGCTTCGTCTTTGGACTTGAACAAGTAGACGAACGCGTATTTTGAGAAGTCGTCGATGAAGGTTATGAAATACTTCATCCCGGCCTTCGTGGAGAAATGTTTGAAGTCACAGATATCGGAGTGCACCAACTCCAGAAGATCTGTGCTTCGATTGACCCAATAAAAGGGTTTCCTTGTGATCTTCGTCTGAGCACACACTTCACACTTCTCCTCCTTACCCCCACATTTGGAGATAAGTCCTAGACTAGACATTTTGTTGATTCTTTTACAATGAACATGTCCTAGTCTATTATGCCACAACTCAAGAGAATAATCAGAAAATGCAACTGCATTAATGTCATCAAACTGGCTGACAAGTTGAATTTTAAACATTCCTTCGGTTTGATAAGCCTTCCCGAAGTATGTTCCTTTCTTGGACATCACCATCTGACCAGCATTGATGTCCATCCTCAAGCCTGCGTTGCAGAGCAGGCTCCCAGAGATCAGGTTCTTGGCAATCGCCGGAACATGCTTCACACCTTGAAGCGTCAGAGTGTTCCCAGAAGTGAGTTTCAGTTCCACGGTCCCGATCCCCAGAACTTCAGCTTGGGCCTGGTTCGCCATGACAACCTTCTCAGATATCGGCTGGTACGTGACGAACTATTCCTTGCCTGAACAGACATGGCAAGTCGCACCAGTGTCTTTCTCTGATTGTTTAGGCTTAGATCTGCATTCACTCTTGTAGTGGCCTTTCTTGCCACAATTATAACAAGTCACGTGGGACTTAGTCTTCTGTTGCTTGAAAGAAGGACCCTTCACTTTTAGATTAGCGAAGTCCTTCTTCTTCGGATGAGAAGCCGCCTGCTTCCCCTTGGAATCTCTCGTCTGCACAAGATTGGCTTTAACCAACTGTTTGGACAGAGTGTCCACCTTCTGTTGAGAACGCATCTCGTCCTCAACATGGATCTCTTGAAGTAGATCTCCCAAGCTAATGTCTAGCTTCTTTCTGTGCATCCTTGCATAGAAGGTACTCCATCCTGCAGGAAGTTTTGAGACGATCCCTCCGACGACAAACTTGTCGGGAAGGGGCATCTCTTCGTCTTCCAGTTTCTGACGCAGCTTCAGAAATTCCTTCACCTGTGGCAGCATGGACTTTTCGTCCTCAAAGAGCAATTTGTGATATTTTTCAACCACAAACATTTTGCTCCTGTTCTTATCTTCTTCATACAGATTTTCCACAGACTCCCATATGTCTCTGGCAAGTTCCTTCTTTGAGTAGGATTCTGCCAGGGAGTCCTCCATAGCATTCAGGATGAGAAGCCTGCAGATGCTATTTTCCCTTCTCCACTTGGCCTGGAGTTTGGTAGCCGCATTGATGGCGACAGTAGATCCAGTGTCTGGAACAGAGGGTTCTTCCTTCAACAGAACAAGATCAACGTCTTTCAGTTAAAGAGTTAGGTACACCTTTCTCTTCCAGACTTGATAGTGCTCTCCATCGAACTTTTCCAACTTGCAGAAGTCCGATTGGAGGAGCGAAGCATTAATGTTTTCCATCTATACGGATCTTGCTTTGAGATTGTTAGTCCCGGGGCTTGATCGAAGATGAAAACTAATGCAATCGAGATCTGAGATGTCACACAAAACTTTATGATGATCAAACTCAAGATCTACGAATAAAACTAAAAAGCCAAATTACAATATGAAGGAGAAAAATAGCAAAGAGAAGATCTCTTGTTCTTCCTTGCAAACGTGTTACAATTGGGACAGAACAAGTTACAATAATCTAGAGAGATGAGAAGAAGAACAATGCTGGGGTGTCAAAACACCGTTGCTCAAAGCAAGATTCGCCCCACACGATCTGCTTCCAGGAACCAGCAAGTTTGAAGAACTTGTGGAACGCTCGATGTCACCTCTGTTCTGACTCCTCGGATGGACTTGCAATGGCGGCAGCAACTCTCTCTCTTTCTCTCTTTTCTGACTTGTATTTTTTCGTAGTGGTCACAAAGGAGGCCAGAAGAGAGTATTTATAGAGAGAGGGTGGAAACCCTAACCGCCTCTTCAGTTATGGAAAGATTGAATCAAATCCCAAAAGATAGCAACGAGATTTAATTCAAATCCCACGAAATTAATTCAAATCCCACAAAGATAGGATCTGAATAAATTCAAATCCCACAAAGATAGGATCTGATTTAATTACATTAATTCAGCCTTTCCATAACTGATTTGTAATCTGCACAGTCAGCGGATCCCTTCATGCGGCAGCAACAGCAGCCTGGCCGCATGAGCCTAATGGCCGCATGAGCCGCATGGACCGCATGAGCCGCATGGACCGCATGGACCGCAGGGGCCGCATGAGCCGCATGGACCGCATGGACCGCATGTGCCGCATGAGCCGCATGGCCGCATGGCCGTATGGTCGCATGAGCCGCATGAGGCCGCATATGAGCCGCATGCCGCATAAGACCGCATGGCCGCATATGAGCCGCATGAAGACCGCATGACTGCTGACGTGCTAAGTGCAAAGTGCGCCAACAAAACGCCACATTACGCCTCATGAGCCCATGAGCCCGAGTCCGAGTCCGAGTTCGAGTCCGAGTCCGAGTCGCTAAGCCCCGTTGGGGCTTAGCTCCAAGTGGAATTTAATCCAAGAGAATGACAAAAGCATTAATGCTTAATCCTTGGAGCCTTATACTTACCTCCTTATAAAATCACCCACATGGTTCCCTCCTTAGGGTCACCACCCCATGTGCATCTCTTAACAATACACCCAAGTATATATGTTGAGATAACTCATGGTGCATTTTCGATGTGGGACTAAAATTCACAAGGCATGTTGAGAGCAAGCTCTCTACATGTAAAGAAAGCACCAACAAAGTATACTTCAATATATAGAAACCCCGTATGAATATATAAGCTGTAAAATGCCGTAAACCAAGAGTAATCTAATCTCTTCCACAAATAAAGAATAAAAGATATCATAATCAAATGTAATAAGTCTGTGTACAATACGTTGGGCGGAGACAAATCCACTACCAACAAGTAAGAAAAATATACATGGAAATGGAAATGATTTGACGGAAGTAGCAAAGAAAGACCCAAGACACGTCATCTCCGAATGAATAGAGAAGATCGCGACCTCGACTAGAACACCTGCAATATCACAGAAGCATACACATGGAGAGATAACCAGGTCCTCAGAGGGACGTAACAAGATACATAAAGAACATGCCACATAACTGAATATATATACCATGTCATAAATCACAAGTAAACTAAATAGTCCCACTCGTAACAAGATCAAATATCTCATCATCAAAATAGTGGACTATCCCTACAACCAAACAAGGACAATGGATAGCACACTATGCCGCGATGAGACATTGTCCCAAGCTACTAATGGGACGGGATGATATGACATTTGACGAGGGTTACCTGACCATTCTAATGTGTTTATGCAATAAGAACAAACCTTTAATGCATGGGCACTCTGGCTCAGTAGCAGTAATCTCAGGTATGGTCCCATCAGGATACCAGGGACCTCAAAGCATAACATTCATCGAATGTCAGAGGTCAGCAGTAAATCAGGTATCAGGATCCATGACCGTATATTCCGCGGAGATAACTGGCAATAGGGAAGTGCATACTTGGCCCATACGTTAAGGAGCTATTCTTCCCACCCAATGCCTAACAGAGTCACATCCATGACTCATATACCTCTACTAACTGCTAAGTCTCCTAACATGCCTCTATTAGCAGTTAGCCCTAACGCATGCGTATGGGGGATCAGCCTACAAGCAAAAACCTCTACATGCTACTCATCTCACACATCCTCGTGGTACAACCGTATCAAGGTATATGCAATACACTACAAACGGTAGTCTCTTAACTCTAAGTCCACATGAAATCAAAGGATAATAACAAAGTATATCTATTATCACTGAGCAGACAGTAAATCAAGAACGGTAAGAACTGGAAATAAATGAACAGTACAGATATATAATAAAATGCAAACTGAATATAAACAGTATAATGGCAAGGTATCTTGCCTGAGGTTATGTGTAAAAGGGAATAATCCAGTAACTCGAACAGACAAATAAACGAAGCAAGAAAAGCCAAATCCCGCAGATGACTCTGGATGCTGCAACAAATATTACGAACGAGTTTGGAATACAAGATATGCCTAGGAAACGCCTATCCAAAAGTTAATTTCTGGAACAGGGGCAAAATCATAATTTTGGTTCAAAACGATGTCCGCCGTTGGACCCGTTTTGCAC
Organism: Iris pallida; assembly: GCA_029216955.1. Classification (NCBI taxonomy): domain Eukaryota; kingdom Viridiplantae; phylum Streptophyta; class Magnoliopsida; order Asparagales; family Iridaceae; genus Iris; species Iris pallida. The sequence continues at coordinate 10,677,549 of JANAVB010016197.1, read as the reverse complement.
CAAAATGTGTGCCAATATATACGGTCTCTAAAGTCGTCAAACTACATGTCTACGAATTTATTTTGATGAGACGAACCCAACGGTATGTCCAATTTTGGATTCCGGTGGGCCATGCACAAAATCGTCCGTTGAGTGGAATTGTAGGCCCGCCAAAATGGCGTCCCGATCAACCTTCTCAGAATTGAACCAAACTTGGCTCACAGGGCCAGAAAAATATTTTGAGTCCAATGGCGCAAGTTTCGTCGCGATTTGATGAGTGTGCACAAAGTAATTGAGAATTTCTGAAAAGCCCGATACGGAAAAATTTGACGGATACGGGTCAAATTCATCACGCACACGCAACCAATTTGAATTCCGTCAAAGCCCGCACGTCCTCAAAGTCGATACGGACCTTTTGGTACTCTCGGTTTTTGACGGGGTCGCCCGGTTTGTCGGATCGTACCTCGTACGGGGTTTTAAGGATATAAAAACTAATTTTTCGCGATTTTTAATTTAATTAAAACTAAAATTTATTGCAGAATAAATAATTCTATTTGAAGGGGATGATAGAGGGTCATGTGGGCTTTCTACACGAATTTACGGATCTAAAAATGGTTTAGAAATGAGGGAGTAATTGAATGGGGAAGACGGTACCTCATATAAGAAAAATTGTTGTTGCCGTTGTTGTTGTCGTTTGCCGCTGCTGCAGTTGGGCGCGCTCGTCGGGAAGAGGTGGCCGTAGGTACAAGAAGGAGGAGAGAGGAGAAGGAAGAAATTTGGAGATTAGGGTTTGAAGTGTGGCGGCTACTTTGTAGTTGTTGTTGTTGTTATTTCTATATATAAGGCATATATATTAGGGTTGTTTGTGGTGCTTATTGCAAAGAGGCATGGGGCTTTAATGGCCGAGCACCCAGCAGCTTGAAGCTGCTAGCGTGGGTGCCCCATGTGGGCCGCCCATTTAGTAGCAACTTTCTTTTTTTTGTTCTTTTTTTCCAAATCTTTTAACCTCTTTTCTTTTCAAAACTTTTAAATATATATATATATTTATATCTATATTTGTATATGTATATATCTATAAATATACCAAAATTTATTTAAAAAAACCAAATAACAAATTTAATATTATCTATCCAAATATTGAATATATTTAAACATATCTACATGTATATATAAGTTCAATTCACAATAAATCAACTCAAAATAATATCTTAATAGAATAAACATGTTTAATAAATCTCCAGAAAATAACTTTAATAATAATAAATTAATAAAAATTGCTCCAATAGGTGAACTGTACCACACACCCTTATCCGGGTCCAAAAAAATGTACAATCTTGTAGAATATTATTTAAAAATAAAATACCAATAATTGTACACATAATTAAATAATTGAAAATTGTACATAAAATTCTAAAATAATTTAGGAAATATTTCTACGTACATAAAATATGTCTACATGGCCACCTTGGTCCCATCCCATGCCTACATAGGCTTAAATTCGGTTCGGGCCCAATTCGAAATGAATTGGACAAACCGGGCCATCTAAAAATTAATATATAAAATAATATTTAATTAAAATAATTTATATAAGTCCATTCACAACTTGGCCTGGTTTTCCTAGTTTGGACATCACCACGGCTAGGCTTCCCCTGGCATGGTTAATATACTAGTCAAGGCACACTGATACAACTTCCGTGCTAAAAGTCATGGTCGTCTAGTGCTCCAAAACTCAACAATGGCTAAGGTCATTTTTAGTAATTAATAAAAACCATAAATTGTATAAATTTATTTTTTAAGTCTAATAAAATAATAATAAAAAAATCGAGATTTTACAAAAGATACAGGAAGAACGTGTCATATAAACTGTGATATATAATAGAAAATAAAGGGATGCATGCAATAGGATACCTACCAGTTCTATAATGATAATGCATTTAAGAACAAAGCTTCAATGCATGGGCACTTTGGCTATAGGAAACTCGGTATGGTCCCACCAGGATACCAGGGACCTCAAAGCATAACATTTTTCGAATGTCAGAGGCCAGCAGGATCAGAAATAGGAAAGTGCATACGTGGCCCATACGTTAAGGAACTGTCCTCCCCACCCAATGCCTAGTAGGGTCTCATCCATGTCCCATAGGAACCTCTAGTAACTGCCAAGTCCACTAGCATGCAATTCTATTGGTAGTTACTCCTAACCGTCGCACATCTCATACGTATCGGTTGACAGCCGACTACGCGAGTACATATCCTACACGTGACTCGCAACTCGTGATGATCATGTGTCAAGGCCGTATGAGGTATACCAATACCTTATCATAATTGGGTGGTCAGTAGGCTATGTCAATGCAAGAGAATAAAACCAAAAGTAGCAAAACAACCGATGGAGTCGCTTGTTCCCAAGTGTGACTTGGACGCACAGTGATATAATACTAACAATAGATAAGTAATGCTGAATATAAATAACTGAGATCAAAGAGTAAGGTGGGAAGGTATCTTGCCTGGCGGTGCGGAAATGACAATCCAACAATCAAGTACGTCGGTAGTGAAATCTCAAAATCCACAAACGGCTCCGGATGCTGAAATAAACATCAAGAACGTTCTCGGTGTAAAATATATATATCTAGGAAATGCCTATCCAAAAGTCCAATTCTAGAACAGGGATAAAATCGTAATATTGGGTCTAAGCGATGTCCGTCGTTGGATCCGTCTTGTACCAAAACGTGTGCCAATATCTGTGGTCTCTAAAGTGGTCAAAATATATGTCTACGGGTCCAGTTTGATGAGACGAACCCAACCGTATGTCCAAAGTTGGATTCTAACGGGTTGTGCACAAAATCGCCCGTTGGATCGGGTCACGGGCCCGCCAAAAAGGCGTTCCGGTTGACCTTCTCAGATTCGGACAAAATTTGGCACACTAGACTAAAAAAATGATTCGGTCCTATTGGCGCAAGTTTGGTCTCAATATGACGAATGCGCACAAAGTTATGGCCTAGTTTGCAGAGGATTGATACGGGGGTATCTTGACGGATACGCACTGATTTTGCCGTGCACGCACAACGAAATCGAGTTCCTTCAGTTCCCACACGTCGACAACATCCATACGTGCCTTTCGATGCTTATGGGTTGCGACCATATCGCCCGGTTTGTCAGGGCGCACGTCGTATCGGCAAATATTTCTTAAACTTTTATTTTTTTCGAGAACTGTTTTTTCATGATTTTCAAATTCTGTTTTTGTGGTATACAGTAGATGAAATAAGGAACTACAGAAGGGGTTTTATTCTCGTATATGTTGTCTTGAACCGTGTTCAATTAGAATCTTAAATTGGTCGATGGATTGGCAATGTTTTGCCTTCCAACTTGGGCGTTAGGACTATTTTATCCTCTGTTTGTGATCATTTTTTCATCGATTTTGAATAAATTTTCTGGTCAATCGAAGGCCGTATACTTAGATTTATCTGAAGGGTTATGTAGAGGGTTAGGTGGTCTACGCGTAGCACTTTACAGCTCCAAAAATCGTCAAGCTGTGAGAATGAAAATAGACGGGAAAGTGGGATACCTGGACTGAAGACGTTGATGTTCCTCCTCGGATTGCTGCTGTGTGCGGCTGCTGTTGCAGCGCCTTCGCACACGGTGGGGGCGACGGCCTGGGACGCCGAGGCGGCGCGGAGGAGGCCGGTGGCTGCGGTTAATAGTTAGGGTTTTTTTTGGGATTCCTTCGCGCCTCCTCTCGATCAAACTTTTATGGGGGTTTTACTTTTGCGGGTTCGTTTGGGGACTCGGGTGAACAGTGTCCCCACGCGGGTACTGTTCACCTGGGCTTTTCTTTTTCTTCTTCTTTTTCTTTTTATTTCGTTTTGTTTTCCTTCTTTCTTTTTCTTTTTCTTTTATTATTATTTTTCCTTTTTGCTATATCTAGTTATATTCATATATATTTCTATATAAATACAAATGCACCCAATATCTTCATATAATAACCTCAAAAATCTAATTAAGACTCCATGTTATCCTTATCTAGTCTAGAATCCATTTATAGTCATATATATATATATATATATATATATATATATATATATATATATATATATATATAATAATAATAATAATAATAATAATAATAATAATAATAATAATAATATCTAATAACAATAAATGATCTTATTTAATAACCACAACAATGACATTAATAATAATAACCTAATAACAACCAAAATAACCCTATAATAGTTTTGGTGAACAAATTCTACTCACTCTTTATCTGGCTCTAGAAAATCATACCAATATTGTAATCCACTATTTAACACTAATGATACCTATAATGTACATACAGTAAATATTTAGAAAATACTTACAGATTCCTAAAAATAGATACAAAATATTTGCAACTACCAAGATATGCCTACATGGCCGTAATTGGTCTCACTACAAGCCTACATGGGCTGGGCTTTCGTTTGGGCCCAGTTCGGACTAATTTGGTTCAGCCGGGTCTCCAAAAAGTCAATAAACTTAATAATAAATACTCAAATTACTTATAGGGGTTAAGTCGCAACATGGCCTGGTTTTCCTAATTAGAACACGCCTATGGCTCGGCCTTCCCTACCATGGCCAAAACACTATTCAAGACACACCACTATACTATCCGTGCCAAAAAATTTAGTCGACTTGTACTCCAAAACTTAACCATGGCTAAGGTCATCCATAACAATAATTTTTTAATTAAAAATAGTTATAAAATCCTAAAAATTCCTACTTAATTCAAATAAAAAAATATATTTTAAAATTTTAGGGATTTTCCATCCTATCCAACTTAAAAAAAATTCGTCCTCAAAATTAAAATAATCTTAATCTATGAAAATATAAAATTAACGAGCTTAAATACAAGGGAGGGCAGGTACATCTTATCGTAACCCGGGTTTTCGTAAAGAGGGAGGTAGTTGTCAAAGTAATCAATGATGTCATCCATATCCTACAAGATGATGTGTTATTGGTTCAAGACCCTACCCAACTTATAGAAGTTGGCTAACCGTAAAATCGTCATTACAAGAATGGCGAAAGGGACAATTTTTTTTGGAAGAGGCACGCGAATATTGGACACTTCTGGTCGCAATCTCAGGTTCTAAGTGGGGCTAGATATTGCCATGATGTTCTTGGTCACTAATTACATTAGGAGAATTACTACTGTCTAACGTCGTTCATATAGGGTCATATTTTAAGAAGATAATAGGCGTCTCTTGTTCGAATATAACTATATCGTGTCAATTAACAGGAATTCATTCTTAGCCAAATCATGCGAAACCAAGAGTTGAGCTTGAAGAACTTGGGAAAGAAGAAAATTTTATGGCAAAGTGATGAGAATCTGTAGTAAGCACAAAAACCTTGCCATGGTATATGATTAGGTAAGGGTTTGGAACCTTTAAGTAAAAATGAAAGGAGTATGCGATTCATGTTTGGTATCGTATAGGAGGCATGTATTTGTTTGAGTGGAATGCATACGTCACATGGTGGCGTGTCTTGCATGGATCATGGGTATTTAGTTGTTTAAAGGAATGAGTCAAGGTTGCATGGTTAAATCAAGTGGAACAAAATGGTCATTTATGGTTTAATCTAAGGAAAATTGGTGTCATATATGTGGTGTAATTAAAATAGGGCATAAGAATGTGTGTTTATGTGAGACTTGCATGTCATGTGTGTAGAGTGGCTTGTCTAGTTCATGAGTGTAGAAGTTGTTGGAATGAAAATGCTGGTCTTGTGCCCCAAATTTCAAAGTCACAGAGGTTATCAAAAGACACTGACAGAAAGGGATGTTATGAACCATTGATTTATTAGTCCAAGTGAAATCAATCTATCTCAATCATTTGCTAATCCTTGATGAGGCTTGCCTATTCACTTCAGGAAATTATATTTCAAAATTGAAACTAAGACACGATTTTATATGTAAAGAATCCAGGTTGCAATCTTTTACTGTGATTATCAAAACGCACGGACAAGGGATATAAATGCAATACAAGATCGTAGAACAACTTCCAGGTAGATGGAAGAATGGTTACGGATGACATCCTATTCTAAGAGGTGGAGTACACTAAGTTCGTATTCTACCCAACTTATAAAAGTTGGTTATCATGGACAACACCGTAATAGGTATTCTATGAAGGTCAATTTCAAGGTGACGGATGAGGTTCTTCTGATCGTAGCCACAGACTCTAAAAGAAGCCTAGATATTACTTATTTAATATTGCTCATGTTGGCCATGTTTTATCAAGGTGGTAGGAGTGGTCTTGGTCAAGCCTAACCGAAAAAGTGTAGGAACCCTAGAGGGGGGGTGAATAGGGTCAAGCTAACTAATAAAGCACTTAGCATAAGCTAATGGGCAATTTAAAAATATAAGTGCAAGAGAAGAAGCAAAACAATACCGACACCCGATGTATCCTGGTATCCTCCCTAGAGGCAATCCAGTCCCGGAACTCTCTCCGGATTTAATCCACTATTTGAGCAAATAGTTACACACAAGTTTGGATCCGAAGAACTTGCCAACTTCTTACACGAGAGCTTTAGTCCGAAGGCCTCTCCGACTTCAACCGAGGGTTTGGATACGAAGACTCTCCAACTTCAACCGAGTGTTTGGATACGAGGACTCTCCAACTTCAACCTTTAACAATAGGTTTTGATCTTCTTATACAACAAGATGAAGATCTTACTTTACAACTCAATAACTCTAACACAATTTATGGATGGCAAATAAAAGCCTTGTAGAGTTGTTTGTGGATAGGCTTTGGTGGTTTAGAAATTTTTAGGCTCAAAATATCAACCTTGAATGAAGGGGTTCAAGGCTATTTATAACCAAAGCATTGAAAAGAGCCAAAGACAACTTTTCAGTCAGCGAATCAGTTTACCGTCGGTATGGACCGGCATGCCGTCGGTATACCGGTCTGGAATGCAATGGCTAGAAATATAGCCGTTGGGATCATTAAATGCTCGAAATCCGACCATTGGAATTTCAAACGTTACTGAATCGGCATACTGTCGGTATGGACCGGCATGCCGTCAGTATGCCGATTTTGTAGAAAGAAACTTTCTGTGAACAAAATCGGTATACTGTCGGTATAGACCGGTATACCGTCGGTATGCCGGTTTTTATCCGAAAATGATCGTGGACTGGTTTTTACCTTAGCTTTCGATTTTACCATCCATTTTTTGTATTTACAATTATTCCTAAGACTCATTACAGATTCCAGAAATACTTTAGTAGGTGCAGGCTTCTTCAGAGTCTTGAAATGATGATGGCATGGCATAGCTTCTTTCCTTGATAGATGTTACCTTTTTTCCTTGGCGGCAGCTGTCCAAAGATATCCAGTTTGTGAAAACTGAATACCTTTCGGGGACTTCGCCCTCAAACTCCCGACGAGGGGCGCTGCCCTCTCGACCTCCATCCGCTGACCGGGCAGCGGAACCCCCGAGTGCGTGACTCCGGAGATATCGTCGGATGGTTCAGAGAAATCTTGTGGGATCCGTCGTCTTTGGCCCACCATGATTTCTTCATTACATATGTCCACATTGATCTTGCTTATTGCTTTTCTGCATGTACATGTTAGACGAACAAAGCAATATACATAGAAGCAAGTATGATAAGTTTAATACACATTAGGACAATGCTAAGTTTAAGTATAAGTGCTAAGGTGATAGCATAAATGTTAGTGATATCATAATGATTAAAATTAATTGAATAACCAAAATCAAAAATATAGTTTTGATTTTGGCAACCCGATTAAATTTAAGATAGATAAGCTCGTATCACTAATATATAAACCAATAGGCACATATCACCAAAGATATAAGTATAAGTAGAAATGCTATAGCGATAGTATGAAGATTAGTGATAAAGAAATGCTAAACTTAACATATTAATCATATTCAAAAACATGACACAATCATTGGGCCAACAAAAAGATGGTACAATGGGATTCCATTCATCGCATAAAATGATTACGACGGAATATAGTTAAGGAAATTATGGACGGAAAATAAGTGGACCATGAGATGGAGCCTACATAATATGTGTCGGGACCTATTTCATAAGTTTGGTTTTATACTCCACATGTAGTGTTATGCATGGATGGGTTTAACTGGGGTTTAATGGATTCCATGATAGGGCATCAGTCTTTTATTAAATAAGTCTTTGTTTTAATCCATATTGGTTGGTCAAGATCCACAAAATCAATCGAGACCATACCCATCAGATTGGGGTTACCTAGAATATGTTCTAACTTAAGTAGTTCGCCTAATTGTTAGTCGGGTTGGTAGAATTGGTTCTGTAAGTCATGATGATGTGCCTTCTGTGACTTTTGTATTTAAGTAGCATAAGGGGCCTCTATTGAGTGACACAATGGTGGCATGTACGTAGAGGGCTTCGAGTAGATCCAACCTTATATTGGGCCAAAAGATTTGAGTCAAGGTTGGATCGCTAATTGCAGTCGAAAAGTACATCGGTGTTATGGCAAGGGTTATTATTAGTCCTTTTTGACCAGAAAGTCGTATCATAAAAATAGGGTACAAGGAGACATGTTTGAGAGGGACATGATATGTCTATATGAAGGTGGACTCGTCTAGGTCTTGTATATGAATTTTGTTGGAAGGTAACAACTAGTATTATACTCCGAATATTAAAGTCACGGTAAGGGACACCAAATGATCTAAAAAGACAGTGGGAGTTAACGAGTTACTAATTTATTATCCTAGTGAGAACCAATTTACCTCAATCAATCGGTGATCCCATAATTTCTAAAAGTAAGAATGGCTTACAATCTTTTCACTCTAGAGACTAGGACATGGTTTTAGGAATAATGAGGTTAGGAATATTTGAATCACGACATCGTACCTTGACCTTTGGTAATAATAAGTCACAATGTGATCGATAACGTGATATGGTAGTTATGAATCCGTTTCGAGGATTGTACCCCGATTTGTAATAAATGAAAATGACTGCGTACAATAATACATGAGTCGATAGAATAGAAGGATCCACTCTTCTATAGTATACGAGAGCTTATCGATGGGGTAACGAACTTTAAGGCACGTCATATGAAAGATCTCTAACGCATAAGTCATGAATTTCTATTTGTGTAAAGCCTGCCAAACTACGGTTATAAGGTTTCTAATGGTGTCGAATGTAGTGCTCATGCATTGATGTTAATAACTAGTAAATCATCATATGACATGGTATTATGCTATGGTATTGGCTAAGCTAGTGATTGTGATGTTCCAATGCTAAGTCAGGTCTTAATAACAAAATCTGCATAACTAGAATAATACCTGTTGGACTCAAATCTCGGGATGGATGTCTACCATAGTCATGGTAAATGCTTGTCCTTACTTTTTCTCTATTCCTCTTATGTCCAAACTGTGGGTAAGGGTTGGTTTAAGGTATACGGGTTAATAGTTAAAGCAAGAATCGAGAAGAATAATTAGAGACTCACAATAACTGGTTCTTTGAGAATAGATAGTCTCCTTGGTTGATGTTTTGACCAAGGGTAAGACCCTAATCGTTCTCAAATTTAAATGACTAGATGGTCATGTTATTAGTTTTAGGGCCGAGGGGAGGACAAGTAGCTTAAGGCAAGGTTGTAGTCACATGGCTTGGCCGATGGTTGCTACACTGGTGTGTACAACTATCATTGTTATAGGAGAATACTCCGGGTCTACTAGCATTTGTTTCTCCGAGATAGGTGACGGGAGACAATAAAAAGTTCAAGGGTGATGTCATCGAATATGAATACGGGGTTCAAAGGCGATTGATTAATTCAAAGGGAGTTGTCAAGACAGTTGCAGATGAGATCCTAGAGACATCTATATCTCAATCTACGTAGGATAACCATATGAAGAGCGAACCAAGTGCACCAAGGTTGATCAGACAATAATACATTGCTTCTGATTAGACAATATATTAGTGGGCGTCCCCAGTATACATATGCCCTGGACAAGCTCGATAAAGAATAAACTTGCAAAACTAGGCTATAAATAGCGACATCATTCATGGTAGTGCAAAGTATAATTACAGGAGATAATGAATAAAGCAGTTATAAATAGTTCAAGTTTCATAAGGACCTAAGTCTTGTCTAGTGTTCCTACTTATACAGTCGTCCTACTGCCTCTTCTATCCGGTCGTGGTTGACCAATAGAGTATGGGCTACTAAAACTCTATAATCTAGGTAAACATATCTTCCTACACTAGCGTATATTCAGTGCCACCCGGTTATACTTCATTAATGGATTATAAGAACACGGAGTGATAGGCCGTGAAGCATACTACCCAACTTATAAAAGTCAACTAATAGAGTAACTGAGAAATATGACACATATATCTAGTATGAGTCATCTTCCTAACCTCTACATCAAGAACGAAGGGGAAAAGATATTATTTACAGCGGAAAGGAATCAACCTGAAGGAATCAGGGTAGTCGGACAAGAGTTCGAAATTGGAATCAAAGGAGGAGATCATGCATATGGATGAGATACCTAAATTCTAATCCTATATGCAGGCTCATATCGATACAGTAACGTAACCGAAGTGATAAACTCGACCTGCATGGGCTACCACAAAAACATGTAATGCTCCAGTCCCACAATACTTAGGACTAAGTACGTAGACATACCAGCTGTATACATACGAAGTATACTCCAATGTATAGAATCCCCGTATGTATACATAAGCTGTAAAATGTAGTAAACCATGATAACTAAATCTCATCCATAGAAATAAAGAATAATACTATAATCACTATGAATTTATCATTTGTACATGTAGTTGGGCGGAGACAAATCCGCTACCAACTAATTTAAATAAGAAAAATATACAAGGAATTGACCGATAAAGATGGCAAGATGACCTAGGAGCAATCATCTTCGAAAGAATGGAGAGGATCACGACCTTGGCTAGAACACCTACGAAAAATCATAAAGCACACACCTGGAAAGATCACCAGGTCCTCAGAGGGACCTAACAAGATACAGGAAGAACATGCCATATAAACTGTGATATAAAATAGAAAATAAAGGGATGCATACAATAGAGTGCCTACCAGTTCTATAGTGATATTGCAGTTAAGAACAAACCTTCAACGCATGGGCACTCTGGCTACAGGAAACTCGGTATAGTCCCACCAGGATACCAGGGACCTCAAAGCATAACATTTTTCGAATGTCAGAGGCCAGCAGGATCAGGAATAGGAAAGTGCATATGTGGCCCATACATTAAGGAATTATCCTCCCAACCCAATGCCTAGTAGGGTCACATGCATGTCCCATCCTCTAGTAACTGCCAAGTCCACTAGCATGCAATTCTTTTGGCAGTTACTCCTAACCGTCGTACGTCTTATATGTATCGGTGGCCAGCCGACTACGCGAGTATGTGTCCTACTGTCACGCCCTAGAACTAGAATACTGGCAGGTAGGGACGGACAAGGCCAGGTACGTAATACCAAAGTATGCCAGTACTCTGAAAATCATGTATAAGCTGTCAAGACATGTGGGTTACTTCTACAAGCCAACAATCGATCCTAGGTCAAACAATCCTAGCTATCTCAATCACAGGCAATTATACAAAGTATAAGAAGTATGATCATCAGACATACAATAGTAAAGTGTCCCAAACCATTTATACATGGATGATCATGAAGCTAGTCATACCAAAATAGAGAACTAGCAAGAGTAATAGTCATACATGATAAGCTCTAGCTATAGTCTAGAATACGCACATCATGTTTTGGCCCGTAGGCTAAATGTTAAGATCTAAAAACACGAGCTAAATACGTGCTCGGAGGCTAAACGCCACAAAGAATAATGTACATATCAAGTGGAAGAATGATCAGAAACCTACTCAGGTACTCTGGTGCTTCGGATGGTCACCGTCGAGTAGATGGTGTGGAAGATCCCTTAGGCTCCTCTATCAAATATGGCCAAACAAAACCAGTGGGGTCAGACCCAAAATAGCAAGTACCGCAAAGGAAGCCAAACTATGGACTAAAACCAGCAATAACTAACATAACAATGGTCAGGGAAAGCAATAAGTAAATACAGATCGAGACTCGTGCACTACCAATGCACTCATCCCGAGAATGGAAAAGACAATAAGCAAAGCAACCTGGAGCATAAAGTAATTCATGTGTGACATAAAGTAGACTATGTACATGTAAAGTAGACAGAAGCATGTGAACATGTAAGATAAATTGGACATATAAATATGTTAAGTAGCCGGGTCATGTATGCATGTAAGGTAGCCGGGTCGTGAGAACATGGTGACCCAGCATAAGGATCATGTAGGACTTGTGAGCATGAGATGTAACTAGGGCATGAGAGCCTATAAAAACTATATAGAACGACAATGATAAGATGACTTGGGAACTATTTTAGAAGCCAAGTTATAACCCGTAAACCAAACAAGGACCGAGGTTGTAACCCTTCTCCTGAACAGAACTTAATCTCTAATCAATGTTTAGCATAAGATCATATAGAACATGTAAGTACTGAATAGGACGACAAATAATAAGATGACTTGGGAGCTATTTCAGAAGCAAAGTTACAACCCATAAACCAAAAAAGGACCGGGATTGTAACTCTTCTCATGAACAGAACTTAGCCTCCGATCATTCATCGAGAAAAGTAAAGCATAAACAATAATATACAGAAATAAACATACGAACACTGCCTAGACAAAACAAAACTGGACTAAACTACATCCATCAATCACGGCTAAGCAATGAGTACGGCTTGATACTTTAACTAACTAGGGTTATCACAATCCTAATTACTAACAAGATGCAATGAGATGTTCCAGCAGTCACAAGCCCTGCAGACTATCCAAGTTATCCTTCCGCAGGTTAAGAGAGTTGTATTAGGTGACTTGGGGGTGCAACACATGACAGCGTGCTGGAAATGCGCCATACTCGTCGGCAGGCTACAAGTCCAATTAAAGCACCCAGATAACGGGATTGCATGTGACTGGGAAATATCTTTATAAGCTACTTGATCAATCTTGTCGTTATCCTAGTCAGATTCAGTATGAATCCCTGACCGTGGTAATCAAGAATCCATATCCTAGACATGATGCAAGACGAGACATGTAGCTTGTGCACGTATACACAAAGAATTTAACCACAGTATCCAAAAGAGTTACATTAGCAAGAAAAAATAGCTGTCGCAACAGCATCTTGATTAAGCATGTCATGTTTAGGTTTACTTGTCATGTAAAGAGTACTTGTCAAGAGTGCGCCTCTACAGGCCACTATCATGTAAGCAAGGAAAGACATGTTCAAGAGTGCACCACGATGGATCACTATCTAGTATAAGCAGAGAAGTAACGTGTAACAAAAGTGCACCACAACGGGTCACTATCATGTAAAGCAAAGAAAAGACATAAATCATGAGTGCACCCCGACGGGCCACAATCATGCTAAGCAAGGAAGAGAAATAGCAACAAATATAGCGTGTAAGTAAGAACTTGTCCAAAAAGGGGTACCATGGCATGGAAGAGGGAATAAATAAAAGTAACTACTTGGCATAGATCAAATATTAAATGTGTGCTAGTATCAAGTGTAACAAGGGTGTACAATCATTCTCTAAAAGTACAAAATCATCTAATCATGTTAAAAAAATTCATTTTTGTTAAAGAAAATATCATATTCGGCCAAGTACAGAAAATATGCCAGAAGATCAAAACTAAGATTTAAATTAACAGCCGCATACGAACTCCAATAAGGTGAAATGAAAAAATTCTGAAGCCAAGAAAAATGTCTACAAGCTTCGTGTCTGAGTGTTTTTCAAGACTAACAGATGAATAGCATAAATAGGAAAAACAGTCAAAACAGTCATTCGTGCTAGGGCCAGCCAGCACGGACCAAGGTGGCACCATGGCCAAGAAGGCGCCTAGGCAAGGAAGGGTACCAAGGTCAGTATGGCGCCTAGGCACACAAGGGCACCCAGGGCCAGAAGGGGCCAGAGTCAGGATGGTGACAGCTGGCATAGGCCAGGGTGGTGTCAGCCAGCATGCGCCAGCATGGAAGGGCGCCTGGGCCAAGAGGCGCCAGAGCCAGGATGTGCCGGGATGTGCGCAACCTAGGTGGTGTAGAAGCATGAAAATATCTATACTACACGCCTGAAGCCATGCGCCCACATAAAGGAGTGGTTATGTGTCCACCGGAACACTATGCGTCCAAAGGGACACTATATGCCCACAGGAAACACTATGCGTCCAAAGGGAAGCACTATGCGCCCAAAGGAGAACTATGTGCCCAAAGGAAAAACTATGCACCCAAAGTGTAACTCCTCTTTTCGATTTTTTTTATTATTTTATTTTAATTTTTGTTATTTGAGTTGAATTTAAATTTATATGACTTAATTTATTTGATAGAGGAGCCTAAGGGATTTATTAGTTGGACTATTTATGAGAATTTGATTAGAATAGTTTTAATCAAAAGTTTATTCGATTTAATATTATCATTATATGTTTTAAAATATTATTTGGCGGTATTAAGCCTTATTTTAGAAGCATTATTAGTTTTAAATTTGGCTAAATATAAATTTAAATATTATTGACAAAATACAGTATTGTTTTAAATTATTATGGATTAAATTTGAATTTATGGCATTCAAGATTATTTGAATTATAGGACGCTTTAACTAACTTATTTGATATTTAGATTTATATATATTCAAACGTATTTAATAACATTAAATTGCTAACTTAAATTGATATTATCTATTAATGGTTTTTGGTTAAACTATTTCTTATTTAAAACTTATTTGATTTGAATAAACGAAAGATTTGTTGGTATCTTAATAGATTAAATCTTTTTAAACAAATTTACATTTAAATGACTATCTAGATCAACTCTATTTTACTTTAAATCCTAGTTATGATAGAATTTTTAAACCAGTCTAGGCTACTCTTTCTAAAGCCTGTAGACAATATCGAACCCTCCCCATCAGCAGCACCATTGCTCCCGGCCATCATTACCACTACAATTTCCTGTCCCAGTAGTTGTGTCCTCGTGTCAGTCATGTCCAGACCCGTGTCTCCGTGTCATACTCTATTTCCAATACATTACAGCACCATCAATTCATCCTTCGTGTCCGACAAATAGACACGATCCAATACACAACAAATCCAAATCAAATTCTAAACCTTCGTGTCCTCGTTAGACCGACGTTCTTCAGCACCTAGTCCTGTTTGGCCATCCTCGGACCGCCAGTGCCCCGATGCCACCTTGCCGACGTCCATCGCTCTCATCCTCCCTGTCGATCCCGACCACCAAGTCATGCCTCCTCTTTCCCTGTCACCGCTGTATTCTCTACCTTTCCAGCCATACCCAGCCAAGTCCCTCTTCCTGAACTACACACCTCCTCGAGCCTCCACGTCGGCCATCTTCTGAGTGCCGACGCCCGATCCCGAGCGTCTTCCCTCCATCGGACTGTCGTGGTTGTACGCTTGGCGAGCGCCGCTGTCGAACGCCCTTCCGTGCCGCCTAGCCACAGCAAACAACCACCACCACTTCCAGACTAACCCGACTCCCCGTCGACCCCAACCGCCGGCCTACACCAAGCCGACACTCCAGAATACACCACCGCCACCACCGAAACACACCAGAGAGAAAGAGTACGAGACAGGAGACCTTACCACTCTCCTCGCCGTCGTCGTCCACCGTCGGCGACCTTCAGAACTGGTGTCGTCCAGCTGCCCAGAGTGGCCCACGTCCATGGTGAGACCCCTCTCCGCCTTGCCTCCGCATCGAGGTCAGCACCGCCGACCAGCCCCTTCGAACCATAGCCATCAGTCGCTGCCAAGCATTTCCCCACGCGAGCCGAGAGCTCCGCCGGGATCTCCTCCGGATCCAGAGCGCACCTCGTGCTCGACTACCGTCGTCACCAATTTCCCGAGCCCTCACCATCTGGGTCCATTCCCCGGGGCACCGACCGCCGGAGTCGCCAAACTCGGCCCCGCCCGCGCCACCTAGCGACCGCTCCTGGTGCAGATGCCGGCGCTCTTCGCCACCATGACACCGCGGGTGCCGCTGTGAAGCATCGCAGCCCTCCTCGAGCATGGCGCCAACACCTGCAACGTCCGCCACGGCCTGCGCCCGGCTGGCACCGCCCGACCCCGACTTCTCGAACGGTGAGCCTCCCCTTCCTCCTTTCCCTCTTCTCTCTGTAATATTCTTTCCCATCTCTATTTCTCCTTTTCCTAATCTAGAGCAACAGCTAGCTTCATTTGATTTTAGTTAAGGTTGTATTGGGCCTTAATGCATGGGCCAATGGTTGGATCTGAGCCCAATTGATACAGTTGGGCCTGGAATTAATTAAGATTTTAGTTTTGAATTTATATTTAATTTTGGACTTATAAAAATGTGAATGAACATTAGTTGGACAGCTTGGGATTTAAAGAAAACAGTTTTGGGCTGAAACGGACTATTCCTATATATCTATAAATATATATTCATGAGTATTATTATTATTAGTATTATTTGGTCTTGAGTACTATTGTTTTTATAAATAAATAGTTAAATAATTTTAAATTATATTTATAGCAAGTACATACTTGGGGGCTTTGTTCATTGGGCTTTTAATATTATTTTTATAATAAATATTGGCTTTGGGCCTAATTAGGCTTTTATATAAAAAGGCATTAGTATATTATTAACATTTCTAAAATAAGGTATATTTCCTTATATATTTGGGTTTATATATATAAATAAATTATTGGGCCATAAGCCCTTAATAAATTTCATTTAAATTTATATATACCTATGGGCTGAAATCATTGGACTTGGACCTTGAGGCTCTATATCTATTGGCATAAACTTCATTGGGCCTAAATTATTGAGCCTCGATGTTAGTAAATTATTTATTTTTGGCTTTTAGAATTATTTTCTCTAAATTAGAATTCGGCTTAATAAATTATTTTGACTTTTAGATACGGTTCTCTAAAATAGATTGGGCTTTATCTTAAATAAAGATATGGATAGTATGGTTTGATCTCTTAAAGTATTTTAGTTGGTCCTTATAAATAAATATTACTTTCGGGTTTACTTTTATAATAACTATTTGGGACTTTTTGCAAATTATCTTATAAACTAGTTGCCTTAATACATTTAATAGATTTTGGACTGCTTGGGTTTTAAAAGGATTTCTCTATAGTTTTCCAAAATTAGTTAATTGAATATTTTGAATAAATAGTTTTTAATAATATGTTTCTAAATATTTTCTAATAAAAGGGTTCTAGCGATATATGCTTTACCTATGAGTATGACTTATCCAAAGGATTATATATAAACTTGTACTTTCTCAAATAGGATATACAAGTATTTTCCAAATATTTTTCTAAGTCATGTTTTGACTAAAGGATTAACTTCTCCTAAATCAATTCCCTCTAGATTAGACACCTTGATCATGGTTAATCGTGTTCATGATTCTTTTGTCAACCTTGGACGCCTTCACATCATCTCTAGCAAATTGGACGATTCTGAACTCAATAGAATTGTCGGTTTCACTAGCTAAGGACCTCAGGCAAGTACACTTTCTGATTACTTTCGATTCATAGTAGTCTTTTTATTTTATGCTTATACATATGTCTTGCTGCTTGTTGACACGCTCGTCACACGGAGTAGTCGGGAGGGGAAATATCTTAGTAGACATGTGGACTACCCAGAACTATCTCCCGTGTCTTTCGTGGAGAATAGCAGCTGCACATGACACGTGCAGGGTGCCTGATTTACCCCCTAGCCGTTCACATGTCGAAATGGATATTTCACACCACATAGATAGTTGTTTTTATTTATTTTCCTTGTCCTTTCCACCGTGCCATGTCATCAGTATCTTTCTACTTCTCATCTCTCATATGCTATTTTCATGTCTTGTTAATTCTACTGTGTTTTTGCATTGTCGTCGATTTGTGTACTTGTTCCATTCCTGACTGAAAACTAATATTTTTCAGGTTAGCTGTGGCTTCACTTAGCTTGGGAGATACGGGTGTACATGCAAACAGAAACCTAGAAATTGATAGCAGTGTATCATTTTCATTAATTGCGAGAACCTTGTATTTTCTTTGAATATAAATATTGTAAATGTTGTAATAAATTTAGAAATGTGAATGAGCAGCAAATGTTATATTTTGAGCATTTATTTCTTGCGGACTTGACAGCGTTCTACCGCCGACTCTGCGGCATAGGCGGGCTTGGACACGTTCGTATCCGGAAAAGCGGGTACGGGTCGTGACACAAAGGAAGAACTATGCGTCCAAAGGGAAGCATTATGCACCCAAAGGGAAAAACTATACGCCCGAAAGGAAACACTATATGCCCAAAGGAAAATACTATGCGCCCAAAGTGGCGCAGCACTAAAGTGCGCCCGCACACTGTTGTAATGCCCATATCTCGTATTACGTATTTGGAATACGTATACGTATTTTGACCCGTATTGCATGTCTCCTTACTTGATTTATTTTATTATTTCGTTGATGGGTTTATCTTGGTTCGGTTCGGCTTGGCTTGTTGGCTTGGTTCAGTTTTGTTGGAGAACCAACCCACCTACCTACCACCACCATCACCATTTATTAACTCCCACTCCTCTCTCTCTCTCCTCATTAATTCTTTTCCATTACTTCTTCTTCTTCACCATTACTTCTCCAACCTGAGAGAGTGGAGAGCTTAGGCAAGTGCACCTTGCTTCATGGAGGAAGTCCATTTTTATTGTTCTATTGTCTTCCTCATGTGTTTCTAACCCACTTTAGTACTTAGCATTTTTCATTTCCATGGTTAAATTCTTATAAATCTAGCTTTGTGGTATTTTCGATTTTTAGGAGTTTTGATCTATCAAACTTGCATATTTTGCTAGTTGATGGTTCCATATTGTGGAGAATTCCATTTTACCCAAATTTGACCTACGAGAGTCTGGATTTGGGTTCCTATTGTGGTTTGGAGGAGCATGGAGGCTATGGTATTTTTATGGACATGTTCTCTGTGGGAGCCATTAATTGCACTCTGAGCCACATGAGCATTTTAACTCTGAGCCGCATGAGCATTATTTATTGCATGGTCCTTTTATTTTAGTTGCTTGCAAGCTTGCATGCAACTTGTCTGGGCCGCATAGGCCATTCTTGACCGCATGGCCATTTGTTATTTCTGGCCGCATGACCTTGCATGCATTAATTGCTTGCATTAAATAATTGCCATCAGTATTAAATAATTAGTTGGCCTTAGCATTAATTGCATTTGCATGCTTTATGCAAGCAGTAGCTTGCATGGGTATTAACAAGTTAGCCGCATATGGCTAGTTGTATTTAATGGCCGAAATGACCAGTTGCTATTTTGTTGAGCCACATATGGCCAACTTTAAATATATTGGCCGCATGGCCATTTAATCTCCTGCATGCATAAGAATATTTAATTATAATAATGGCCAGCTGCATGCTTAAATAGTAATGTTGGCCGCATAGGAACAATTCACAGACGCATAAGCTTGTATATTGAAATACATACTTTAGCTTGCATGCATTAATTGCATACTTTAGCTATTAGTATTTAATAATTGCTTTAGCTATTATTATTTAATAATTGCACTAAGCTTGCATTAAGCTTGCATGGAAGCTTGCATCAGTATTTAGCTTTAAGCTTGCATGGAAACATGCATTAGCATTTAAGCTTGCATGGAACCATAGTAGTGAGCCGCATGAAACTCAAGTTGGCCGTATTAGGCCATGTTATATTTAAATGCTTTTGCATGCAAGCTGATGCTTGTATGCTTTATATTTATAAATGGCCGCATGGACTAAAGTTGTTGCAAGCATTTTTTTTATATATATTAAAGTTGCATGCTTAGAAATAAAGTTGGCCGTATGGATTAAATGCTTGCATGATGCAAGCATTTTTATATATTAACTTGCATGCATTTTGCATGCATTTGCATGCTTAGAAATATAGGTTGGACCGCATATGCATATGCTGGCCGCATGTACAACTTGTTGGCCGCATGGCCTACAGCTTATGGCCGCATGGCCATATTTAAGTGCATATTTAAGTGCATGCTTATATATAAGCTTTCATGCATATTTAATTGCATGAGCTTGCATGCATATTTAATTGCTTGCTTATATATTTAATGAGCCACATAGGCCAATGGCAGGTTGTATTTAATGCATGCATGCATACAAGCTTCTCTTGCATGCTTATGTATTAAATTGAGCCGCATGTGGCCTTTATTTTCAACATGCTTATAAATTAATATCCTGGCCGCATGCAAGCAAGCTTGTTTGCTGGTCGCATAGGGCCCAATTTTCCTGAGCCGCATGGGTTTCTCCCACGGCCCTTGCTCCTGCTAATATTTAATTACCACATGAATGCTTGTACCATATTAATTGTTCCCTGACACGATGGTGACCCATTGTGGTGTATTTTTGTCAATGACATGACATGACTTGATAGTGGCCCAACGTGGCGCACTCCTGACAAGTAAACTTGACATAATAAACCAGGCCTGATATATATTTTGATAAACTGTTGCGACGGCTACTTGATATGACAGGAATGAATGACCTGGACACCGCGGACGATTGTACTTGTACAATGAACCAGTCTTGTCTTGCATCATGTCTAAGACTGGAACCCCTGAGTACCACGGTCATGGGTACCCACTGTAAATGGCTAAGGCTAATAACTAGAATAATTCAGTAGTCATGAGAGATTTTTCCAGTTACAGGCGATCCCGTTATTTTGGCCACAATTGTTGGACTTGTAGCCTGCCGTCGAGTAGGGCACATTTCCAGCCCACTGTCTTGTGGGGCACTTCATGAAACAATTTCTACGCACGCTGTCATGTGTTGTACACCAAGCTACCTAATAATTCTTGATAACTACTTAATAAATTCAAGTCGCCTGGATAACCTGGATTAGCTGCAGGGCTTGTGGATGGAGGAACATCTCATTGCATATTGTTAGTAACTAGGCTTGTGATAATCCTAGTTAGTTAAAGTATCAAGCCATACTTATTGCTTGGCCGTGAATGTTGGATGGAGTTCAATCAGTCTAGTCTTGTCTTGATCCTGTACAAGATTGTTATATGTCCTGATTTCTTATATTATCTTGCCGATAAATTGTAGGAGAAACCAAGTTCTGTTCAGACGAAGGGTTACAACCCAGGTCCTTGTTTAGTTTACGGGTTGTAACCTGGTTATCTTAATAGTCGCATGGTTGTCTCATCGTATATCACCTGTCATGCTTTTCCTTAATTACTGTCTTTTATTATGTAATTATATTCTTGTTCTGATTTGCTGGTTTTAGTTCCTAAGTGAAGCCTCCTTTGTGGCACTTGCTCTTTCTGGGGTCTGACCTAGTTGGTTTTGTATGGCCAGATTTCGGAGCAGTTCCAGAGGATCTACCGACTTTCCATCTAGATGGTGACCACTAGACGGAATCCTGACAACGAGTGGGTTTATTTTGGCTCTCCCACTCTATTATAAAATTATTTTTTTGAGGAATTTAGCTGCCGAACAAGTGTTAGCTCGTGTACATTTTTACTTACTGTCTGCCTACGGGCTGTAACATGATTGACAGATCCTAGGGTTGATCATGTATGACTAAACTCTTGCTAGTCCTCACATTTTGTAACGACTAGCTTCGTGATCAGCTGAATATGTAATGTTTGGGACGCCTTACTATTGTATAATTGGTGATCTTACATCTTGTAACATTTTCTTACTTGCGTGTGATTGAGACACTAAGCTTGTTCATGACCATAAGAGACTGATGGATTGTAGTTAAACCCTCATATATCTAGACAGCCGTGAACATATGGTGGAGTGGATTCCATTTTATTATACGTAGCTGGCTATGTCTGCCTCCGCTCTCCAGTATTCTGGTTCTGGGGCGTGACATGGTTTTAGTGGTGGCCCATGCAGGTCTTGCGAATCAAGATATGTGAGAGTTTACCGAATAGATGTCTCAATCAGTACTCGCCCTTGATCTCTGTTCGTATTCTCTGAATCCCTAAAATTCTTGTCCTGATCACATGCTTGTATCTTTGATCTGTCCTGGGCCTTCCTTGTTGTTCCCTATGTCGTCTTCTTCAGCGGCATTGTACCTGGCCCTGCCGATCAGCAAGGCGGAGCACCTCTCATGGACCCGCAGCAACCTGGAGATCAAGCCCAGCATTCAGGAGTAGCCTCCAGAGTCATGCCTACTAGGGGTCAAGAGCCACCAGTTCAGCCAGTCCAGCCTGCAGAGCCTGATGATGGCACTTTGGTGGGTCTCATCAGGACATTATTAGATCGAGCCCAGCGGTTCCAGCAGGGGCTCCATCTTAAAATTTCGTTGGCAGTGGATCAGTTTGAGCATCAGACTTTAATGCAGTATTGAGGGCAGCTAGGAGGCATGAGTATACCTCCCAGAGGATCGTGGACAGGACCGGAGGTCGGAAGCGATCTCACGGCCAGATGACCTAGTCGACAGCACCAGTCCCGGCAGTCAGGGCTTTGACAATTGGAACTCCGAGGCAGGCGGTCTCAGTGACGTCGGTCACGTCCCCTCAACAACAGAAGCAGAAGCAGTCTTCCGCAATGGGCTGCACTCATTGTGGGAAGCCAGGACATGTGGTAGCAAAGTGTCGCAGAGCACAGGGATTGTACTTGGCTTGTGGAGCACCGGATCATAAGATAGGGTCCTGTCCGAATATGGCCAGTTCATCATCGGCCCAGACTAGTCCCTCGGTAAGGGGACCAGCACCAGTGCAGCAGCAGCAGCAGTAGTACCCGTTCCCGAGGCCATTGCCGACGTAGGCACAAGTCTTCCAGCAGCATAGACCACAGCAGTATGCCCAGGTCCACGCTCAGATTCAGAACCGGCAGAGAGGTTTCTAGCAGGATGTCTTCCTTCTGCCTTAAAATTCTTTGCTTGCATGATGATTGTTTGATTGATTGCTTAGTATAGCTTGTCCTTGCATCTCTAGCCACTTGATTAAATTTCGAGGACGAAATTCATTTAAGGTGGGTAGAGTTGTAATGCCTATATCTCGTATTACGTATTTGGAATACGTATACGAATTTTGACCCGTATTGCATGTCTCCATGCTTGATTTATTTTGTCATTTCATTGATGGGTTTATCTTAGTTCGGTTCGGCTTGTTGGCTTGGTTCGGTTTTGTTGGAGAACCAACCCACCTACCTACCACCACCATCACCATTTATTAACTCCCACTTCTCTCTCTCTCCTCATTAGTTCTTTTCCATTACTTCTTCTTCTTCACTATTACTTCTCCACCAACCTGAGAGAGTGGAGAGCTTAGGCAAGTGCACCTTGCTTCATGGAGGAAGTCCATTTTTATTGTTCCATTGTCTTCCTCATGTGTTTCTAACCCACTTTAGTACTTAGCATTCTTCATTTCCATGGTTAAATTCTTGTAAATCTAGCTTTGTAGTATTTTTGTTTTCCAGGAGTTTTGATCTATCAAAGTTGCATATTTTGCTAGTTGATGGTTCCATGTTGTAGAAAATTCCATTTTACCCAAATTTGACCTACGAGAGTCTGGATTTGGGTTCCTATTGTGGTTTGGAGGAGCATGGAGGCCATGGTATTTTCATGGACATGTTCTCTGTGGGAGCCATTAATTGCACTCTGAGCCGCATGAGCATTTTAACTCTGAGCCGCATGAGCATTATTTATTGTATGGCCCTTTTATTTTAGTTGCTTGCAAGCTTGCATGCATTTGCATGCAACTTGTCTGGGACGCATAGGCCATTCTTGACTGCATGGCCATTTGTTATTTCTGGCTGCATATGGCCTTAGCCATTCTTGGCCGCATGGCCTTGCATGTATTAATTGCTTGCATGCATGCAATAATTGCTTGCATTAAATAATTGTCATTAGTATTAAATAATTACTTGGCCTTAGCATTAATTACATTTGCATGCTTTATGCAAGCAGTAGCTTGCATGGGTATTAACAAGTTAGCCGCATATGGCTAGTTGCATTTAATGGACGAAATGACCAGTTGCTATTTTGTTGAGCCGCATATGGCCAACTTTAAATATATTAGCCGCATGGCCATTTAATCTCCTGCATGTATAAGAATATTTAATTATAATATTGGCCAGCTGCATGCTTAAATAGTAATATTGGCCGCATGGGAACAATTCACAGCCGTATAAGCTTGTATATTTAAATACATACTTTAGCTTGCATGCATTAATTGCATACTTTAGCTATTAGTATTTAATAATTGCTTTAGCTATTAGTATTTAATAATTGCACTAAGCTTGCATTAAGCTTGCATGGAAGCTTGCATCAGCATTTAGCTTTAAGCTTTCATGGAAACATGCATTAGCATTTAAGCTTGCATGGAACCATAGTAGTGAGCCGCATGAAACTCAAGTTGGCCGCATAAGGCCATGTTATATTTAAATGCTTTTGCATGCAAGCTGATGCTTGCATGCTTTATATTTACAAATGGCCGCATGGACTAAAGTTGTTGCAAGCATTATATATATATATATTAAAGTTGCATGCTTAGAAATAATGTTGGCCGCATGGATTAAATGCTTGCACGATGCAAGCATTTTTATATATTAACTTGCATGCATTTTGCATGCATTTGCATGCTTAGACATATAGGTTGGGCCGCATATGCATATGCTGGCCACATATACAACTTGTTGGCCACATGGCCTACAGCTTATGGTCGCATGGCCATATTTAAGTGCATGCTTATATATAAGCTTGCATGCATATTTAATTGCATGAGCTTGCATGCATATTTAATTGCTTTCTTATATATTAAATGAGCCGCATAGGCCAATGCCAGGTTGTACTTAATGCATGCATGCATACAAGCTTCTCTTGCATGCTTATGTATTAAATTGAGCCGCATGTGGCCTTTATTTTCAACATGCTTATAAATTAATATCCTGGCCGCATGTAAGCAAGCTTGTTTGCTGGCCGCATATGGCCCAATTTTTCTGAGCGGCAAAGGTTTTCCCCACGGCCCTTGCTCCTGCTAATATTTAATTACCACATGAATGCTTGTGCCATATTAATTGTTCCCTGACACGATGGTGACCCGTTGTGGTGCACTTTTGGCAATGACATGACATGACTTGGTAGTGGCCCGATGTGACGCACTTCTGACAAGTAAACTTGACATGATAAACCTGGCCTGATATATATCTTGATAAGCTGTTGTGACGGCTACTTGACATGACAGGAATGAATGACCTGGACGCCGTGGACGATTGTGCTTGTACAAATGAACCAGTCTTGTCTTGCATCATGTCTAGATCTGTGAGCCCTGAATACCACGGTCATGGGTACCCACTACAAATGGCTAAGGCTAATAACTAGAATAATTCAGTAGTCATGAGAGATTTCTCCAGTTACAGGGGATCCCCTTATCCCGGCCGCAATTGTTGGACTTGTAGCCTGCCGTCGAGTAGGACACATTTCCAGCCCACTATCATGTGGGGCACTTCATGAAACAATTTCTACGCACATTGTCATGTGTTGCACACCAAGGTACCTAATAATTATTGATAACTGCTTAATAAATCCAAGTCGCCTTGACAACCTGGATTAGCAGCAGGGCTTGTGGCTGGAGGAATATCTCATTGCATATTGTTAGTAACTAGGATTGTGATAACCCTAGTTAGTTAAAGTATCAAGCCGTACTTATTGCTTGGCCGTGAATGTTGGATGGAGTTCAATCAGTCTAATCTTATCTTGATCCTGTACAAGATTGTTACATGTCCTGATTTCTTATATTATCTTGCCGATAAATGGTGGAAGAAACCAAGTTCTGTTCAGACGAAGGGTTACAAGCCCGGTCCTTGTTTGGTTTACGGGATGTAACCTGGTTATCTGAATAGTCCTATGGTTGTCTCATCGTATATCACCTATCATGCTTTTCCTTAATTACTGTCTTTTATTATGTAATTATATTCTTGTGCTGATTTGCTGGTTTTAGTTCCTAAGTGAAGCCTCCTTTGTGGCACTTGCTCTTTCTGGGGTCTGACCCAGCTGGTTTTGTATGGCCAGATTTTGGAGCAGTTCTAGAGGATCTACCGACTTTCCAGCCAGATGGTGACCACTAGACGGAATCCTGGCAACGAGTGGATTTATTTTGGCTCTCCCACTCTATTATAAAATTATTCTTTTGAAGCATTTAGCCGCCGAGCAAGTGTTAGCTCGTGTACATTTTTACTTACTGTCTGCCTACGGGCTGTAACATGATTGACAGATCCTAGTGTTGATCATGTATGACTAAACTCTTGCTAGTCCTCACATTTTGTAACGACTAGCTTCATGATCAGCTGAATATGTAATATTTGGGATGCCTTACTATTGTATATTTGGTGATCTTACATCTTGTAACATTTTCTTACTTGCTTGTGATTGAGACACTAGGCTTGTTCATGAGCATAAGAGACTGATGGATTGTAGTTAAACCCTCATATATCTAGACAACCGTGACCGTATGGTGGAGTAGATTCTATTTTATTATACGTAGCTGGCTATGTCTGCCCCCGCTCTCCAGTATTCTGGTTCTGGGGCGTGACAACTGTTCATCTTCTCCAACTAGCGTGAAAACGCTTGGTTGAACCCATGAATTTAAAAGTTCATAACTTTCTCAAAATAATTTAAAATCTAACTTTTCAAAGGTCAAAATTGGGTAGAACGAAATTTCCTACAACATAGGATAATTATTTTTCGAAAATATCAAGGCTTAATATATCAAAACCAAGAAAAACAAAAAATGTTACAAACTTAGATCTACAAGAATCTACCCATAAAAATCAAAAACTCCAAGTTCTAAAAAGGCTTATAATCATGTAAAGAAGAGTTTAGAACAAATAAAAAAACATTTATCCAACATTTGGCAAGATGTACTTATCTTAGGTTGGAGGAGAAAATGAAAAGGAAGAAGTTGAAGAGAAATAAAATAATGGAGGAGAGAGAGAGAGAGAGAGAAGTTTGGGTTTTATACAAAAGCATCTCATCTCAAACCAACTAAACCAAACCAAGCCAAACCAAGTTGAACCAAACCAAATTAAACCAAGTCAAAATTAAACCAAAGCAAGGCTAAGAAAGACAAAGTCAAAATACGGGTCTCCTGACAAAGGCCAGAATTTCATATACATATACTGAAAATATGTATAACAGAAAACGAGAGTGACAGGCATGCCGTCGGCATACAATGGTATACTGGCGATATGCCGGTCAAGGAGAAAATCTATAAGTTGGAATTTTTTTAAAATGTTCCGAAAACCAATAAAATACGAAATACAGTACAAAAGTACGTATCAGTATATAAATACCGATACTGTGAGACGAGTCTCACACATACATGTGTCTCACAACCCGTGATGATCATGTGTCAAAGCCGTAGGAGGTATACCAATACCTCATCATAACTGGGTTGTCACTAGGCTAAGTCAATGCAAGAGAATAAAACCAAAAGCAGTAAAACGACCGATGGAGTCGCTTGCACCCAAGTGTGACTTGGATGCACAGTGATATAATAATAACAATAGATAGATAATGCTTAATATAAATAACTAAAAATAAGAATAAGTAAATCACAGGTGGCAAGGTATCTTGCTTGGCGATACAGAAGTGGCAATCCAACAATCAAGTACGTCGGCAGTAAAATCTCAAAATCCACGAATGGCTCTAGATGCTGAAACAAACATCAAGAATATTCTCGGTGTAAAATATATATCTAGGAAATGTCTGTCCAAAAGTCCAACTCTGGAACAGGGAGAAATCATAATTTTGGGTCAAAATAATGTCCGCCGTTGAACCCGTTTTGTACCGAAATGCGTGCTAATATCCATGGTCTCTAAAGTCGTCAAATTATATGTCTATGAATTCGGTTTGATGATACGAACCCAACATATATCCAAAGTTGGATACCGACGGGCGGTGCACAAAATTATCCGTTGGATCGGGTCGCGGGCCCGCCAAAAAGGTGTTCTGGTCGACATTCTCAGATTCGGACCAAACTTAGCACACAGGACCAGAGAAACAATTTGGTCCTATTGGAAAAGTTTCGTCTCCATATGATGAATGTGCACAAAGTTATAGCCTAGTTTACAAAGGATCGGTAGGGGGTATCTTGACGGATACGTACTGATTTCGTCGCACACGCATAACAAAATCGAGTTCCGTCAGTTCCCACACGTGGACAACATCCATACGTGCCTTTCGATGCTTATGGGTTGCAACCACGTCGTCCGGTTTGTCGGGGCGCATGCCGTACCGACAAAATTTTCCTTAACTTTTATATTTTCGAGAACTATGTTTTATTATTTTCAAATTATATTTTCGTGGTATACAGTAGATGAAAATAGGAATTACAAAATGGGTTTTATTGTCGTATATGTTGTCTTGAACCCTGTTCAATTAGAATCTTAAATTGGTCAATAGATTGGCAATGTTTTGCCTTCTAAGTTGGATGTTAGGACTGTTTTATCCTCTGTTTGTGATCATTTTTTTTCATCAATTTCGAATAAATTTTTTGGTCAATCAAAGGCCGTATACTTATATCTATCTGAAGGGTTGTGCAGAGGGTTAGGTGGTCTACGCGTAGCACTTTACGGCTCGAAAAATCGCCAAGCGGTGAGGAAGAAAACTGACGGAAAAGAGGGATACCTGGACTGAAGATGTTGTTCCTCCTCGGTTTGATGCTGTGTGCCGTTGCTGTTGCAGCGCTACTGCACGCGGTGGGGGCGACGGCCTGGGTCGTCGGGGCGGCACAGAGGAAGCTGGTGGCTGGGGTTAATGGTTAGGGCTTTTTTTTAGGGATTCGTTCGCACCTCCTCTCGATCAAACTTATATGGGGGTTTTTACTTTTGCGGGTTCGTTTGGGGACTCGGGTGAACAATGTCCCCACACGGGTACTGTTCACCTGGGCTTTTCTTTTTCTTTTTCTTTTTCTTTTTTTTTCTTTTATTATTATTTATTATTTTTTGCTATATCTAGTTATATTCATATATATTTCTATATAAATACAAATGCACCCAATATCTTTATATAATAACCTTAAAAATCTAATTAGGACTCCATGTTATCCTTATCTAGTCTAGAATCCATTTATAGTCATATGTTAATATATATATATATATATATATATATATATATATATATATATATATATATATATATATATATATATATGTTGGCCCATTGGTCATATGGTCAACCTGATTTTAATAATTGATCAAAACTCTGTCTGGATATACGAAGCTTGTTGGGACATCTCAGCTTCTTGGACATAAGCAAGATTGGATATTCACTCCGTTCAAGACTGAAGATCTGTTTGCCTACTTGAGTCTGTACTTCCTATGCAATGTAATTTTTCACTTTATTTGAGTCTAGGAATACGTTGTATACCGAGTCATACTGGCAAATAGGCTATCCCCAAAATAGTTCAAAATGTTTTTAAAATGACCTATCAAAATGTTTACAAAAAGGTTTTCAAAAAGGTTTTCAAAAATCACCAAAAATCTATTTTAAAACCCTAACCTAACCCTGACAGAACTCGGCCAGAGTTCGGCCAGAGTTCGGTTGGTGGCCGTTTGATTTTTGAATTCTCTGGAACTTGGTCCTCCTGCAGTTGCGGATTTGACCGAGATTTGCTCATCGAGTTCTGCCCGAATTCTGCCCGAATTTTGACAGAGTTCTCCCTTTGGAATTCCTATAAATAGAGATGGATTTCGATCATTTCAATTTACTCATTCACTTTCAATCTTCTCTCTATCTAAAAAGCTTTCTGCCTTCCAAAGAGTTTTCTAGAGCTTTCATTTTCAGATCCCAAGCCAGTTACAATCCTCTAGTCGATTTGCCAGTGCGGTACGGTATAGAAGTTTCTGAGAGATTGTAATCAGAAGGCTTGATTGAAGAATACCTCTTCACATTTGAAGTTGGACGAGTTCTTCGTATCAAAGCTCGCGTTGTAGAAGTTGCAAGGACTTCGTAAGAAAACTTACGGTTTTTCCTATAGTGGATTCAACTGGTAGCAAGAGTTCTACCGACTGGATTAGTCCTCAACAGAGGGATACCAGTATACATCGCTGTCTTTGCGTTTGCTTTCTGAACTCTGCCTTTACATTATTTCAACTGTGATTATATACTGTGATTGTGTTGCTAACATTTTTTAATTAGCATTATTCCGCTGCCAACTCTTTTCACCTTCCCTCTAGAGTATTACGCTTTACTATATCGTTCCTACAATTGGTATCAGAGCGGGTGTTACAGGTAAAGCGAGGTAACAGTGCTATTATTTATTCATTATTTATTAGATCACAGCACATCATATGGCTACTATGAAATTCACAAGTGAAGGTCAGGCCACAAACAGACCCCTACTGTTTGATGGTACTAACTATACTTATTGGAAAACACGGATGAGTTTCTTCTTGAAATCTCTTGATTTTGACTTATGGGCTATTGTTCTTGATGGCTATCAGAAGCCACCTCGTATAAATGTCGAGAGAGTTTTGGTTGAAAAATCCCAAAGCAGTTATACAGAGGAAGAAAAGAAAAAGGCCAGTCTTGACGCACGTGCCATTAATGCTCTTTTTTGTGCCTTAGACAGAACATAATTTAACAGGGTATCTACATGCACAACGGCAAATGGTGTGTGGAAGCTTCTCGAAGTTACACATGAAGGTACGACTCAAGTCAAGGAGTCAAAAGTCAGCAGACTTACTCAAGAGTATGAGGCGTTCAAAATGAAGCCAAATAAAACAGTCACACAAATGTTCGAGAGGTTCTTGGATATTGTAAACCCTTTGTCCTCCTTAGGCAAAGATTACAGTAACCACGAAAAGATTTGCAAACTCCTGCGAGCTCTCACAAAGAACTGGATTCCAAAGGCTACAGCTATCATTGAAGGAAACGACCTTACCACAATGTCACTTGAAGTACTCATGGGTAAACTACTCACTCATGAACTGGAGCTACAAGATTTTGAAGAGCCTGCTCCAAAGGAGAAGACTATCGCCCTCAAGGCTCAGCACAGAAAAGCTGCTGAAGATGACTCAGACAGCAGTGGATCTGATGCTGAAGATCAAGCTCTCTTAGCAAGGAAGTTCAAAAGATTCATGAGACATGAGAAGAGAGTCAAAGAGAACAACAGCAACAACTGGTATCAAGAAAATGCTGTCTGCTATGGCTGTAAGAAGAAGGGACATATGAAGAAGGACTGTCCCATCAACTCATCATCGAGCAAGAAGAACAACAGGTATGAAAAAGGCAACCTGAAAAGATCAACGTCTCGGAAATATGCCAACACCAGCATATGGCATGAGAGTGAAGCTAGCGACTCAGAAGATGAACATTCAGAGGACGCTGCAAACATCTGCTTCATGGCAATCGATCAGGTACCTACTGAACCTGTAGAAACATATGATGACTTCACCTTTGAGCAATTAGGAGATGCCTTCAGTGACCTGATGCTTGACTACAGGAAACTGTGTAGTAAATATCAGACCGCTAAGAAGGTACTCAAAGAGTACAAAGGAAAAATAGGAAGACTTACCGACCTACTAGCTGAGGTTAGAGCTAATGTTAGTGAGTCTGGTGAGATTTCCTCTATAAAGCTCTTATTACACGAGACTAAACAGTCATCCGAAGAGAAAGACAAGATTATAGACCAATTGAGAGAAGATCTTTCTAGAGAAAAGAAAAGTCTTCAATCTGCACAAATCAGAATGGAATCACTCACTTCTGATTATACTAAGTTATATGACACTTCCAAAATGTTGGAAATTAGGTTAGGAAAACAGCCTGAGCCTGCTGCTTCCTATCCTAACACGTGTCACTTACCGAGAATTCGGAACATTCCCAAGCCAAACATTGTCAGACCAAACCATATAAAACCTTTACCCCAAAAGGTTAAGCCCAAACATGATCATAGGTATGCATTCTTCTATACTAGAAAACCCAAACCTACCAACCATGCACACCACTCAGCTTTCAACACTCGACATGCACAATGTTATTATTGTGGCCTCATTGGTCATATATCATCTGCATGTAGAATGAGAAAGCTTGTAGATTTAAATATTTATGCTTGGATACCTAAAGCTAACAATTCAGGACCCTACAAGAAATGGGTACCAAAGGTTTCATCTGCAAACTGTTTTGTAGGTGGAACACCCTTCACATGCTAGAAGCAAATGGATCCTCGACAGCGGTTGCTCACGGCATATGACCGGTGACGCTACCCTATTTGCAACACTGTCGAATAAAAAGACGGAAGGTTATGCTTTCTTCGGTAATAATTTGAAAGGGTATATTATTGGTATCGGTGATGTTGGTAAGTCTCCCTATCCCATGATTAAAGATGTCTGTCTGGTTACCGAGTTGAAACATAATCTGCTCAGCATAAGTCATCTAGCTGATCATGGTTATGGTATCAACTTTGGCAAAGACAAATGTACTATAGTTGATAGCTCAACTGGTAGTACTATCTTTGAAGGAATCAGGGAAGACAATATATATGTTTTCTATCTGCTGGAAGAAGCTAACATTTCAGGTAGATGCTTAATGGCCAAAAGTGGTGAGAGTCATCTCTGGCACATGAGACTCGGTCATGCAAACATGGATACAATTTCAAGATTATCCACAAAGAAGTTAGTACGCGGTTTACCAGACATAACATTCAAGAAGGATTCGGTATGCAGCCAATGTGAAAAGAACAAGGCTACCAGATCCACATTCAAGTCTGTAAATGCAGTATGTACTACTAGACCTCTACAATTGCTACACATGGATTTATTCGGTCCTAGCAGAGTTGCTAGCCTCGGAGGTAAATTATATGCATTTGTAATTGTAGATAATTTCTCTAGATACACGTGGGTATATTTCTTGACACGCAAAAATGACACATTATCAGAATTTGTCGCCTTTTGCAAGAAAGTACAGAATGAAAAAGGTTACATGATCACTCGCATTAGAAGCGATCATGGTGGCGAATTCGAGAATGCTAATTTTGAGCAATTTTGTGACACACACGGTTTTATTCATGAGTTCTCCTGCCCTAGAACTCCACAACAAAATGGAGTTGTGGAACGTAAGAACAGAACTCTAACCGTAATGGCCAGAGTGATGTTAAATCAATTTAGCCTACCCAAATACTTCTGGGCTGAAGCTGTCAATACAGCTTGATTTGTGCTCAATAGAGTTCTAATTCGACCCAAATCGAAGAAGACTCCATTTGAGTTATGGTTTAATAGAATTCCTTCAGTTTCATACTTTAAGATTTTTGGCTGTAAGTGCTTTATTCTTAATACTAAAGACAACTTGGGAAAGTTTGACGAAAAGGCCGATGAAGGTATATTTCTAGGTTATGCGGCCAAGAGCAAAGGGTACAGAGTCTTCAACAAACGTACCATGATCATCGAAGAATCAATCAACGTCACTTTTGATGAAATAAACTAAATGACTCATGATGATAGTGATGAAGATCTGCCTACATCAAGTTCAACATCAGCTGAACCTGAACCAAGCTCTGCACTAGCTGAACCCCCTAGAGGAGATCCAGGAACCAGCTACCTACAGAGTCTACCAAAGAGGTTAAAATTCACAGCTGATCATCCACAAGATTTGGTAATTGGTGACATTACCAAAGGAGTAAGTACTCGATCATCCAGTAGAGATATTGTTTCTAGTGTTGCATTTATTTCACAGCTAGAACCTAAATCTATTGATGAAGCATGTAGTGATAGTTTCTAGATAGATGCCATGCAAGAGGAATTGAACCAATTCGAACGAAATCAAGTTTGGGAACTTGTTCCCGAGCCTATTGATCATCCGGTCATTGGCACCCGTTGGGTATTCCGAAACAAACTAAATGAGGATGGTTTAGTAACTCGTAACAAGGCTCGACTCGTAGCTCAAGGATACAATCAAGAAGAGGGTATCGACTACGATGAGACTTATGCCCCAGTTGCGAGATTAGAATCTATTCGAATGTTATGTGCATTTGCATGTTTTTATGATTTCAAACTTTTTCAAATGGATGTAAAAAGTGCTTTTCTAAATGGCTTTATAAAAGAAGAAGTTTTTGTAGCACAACCTCCGGGTTTCACAGATTTCAAAAATCCTGACCATGTTTTCAAGTTGAAGAAAGCCTTATATGGTTTGAAACAAGCCCCTCGTGCTTGGTATGACCGTCTAAGCTCTTTTCTACTTGACAACGGTTTTTCAAAAGGAAAGGTTGACACTATACTATTTATTAAATCTTTTAATGGCAAGCTGCTTTTAATTCAAATCTATGTTGATGATATCATATTTGGATCCACTGATGAATCTCTTTGTCAAGAATTTTCTAAGTGTATGCAGAATGAGTTTGAGATGAGCATGGTGGGAGAGATGAAGTTCTTTCTCGGATTGCAAATCAAATAAACCGACAATGGGACGTTCATTAATCAAGCCAAGTACACAAAAGATTTGCTAAAGAAGTTCGATCTGGACAATATCAAACCTGCTGGCACTCCGATGGCAACTTCAACAAAGCTTGATTCTGACGAACAAGGCAAGCCAGTCGACACACGTAAGTATCGAGGTATGATTGGTAGTTTACTTTACTTAACTGCTAGTCGTCCTGATATAATGTTTAGTGTTTGCCTGTGTGCACGTTTTCAAGCTAACCCAAAGGAATCACATCTGACCGCAGTTAAGCGTATCTTCCGATACCTTAAGGGCACTTCTTCTGTCGGCTTGTGGTATCCCAAAACTAAATCCTTTGACCTTATTGGTTATTCGGATGCAGATTTTGCTGGATGCAAGGTTGATAAAAAAAGTACTAGCGGTACATGTCATTTCTTAGGCAAGGCTCTAGTCTCTTGGTTTAGTAAAAAGCAAAATTCTGTAGCCTTATCAACAACAGAGGCTGAGTATATCGCCGCAGGACGTTGTTGCGCTCAGATTTTGTGGATAAAACAAACCCTAGAAGACTTTGATTTATTTTTCACACATATTCCCATTTTCTTTGATAACACGAGCACCATTAATTTGACTAAGAATCCTGTATGTCATTCTCGTACTAAACATATCGAGATTAGACATCATTTTCTTATAGATCATCATCAAAATGGAGATATAAACCTTGTGTACATAGATACTGAAAATCAATTAGCTGACATCTTCACTAAACCTCTAGCGAAAGATCGTTTCAATTATTTACGTCGAGAATTAGGAATTTTGGACGTCAATAATATTAATTGATTTTATTTTATGATTATATATCATTATGCAAAAACTGTGTTAGAGACAAGCTAATAAAGAGTCTGTCTGTCACCACAACTACGGTTGAAGCGAAACGGTACTTAAGAGTTTCTCGGTGAACCTCCGCCAGCTGGGACAGTACTCCTACAGCTAATCTGAGACAGTCACTGTATAATAACATTTAATTCATAAAATATTATTAATTATGTTATTTGAAGCAATACATGCCTGTGATGATAATTTGTAGAAACATTACATGCATGTGATGCTATATCTCTAATTCTTATACTATATTTCTTTTATTTGTTTTTTCGCTATTTGTTACTTATACATTGATTGCGGGGGAGCCTTCTGCATTTAATGCGGGGGAGCCTTCTCTTGTGCAATTATTTTGCTAAGTGACAAAGGGGGAGAAAATTAAAGATCTAACATTTTTTTTGAGTTAAATACAGGACATGAACAATTTCACGTTTTGATTCTTTTTGAACAAGCTTAATGTTATATCATTCATAGTTTGTCAATTATCAAAATGGGGGAGATTGTTGGCCCATTGGTCATATGGTCAACCTGATTTTAATAATTGATCAAAACTCTGTCTGGATATACGAAGCTTGTTGGGACATCTCAGCTTCTTGGACATAAGCAAGATTGGATATTCACTCCGTTCAAGACTGAAGATCTGTTTGCCTACTTGAGTCTGTACTTCCTATGCAATGTAATTTTTCACTTTATTTGAGTCTAGGAATACGTTGTACACCGAGTCGTACTAGCAAATAGGCTATCCCCAAAATAGTTCAAAATGTTTTTAAAATGACCTATCAAAATGTTTACAAAAAGGTTTTCAAAAAGGTTTTCAAAAATCACCAAAAATCTATTTTAAAACCCTAACCTAACCCTGACAGAACTCGGCCAGAGTTCGGCCAGAGTTCGGTTGGTGGCCGTTTGATTTTTGAATTCTCTGGAACTTGGTCCTCCTGCAGTTGCGGATTTGACCGAGATTTGCTCATCGAGTTCTGCCCGAATTCTGCCCGAATTCTGACAGAGTTCTCCCTTTGGAATTCCTATAAATAGAGATGGATTTCGATCATTTCAATTCACTCATTCACTTTCAATCTTCTCTCTATCTAAAAAGCTTTCTGCCTTCCAAAGAGTTTTCTAGAGCTTTCATTTTCAGATCCCAAGCCAGTTACAATCCTCTAGTCGATTTGCCAGTGCGGTACGGTATAGAAGTTTCTAAGAGATTGTAATCAGAAGGCTTGATTGAAGAATACCTCTTCACATTTGAAGTTGGACGAGTTCTTCGTATCAAAGCTCGCGTTGTAGAAGTTGCAAGGACTTCGTAAGAAAACTTGCGGTTTTTCCTATAGTGGATTCAACTGGTAGCAAGAGTTCTACCGACTGGATTAGTCCTCAACAGAGGGATACCAGTATACATCGCTGTCTTTGCGTTTGCTTTCTGAACTCTGCCTTTACATTATTTCAACTGTGATTATATACTGTGATTGTGTTGCTAACATTTTTTAATTAGCATTATTCCGCTGCCAACTCTATTCACCCCCCTTAGAGTATTACGCTTTACTATATCGTTCCTACAATATATATATATATAGAGAGAGAGAGAATAAGGGAGGTAGGGTGCCACCTCACGGGAGGGTGTCTACTTGTTACCCCCCCCATGCTATCATCATGCACATGGGTGCATGATGATAACATGTGGGGGGGTGACAAGTAGACACCCTCCTCTATATATATATATATATATATATATATATATATATATATATATATATATATATATTATATATATATATATATATATATATATAATAAAATAAAAATATCTAATAAAAATAAATGATCTTATTTAATAACCACAACAATGACATTAATAATAATAACCTAATAACAACCAAAATAAAAACCAAAATAACAACCAAAATAACCCAATAATAGTTTTGGTGAACAAATCCTACTCACTCTTTATATGGCTCTAGAAAATCGTACCAATATTGTAATCCGGTATTTAACACTAATGATACCTATAATGTACATACAGTAAATATTTATAAAGTACTTGCAGATTCCTAAAAATAGATATAAAATATTTGTAACTACCAAAATATGCCTACTTGGCCGTAATTGGTCTCACTACATGCCTACATGAGCTGGGCTTTGGTTTGGGTCCAGTTCAGATTAATTTGGTTCAGCCGGGTCTCCTAAAAGTCAATAAACTTAGTAATAAATACTCAAATTACTTATAGGATTTAAGTCGCAACTTGGCCTGATTTTTCTCGTTAGAACACGCCTATGACTCGACCTTCCCTACCATGTCCAAAATACTATTCAAGACACACCACTATACTATCCGTGCCAAAATTTCTAGTCGGCTTGTACTCCGAAAGTTAACCATGGCTAAGGTCATCCATAACAATAATTATTTAATTAAAAATAGTTATAAAATCCCAAAAATTCCTACTTAATTCAAATAAAAAATATTTTAAAATTTTAGGGGTTTTACACCGGCCCTGCATGGTTCCTATATATACATGTCTCTTTTGTGTTTTTGCAAATGAAAAAAGTTTCAATTCTAAAAATTCTATTTATTCCTCCTAAAAAATTTATTCTATTTCAATCATCCACTTTCATTCTAATTCTTTTTATCTTCTAGACAAAGCTAAGATCGGGTCATTCTTGCGGAGTTATGTGTAACGATGAAAAACCGGTAGAGCGAGAGCTTTACCATTAGGAGCATTGGAAAAAAGTTTGTACACATACGTGGATCAACTCTTAGGATAGTACCTCATGCACGACTTCCCCGGATGCTGGTAACTTTAATTGGTTTATTTTGTATACATATTTTTAATAGAGAGAAATAATATTTCGAACAATCTAAGAGTTGATTTACATATTTTTGTTTAATTAATTTTAAAATTAGCATTTGGCTAGGGATTATGTAAGTTGCTCAATTGATCTTCATAACTGGCATGATTAAACTCACTACTAAAATATGCTCTATTAGCGACGTTGTTTAGCGACGGAATAAAATTTCGTTGCTAAATATATAATATAGCGACTCTCTTCTATTGACATCGCAAAACGTCGATGAATAGCGACGTTCAGCGACACTAGATACATTACGTCACGGAATAGCAACATTCCGTGACATATTATTAAAATATGTCGCCTATATTAAAATGGTTGCGATGGTTAGCGACGTCGACTGTTGACGTCGCTAATTTTTTTACTTAGGGCACAGTTCTGTTTCCTTTTTCCCCCTCACTCGAAAATTTTATATTTTTCATTTTCCCTCGAGCTGAGAGCGACTCCCTCCCCCCACGGCGACTCCCTCCTCCCCCGGCGACCCCAACCCCCCCGTCGAGCTCCTCCTCCTCGAGCTCCTTCTCCTCGAGCTCCTCGTCCCCCAATCCGAGCTGCTCCTCCTTCTCTCTGGTAAACCCTAACACTCCTCCTCCTCCTCCTTCTCTCCCCCCTCCACACACACAGAGAGAGAGATAGAGACACACACATACACGGACACACGGACACACACACACACACGGACACACACACACACACAAACACACACAGACACACACACACACAGCTATTGTGTGTGTTTTGAATCCATAGGTTCAATTTTGAGGCTATTTTGAGTCCTCATAAGGAAGTTAGGATGGGTTTGATATCACCCATGGAGAAATTCCGAGAGTAGCTAGGATGGGTTTATGCCCAATAGGCTCTTTTGAGTCCTCATTAGGAAGTTATGATGGGAGACTGTTATTCATCTATTAGTTGCAGACTGTTATGATGGAAGACTGTTAATTATGATGATATCTGTGACGGGGATGACAAATCTACCTACACTGGGTTATAAGCGATGATCTGATATACAAAGGAGGTGCTGCCCAAATTTTTAAAAAATATAATATATATTTTTGTGATGATGTGTGTCTGTATTTACAGTGTATGTGAAATGTAGTATTCGAAACCATCGATAGTTTCGATTACTGTTATATGTTTTATCTTGGACAGAAAGAGCAACTGTTCAGGGTGTACTTCTGAGAGCTTCATTATCACATCCTTCACTCTCTCGGGACGTCGTACAGGATCCCGAGAAGGTGAAGGACGTGAAGAGGAAGCTCTGAGAAGTGCATCCTGAACTGTTGCTCTTTATATCCAA
The DNA here is from genome assembly GCA_029216955.1 of Iris pallida. Classification (NCBI taxonomy): domain Eukaryota; kingdom Viridiplantae; phylum Streptophyta; class Magnoliopsida; order Asparagales; family Iridaceae; genus Iris; species Iris pallida. The sequence goes on along the minus strand of JANAVB010016197.1, from coordinate 10,638,135 downwards.
GATAAAATATAGAACAGTAAGCAAAACTGTCGATGGTTCGAATACTGTACTTCACACACACTTAAACACAGACACACAGCATAACAAAAATACACATTATATTTTTTTAATTTTTTCAGTATTTTGTGACTGATAGCGACGGATAGCGACGGATAGCGACGTCTAGTGACGGATACGGAACGTCGCTAATTAGCGGCGTTACGTCGCTGTATGTCGCCACCTTACTGACGTGGCATGCATGCCACGTCATCACGTAAATAGAACTAAACATCGCTAAGTAGTCGCACTACGTTGCTAATTTTGCGATGTAATGTTTTCGTCGCTCGCCGTCGCTAAATTTACGACGACCAGCGACACGGCGGTCACGTCGCAAACGGTGACGTAGGGCGAAGAATGTGCCATCTGCGACTAGCTTAAAAGCGACCTTTATTTTCCGTCGCTAAAGTCGTCGCAAATTACGATTACTAACATATTTTCCATTATTAGCGACGTATAATGACGTCGCTAATTTGCCTTATTTTAGTAGTGACTTGTGTATCCAAGAATTTAGAATATATAATTATTCTGGCATGTTACTAAGAAAGCTATAGCATATTTGTGTTAGTATGTATTCTTCTTGTCAAAGTTATGATTTTCAGTTCATTGGAATTATCGAACATTTCTCATATGTTATATGTCTCGCAGTCCATATGAATGGTTATTTATCTTTAAATCGAACGTTGTTGCATTTTACTTGCCGGTCGTGAATCTACTCTAGCTAAGTATACTAAATTGTATGTGCTGATGACAAATACTCTATATCTCTCCACCTTGATCCTTAAATTTTACTTCCTTGATATGTGATGACTTGTAGAAAGAAATGCTTATAAACATGCATACTTTTGCATGTATGTATGGAATATGTTATGTTGATGCTGCAATATACGTTTGTGTTATAAATTATCTAATTGTATTTAGATGATATTTAATCTAGGATTGTTATTACTGACATGGTACTATAATATGTTCATAAAATTGTAGAGTCAGCATGTGATCTTGCTAGCCTTATTTTTTCGTGGTAATTGATCCTATACTTTTGCAAACTTCATCAATCCTATAAATTTTGCAAACTTGTTATGATGCATTGACTTTTTGAACTGGTGAATTTATTTTGAAAGCCTGATTTATGTTATATTATAATTGATCCTTCAAACTTTTGAAAGAGCAATTAATAATAAAGTTGTGAAATAGATGTTTGTAATATTGATGGCAATGCTATGGGAATTGTGGTCTTATAAGTTTATGCTTTAGCGTAATCTGCCATTGTTGGAGACATTATAACTCTATACATGCTGAAATTATTTGGCACAAGTTTTTGATTTGGTAATGTTCAAAAAGTTCTTTTAATGGATGTAAATATTTTCCTTTATTAGTCTGAGCTAATATATAACTCATGGTTTGAAGTATATACTACTTGCTTATTGTATACTAAATATTATAGAAATGTATCCTTTTGAATTAAAAATATATTGCCAATCATTGGTATTTATTAGTATAAACTTCTTAAAGGATATACATATTGCCAACTATCCATATATTCTTCTAATTATTATGCTATTCCTTATGACATTTGTGGTAATTTAATGTCATAATTAACTTGTGTCATATGCATAAAGGCTGATAATAAGAAGATAAATGTGGCAATTAAAGTGTGTGCATGGCTAGAGTTATATTTGGTTTTATTGTCTGGTATGGAATTAATTGGTATCTTATATTTATTTTTTATTTTTGTTTGACACTAACAATTAATAATGATCTAAATGATATAAATCAATATAGGGTTATATTATTTTCTACCACTTGTTTTCAGTAGATACTATTTTTGCATTCAGCGACCCATATAGAAACACAACATACATATACATGCTTCTATGAAATGTTGGGAGCTATCCTTCTTATGTTCTTCCGCTTTTGTGAATGGTTAAATAATCTTTCCTATATACTAACGATTTGTATGATACATTCTGCCACAAATATGTTGTCTACTATAGTTTACATGTTGTTTTAACATAATGTTTTATACGTTGTTCTGATGTAGAAAATAAATTAATATGTTCACAAACCATAGGCACATCATTAATGAATGAAATATCAGTTATTCTTGTGTCTTTCATCCTCTGTACTAATGGAGAACTTCTAAATGTCAGCATTCAGCTCTAAAGTTTGGTCAAAGAATGTTCTTCACTAAATGATTCTTGCAATTCTAATTATTGTGAAACATTGTCATCATTTCTTGACTTTGAAGACGTAATATGTCTAGACCAGTCCGAATGGCATGATAGTATCTATTCCATTTGTGGAGTAGTAGTTCAAATTTTATTTATATATCAATTAGTTTCATTTTTTGTCTAACAAGAAATATTCTATTTAAACTATTATCCTGACATTGCAATAGTTAATATTAGCGAAAATAAACATATTTTTCTTTTATGGTTATATCTATGTTTGCCATGAACAAAAAGTTATACAAACTTTTGTATTACAAATGAAGAGAAGTACAAAAGAGATCCTATACAACAAATCTAAGTACAATTGATGCTGGAAAAGTGTGATGATAGAGATCGAATACTGTAGTGGCTCCTTTATTCCGTTTTCGATCTGACGACGAGAAGAACTTGCTCTAACTCTCTGAATGCTTATGAGTTGGTGATCTGGATTTCCTAATTAAAAAGCAATAAAAGATCCTGAATGAAGGAAGACTTCTTTTATTTATAGGCGGGTATATTTGCGCTGTGTGCAACAGATTTTGGCACGCAGGAGCGATGCGCATACGAGAATATCAGGGAATCTGTTATAACTGCACAGTTGGGGCTGTTGATGAGCTGACACGTGGAAGTTGTTAGAATTCTTTTGTTTCTAAGATCCTGGGTGGTTGGCACCCGTTCATAAACATGACTGAGTCAATAAGACGTGTCGTGTGCACACTGTTCAAGGATTTTATTTTGTTTGAACAAACTGGGTTTGATTGTATCTAAAGAGATACGGTTGCCTTACTCGCCACATGGCATCTTTCAAAAGTGCCATGCTGTGAGAGAGCTGCACGTTGTAAGGGCTATGCCCTTTAGATTTCATTGAGGCTGCACTTCTGGAACGTCTTTAAGACTCTATTTCATGGAGCATCGTAGAGATTGCGCTCTTTGGAGTTGCATTAGGAGCCATGCTTTTTGACTGATATCTGACAACTGCTACCTGTTATCTGACATTTGCTGCTTTGACAGCTAACAATTGATGGCTATCAACTAATAAATGTCTTCTGACACTTGTTTCAGCATTCCCTCAATGCTGAAGTGATGGCCAAAAATAAGTACTACATTCTAGGCGCTGCACTTTTAGAGGCTCTGGGCACTGCGCTTTTTGGGCGTTTGAGTCACTGTGCTTTTTGGGGGTGCTTGAGTCAATGCCTCCTTAATTGTTGCTGCTTTGTGGGGCTCAAGAAGAAATGAGTCAAAAAATCTCATAAATGAGATTCATTGTGATGAATGCGAGGTTCATCCAATTAACTCGGAGCCTTTGACTGGCTGCCACTTGGTGTGTGGGTTTGACCATACACAACCTATAAATTGGGGCATCTTTAGGGTAAAACTCTCACTTTCAGTCGTAGACCATGTTATATCCTGATGAGTCTTCTCCTTGGCGAGCTTGGCAAAACTTATGCCAGTCGGGGGCTAGGATTGTAGAACTCTTTGTTCACCGAAGTATCAAGTTTGATGAAGGATCTTTCGAGAAGCACCTTGCGGACAATGGAAGGAGATGTCCCTGTGTATGCAGCGTGCTAGCTGAGCTTTGGTTCGAAATAACACCGAGTACCAAGATGTTGAACCCTGGGTTTGGTTTGATTGCCAACCCACATTCTGCTCAATAACTGCTTCATTAGCCATGCGCCTGAGCTAAGACGAGAAAGTGATTCTCTCTGACGAGGATGTGATTCGTTCTGACGAGGAAGTGATTCCCTCTGCTATTTTTGTACCCTAAAATTTTGGCTGAGTAGACAACGCAGCGCTTTTGGTTGAGTAGACAATGCTGCACTTTTGTACACTGTGTAGATAGGTTTATATGTAATCCTGAACATGAAGATTCTGTAATAGACTCTTGTAATCATGACTATATTTAATAAATAATCTCTTTCATGAAATTTTGCCTTATGCTTTTCTTGATATTGTTTTTCTGAGGTGCACAACAATTCTGTAACTTTTGACTGTGCTTGTAAAGACTGCGCTTTCATGCTTGTAAAAGATCCCTTTCAAAGTTTTAAAATTTGGATAAGTTTGAAATACTTTGAAAACAAGCATGAAAAAATGTCACGTGGCATAGAAAGTGCGCAACACGTTACTGACAGGCTGTCATCATTAAGATAGCTTTAGTAACCGTCAACAATTAATGTTTCGCCGTCATTCATTAAATGATAACGACTCCTCGTTTTTCGGAAGAGATCAGAAATGATTTCATTCCACTTTTGCACGCGTTTCGAAATATTCTTTCAAATTCTAAGTACCTCCTGGCCTCATCTACTTTGACACGTGCCATCCTTCTATAAATAGGTGTATTCAGCGAGAGAAGAAACTTTCCTTTGTCATTTCTTCCAAACTTTTTCTAAGAGGATTATTCTTCTTCCCCAAGCAGAAATCCTAATTTATTTCAATGGCCCCCAAGACTCCAAGATGTAGGACCGTTGAGCACCTCTAGAGGGGGGGGATGAATAGAGTGTGTGCACGTGAAGCGGAAATAATTACCAGTTAAAAATTAATAAAGCAGTTATATATTATGGCAGATAAAAGAGGTAAATAAAATGCGGTAAATTAAGAGTCAAGAATTTAAACTCAGTGAACACCACGATGTATACTGGTTTCCCTCTGAGAGGACTAGTCCATTCGCGAGTACTCTTGCTCGCTGTTAATCCACTATGGCACAAGCTTTAACTGTGCGCTTGCAACTCTTACAACACCGTGCTTAGTGACAAGTGCACGACCGACTTCACAACCCCGTGCTTGGTGACGAGCGCACGACCGACTCCAGAAGGCAATTGGAAAACTAGAACGTTTTCTGAATACAACCTCTGATACAACTCTTCAATACCAAACTGTAGATTAAACAGAAACTGTACTGGCTTGTCTAAGAGTCGTAAAGGCTTAGATATGAAAGTAAAAAAGCTTAGAACAGTTTAGATAGAGAAGAGAAGAGATAAAATTGGATGATTGAAATGAATGATAATCTCAACTCTATTTATAGTATTTTTGGGGGACCGAACTCGGGCAGAGTTCGAATGCTAGTATTTCGCATACGAACGTTGGATGCAGATTTGGTGGGAACTAAAATTCAAATAACCCAGACCGAACTCGGGCCGAACAAAACAATATGATGAAGTATGATACAAGCATAGCAATATGATATAGAACATTTAGGACAATGCTAAGTTTAAGTAGCAACATGATAGTGATTACATGAATATTAGTGACGTCACTAGTTAAACTTAATTGATTAGCCATATTCAAAAACATGATATAATCATTGGGCTAACAATCTCCCCCTATAATTATTGGGCTAACACAAGAGCTCCTAAAGTTCCCACGGCTCCCAAGGCAAGTGTCGCGAGTACTAGCAAGGCCAAAGGGAAGAAGCCGACGACCGCAGTTGATGCCACTGAAGAGGCTCCGGTCATCAATATTGGCGCGCACGAAGACGTACGAAAAGCTGTTGCGAGTAGGTCTTCATGATAGAGATTGTCAAAAGTGGACGTTGATGTATAAGTGTATGCTTTCTGAGCGACACTTTGAAATGTGCATCGATGCCCTATTTGCTGAAGCACATGGGCGTTACTTTTTGAAGCACCTGGAAGAAGCGCTGATGCTTCCTTTGCTGATGCGCATGGGCGCTACGTTTTGAAGTAGCGTCTAGAAGATGCATTGATGCTTTCTTCGTTGATGCGCATGTACGCTACTTTTCGAAGTAGCGTCTGGAAGATTCGGTGACGCTTTAGTTAATATGCAAGGTCACTAAATAGTGCCTGCACTGATGCTTGCTTACTGATGTACAGGGTTACTAAAGTAGTGCCTGCACGAAAGTTAGCTTTCGCTAATGCGCAAGGCCACTAATCAGTGCCCGCGCTTTTGTTTTTTTGCCTTCCATTCCTTTTTATGAGGATAGTTTTTTGGCAGTCTTTCTAACTTTATTTTTTTATGTGCAGTTTATGTGGTCATCCGCATATTCGACGAGATCCTTTTCGACTCGTCGGTCTGTTTACTAGGTGTAAATTTCGACAAGGAGGTAGTTAACCCCTACCAAGGAGTTGATTGCGCGAGTTAAATCCCAACAACGATTAGCTATGATAAACCTCTAGCACTACGCCTATTTCTGACGTATGTTGGATCGAGACAAGTTGTCGATAGAAGGTGAAGCTAGGGACGAGATGTTGATGTCCTAATTCTTTTTTGGCATTAAGCTAGTTATGAAGGAGACAAGCCTCCTGAGGCTTAAGGCAAAATGGTACTTTGGTAACTACAACCTCAGCTTATATGTTCCACCGACCGAACGACACCTCCGACTTTTGATCTTCTTTTGCTTTGCTGAAAAATGTCGAATGGAATGGGACTTGACCCCTTCTCAGGAAGGATTGTCGACATGCAATTTTAAACCGGACTCTCGCTCTAGGAAGAGAGACTCTTTCACGTACATCTGTGACTGTCCATCATATACTTTATGGGTATGGTATCTCGGCCACCTGCTAGGTGACTTTACCCCGTCCACCCGTTTGGGGCTTCTCTCTTTGCCAACCGGCTTCTTTGGGCAGAAATCTCATATCCCAAAGGAGCTTTTCGGGTCGGAGGTTGGATCCATCATGACCCTAAGTAGCGTAACTTGAACTTATGGATATTGGACAAGTACGATAAAGAGCTGAGGGAGATTGGCTATACCGTGCCGTGAAGGCCACTGAGTACGGAATGGAGATCAACCAACATTTGTTTTTGGCACTGTTGGAATTATATAATCACCATACCGGGATATTTTACACCATGGGGGGAGAGCTAGGGCTGGCGCTTCATGAGATGCATGTGATCTCAAGACTTCCCTGGGACAAAGTGCCATATGAAGAGTATACTCCTTGTAACAAGGAGTTTATAGGGTTAGAGGATCAACAGCCCAAAATGATAGATGTTTATAAAGAGTTTCTTCGTCATCATCAGGTGTGCACGTATTATGATGCTCAGGAAACTCATCCTCATGTTTCTGCCTAGAGAGATTACGTCTTTACGAAACTTTCGACCGGACCGAGGCAGGTTCACTTTGCTACTCGTAGGGAGTACACTACCACCGAAGTTGAAAAATTGATGGCCTATGACGGGGGGTCAAGCCCTTCAGTAGAAGCTAAGACGAAACCACCTGTTATGCTTCATAATTACTTCTGTGCAAACCTAAATGCCATGACCCTGAAAGCAGTGTTGGCTGCTTTCTTGATGATACGGCTACGCATTGTCATGGTGCTCGATGGTTTGGGATCCGTGTGGCAAGTGAGCAGGAACCTCATCATGTCGGCCGTAAAGCTGGCATTTGGACATAAGATAGCCCTACTTCCTGCCATGGTCTACAATACTCTGCGAGGCTTGCGGGAACTTTCTAAGAGGATAATAGAGCAATGTGGGAAGGACAACAACTTTTCATGGGTCGAGCTTCCTTACTATTACTTAACGGCTTGGTTGGCATTGTACCACCCAGGCTTAGTGGACGCTGGTATGAAAGAAGGTCATGAGGACGAGGACGCCTCGATAAGCCACTATCGCCGAAGGATGTAGCATCATCACGGCGTCCCCATTTACAGATGGGCGCTGGAACAATTAAATAGCTATGACTTCTTTAGGATTTTGCCTCCCTACTCAGGTTTTCAGGCGGGAGAAGAACTGGTAGACAAGGGTATAGAGGGGAGCTGCTTAACGCATGGAGCTTTCCATTGGCTGCAATCTATTCGCCCATCATATTTGGTGTACAGAAACCAGAATTGGGTATTCCTAGAGCCTTATCTGCCGAGCCGATTCGCTCATCATTTTGGCTATAGCCAAATGATGATGGTCCGAGTCCCTGTATGAGCTATGAAGGGACTTTGCTGGATGGTACGCATGCATGGTATTACTACAATATCGGATGTATGGGGGTGAGCTTCACGATCTCCGTGATCTGTCCAGAAACCCATATTCTATACTCCGCTGTGAAGTTCTACTGCTCGACGAACAAATTTTCTTCGGGCTATAATCGGGTACAGAGTTTTATCGTTGGGATCAAGATGGAGGCTTCCCAGGCCGTCCTCAAGCGTTATCGAGATTCTGTGCCATCGGAAGGCAAGACATCGGATGGATCTAGTGCCTCCCGTGAGGAGAAGGAAGAAGAGGCGCCCGTAGTCCCGCATTTGAAGCACCGAGCCTCCGCGAAGGTGAGTTCTCCATCTGCCAAGAAATTCAAACGGATCGCCCATAAGAAAACCCTGTCTGAACAACAACCCTTGCCACCTACGAAGCGGAAGAAAACTCCCCCTACAAAGTCCTCTTCACAGGTATGTAGTATACGTTTTAAATTTGTCAAACTTCAAGGCTTCTGCTCATTGCTAATTTTGTTTGTGCAACTGGTGAAGAAGAAGTCGAAACGATCAAAGAAGGATATGATTGATTGTGAATTTGAGGTCCTCGGGAATCCCCCTGAGTCACCTTTTGCTAGGGTGACCCCTTGGGTAGCTATACGCCTAATGGTTAGGGTTGAGACCCTTGTGCCGTCCATAGGCCCTCCGTCCGTATAAGGGTTGAAGGAACTTCTTCAGCTGAGGGACTATCGTCGGTTGAGGCGCCCGCGACTACAGATGCTGAGAAGGCCACTCCTCTAGAAGAAGTTTCGTTGATCGATGCTGCAAAGGCTCACCAGCCAGAAGAGGTGCCTCTACTTACTCCAATTGCCTCTTCCGATTACGAGCATCGAGACTTCTGGAATTTGTTGGGGGAGTGTCAAAAGGAAACCCCTGTGGGGTGACGACAAATAAGTCTTTCGTGATACCAGGGGTCAATCCTGTGGTGGCCAAAGATGAGGCAAGAGGGTCCGTGCCTGAGACGTATAAAACAGCTGGGGACACAGAGAGTGCTGCCCTGGATACCTATACAAAACCTTCTACCCATAATGATGAAGCAGTCAAGGAGATTATTGGTGACTAGGCTGGTAAAGGGAATGAAGAGGCTGATTAAGCAGCCTAGGAAGCTGTCAGGGACCAAGCCCACGAACCAACCAAGGAGGCTATTGAGGAATCGGCCAAGGAGGCCGTTGAAGACCAGTTGACGAGTCGGCCAAAGGAGCGCTGATTGATCCGCTAGCCGCGAAGAAGGTGACTGTAGTAGTGTAGAACAACCTTTGCCGGTCAAAAAGACGGAGGAAGACCGTAGGATGGGGAAGTCTTCCACTTTGGGGGTCCCATCCTAGGATATGCCTCCTGGGGAACTACTCACGGTGCTACCTCGAAAATATTGGCTCTGGAACAAGATCACGTAGCATATGGGCCAGTGTGGCTACTCCGGTGACGGCCTCCGTTGTTAGGATGGTGAAAACTGCTTTCATCGCTGAGGCATCTTCCAGTTCCATGGTGGCTATGACTGCTCCTGCTTTCGCTCGTCCTCCACCAAGGCCATCCAGTGTGGCGCCTCCAATGACTCCAATAGCCGTGGTCGATAACGACTATTATGCCGGCTAATCGTCGGCACCACCTACAATACTTTGAGGTGAGTTGTGGATAATATCTTAAAGTATAGACGAACTATTATGCTGGCTCGGTCTTTGGTAATGGTCTAGTTGGTGGCACTATGAGATTATCTTGAGTATAAGACGAAAGCTGATGCCTTGGAAGCATCAATGGTGGAATTGGAGGCTAGTCTCCTAGAGTTCAAGGCCTCGAACGCGATCTCTCGCCCATGGTTGATGCGAAGCTGGAAAGGCTGACTACTGAACTCTCTTGATATGGATTGGAGGGAGATTATCTCGCAGGTAAAGTCACTGAGATCGAGGTGTAGGTTGAAGAGTTGGTTACGGCCAAGGAAGTCCAAGTCTGTTTGCAAGAAACCTTGGAGGAGCAGTGTGAAGACTTCCTTGAATATATCCAACTTTTGGAAGAAAAGCTGGTATTCACAGAGGGTGACCTAGAGAAGGCAACCATATGTCCTTTCTCCAGCGATCTGAGACCATGGCCAAAGATTTTGAGAATGTCGGCGCTCATCAGGCAAAGCTGGAGGATGCTTACCATAGCGTGTCTCAGTTTAAAAAAGAGACAACCGGGCGTCAAGAAGCAGAACATCGGGCAAAAGAATTTGTCGGTCCCAGGATTGCCTTCCTGAAGAATCGAATCGGTGACGTTTTGTATCGTCCATCTTAGAGAGTATCTTTGTTGTCTTCTCTTTTTGTTTCCCTCTTTGGAGAGGCCCCTTTTTTCCTTCTTATTTTGCTATATTTAGAACTTTTTCCTATGAAAGAAATAAAAGTCTTGATTTTGCTTTTTTATTTTCCATTTGTTATGAATTTTGCAGTAGCGAGAGTCCTATCAGAGGTATTTTTAACATAACATGACGGAGGTAACTCCGCTGAGGATATCTTTGTAGAAAATGTTTACCCAAAGGTAATATGGTCATGGTAAATATTGATTTGATAACAGGGTTGATTTTTCAGAGGTTGTACGAAGATGGAAAGACCAAACTCTGTAGGTACATTGTTTCACTTAACAAAATGCCCTTGAAAGGCTTTTGAAAGAAAACAAGAAAAAGTAAAAAAGTACAAATTAATTCTGGGAAGTATTGCTATGGAAGTCTGATCTGAGAATGACCACTTTGTTCCTTGGACCACACGATGATGATGAAGAAAAACTGCTGGAAGATGAACAGCTGGAAGAACTAAGTCACCAGAAAGGTATCGATACACTGGGCACTGATGGCAAGGTCGAATGCTTTCCTACTTTGCTTCACTTTGTTCTTGAAGAAAAGTTGAAGAGAAATGCTCAGGAAAATCACTTTGCTCTCAAAGTATCTGGGCTCTGATCTCTATGTGATCTCTTCTCTTTTCTGTTTAGAAATAAGTCTATTTATAGACTAGACCCTCTATGCATAAAAAGCAACATAATTGGATCTTTACGCAAGTAACTGCCACCCACGATTGAAAATTGACCTCTACGCATGATGACACGTGTCCTATGAAGAGTTGTAGTCTCTACGCATGGTGACACGTATCCCACAACTTCAATAATATGGGGAGAGCACGTACACACGTTCCTCGATAAGTGTGGCATAAAAGCCACGTATGCAGACCACGTTCTCACATAGCCAGAAAAAGTTGAGCGTAAAATAGCCCAAAATAAGCTTCCTTGTTAAAGCAGCTAAGAAATAGCCTTGAGCGTATAGCTAGCTCAAATAAACTTTACGCACACAAAAGTAGCTGAGATAGCCTTGAGCGTAAAAACTCAAATGACTTTCATGCGTGAAAGAAGCGATCTATTGAGCGTAAAGTAGCGCATCTGCACATTAAACGACAAGCGTTGGACTTTGTGCAAAAACCTTCTCAGCTTTTGTGTAATGTTCTGTCAGAAAATCATTCTGTCAGAACAGTATCACGTGCATTAAATGCAGTCTAGACAGCCTGTCGCTCTCGCAGGAGTTCGCGTAGAGTTAGACTCTGTTTGATCTTCGCGTAGAGCTTGAATCAAACTCAGTAGAGTCTCTAAATGGGCCTTACGTAGAGTCTGACTTTGCGTAAAGTTCTCAACTTCTTTGACTTGGTCTGTTTATTTTATGCTTCTACAAGACCCCCTTCAAAGTTTTCAAATTTTTCTAAGATTTGAAATACTTTGAACAGAAACGTAAAATTCGGGATATCCAACAGTCATCTGCGTAGAGTTCGGGATACCCAATAGTAATCTCAGAAGCGTAAAACGCGAGATACCAACAGTCATCTCAGAAGCGTAAAATTTAGGAATTTGAACCAATTTCAAAATTTTCTATAAATAGAGCTTCGCTGGCAGAGAGAGAACTTTATTCATCTCTCATAATCTCAATCTCCTTTTACTCTCGTCTTTAAAATCCCCAGTCTTCGAAATCCTAGCCTTAACTAATGGCACCAGAGAGCAAGACCAACGTCGGTGCTAAGGGCAAGAAGCCTGCTGTTGCTGCTTCGGCGATGACTGAATGTGTAGAGACCACCATTCCATCATCGGTGGTGACCCCGAGGCCTAATCCCACGGTGGCACCGGCCGATAGGTAAAATCCTATCTAGTTCGGCCGTGAGTTCGTCGGAGAAGAAGAAGAGCCGAACCCTAAATTTATGCCCATGTTTATACGTGTCAGCGTAGAATAAAAACCACCAAATATGCCCACGTCTATACGTGTCAGCGTAAAACAAAAATAACAGAATACGCCCACGTCAATAAGTGTCAGCATAAAAATAGAAATAACAGAATACGCCCACGTCTATACGTGTCAGCGTAAAAATAGAAACAACAAAATACGCCTACGTCTATACGTGCCAGCGTAAAATATTTAAGCATTAAATACGCACACGTCTATATGTGCCAGCGTAAAGTTTAAAATATGCAAGTCATCCACGTTCATACGTGTCTGCGTAAAGCAAGTCGAAAGACTATGTTTTTTATGCATACAACTTTTACTATTTTTGAACAGAGAAAAGTACACGTAAAATTTTTAGTCATGCACTGCATTAACTTAGAATATTTCTATTATTTGAAAAATATTCAAAAATCCTTTACACTCAAATCTTCACTTGCGTAAAAAAATACTTGCGTAAAGATGAACCAATTAGGATATTTTCTCAATCTTTGAAAAAAATTCAAAATCTTTACGCACAAACATTTTCTTGCATAGAACTTCTTGCGTAGAGATGTGTAGAGATCAATTCTGAATTTTACTAACTTGATTTTTTTTTTTTGATCTTCTTTTTGCAGTGGACTAACAGATTCATCCTCTCTCTGAGTCTTTGGTTCCCCAACTAGTATCTTGGGTTCCAACTATTTGGAGAATCTGTCTCATGTTGAGTTCCCACAAAGTGACAAACAATACCCTGAAGAGAGACAACAACAGATAGCTGCTCAGGGAGACAAGATGCTACTGATTTTGATAAACGGAGAACTGCTGACCTCGCTGGATAGCCAAAAAAATTTTAAGCCTGCTTTCATGTTTGGAGACGCCATTGACTTCAAATCTCAGACAAATCCCAAGAATGAGTCTTGGGTATTTAGATTTGGGGAAAGAGTGATGTACCTCCCGTCAATGTCAAGGGATTATCCCATGTCACTACCAAAATACATGGATTTACCGACGGCCTTATCCGTCGGTAATCCGTCGCCAAAAATAAATACCGACGGATTACCGACGGATATTTTGGTAAAACAGCCGTCGGGAATAACCTCGTCGCTAAAACATATCCGTCGCTACTCCGTCGCTCAGCGACGACTTAGCGACGGAATCCCGTCGGCGCATCTAAATATATATAGCGACGAATTACCGACTAGCTTTCGTCAAAACATGTATCAGGATATAGGATTAGCGACGGAAAACTCCGTCGCTAACCAGTCGCCAATCCGTCGCTAATGCTAAAATTTATAGACATCAAACAGCATCAGTTCGACGGATCGTCCGTCTCCAATCCGTCGCTTTATTGAAATGCTCCAGGTAGCGACGGATTTTACGTCGCCACTCCGTCGCTAACCTCAGTTTCTCCAGTTAGCGACGGATAATCCGTCGCTGAGTGGTCGCCAGTCCACCGTAAGTTAGTCGCCAATCCGTCGTGAAAGCTAAATTTTTGGACATCAAACAACATCAGGTCGACGGATCGTCCGTCGCCAATCCGTCGCTTTATTGAAATGCTCCAGGTAGCGACGGATAGTCCGTCGCCACTCCGTCGCTAACCTCAGTTTCTCCAGTTAGCGACGGACTATCCGTCGCTGAGTGGTCGCCAGTCCGCCGTAAGTTAGTCGCCAATCCGTCGCGAAAGCTAAAATTTCTGGACATCAAACAGCATCAGGTCGACGGATCGTCCGTCGCCAATCCGTCGCTTTATTGAAATGCTCCAGGTAGCGACGGATTTTACGTCGCCACTCCGTCGCTAACCTCAGTTTCTCCAGTTAGCGACGGACTATCCGTCGCTGAGTGGTCGCCAGTCCGTCGCTAACTGCTAATTTTTGAAAAAAAAAATACTGCAAACAGACTCTTTCCTATTTATACAACACATCCAACACAATATCAAACATGCAAAATATCCATAAACAACACCATATATCCATATCCAACACGAATATCCAACGTATCCAATATCCAACACCATATATCCATATGCAAAATATCCATATCCGACACCAATATCCAACGTATCCAATATCCAACACCATATATCCATATGCAAAATATCCATATCCGACACCAATATCTAATATCCAAATGTCTACAAAACCAACAACATAAACAAAATCAAACCCCGTCCGTCGGATCGTCTCGTGCTCGTGCCGCCGCATCCGCTTTGCGTATGTACTCCTCCACCGTGTGTGCCGGCACTTGGGACAAGACATGGTCTGGAAGCGCGTGTAGCTGCTCTGGCGACATCATGTCAAGGAGCGTCAAGATGGTGTTATCCGATACGATGCGGGCGTCCGCAGAGCGGTTAAACGAAAGCCGTCCGGGGGAAGAAGGACCAGGTCGATCCAAAGCACCGGCAGCAGCAGTAGACGGATCGGGAGCAGACGGACCGGGAGCAGACGGATAGCGCTCCAACACTATCGCCCGCAAATTTGACACCGCGGAGGTCAGAGTCGCAAGCTGCGCCCTCACATCGTCAACCGGGGGCACTGGGGGAGGCAGAGGCGGTGGATATCTCGGGGACGACTGCAACGAGGGCGCCATGGAACCTAAGCCGTAGACGCGCCCTTTCCTAACGCCGCCGACGGATTCTACGAACACGTCGTCGTAGCGAGCGGCCATAGAAGAGTGCGTCTGGGTGGGCGTCGTTTCGCCGACATTCTCGGAAGGGGGCTCGATCTCAAGCCGACTAAGTGCCTCACGATACGCAGCCTATCCAATGAATGTGTTTATACTATAAGTTTTCCTAAGTTATAATCTAAATCCTATGTTTCCCTAAGTTATAGTCTGAATCCTAAGTTTATCTAATTAACTTAACAATAATTATATTTCTAACATAAATCTCATAAACGTAAGTACTTACATCAGTCTCCTCGGCCCTCGCGTCGACGAAGCTCCCGTCCTTCCGCCTCTTGTGCGTATGCACGAATACATCGTGAGCGGTGACCGTCTCCGCCTCTTTCCCCTGCTTCACCGCCCGTTGGGCCTGCATACGTAGAATTTAATTAACTTCGTATATTAACAGTACGAAATTAAATAATAGAATGAATTTAAATTTGCGCTATCTCACCAAATCTGCACGCGTCAATGCGTGGGGCCTTGATCCCCCCGTATGCAGACCCGCGACCTGTCGATTAGCCTTAGCTTTCTCCGATTTCAGCTTGAACCGCGGAGTATCCATCTTCTCCAACATCTGCTCATAGTACTCCGCCCGGATCCAGTCCTTCCTCGTATGCGCCGTACGAAGGTCGTACACCGCATCCCGTATCTTCTTCCCGGCGGCGGCTTTGTAGGTCCTGCGGATCGCCTCCTCGCGATGGGGGGGCCACCAGAACGTCCTCTAACATACAAATTCAAATATCACGTAATAAAAAATTTAATGATTTAAAGAATAATTAATAATTCACCGACGGATTTATACCCTCATCTCGTCGAGCCAGACGTACTTTATGTCCTGAGGCACCTCAGAAAAATTGAGGTAGGGGCCATGGTAGTTATCCCGGATAATGCGCCCTAGAATCCGGGCAGCATCCCACGGGAAAAACCTATAAAGAAGCAACGACTGGATTATTAACTTGAATAAATGAAACAAATTTAATAAATTAACTTAAATTTACTTACGATTCACCAGCGGGCCATAGCTCTCGTCGGAACTCGCCCACCAGCCTCTATGGTGGCGTCGGGGGATCCGCGGGTCCGCGTACGTACTCCCCGGTAATTGGATGAAATTGAATCCTGGGGTACTCCGAGGCCCACCCTGCAGTAACTGCTGGGCCCCCTGCTGCATCTGCTGCTGCATCCGCTGGTACATCCGGTGGCGGAACGGATCCGCTAGCGGATGGAGTCACAGGCGTCGACGACGATGTCGGTAGCACCGAGGAAGAATGACGGCGGAAAGAGCCTGTGTCCGGGCTCTCCAAGTCGGGATCGGAGGTCACATCCGGGGAATGCGGCTGGCGACCACGACCGCTACCACCACGCCCACGCCCACGCCCACGACCACCACCACCACCACCACCGCCGCCGCCGCCGCCATCGCCACGACCACGGCCAGCACCACCAGTACGGGTGCTCGCAACCATGCCCTGTAAATAGAACACATAAACAAAATACCGACAACATAGATTTATAAATGAATATAAAACTAAACATATCCATACCAGCAGCAGGGCGATGAGTGTCGCCCAGACGAGTAGGCCTAGGAGTGCCATCTGCAAAAAGAAACTCATATAATAATACGCAAATATCCCAAACTGAAATAAATATTACAATCAGAAGTAAAGTACGAATAAAAGCTAGATACATAAAATCTGATAAAATCACGCACCAATACAACAAAGTATAATTCTTGTAACTTTTGATGAAAGGGCATCTTGTGTTCCACTAGACTTGTAATTGTAAATCCAAATATAATAGGGTAATTTAGGATTCGAGACTAGATATTGGGTGCTTCAAGATACAACTGAAATATAGCGATATTTAATCATAGCGCCAGGCGTACATTTCTAGGCTCTGCAGCAAAATCTGGATGACACAAATCAAAATATTTCCACGCCTCCCCATCCGAAGGATGTGACAATTCTTCTTCGTCCTTTATGCGATCTTCACTGTGCCACGTCATATGTTCTGCTGTATTCAGAGACATATACATCCTCTGTAAGCGCTTCGTGATCGACAAGTAATGCATATACTTGTAAGGACGTCGTTTTCTAGTTGACTTTCCTTTTCCCTGTACTGTCTTGTAACGATCCGCATTACAGAACCAACAACTTTCTAATACGCAATTCTCTTTGTAATACAACATGCATCCGTTGCGACAGCAATCTATCTTCTCGTACCCCAGTCCCAGTTGTCGGACCATCATCTTTGACTTGTAGAAGTTTCTTGGGAGCTCTTTTGATTCCTTCGGTAACACCTCATTAGTTAATTGTGTGATCCGATCATAGCAAGCTTGTGGCAAGTTAAAATCAGACTTTATGTTCAACAACCGCATCGTCACTGACAGTGCGGAATGAGTCTCACAACCAGGATATAGAGGAGTATCTGCGTCCTTAAACATATCATAGAACTCCTTTGCCTCGGGATTAGGATCCTACGGATCAAAATTAGGCCCTGCCGCAGCATACACCATATCTCGTGCAAGGTTCTGCATGTCTCCATAATCCACAGAGCATCCGTCGTCTTCGAGGACATCCGTTGCAGCATTATCATCAAAAGCATAAGTACCAGCTTCTGCAGCCTGTCTTTCTGAATATAATTTACCTTGCGATGACCACAGGCCGTAATCACGTACGAAATCCTTACGGGTCAAATGATCTCTCACAGTCATCACTTCTTCGAAACGTCTATTGTGACAATTAACACATGGACACTTGATTTTGTTATCGTCCATGTACTGAGTTTTGCTCATGGCATACTTAAGAAATACTTCCACACCTGCCTAAAAATCGTCACTCACACCAATTCTGCTCTCGTGTTGTCGTTTGTACATCCATGTATGATCAACAAAGTAACGATTCATGCTCGATTTGATGTGAATATCTGTATCGTAAGACAAACTAAACATAAGAATTAATAGCCATTTACAGATACTCATATCGTAAGAAAAACTAAACTTGTGGATAACACGCTAGGCCTACGACGAGGCTACTTAGTATCACAATCTAACATAATTAGTATATAATCATGTAACTGGTGGATCCGCTAGCTAGTAAGCCGGATGTACTTAATATCAGAGAGTATCAGATTAGTATCAGTATATAGGTTAGGTAGACCGTATCAAACGCATATCGGAATAGTAGGCCGAATAGGAGGCCGAGATAGTCGAATGAGAAGAAGGGAAGAAAGGAGGAGCAGATGGTATACTAGACTAGTTCTGGGTCAAATTAGGAGTCCAAGTCAACTCTGTCAAAACTAACCTTAATTAGGCTAAACTTCTACCTTAGCTAATCAAATATATATACTAGACTTCACGACGTGTGTCTGTGTATATATATATATATATTATTAATAAATTACTTAAAATTATGCCTATATATATATATATATATATATATATATATATATATATATATATATATATATATATATATATATATAATTATATATATCTGAGTGTGTGTGTATCCGTGTGTCTGTGTCCGTGTGTGTCCGTGTGTGTCCGTGTGTGTGTGTCCGTGTGTGTGTGTGTCTGTGTGTGTGTGTCCGTGTGTGTGTGTGTCTGTGTGTGTGTGTGTCCGTGTGTGTGTGTGTGTGTGTGTCCGTGTGTGTGTGTGTGTGTCTATGGGAGAGGAGGAGGAGGACTCCTGCACGGGGACTCCAGAGTCCCTCCTACGCCCCCCCTGCCCTGACCCCCCCAACCCCTGCCCGACCTCCCCCAACCCCTGCCCGACCCCCTCTCCCACCCCACTGCCTCCCTGCCCCGACCCCCCCTAACCCCTGCCCGACCCCCCCTAACCCCTGCCCGACCCCCTCTCCCACCCCCCTGCCCCCCTGCCCCGACCCCCCCCGACCCCTGCCCGACCCTCCCCCAACCCCTGCCCGACCCCCTCTCCCACCCCCCTGCCCCCCCTGCCCCGACCCCCCCAACCCCTGCCCGACCCTCCCCCAACCCCTGCCCGACCCCCTCTCCCATCCCCCTGCCCAGACCACCCCCCCACCCCTGCCCGACCCCCTCCCCGACCCCCCCTGCCCCCTCTCCCACCCCACCCTTGCCCCGAGCACCCCACCCCCTACCCAAACCCCCCTGCCCAGACCACCCCCCACCCCTGCCCGACCCCCTCCCCGACCCCCCCTGCCCCCGACCACCCCACTCCACCCTTGCCCCGACCACCCTATCCCGTACCCGAAACCCCCCTGCCCCACACCCTCTCCGACCACTACGACAGCCCCCCAACCCCCCAAATCGTAAAAGAGAGAGAGAGAGAGAGAGGGAGATAGAGAGAGAGAGAGGGGGGGAGAGAGAGCATACCTTAGAGAGAGAGAGGGAGATCACCGGTCGGAGAGAGCGAGATCGTCGGAGAGAGGGAGAGGGAAGAGAGAGAGTGTTTTGGGGGGAATGAAAATTCCCCTCCCCCCGTCGGTTCAATTTAAGTTAGGGTACAGAAATTAGCGACGGCTTAGCGACGGATTATTCCGTCGCTAAGTAGTCAGTAAATCTCGCGCCAGAGTAGCGACGGATTATTCCGTCGCTAAGTCGTCAGTCAAATCTCGCGCCAATATTTTTGGCTTTTCCCGCCAAAATATGCGACGTTCTAGCGACGGATATAAAACCGTCGCTACATGGCCGACGACCTATCGACGGCGTAGCGACGGATATGGACATAAAAAAATAAAAAAAATTGTCCACTGCTTTCCGTCGGTATTTCGTCACAAATCCGTCGGTGATCCGACGGTAATAGCGACGGAAATTTTCTGTCGCTAAATGGCCGTCGCTAAAATGCTGTAATTTGGTAGTGTGTCTTCGTTTGTTCATGCCACTCACCCAAGACATGATCTGGAACCTGACTCCCAGCAGTCATAGTAGACCAGTCAAGATTATTTTCAAGAGAGACGGGTCCAACCAGATGTGCTATCATACTAGTACTCCTAGCAGTGGCGTTATTCCTTTCTTTGATTTACTGCCTGGATTCACACCAAGAGATGATTCATCTTTGATCCAACCAGTGCAGATTCCAATGTTCATAAATAAGCTTATGAAGGCCTCAGTATTATATCTCCAGGCCAACCCTAGGCTGCAAGGGTGGATGACCCCTCATAATCAGAACTGGATTCAACTCAGTGCTTGGGTTATGTAGAACTTCGAAGCAGAACTGCAAGCCATTGGGCTGTTTGAAGCAGTAGCCTCCACAAGTCAAGGCATACCAATGAACAATAACCTGTTCTTAGCTTTGATGGAGTTATACATTAGCTCAACAGGAACTTTTGCAACCCCGATAGGTGAAATAGGTTTTGCACTGTATGAGATACAATTCATTTCTAAACTGCCAATAGGGGAAGCTCCATACGAAGAATATGTTCCCTCCAACCGGGAATTAGCAAAGATCAGAGAGAAAAACCCCCGAGCTAGTCGAAGTATATCAAGAATTGATGTGCCATTATCTAATTTGCACCACTATGTATGAAAGTGGATCGCATTTGGCACACATCAATAAATGAACAAAATAACTATTCTACCATCAGAATAAAATATCCAAGGATGACAATAGGAGATTCCAAGACAACAAGGCTCAATCCATCAACCTTTGCTCAATAATTCCTTCGAATTTGATGTATTGTTTGATGATCACATCTAAGTCTCAGGATAAGTATTTGACCACCAAGACCGGAGAATTCCTTGCGAGGACTGAAGCATTGAGCTATCTGAAGCATGGCAGTCGAAAGATCTCAAAGAAAGCCTTGCTGGCGGGCTTTCTTTCTATGTGGCTGCAAAGATAGGTCGTACCAGGAATTGGTACAGTTGACAGAATCTACCGGAACATACTATGGCCAGCAGTACGTTTGGTGTTGAAGACCAGACTCAGCCTACTACCGACAATGGTATGTCGGATAAATGCTGGTCTACGAGCATTTTGTAAGGAGCTGATCAATAACGCTCCCTACCGTAAAGATTTCCCTAGGGTAGAGATGCCCTACACTTATTTAATGGGCTGGTTACTGCATCACAACTGCAGTTTATTGCCACCAGGCCCTGAAGATAATGCGGAAGTCTTCCTCCAGAAGTTTAATAATGCCACGTAGATTGCAACTTTAGTGGCAGATACTCGAGCAGTACTAAACTACTCTTATGGATGGAAGTTTTTCTGCACACGACCACCAGTTCCAGCCGACTGTCTCGGTGTACAATTTGAAGATATAGGTCAAGAGAGGACGGGGCTCCCTGTGCTTGTTTTTAATTGGCTGATATACATCAGACCATCATATTTGATGTATAGGATTGAGGACAGCTGCATTTTCGAACCGTACCTGCCCAGTCGGTTCGCTCGTCAATTCGGGTATGACCAACTTCACGTTGGTAATCCCTCCACTGCCTTCAACTGTTATGGGAAGTTAGTTGATGGTGCAAGGGCATGGAGATATTTCATCCCTGGATGTACTGGTGCTAAATTCCGTGTGTCAACCGCCACCAGTACAACTGAGCTACGAATGCTTCATTCATATCTTCGTTTTTATGCTTCCATCCGTTCCTTCGCAAATGACTACAACATGAAGGGAAGTCTCCAATAGGTTAAGGAAGGAAATATCGAAGAACCAGTTAGGGTACCTTCGGACATACCCGATGATGCTGCTGTTCCAGATGAATATCTGGAAGTGATTCCCACGGGAGTTGGAGAAATAGCTGCAGGAGCAATTAAAATTTCTACCTCTAGAAAGCGTAAATCCGACACAGCGATTGCTGCCCGAGAGAAGAAGAAAAAGGTCATTGTTAAAGGGCCTTCCAGACAGAGGGCCGCTACTCCAAAAAGCGAAACTCCAGTCGAGGAAGCTCAAAACATTGCATCTTCTTCATCTTATCCTGGAGAAGGGTCTTCAGCATCCCAATCAGCAGCAGCAACAGAAACTATGAGGCTCCTATCTCCGGGACGTCTCAGCACTTCGTTGCAGCTCACTTTGCCACAAAAGGTGCAAGCTATCGAAGACACCGCCACCACTCACACTGTAGATCCGGAACCCATCCCCTCGGATGAACCAGCTCTTGATTTAGAAGATGATGACTGGGATCAAGATTATGACGAACTCTTGGCACGTCCTGCACTTACTCCAGGTAAATATAAATCATAAAATCTATACAAAATTATGTATTATGATTTTATATATTAACTTATTTTGCTTAATCTTTGTAGGTGTCATCGCTGCAGTAAAGCCTGTAGCTCCTCTTCCTCCTCAAGAAACTATTCATGAAGAAAACATAGAGGCTGAAGAAGAGAGTTCTTCTTCAAAAGAAGATTCTGCTTCTAAATTAGATTCTTCATCTATGGAGATACCAGAAGAACCTGTAGTGGAGGCCCACCAAGAATTGCCTTCTCTTGCTGAAGAAAGAGAAGAAAAACTAGCTGCAGAAGAATCAGCTGCAGACGAAGAACCAGTTGCATATGAAGAACCAACTGCAACTGAAATACTGTCAGAGCTTGAAAGGCCTGCAGTCAGCAAAGGTGATAAAGACATTGTCAACCCATCAACCGAAGTCAGAGACATAGTAATAGCAGCTTCAGCTACTACTACCAATCCGGTACAAGTTCTTGAGAAGACAGTGTCTGAACCTGAATTGGTTACAACAATCACCATTCCCACCGCAATAATCACCGTCACCGAAACTCAAGTAGTTTCAGCTCCAAAAACGGCTGGAGAAATGATCCACAAAAGTGCTGAAGATATTGTCTCTGGAACTCCTGGGGATCAGTTAGCTATAGTAACAACAACTATAGCTTTAGCCCAACCTGCTACCAAGGCAACGACGATATCTGCTCCTAGTCTTCAGAAGAATGATTTAGCAGATCTTGCTGCCACACCGAGCTTTAATGTAGAAATGAATCTTCTAGTTGAGATTCATACAGAAGCTTTCTATAAAACTTTAGCGGCCTTGATCAATATGGTCCTGAAAAAGGGCCTAAATTATGAAAGCTTAAAGGCTGCGATTGCTTCCACCATTGGGAATGTTGCTATGTTCAATGATGCTGAGAGAGCAGCAGCTCTGGAGAAAGTATTAGAAGGACTTGAACAACCTATTAAGGAATATCTAAGGCTGTCAAGTGAAACCCTTGAAAGTCTCATCCAGACTGAGTATGATGCTTCATCAGCTGAATACATCACTCGGGAGACTATTTTTAAATAATCTCTCCAAGACTACAGTAGCAAAGTTACCAAGGAGCGAGCTTTTTTGAATAAAAATAAACCCCTGCTGGAGACACATAAAGAAGCCTATAAAACTTCAAACATGAGAATCTATCAACAAAATGATAGAATTCGTGAAGTTGAGGCAGAATTGGCTCGATTGAAGGCAGAGAGAGAGAGCAGATGATTGCTACTCGAGACAAGCATCTGGCACAGAGCTCAATACTGGAAGAGAAGGTCTTTGGTGCTGAAGCTACCATAAAAACCCTTGATGACGCCAAAGATAAGATGATAGCTGCTTTGGCCGAACTCTCGCATCTTTGTACTGCAGAGGCTCGTCTCACCATAGCTACTACAACTGTACTGAGTTCTCGTGAGGGGCGTTTGGCAGAGTTGCAGAAAATGGTTGAAGATGTATCTGCTCCACCTTAGAAAATAAAGAATTTTGTATTCCTCCTTTTATATCATCAATAATAAAAAATTTATTCTGTCTTTTTCTTTCTTTTGCTGTAATATTTCAAATTAGGCAATGAATGAAACATTTTTTTTATGGTTGTGAGATAGAAAACAATTATCAGAGGTAATAATATGAACATGATAAGTTTTCGAAACTCAACAAAGTAGATTATATTTATCCAGAGATAATGTGGACATGATAGATAACAAATCTTTTTTTCTTTTTAGAGTATACAATACTATCAGAGGTAATATGAACATAATAAATCATAATGACTCAAAGAAAATAGATTAATATCTATTCAGAGGTAATGTGGACATGATAGATGAATAAGAAAAAGAAGTAGATTTAAAATTTATTCAGAGGTAACGGAAACATAATAAATAATAAATCTTTTTCTTTCCGAAATCAGCTGGTAAGACAGAAAATTAAAATTATCTTTTAGGAGAATAAATAAATCTTCAGCTTAACCAAACCTTGGTAGCTGGAGAATAAGGAAGAAATTCAAACATAATATTTTTTCAAAAATTTGCCATTAATTAGCATCATAATCAAATCTCCATTAGGTTTTGATAACCCATAGGTACCATTGGAGAATATTGTCTCGACTACACAAGAACCCTCCCATTTAGCTTGGAATTTGCCTTTCCTCTTGTGAGTCATAACCATAGGTCTTCGGACAGGTAAGACTAGCTCACCGACTTTGAATACCCTCTCTTTAACTTTACGGTTGAAAGCTCGAGATATACGGGCTTGATATAGCTCGATGTGTTGTTGTGCTTGAAGACACTTCTCGTCCAGTCCTTTAAGTTCTTGGAGTCGTAAACGATCATTATTTTCAGAGGTTAGCTCGTTAGCAATGGCTATTCTAAGAGGCGGGATCTGAATTTCCAATGGAAGAACAGCCTCGCATCTGTAAACAGTAAGAATGGTCTAAAACCAGTGGGAGTTCGGACTGTTGTTCGATAAGCCCATAAACATTCTCTAAGTTTCTCATTCCAATCACGTTTATTAGAAGAGATGCACTTTTTGAGAAGTTAATAATAGTTTTATTGAAAGCTTCCGCTAAACCATTAGCAGCTGGATTATAAGTCGTAGAAGCTATGTTCTGGATCTGATTCTTATTATAAAATCAATAAAACGTCTGACTGGCAAATTGTGGTCCATTATCATGGATTATCCTTCAGGGAACTCCGAAACGATAAATGACATGATGTTTGATGAAGCTAACCACATTAGACATTTTCACTTCCACAAGAGGAACTGCTTTTGCCCATTTAGAAAAGTAATCGGTTATAGCCAGGATAAACCGATGTCCTTTGACAGAAAGAGGATTAATTGGACCAATAATATCCATGCCCCAAGCTTCGAAAGGCCAAGAAGCTGCTGTAGGATATAAGAATTCAGATGGTTGGTGAATAAAATCAGCATGAATCTGGCATGCTTTACACCGTCTGGCATAATCCACAACGTCTGCTATCATAGAAGGCCAATAATAACCCATTCTTCGAATACGGTCCTGTAATTTTGGACCTGGTTGATGTGCACCACAAACTCTATCATAAGCTTCATGTAGTGTTTGTTTGGCTTCACTTTCTGAAAGACAACGCAATAAAAGTCCGTCATAAGAACGACGATACAACATATGCAAAGAAGAATTGTAGTAGAATCGAAATGATCGTCTTTTGATTGATGCAGCTTTTTTTGGATCTTCAGATAAAATCCCATGGACCGCATAATCAATAAATGGACTTCTCCAATCCCTTTGCTGAGAATTTGATTCAGTAGCATAACTGTGTTCGATATGCAAATTATTCTTGACACAGAATAGATCTCTATCCAATAAAGTAATAGTATTTTGTCTTCTAATTGGAACTGCTAAATCTGCAGCTAAACTAGCAAGAGCGTCAGCTTCCAAATTTTTAGAACGTGGTACAAATTCAATAAAGAACCCTTTGAATGAAAGAGCTAATTCGATTATCACTTGATGATAGGGAATGAGGTCAGGATTTCTATCTTCATATGTCCCTCTGACCTGATTGACAATCAGTTGAGAATCTCTATAAGCTTCCAGGAACTCAATGTCCAATTATTTTGCTACTTGAAGACCAATTAGCAGAGCATTATATTCTGCCACATTATTGGAACATGGTTCATTAAGAGAATAAGTACGGTATATGACCATCTTATCAGAAAAGACCAAGACGATGCCTACTCCGGAGACAATATTGCCTTTAGGCCCAACTCGCGATGCTCCATCAAAGTATAATTGCCAAATGTCATCCCTCAAAGTCATGTTGCAATCTACAACTTCATCTGAAATATCTTCATATAACTTAGAAGTCTCAGGTATAGGGTGAGCTGCTAAGAAGTCAGCTAATGCTTGACCCATCACTGATTTTTGAGGTATGTAGACCATATCATAGGGAGTAAGTAACATTGCCCAGGTGGCTAACCGGGAGTTAAGGATACTCGGCTTTCTCATCAATACCCAAATATGATTTATTCTGGATATGACATGAATAGTTTGTCCTGACACATAATGTCGGGTCTTTTGGATGGCAAAAACCAAGGCTAGACATTCCTTTTCCACAGGAGTATACCTGTGTTCAGCCCCAACCATCATTCGACTGAGATAATAAATTGCCTGTTCATGACCCTTATCACTTTTATGTGCAAGAAGAGCACCAAGAGAATGATCTAATGCTCGAACATATAACAAAAATGGTCTTCCTACTACTGGGGGTACTACAACAGGTGGATTTATAAGATATTGCTTGATGCCATTAAAGGCTTTTTGACATGCTTCATCCCAAACAAATGATACACCTTTCTTTAATAGACGAGAGAAAGGTTGACATCTCCCAGAGAGATTTGATATAAATCTCCTAATATAAGCAATGCGATCCTGAAAGCCACGGATTCTTTCAGATTACATGGAGGACGCATTTCAAGAATTGCTTTGACCTTATCAGGATCAACATAAATACCTTGAGAAGTAATAACAAATCCCAAAAATTTGCCACTAGAAATCCCTAAAAAAGACTTAGTGGGGTTCATCTTTAATTGATGTCGACGCATCAACTCGAATACTGTATTCAAATCTTGAATGTGATCATCCTTTAATCGACTTTTGACAGCGATATCATCTACGTAACATTCAACTATTTTTCGCAGATGTTCTTGAAATATATTGCTGATGGCCCTTTGATATGTGGCACCAGCATTTTTCAGACCAAAAGGCATAACTGTATAGCAATAAACTCCAAGGGGTGTACGGAAAGCAGTATGCTTTTTATCTTCTGGATACATTTTAATTTAACTATATCCTGAAAATCCGTCCATGAAAGACATACGTTGAAAACCACATGTATTGTCTATCATGACATCAGTGATAGGAAGTGGAAATTCGTCTTTTGGACAAGCTGCATTGAGATCTCAAAAATCTATGCAAACTCGAACTTTTCCATTCTTCTTCATGACAGGATCAATATTGGCAACCCAATCTGGGTGTTTCTCTTCACGGACAAAACCACATGTAATCAACTTTTTGACTTTTGCTTCAATTGTATCCATCATATCTGGTCGAAAATGCCGCTGCTGTTGCTTTACAGGTTTGGCATTAGGAAGAATATTGAGTTTATGAGTAGCTACTTTGGGATCCAGACCCAGTACGTCCTCATAACTCTATGCAAAGATATCAATATATTCTTAAATCAGCTTTATCAACTCTTCTTTTTCATCTTCAGAAAGGTTTTTACTGATGAATTTTGGCTTAGACATAATTTTGTCTCCAACATCAATCTGGACAATTTTATCTTCTGTAGGTGGCTGTCGTTGTTCAAACCGAAGCTCCCACTGAGTGTCCATTTGTTGTGGCCAATGGTCATTTTCAAATAGTTCAAATTCACCATCAGTTTGAACCATATTGACTGAAAAGATGTGCTCAGATTCAACATAATGGACTCCTTCAGAATATGAGGATTGTAAAGAACTGGAAGAAAATTCTTCTTCCATATCTTCGTTAAATATGTAGGATGTATCAGATTCAATAAACTGGATTTCTTCAGAATCTGAGGATTGTGAAGAACTGGAAGAAAATTATTCCTGTATATCTTCATTAAACATGTGGGGTGGATCGTATCCCAACTCATGACGAGTTTTTTGGTAAAACAGGACCACCACATAACGGTAACCGTCTACCTTTGCCTTGATTGAGACCTAGCATAGTTTTTAAATCATATCCCATATTCTGGATAATCTTTAGAGATTGTTGACTATATTTGTCAATTCTGATTTTTTCTTTATCTTTCTCTACGAGATTATCTGTCTGAATAACAGGGATATTGCTGGCCAAGCCAAACACAATTTGATGCTTATTTTTCTTATTAGACGGGATCACAAAATAAGATTCTTCGTGACGTCTATAAGTTACACAAGCTTGTGATGATGAGACTACAGGTAGAAGATAAGGAGAAAATATTAGGAACCTCTGAGCATAGGATCCAACATCGACATGAGGAGGAAAAGAATTCTCTTTATGATTAATATATAAGTTTTTCTCTGTATTTATGTCATTTTTGTCTTGATGACTTTGATTATCAGCAAATAAAGTCATTCTTTCAATAAATTTGACAGCCATATACTCCAAAAGAAAATCTTTACTAAAATAAGAGAATACAGAGTGATCAATATTTACATTATTTACAGACTGACTACTACTCTTTGGATTGATTATTAATGGAGCGTCATCCGTCTTCTGCGTAAACTTGCCAAGGTTGATAACCAGTGGTTCTGGATCAGTTGTACGAGAAGTACGTCCTTTGACCTTGATTATGAGAGGTTGATCACCAGTGTGGCTTGAACCCAATTTTTGACCAAAATCCTCACAGCTTCATCGGACGTAGCTTGAGTTCTTCCATTGACTTTAATCACCGAAGGTTCATCATTAAAGGTTGGGATTGAATTCGACCTTTAACTTTAATCATCAAAGGTTGATCTTCTGAAGGATCTTCTAAAACAAATTGATCTTCTGCACGCGACCGATCTTCAGCCATATCAGATATTTTCTTCACATGGTCTCGTTTGTAGAGTATTGAATCAGAGAAGTAGGCTTCAACGCCCTTAAAAGGATTGATGTCTGCAAATTTAGTCTTCACAATCCCTTGAGAATCCACATATTTGAAGCATTGGTGGAGAGTTGAAGGCACAATGTTATGCTCATGTATCCATGGTCTTTCGAGTAGGATGTTGTAAGATACATCTGAGTTGATAACATAAACGACCGCCATAGTTCGAAGATCACCTATTTGAATCTTCAGACGAATCTTCCCCAATGGTTTACTCTTTCCAGAATTGAAACCAACAGTTGTCGTACTAGTGTATGTAAAATCACTAGTAGGAATCCTCAATGGTCTTAGCATACTCTAAAGAATAATGCTAATAGAAGACCCAGGATCAATGTAAATACTGTCAATTTTAGTAGAATCAATATACCCTGTATAACACAAAGGCCTGCCATATCGATTATGCTTTAACAACATATCCTCTTGTGTGAAAGTAATATTAGGAATTGATTCCATCACACTGTGGCATAGAGGACACGACACCGATATATTGTCGGGACTTTTGAGCTGAGCTAAGCATGAATCTGCTTGTAGCAATGCTTCACTCAAGGTTTCTCGACTTTCTTTAGAAAGTCGGAGCAACTCAAAAATAGAGAGCCTAGCCGGAGTATTGGCTAACTGGGCTAGTATGTCAAATTTATAGGGTTTCATCGACCCTTGATTTGAAACCGACTTCATCGGAACGTCAAAACATACTACCTTATGTTTACCTTTTTCAAACACTGGGGGTTTAGAAGGCCTTGTCTCAGCAGGAACAAAAGATGACTGAGTCGGTAGCGTTTCAGCGGTGTCTTCCGCTTCTTTGGAAGTTCCCTCATAATCTTTGTGGTAGTCCTTTCCAGACCTTGTACCAGCAAAAGCTTCTTCTTCAGACTCAGGAGAATGAAGTACCATATTACAGGATTTAGTCTTCTTTTCCTTAGTCTTCTTCTTATGGAGATTTTTGCGAGGGACCTCAAATCCCAATCCGACAGAGGATTTCTGGCCTTGAATTTGTAAAAGAATTTGCATACCTTTACAATAGTTCAGGCCTTCTGCTTTTTGAAAGTCATAACCCATCTTTTTCATAAGATGGACCGATTGTTGACTGTACATATGAGTGGGTAGTGGACTTTCATAAGATGTTTCAGCAAATAAAGAAGGAATGGAGACCTCTGTTTTTACCAAGGTGGAAGCTCTCGGTGCAGGAGGTACAATCCCTACCGGAGCTTTCTCATAAGCAGTAAAAACTTGTTGTGCCCTGTACAGAGGGACACTGTTCATTGCTAACCACTGCTGATGAGTGAGTTTTAGTTTGGTAGGAGGAGCCAAACTCGGAGGGCATATGTTCAAACCCTTTAGCCTATCTTCCAAAGGGATGTCATCCCACAAATGATTAGAATCATCATGATCTCGGGTAACAACATGAGAAATCATATTGCAGGTTCTGACTTTTTTTACCTTTCTTGGATTTTGAAGTTTTACTTTCATGTTCCACTTCAGGTACTAAGTCTGGGTGTACCCACATGATTTCACCATTTTTAAAGTGAGAGGCACTAATCCTTCACTTTGATCTCTGGCTGGTGGAAGATTCACAATCTTCATCGTCGCCTTCAAAATTGGGACAACCCCATCAGGAACATGCTGTGGAGAAAAAGCTCCAAACTGAAGAGAAACCATATTGGTTGTGACTGTATAATCATCATTAGTTAAAGTGATAGCTTTAGCATTTATTAATTCTTGAATCTTCTTCTTCAAGACATAGCAAGCTTTCGTGGGATGATTTATGTATCTATGATAGATACAATATTTGGGATTATCAACCAAATCTACCTCATTAGGTTGTTTTGGCTCTGGAATCTGAAGTTTACCACTCTTCACAAGACATTGAAATATCCCAGGAATATCACTGTCATCGAAAGAGTATTCCTCTTTTGGCTTAGAAGACTCCGGATTACTTGGTGTTGTTTTAGGTTTCGAAAGGTTTACCACTAGGGTTTCCTTTCCTTTTCCATTGCGATTACTAGAGTTGTTGTCTGAAGAGGCTTTCTTTTCTTTGTCTTCTGAGGCAAAGATCATCCCATGTTCATGAGCCAATCTACCGTTGGTCTCGGCTGAAACTGCTGCTATAATAAATTAGGCCCAATCTGTGAATTGAGAGCCTGTAAAAACAGCGATGGTTGGTCGCAGATTCATTTTGCATGTATCAATCAATGCTGAATCTGGCATACCAGGAGGCATCTTTAATGTAGCCTGTCGAAAATGTTCAATGAACGTCCGAGTATCCTCCTTTTCTTTTTGTTTAATTTCAATTAAGGAGGACATATTCATGTCCGTTCCTCCTTCATAGAAACGAGAGAGAAACATTGCTTTAAACTCGTCAAAAGACGATATGCAATTGTCGGGTAGACTGCGATACCAGTCATATGTTGAACCCGTCAAACACACAATGAAGACTCGGGTGAGAAGAGCGTCATTCTTCTGTAGATGCACAGTTATAATATCAAAATAATTGATATATTGACTTGGAGAAGCCTTTCCATTAAATAATACCATAGATTGTGGCTTGAATTTGGAAGGAAAAGGCACATCATTCCAATGGGGAGGATAAGGTTGCTTGATCCCCAATCTCTGAAGCTGATCTTTGTGCTTAAGAACCTCAAACTGTGCTTTTAACTCATGTACTGCTTGAATAGCTTCACTAGTTTGAGGAAGCACATTTGATTAAATAGTGGCTGGATGTACCGTAACCCCCACCGGAGGTGATACATCCTCTGGAACAAGAGGATCATGAGATGCAAAATTTTGATTGATTGCAGGCTGTTGACTCAGATTATTCATAGGTATGTCAACCCCTTGACTATCTTGCGTTTGTGCTGCTACTTGCACTGGTGTTACCACTGCTGGTTGGACTGTTTGTTCTGTATTACAAGTAGTCGTCTCTGGTTCTTCTCTAATAACATAAGATTCAACCTCCCTTGAACATACAGAGGGATTGGTGTAGAGATATGAATCAACGCTATCAGTTTCTGACTCCAAGTACTGGATACCCCAGGCCTCTGAATCTGAAGAATGCATGTTTAAAGGTCGTTGACTTCATGACCGAGTATGTTGATATACTCCTTCAAAAGTGTCAAGAATTTGGTTAAACCTTTGTTGACCTGGAGTCCGGGATGAATTACGTCTTGGACGTCGTCCTCTATTGATATGAAATGCCATATTTACTGATGCATAAGACAACTCACATTCTTGGTCATCAAGTTGTTGCTGAGGTACGTTGTAGTTTAATAGGTCAAAATCTGACAGTTTAGTAGGAGAACAACAACATTTAATCACAATTTAGTGACACTCACAATGATGGTTTTCTTGGGGGAGTGACACAGAAGATTTTCTGTTTTTACGCTTTTGTACAAGCAACTCAGGTAAATCAGAAGAAGTAGAAGGTAATATCTTCTTTTTTATATTTGGGACAGAGAAATATCCAGTCCTTTGCATAAAAAAAAGATTACTAGATTCATTGGCAGAAAGCTGTGCATTTTTACGCGCTTGAAGGTGTGTGCGTAAATCTGGAGTTGATTTTTGTGTTGTACGAACACCATCAGCATTGCGTATAATCCTAAGATTAGGCACTTTGCGTAAAGCAGCATTAGAGGATTGTTGGCGTAAAAATAAAGCTTTGCCACAATTTTTATTTTCCTTGGATAAACCAAAGGAATTGTCTGCCATAGTAACAGAATACTTATTTTTATATTGCACGCGTGTAGGCAAGTTCACTTTAGGTACAAAAGCACCATTATGAATTTTTTCTACCATGTCACCGACAGGAGATTTGCCTTTACGCGTATAATGCATAACAGAAGTATCTGCCATGTCACAGACGGAAGATTTGCCTTTACGCGCAGAGCGCAAGACTTGAGCGTCTACCACGTCACAGACGGGAGACTGAATTTTACGCACTGGGCACAAAACTGAAGTAGGGACTGCCTCGTCACAAACGGGAGCCCCAACAACATGAGTAGGAAGAATTCTCTTGCCTTCAGAGACAGTAGGAAGATCAGAGGGTACTTTGGACTTAGGAATCCAAACTTTTTGCACCTTTCATAATTTTTGAATGGAGCAGCGAGTACTACCTCCAGTTCGGAGCATTTCTTCGTAAGCAGTCTGGTCGAATTAAACAACCAGAGTCTTCTTTGTCGATCCAATCAACACATCATCATATTGAGCAATTGCTTTCTCGTCGGAGGAAAAAGTCGTCCCCAGCAGAGTTGCTATTTTGTTTCACTTAACAAAATACCCTTCAAAGGCTTTTGAAAGAAAACGAAAAAAGTAAAAAAGTACAAATTAATTCTGGGAAGTATTGCTA
Organism: Iris pallida; assembly: GCA_029216955.1. NCBI lineage: Eukaryota > Viridiplantae > Streptophyta > Magnoliopsida > Asparagales > Iridaceae > Iris > Iris pallida. The sequence goes on along the minus strand of JANAVB010016197.1, from coordinate 10,604,979 downwards.
TGTAAGTCTAATCTGAGAACGATCAATTTGTTCCTTGGACTACACGATGATGATGAAGAAAAACTACTGGAAAATGAACAGCTGAAAGAACTAAGTCAACAGAAAGGTATCGACACACTGGGCACTGATGGCGAGGTCGAATGCTTCCCTGCTTTGCTTCACTTTGTTCTTGAAGAAAAGTTGAAGAGAAATGCTCTGGAAAATCACTTTGCTCTCAAAGTATCTGGGCTCTGATCTCTATGTGATCTCTTCTCTTTTTTGTTTAGAAATAAGTCTATTTATAAACTAGACCCTCTGTGCGTAAAAAGCAACATAATTGGGTCTTTACGCAAGTAACTACCACCCACAATTAAAAATCGACCTCTGCGCGTGATGACACGTGTCCCATAAAGAGTTGTAGTCTCTATGCATGGTGACACGTGTCCCACAACTTCAAAAATATAGACAGAACACGTACACACGTTCCTCGATAAATGTGGCATGAAAGTCTCGTATGCAGACCACATTCTCACATAGCCAGAAAAAGTTGAGCATAAAATAGCCCAAAATAAGCTTCCTGCGTAAAGCGGCTAAGAAATAGCCTTGAGCGTATAGCTAGCTCAAATAAACTTTACGCATACAAAAGTAGCTGAGATAGCCTTGAGCGTAAAAACTCAAATGACTTTCATACGTAAAAGAAGCGGTCTATTAAGCATAAAGTAGCTCATCTGCACATTAAACGACAAGCGTTGGACTTGGTACAAAAATCTTCTCAGCTTCTGTGCAATGTTCTGTCAGAAAATCATTATGTCAAAACAGTATCATGCGCATTAAATGCAGTCTGGACAGCCTGTCGCTCTCGCATAGAGTTTGAGGATAACTCTTGCGTAAAGGAGTTCGCGTAGAGTTAGACTCTGTTTGATCTCCGCGTAGAGCTTGAATCTGACTCAGTAGAGTCTCTAAATGGGCCTTGCATAGAGTCTGACTTTGCGTAAAGTTCTCAACTTCTTTGACTTGGTCATTTATTTTATGCTTCTACATACATAAAAACAATTCAGAGGCTATACGAACGTGGATGTTTTTACCTAGGGTTTGGTAGCGACACAAGGACAACTAACATAGAAATATTTACTCAGAGGTAATATGGACATGGTGAAACATAATATTTTGCTCAGAGGTTTAAACAAACATAGAAAATATAATTTTGAAGAGCGATTCAGGGGTAATATGAACATGATCTCTTTATGAGGATTTAGAAATACACGCTTGAGATTAGACATTGTATTTCTTTAAAAATTGTCTTTGATCGATATTATTAGCAGATCTCTATTAGGTTTAGCAAGCCGATAAGCACCGTTAGAGTAGACTGTTTCTATGACGAATGTGCCTTCCCACTTCGGTTCATACTTGTTGAATGACTTATGAGTCATGACTATTGGCCTTTGAACTAATAGCACGAGGTGCCAACTTAAAATGTCCTTTCCTTGACCCTTTTGTTGAAGGCTCCAGAAATTTAAGCTTAATATAGCTCGATACGCTGCTGAGCTAGTAGACGCTTTTTATCCTACACTTGCAGCTCTTGCAGTCGACGACGTTGGAGCATAGGAATTCAGAGGGTTGATGAATGAAGTCATAATATAGTTGACACACTCGGCATTTCTTTGCGTAATCAATAATATTCAACATCATAGTGGACCAATAGTAGCCCATGTGCTGTAGTCGGTCCTGCAACTTAGGACCGGGTTGGTGAGCTCTATAAGTGCCGTCGTGCGCCTCCTGGAGTGCTTCTTTTGCTTCGGCATTAAATAAACATCGAACGAGGAGTCTGCCGTATAAACGATGATACAACATTTTAGTGGCTGTGTCATAGTAGAACCAGAGCGAGCATATTTTAATAGAAGTGGCTTCCTTCGAGTCCTCGGGTAGGATCCCATAGACTTCATAGTCTATAAACGGTAATCGCCAGTCCTTGATATCGACATTAGTGTCTGTCGGTATAGAGTAGCTCAGATATGTGCATAGGTTATTGTTTGGGCAAACCAATTCCTGACCCATCATAGTGACGGAGTACTGGGTCCCGACAGAAGTTGCTAAAGAAGCAGTGAGACCGACAAGGGCATCTACCTCCAGATTTTACAATCGAGATACATATTCTATAACGAATACTAAAAAGGTAGAGATGATTTCGATTGCCGCTTGATGGTAGGGGTCCATGCCTAATGTCGGACCTCGTATTGACTTTTTATCTGATTTATTATCAACTTTGAGTCACCATAAGCCTTTATGTAGTCGACTCCCAACTTCTTAGCGAGCTGTAGTCCGATAACAAGGACATTACATTTGTCGACGTTGTTGATGCATGATTCCATAAAAAATATGTATGATAAATGACTAGGCCTTCAAGAGTGACCAGGACCACTCCCACTATCGCAATGATCTCACCTTTGGGCCCTGTTCTTGAAGCATCGCCAAAGAACATTCGCTAAATGGGATTTTTGTGACCGCATTGGACTCTAAAACTTTGTCCGAAATACCATCATATAGTTTTAAGATTTTCGGAACCGGATATGCTGCCAAGAAATCGTCCAACGCCTGACCCTTGACGACCTTCTATAGGATGAATACCATATTGTAGGGCGATAGCAGGATTGCACATGTGGCTAACCGCGAGTTTAGCGCTGTCACCCCCAGTTTCCAAAAACAGGGGTATTTTTGTCATTTTTCATTTTTAAATTATTTTGGAATTTTTATTTATTTATTGTAATATTTTGGGATTATTTGAGTCAGGTTCGAATTTCAACTCATTCCGACTTGTATCGGGGACCCGGGGTAGTTTTGACTCTAGCGGGCCCACACACTAGTTAGGCATGGCCCACATAATATTAATTTTAGTCCACATGATATTAATTTTAGTTAGTGACTAGACTAATTATTTTGGTTAGTATTAATATGGATTAGTGTTTTAGGATTGACCAAACTACCCCCGACTTAACCCCTTACCAATGTATTAGTAAATAGACTAGAAAAGGGGCTTTTAGACTTTTCCTAATAGAACAAAACCACCTTTATGGCCAGCCACAATAAGGATAGGGTTGAGCCTCCCATTTGTCATTATCCATCTATTTTTCTCTCTCTTGTTCTTCCCCAAATTTCTAGAGAGCAAATCCCTATCATTTCTCCACCAAATCAACTCCTTCTTCCACCAAATCTTCTTCTTTTCTCCTCTACTCCATGAAAAGAAGGAAGCTACCCAAGTTTGAAAGGATTCGGAGCTCGTTCGTGTCCTTTTGTAATGTCTACGTGTCGGTGTCGCTCCGGAAAGGCTTTTCTTCGATTCGATCTACCGGGAGGTATAAATTCCTTCTCCTTTTCATTTCCTCATGTATATAGGTCTATTTTGAACCCATAAGAATGACCCCCATGGTTGTATCTCTATTTGTGTCCATTTTGTGTCCATTTGGAGATCATAGGAGTGTCCTTTGTGTTGTGGATGTGTTCATGTTACATATATAGATTTATATATATATATATATATTATAATGAGAGTGTATCTATATTTATATATGTAATAAATGGTTCTTGATGATTATATAATCAAGTTTGTGAGTGTGGTTCCTCATATTATTATTGCTATTATTGTTGTGGATAATTAGGATATATATTGTGTATTCTTTTGGCTCAAACTATTTAAATCCGTCATGATTTTTATCCACGTTTTTAATTTCAGCCCTAACTTAGAAATGTCATAACTTCTAGCTCAAAGCTCGGTTTAATCTCCCATTTTTTTTAAAAGAAGCGTATTGAAGTTAGCTTTCCAAAAACATGTATTAATAGGCCTCATTCTTTCTGTAACTTTCTGGATAATTATTTGAGTGTCAGCTGTACGAAAGACAAACGCGTTCTCGGTGTTTTCGCGATTTCGGGAGTTTTCGAAAACGAAAATGCGATCCGTTTGAAGTTTCGGAAAGCTAACACATAGATCTATAACATACTTTAATCCTAGAATTTAATTCATGCTGAGTTGGTACAGTATTGATTATTAGTAGGAGTTACTATTCGGCATATGCATTTTGTGCACCCTTGTGTGTAATATAATATTCTATTTGATTTTAACCCATGTTAATGTATATGCATTATGTAACTAAATAGAGAATGCAAGCATGAGTAAATGGTTAAATAAATGATGTATGAGGTGTAAGTATCCTATCTAATGTAAGCATGTATAAGTATGGCTTGTAATGAATATGTAGGTTCCATAGTATGTAATGTATGGTGCATATAGTAGTGCAAGAGAATAAATGAATGATGAATGAATGCAAGCATGAATGTAATGTAATAATAGATGTAATGTATACAATATACAAGTTAATGAGATGTAATGTTCTATGTTAACACAAATCCTATATTACCTCATGTACCCCTTACACTATGTTGACACTATCACACTTGACACTTTGTTCACTTACACTTTGACACTCTTTGATATGTATACACTATGTATACTGTTGAGACTTGAAGTGATTTTATTGAATGGAGTAACAACATATATATAGGAGAGGCTAGCCTTCTCTCCTATCATTCTAGCCAATGTGGGACTAAAGCCCAATAACACTATATATATATATCAACACTCCCCCTCAAGATGGGCGAAAGATATTCACTAAGCCCATCTTGTCACATCCTCTCATCATGTTGATAGAACTAAGCCCCTTTGTCAGTCCGTCTGCTACCTGATCTTTGGTTGGAACATAGCCCAGCTCTAGTTCTCCTTTATCCAGTTTCTCTTTGATGAAGAATCTGTCAATCTCAATATGTTTGGTCCTGTCATGCTGTACTGGATTGTTGGCAATATTAATAGCTGACTGGTTGTCACACCATAGCTTCATCTTTGTTCCCTGGTCCAGCTTTAGCTCCGTCAGCATATTCTTCAACCACAATAGTTCTGTGACTCCCAAGGCCATCGCTCTATACTCTGCTTCAGCTGTTGATCTGGCCACTACTGACTGCTTCTTACTCCTCCAAGAGACCAAATTGCCTCCTACAAATATGCAGTATCCCGATGTGGATCTCCTGTCGTCAGCACAGCTAGCCCAGTCAGAATCACAATAGCCCTCAATGCCTACATGATTATTTCTTCTAAAGATCAGTCCCTTCCCGGGGGCTCCCTTCAAGTACCTCAGAATCTGGTACACTGCGTCCATGTGACCCTTCCGGGGGTCATGCATGTAGCGGCTTACTACACTTACCGCAAAGCTGATATCAGGTCGAGTGTGGCTTAAGTAGATTAACTTGCCCACCAATCTCTGATATCTATCCCGGTCAACTGGTTCTCCAGCTTCAGCATCCAGTTTAAACTTCTGGTCTATCGGTGTCGTAGCTGGTTTACATTCCATCATCCCTGTTTCCGTAAGCAGGTCCAGTGCGTACTTCCTTTGAGAAAGAACGATTCCCTCATAATCTCGAGCAATCTCAATCCCAAGGAAGTATCGAAGGGGGCCAAGATCTTTCACCTCGAACTCCTTGCCAAGTTTTACTTTGAGTTGGGCGATCTCCTGCTCATCATTGCCTGTGATAATCATATCATCTACATATACTGCAAGCATGGTGATAAGGCCTCCACTCCGTCTGAAGAAGACAGTGTGATCAGCATTGATCTGCTGATATCCCATCCCTATCATTGCTCTCCTGAACCTGTCAAACCATGCCCGAGGAGACTGCTTCAGTCCATAGAGAGACTTCTTCAGTCTACAGACCTTGCCTTCTGTCTGTTTTGTGCCGAATCCTGGTGGTATCTCCATGTACACCTCCTCTACTAGATCTCCATGAAGAAATGCATTCTTCACATCCAGTTGGTGTAGCTTCCACCCTCCATTGGCTGCCAGGGAGATCAAGGTCCTGACAGTGCTCATCTTCGCCACTGGTGCAAAGGTCTCGTCATAGTCGATGCCGTACGTCTGACTGTATCCTTTTGCCACCAGTCGAGCTTTATAGCGCTCAACCTGTCCATCTGGGTTCTGTTTCACAGTAAAAACCCATTTACATCCAACTGCTCTTTTCCCTTCTGGCAGTCTCACCAGCTCCCAAGTGTGGTTCTTCTCAAGAGCTCCCAACTCCTCGTGCATTGCCGCTTTCCACTTTGGATCGTTCTTGGCAACCTGCCAATTGTTAGGTACAGTAATACTATCCAAAGATGCTATAAATGCTCCATGAGAAGAAGATATATGATCATAAGAAACAAACTTAGCAAGATCCCAACCATATCTGTCCGGAGGATTTCCCGCATTGCTGCGAGTAGTCCTTCGTGTAGGTAGTGGTATGGGAGGAACGATATCACCTGAGGAGGGTGGTGGTGTAGATGAGGAGGATGGTGGTGTAGATGAGGAGGATGGTGGTATAGGTGTCTCAGGAGTTGGGACAGGCGCAGGCAAGGGACTTGGCACTGACACTGTAGGTACTGGTCCTGTAGTCTGCTTGTTGTTTCTCCTGTTGTAGGTCAGTAACTCCCCCTGAGCCGTAGGTGTAACACTTCTCGTCTCCTCCCTCTGTTCCGCTTCACCTTCATGTTCCTCCTCAACCGTGTCTCTATGCCAAACTTCTAAATCGGTTACCACCAGGTTCTCCAAGTTCTCTATCTCCCCCTCTCGCCTTATACTTGTAGTATGAGGCGTGTTATACGAAGTTCCATCCTGGCGGTAATATGGCTCATGCTCCCGGAAGTGGACGTCCATACTAACAAATTTCTTCTTCTCTACTGGACTCCAGCATACATACCCCTTCTGAGTTGCTGAGTAGCCCACGAAGATGCACTTGACTGCTCTAGGGTCAAGTTTTCCAACGAATGGTCTGTTGTCCTTCACAAAACACACACATCCAAACACCTTTAGTGGAAGTATTCCACTATTATTACCTTGTAATACTTCACATGGAGACTTCCATCCCAGGACTTTTGAAGGCATCCTGTTTATAAGTTGAGCTGCTGTCAACACCGCATATCCCCATAGGTGTTGTGGGACATTCATGTCGATCATCATACTTCTTGCGGTCTCCAGAAGATGTCAGTTCTTCCTTTCTGCTACTCCATTTTGTGCTGGTGTATATGCACAAGAGGTCTGATGCTGTATTCCATGTGCTGACAAGTACTCTGCAAGTGTCCTATTGGTATACTCCGTCCCATTGTCAGATCTCAGTATCTTCACCACTGCATTATACTGAGTCTGGACATATTTATGAAAGTCCCGAAAACAAGCAAATACATCACTTTTGTTCTTCATCAAATACAGCCAGGTGACACGAGATGCACAATCGATAAACGAAACAAAATACTTATACCCATTCATAGTGTTAGTAGCACATGGGCCCCAAACATCAGAATGAACTACCTCAAAGACTGAAGAACTCTTATGACCATTTCCAACATATGAACTCCTAGTAAGTTTTCCTAACTCACATGCATCACATACTAATTTCCTTTTATTTGATTTTGCATACATATCTGGATACAACTTATTTAGAGTATCAAAGGAAGAATGCCCCATCCTCCTATGATGAAGTATCAAAGTGTCTTCAGTCTTCTGCTGCAGCTCCTCCATTCCAGCCTTCTCTGCCATAGACACCAATGCTGAGTCCAGTCCGTCTTGATCTAGGTACCACAGTCCATCATGCCAAGTGCCAGTCCCAAGTCTTCGTCCCGTCCCTTTCTCCTGGAAGATCACCTTAGGAATATCAAAAGAAACAATGCATTTTAGTTGGAGAATTATAGAACTAATAGACAAGAGACTGACTGGGAAGGATGGAGCATGCAAAACATTGGATAACCTTACTGAACCCGTACAATTAACAGTACCCTTACCGACCACTGGTTGGAAAGTACCATCCGCAGTCTGAATGGTGTCTGTCGATGCTAGGTAAGTGTACGAGAAAAACTTACTAGCATTTCCGGTCACATGCCGAGATGCTCCTGAGTCGATAATCCAGTCTGACATTTTAAGGGAAGACATAGATGCAAGAGCGTGAGACTCGTCAGTACCTTCTGATGGATGGGCATACATAGCGGCGTTGAAGAATGTAGTGGATGCCTCCTCTGCTACGCTCCTCCTGTCTCCTTCGATTGACGCTTTTTGCTTTCTCTCCAGCAGATCCAGTAGCGCCTGATCCTCCTCAGTAAAGGCACCGCCAGCTCCTCCATTCCCATCTGCCACCAGCAGGTTTGCCCGATAGCCTCCTCGACCGCCTCGTCGGCCTCCTCGACCACGTCCACGTCCAGCATATCCTCGTCCACGTCCACCACCTGAGTCTCCCTCCTTAGGTGGTTTGGTACAAGCATATCGATGGTGGCCCATCTCCCCACAGTTGTAGCACTGCCGATTCTGTTGCCAGAGCTCTCCCTTGGATCCTGTATCCCCCGAATCGGTAGCTGCTAGTGCTGACTTCACTTCGGGTAAAGCACCTGTCGATGATGCGCCTGTCCCTGTCTGTAATCTGATCCGTGTCTCCTCCTGAATCATGGCTGAGATAGCCTCCTCGAGACTAGGGATCGCTGGCTGGGCGAGGAGTAAGGCTGTTCTCTGTGTGAATGCTGCAGTCAGTCCCTTAAGGAATTTCATCGTCCTCTCCTGCAGACACACCTGTCTCTCCTTGCACTTTGGGTCCCCGCAGCTTGCCCGTTTGGAATGGTGATCATAATCCAGCCAGAGGCGTTCCAACTCCGTAGCGTACTCCTGCACCGTCTTCTCGCCTTGTACGGTGTCGTCGATCTCCCCTTTTATCTGGAAGATCCGTAGATTGTTACCTATGCCATCATAGGTTCTTCTCAATTTCTCCCATACGTCTTTCACCATCTCAATGCCATCTACTGTGGAAGCAATAGACTGGACTAAGGAGTTGAGAAGCCAGATATAAATCACCATATGAGTGGATTTCCACTCGTCGCGTCCTGTCGAGCCCTCTTCCGGCTCTGTCTTCTCGCCTGTCAAGAATCCCTCCAGGTTCTTACCTGCAAGGGTTCTTCTCACCCGCCGTGACCAACTCAAATAGGTGGCTGGTCCATCCAACTTCAGATCGATGGAGGGTAGTTCTAACTTTGGCGGTGCTCGTGTCGTGCTTTCACCAGCCGACACCTTTATCAACTTCAGCAATGTCGCCACATCGTCAGCATCCAGCTTCTTGAGAATCTCCTCCATCGATGCTTCTTCTCGATCACTTCACACTTGCTCCACGACTCACGCTCGTCCTTGCCGTCCTCTCCTAAATCCGAATATGTCTGATTTCATCGGATCTAGGGATTATAGGCATCTCCTTGAGATTGATCTCAAGAACGAGTGTGAATCTTGTACCCGCAATAGCGGTACAATGAATCCTGCAGCCGTAAAAACGGTACAGAAACGAGCGTGAATCTTGTACCCGCAATAGCGGTACAATGAATCCTGCAGCCGTAAAAACGGCAGCAGCAGCAGCAGTTGCAGCCGCAACAGCGGCACAGCAACGGCAGCAGCGCGGCAGCGGCGGCGGCGGCGCGGCAGCTGCAGCAGCAGCGGGGCGGCGCTGCGGCGGCGGCGGCGCGGTAGCAGCTGCAGCGGCAGCGGGCGGCAGCAGCTGCAGCGGCAGCGGGCGGCAGCGGCGGCGTAGAAGGGGGATTAGGGTTAGGGTTTGTGTGGAGGAGGGGTCTCTAACGGTATGCTAAGCAATTTTAGGCTCTGATACCATGTTGAGACTTGAAGTGATTTTATTGAATGGAGTAACAACATATATATAGGAGAGGCTAGCCTCCTCTCCTATCATTCTAGCCAATGTGGGACTAAAGCCCAATAACACTATATATATATCAACATATACCCATTTAACCCTCACTTGCCCCTTTGCCATGTTCACATACACACACATAGCCTCTTAAATAAGTATTTATGAATATAGTTAACTTAGCTATGTATGTATATTATATATATGGTAGCATATTGTATTGTAATATATAAGTTTACATTGCCATTGAAATGCCATGATTATAGACCTAATATTGAATACCAATATATGCATGTGTATATATGTGTAGACATGTATAGCTTAAAGTAATAGATTACCTAGTATATATCTAATGTGAATTCTTGTCTATTTGAGTATTGAATAATTGCATGCTATATAGAGTTGGGTGTATGTTGGCTTGTATAACCTTGTATTGATGTGTGCTTGCTAGGATAGTCTTGGTTAGGCCTAGTAAGACTTGCTGGGTTAGGACATGACCTAGTTTGACCTAGTTTGACTAGTGCAGTTGACCAGAGTTGACCAAGGGTTAACTTTGGCCTAGTTGACCTAGATTTATATAGAATGCATTGTAGTACTTTATATTACCCTTCTGGACATGTTGTGACTTGTGCTGTTCTAATTAGGAGCCAGACACCTCTCCTCGGACATTACCTTGGACATTCAGATATCAGGCGAGTACATTCATTGATAGTTTTTATTGTCTTGATATCTACTATATCCGATTCAGTCGTAGTATTTTACTTGATTCCCGACACGACGGTTCACGGACTAGTATACGCCGGATCCTGCCATGAGATATTATTCCTGGACTTTCTTGGTATATGGGTATGAGATATTTCCGTGTTCCTGTACTTGTATAGACATTGATTTGGGAGTGGGCTGGCCCCCTGCTCTCGAACCCTGTGTCATGACTTGCCATGTCCGGATCCGTGATACTACTCGGGGATGGAGGAATTATTAGGGGTTATGTGATCAAAGCCTCCCTGTCACTATATTTTGCTAGTGCCACCCTCATCTCACGTAGGGTGTAGCAGATACCCCGTGCCGGTTATCCAGGTTGGACGGCATGTCTCTCCGTTGAGGTCACCGCGAATTGTCGGGCCAAGTGGATATCCTTCTTTTGCTTCCTAGCCGATCACATTTTGCCCTAATAGTTCAAATCACTTTTTATATTTGTTGTCATATCTTACATTCCAGTTCACCTTTACTTACTGTACTTTCACCATGTTATGATTCATTTCTCATATGCTCTACCAGCCTTTTATACTGTACCATGATTACGAGACTAAGTTCTGTTTGAAAGAAGGGTTACAACTCTTGTCCTTGTTTGGTTTAAGGGTTGTAACTCGGCTTTCAAATGGTTCCCAAGTCGTCGAACTCACTTGTTCTACCTGCTTTCATACTGTGCCATGGTTATGGGACTAAGTTCTGTTTGAAAGAAGGGTTACAACCCCGGTCCTTGTTTGGTTTAAGGGTTGTAACTCGGCTTTCAAATCGTTCCCAAGTCGCCGATATCTTTGTCATGTATTTCATTATTACTGTCTCTTATAGTATTTGTCAATTCATATGGAACTGCTGTTGGTGTTTGTACTTGCTCATTTTTCTGACAGGATACGTTGACAAATTTTACAGATAGCTTGAAGATTTGCCTGCTAGCCTAGAGTAGACATTAGAGGTTGTTTAGTTAGCTATTCTCAGTTGTCTGGAGTTATATTTATTTTATGGATTACTGTATTTGAGCTTTGAGATGTATTCTGAGTTTGTACCTTAGACACTTAGATTTCTATCTGTTGTATCTCTTTTCGATTTTATGTTTTATCTATCTTCCTTTATGCTCTACCTTAGATGTGATTGAGTTTACATTCTGCTATGTCACCCCCATTCGGGGAGTATAAACTGTTTAGTCTTATACTATTAGATGCATTGAGACCTATGACAGCGTTCTACCGCCGACACTGCGGCGTAGGCTGGGCGTTGTTACGTTCTCGTGCCCTAACCCTAGGGTGCGGGTCGTGACACGTTTTTAGTGGTGGCCCATGCAGGTCGAGACTAAAAGTGTAGTGGTATTCGAACTAGAGTACCACTACAGCCTGTAGTAGGATTAGGATATATTTTGAAGGTACTCAATCACAGTTAGGACCCTTGAGAGATTTCCGGGACGACCCTTGAGAATCTTATTTAACTTCGATTTGAAAACTCTTTTTCCTTGATTGATTTATCTTTGCTTTCTACTATTGAATTTGATTTTGATGGATTATTATTGAATTTGAGTTTGTATTTATTGATTTTGAAGGATGATTATTGAATTTTAAATTTTGATGATAGCTGTTGCATCCGAGTTTGTATTTTTATGGATTTTTGTTCATTTTTGGATTTTGATGTTCGTTGATAAATTTGACTTGATTTTTGAGTATTCATTGTTGATTTAAATTAATGTTGTCAAGATAAAATTATATGGGCTAGGTCATCTAAGTTATGGAGTCTAGTCTTCTACAGTCATATTAGCCAGCATGGTGAGGACATATAGTTTGACTTGGATATATCTCTCGGGTGTGGGAATTTAAAGTTTTCGCAGCCAAGCAAGCGGCATCGCGAAAATGTTAAATACCATGATTTTAGAGGTATGTGCCTAAGTCGAGGACTGTGATTATCGTAGCTTTGCTTACTAGTATGACGAGGATTTAATGTACCATGATTTTGGACAGACGTATATGATTATCAGATTGTACCTTAAATATTTTCGAAACATGTTTTCTCTACTTTTGTTTCTGTTCTTCAAAAAAAAAATTAATTATTAATTGTTTTGTTTTGTTTGCTTCTCATTATTTAACTTAAGAGTAGGTTTGCCTGTTTTTATAAACCTTTGCGTAACTTCTTGCTATGAGTTTCTTCTTAATGCAATGAATCGATAATTTTGCTAGACTTTATCTTGGATTTAATAATTTAGCTCTGGATTTCAAAATGGTTCTTCTTTAAATAGATAAGCAAAACAGATTTTATCGTTATTTCTTCCTTGCTATTATTCTTGTATTAAATAATAATAATAAAACTGTCTTGATTACGTCAATCACCTGCTTGCAATCTTGGTAGGAATCTAAATGTTAGTCTTAACGTAGAAATAATTTTTTTTATATTAGGACATAAGAATATGTATATGAATATATATAGCAGACACTTTGCCTAAAACGTATACATGCTACACTTGATTTTTCCACCTATCTAAATACATATTAATATGTTGTTGATGTTTAAATTGTCAAAACCCCAATATTTCTGGTTCTCTGCTTTTCCATGTTTAAATTCATAATTTAAATATAAATTTCATATTATTAGTTATGTTTACATCACTGCACATGTATATTATACGTGGGGTTTCAATTCAAAATTTTGGTTGAGTTTTGTGTTTAAATTTGTAAAATCTGAGACTGTGTGCATGTTAACCCTTGATGCGTGATTCCAAATGTTAGTTCTGTAGAACCCTAGAGGGGGGTGAATAGGGAAATAAAATATAAACTACAACAATTGATGCAATAAAGACAATTGAAAGTAAAGAGTAGAAAGATCAAACGCAAACGCAAGGATGTATCCTGGTATCCTCTTTTGAGGCAATCCAGTCCCGGAACTCTCTCCGGCTTTAATCCACTATTATCCAAATAGTACACACGAGTTTGGATCCGAAGAACTCGCCAACTTCAACACGAGTTTGGATCCGAAGACTCGCCAACTTCTACACACGAGTTTTCTTACGAAGGCTCGCCAACTTCAAACAAAAGAGAATGAGAACTTGTTGATCTTCTAACACGTGAAGATCGAAATGTACAACTCTTTAATACTCTAGCACTTTGGGAGAGGATGACAATGAAAAGCTTTGAAGAGTATTAATGGTGGAGCTCTTGGTTGTTGGAAAATTTATGGAAGAGTTGGTAGTGAAGCTCAAGAGAGAGAGAGCTTCCATTTATAAGAAAACCAAGAGTAGGTGGCATTTAATGCTCTAAAATACAGGCAGACCGGCATGCCGTCGGTATGCCGCGACATACCGCCGGTATGCCGGCCAAATAGTAACGGTCATAATTATGACCGTTCAAGAGCATTAAATGCGGCCATTAATGCGTGTCAGACCAAATCGAAAACTAAGTATTCGAAATTCGGTATACCGCCGGTATGCCGGAGCATACCGTCGGTATGCCGATAGAATGTCACAGAAAGTTTAGAGCTGCTAGAAACGGCATGCCGCCGGTATGCCGCAGCATACCGTCGGTATGCCGACAGTTGATCACAGCAACTTATGTGTTGCTAAAAACGGCATGCCGCCGGTATGCCGCAGCATGCCGTCGGTATGCCGACATTTCGAGACAGCAACTTTCTAGAGTCCAAAAATGGTATACCGCCGGTATGCCGAAGCATACCGTCGGTATGCCACTTTTTGTCACAGAAACTTTTCTGGACACGAAAACGGTATACCGCCGGTATGCCGAAGCATACCGCCGGTTTGCCGCTCTGAATGACATATTTTTCGATTTGTGCTTTTAGTTATCATCCATCCTTTAGTGTTAACAGATATACCTAGACCAGTACAAACACGAAGACTCTAAGCAGGAAGACACCGACTTTATGCAGGGAACGCCGGTAACTGCTACAGTCTTCAAGGAAGAAGGAGGAAGCTCTTGAAGTGAAGAACTTCATGTAGTACATCTTCTGAGAATATTTGAATCTGAAGAACAGAAGACTAAACTACGAAGATGCTGTTAATTACTCAAAATAAGATGTGCCAACAAACTCCCCCATTTTGATAATTGACAAATTAGAGAGATAGCATCTTCAGGGAGTAGCTCCCCCGTAGGTAGACAGCTCCCCCTCGATACGATTTCTCCCCCTTTGTCACTTAGTCAAAGATGGGGATAATCAAAGGAAACATTGCATAAGAGAAATGACATAAGGAAATATAGAAAAGCATGTATGAATATATTAAAGATAAAGTGAATACATGCTGGACTCATACATTTCATAGTAATAAGATAAAAGACTCTCCACAACGAGAGCCAGACACACAAGACAACCATAGATAATGTCCCCGAAGGACAGCAAACAACTAAAACAACCATAAACCGGTCCCCGAAGGACCACTAAAGACAACAAACAGAAAACACACATAAAAACTAGAACCACTCAAGAACCGAAACCACCAGCAAAAGGAAGACCATCCCTAATCCTCAGCCGGATCATCATCATCATCACCCTGAGCCTGCTGGAAGGCGCCAAAAGGATCAATACCATCAGGGTACATAAACCCATAGGCATTGGGGTCAGAGAAGCGCGGGCCCGTGTACATGGGATCCTGAAGATTAAGATCCAGAAAAGCATCACGGTCTTGAAGAGTGCACTGAATGAAGTACCCCTGATCGTGGAAACGAGTCTGGATCAGGGCGCCAAGTCCACGAGTGTGGGCCCGCATATGCTCCTCCGCCTGGGCCATCCGCATATCAAAATGCTGCTGAGTGAGCGGCATATAACGGCCTGAAGGAGGAGGGGTAGATGTGGGAGCAGCAGGCGTGGATGCCGGTTGCTCTTGGGAAGATGAGGCACGGGAAGTAGAGGCGCCAGCAAGGGTACGGGAGATAGCAAGATATGAGGGGACGCCATCCGTGGTGCAGAGAGACAGGTCAATATGCTTGGCCTCTATAAGCAGAGTGATGAAAGAGCCATAGTAGAGATTCTGCTTCCCCGAAGGCAAGGTACGCCGGAATTGCAGAAGAAGAGTCTTTGGGAAGGAAAATCGCTTCCGAGCATAGAGATGGTACATGCAGACGAGGGCATCACCAGTGATTGTGTCATAGTTCCCGCCCTTCGGAAAGAGAGTGTGGCACACGATCCGATGGAGCTCGTAATAAAACGGCTCCAGCTGGGCAGAGAGGGCCGGGATGGCAGGAGGGTTGGGACCCTTACAGATGATTCGGCAGAATTCGTCGAAAGGGGACGCCGCCGAGGAGTTGAGAGCACCCAAAAGAGGTAACACATCCCCTTTGTCTGGGATGCCTAAGATGTCCCCCACTTCCCGAGATGTGAGACGGAAGTGGCGGTCATTGACCATAGATTGGATGGCGGAAGGGTCGTCTGTAACTCCACTTTTTCTGGAAATGTAAATTTTTCTTTTTCCATAATTTCTGAATATATGTTCTCCTTAATTCTATATTTTTTTTCCTTAGCCAATTTATTTGAATTCTTTTCACTTTTAGTTTTATGTTTGGGCTTTCATTTAAGCCCATAACCCAGCCTTTAAAACCAGCCATTGATTTAGCCAAGTCACTGTTTCCTTAAAAATTTCTCTGGAAGAGACTAGCTCTTCACTGTGAGCATTCTTTTGAATTCTCGATTTCGATTCAATTCTAACGGCCATGGCACAGTGGCCATGTGCTCTGTTATCTCTCCACCGTTCTAACCGCCTGTCAGAGCCAATTCTCCCGCCAATTTTTGGTTAGCCTAGCTTCCACGCATCAAATTCGCCTATATAACCTTCCCTTCTCTCTGTGGACGAAGCCATCCTCTATTCATTCTTCAACTTAATTTCTTTCATTCGATTTCCCTGGATCTGGAGGAATGGAAATGGCAGCCATGGCAATTCCTCTTCCCAACAGTCGAGCTCCTGTTGAGACAAGCTAATTCCAGTAAGAGTCAACCTTCTGATCAATTAGTTTTGTAATTCCAACTCACAATTCTTTTCTGGATTGATCAAATTTTGTAGGAAGGATTGATTCGTGATCGATCGATCGTTCTTCCTCAATCGAGAACGAGAAACAGTGGTGAGTGTTCAACCTAGTGATTTTTGAATCTCGATTTGTGAATAAATTTTGATTTCAACCGTGGTTTCTTTTCCTAGAATTTTGTGTGCTAGATCAATGGATCGATTGCTTTGGATTAGCTTGGAAGTCTGAATCTGGGATTAATTAGGTGATTTAGAGAATATAGAAATTCTTTGGACACCCCTAACATTATGAGAACACCATTTTTTATATTGTGTTCTATGTGTTTGTTGCTATGCCTGAACAGTTATATTCGTTGATTTGGGACATTAAGGTTGTGCCCTGTTTCTGAATCAACAGCTCTTTCGAAGAATCAGGTAGCTATAATTTTCTCCTTGCAAATTTTAGTTGTCTTCCTATGATTATTTAGTATTTCGTATGGTAATTTGGGTTATTTTCATACTGCAGTATTTGTGGGGTAGGGAATTATAATCTGGAACCGAGTTATGCAACCAATAATTTTCTTGTTGTTCCTGGGAATGAGCATGACATGTATTTTGGGGTGATACGGTTTCAGCCATATGCTGTTGAATGATATGTGTTTATCAAGGCTCCCTTACTGTCTAATGAGTGAAATCTGAGGCTGTGACTGAGCCATTTCAGTCATTGGGCATTTAGTACTCCTACAATGGTTCAATGGAGTCGTGTACCAATGGGACACTGTGTTGGAAATACTTTTTCAGTGGCTACCTAGCAGCCATTGGAACAACTTGATGATGTAATAACTGGGAAATCAATCTCAGTCCCTTGGAAATATATGTTGGGTTAACATCAAGTTGGGGATGGCTGAGATCATACTTCAAACAACCTATGATGATTTCGAGCTAGTGAAATCTGAGGTTGTTTATAATTCCCTTAAACTCTGGTGACTCTACATATGATGGGAGAATGGTTCCCAAGTGGCTTGTGGTGTATTCACTGAGTTAAACCTAATTGTATCATTCAGGATTCCTTGTTTTGAACAATGGTTAGTTAAATTGACTATGGTAGAGGAGGCCTGTTTCGGTTTGGTTAACTGAGCTTTTAGATGTGGTTATGTCTGGGCTTTATCAGTTGCATGATTGGCATACAGTGAGGTTGATCCATAGATCATTAAAAATCAACTTGAGACCATACTGGTATATCCTTCCTACATAAGAATGAACTCTTAGCAATATTTTATTTTTTGACAGTCCAAAGTTTTACTCATGCATTCATTAGACTGATAGTTTTTAGCCTATGAGATCCTTCCTGTTAAGTTATAGATGATGTGAGTTACCTAGTGCTCCTTATTATATCCTGTTTCCATTCTTTGTTCCAATTATTAGATGCCATGGTATTTTCCTGTCTACATTTACTGTGAACCTGCTATTGCATTCTGAACTGAGAACTGCTGAGCCTCAGAAATTTAGGAACTTGAGAATGAAATTCTCAGGATCCTGAGAGTTTTCCAGGAACTTGAGTTTCTCTTGATAACTAAGAAACTTGGTAATTATTCATTGAGAACTCAGTGTAACTGGGGTTCTCAGGAACCTGGGAAGATCAGTCCTAAAGATTGGACTGATATGAGGGCAGGACATTATATATTTTGACTGTTTTCTACAACCAATGGTTGGTAACTTGAGTTTTCAACTGAGAAATATTGTGTCATAGATAATTCATTTTAGATACCTGAGATTCTCAAGATATCTGGGATTAGGTAGTCTCAAACTTGGATGCCTGTTCAGAGATTTGAAGTCTCAGGCATCAAGAACCTGAGCAGTTGTATAGTCTTTGTTGAGTCCAATTGATATTGGACAGAGTTTCTGTCTAATGGACTGTTGAGAGTAGGACATAGTTGGGACCAAGGTTTGGGATTCAGTTGGTTAAATAGCAGTTGTATGGCTTGAGTACTGTTATGACTTAACATTCAATCTGGGTATCCTTAACCAGTTTAGGTACCAACAACTCTTGAGTTATAATAGAAGGGAGCAAATTCATAGGTTAATTGGATAGTATAACCATTAGGAGTTGATGCTATCAGTAATATGATTTTCCCCTCATCTATTTTACTTGCAATATTAAGATGTTAACATGAGAGTTCATTTAAATATTGATTTGCTAACTAAATAGCTTAAGGAGGAGATCATATTACTTGTAGTATACATGGTAATTAGGGAGGGTAGTTAATGATATGGTATAGCTAATGGAACTGAATTGTAAGATAGTTTATGATGAGCCTAGATAAATATACCTTGATTAGAATAAACCAATTTAGAATTAGCTGTTTATTAACCAACTTGTACACATCATTATTTCCTACAGGAGGATACCTAGCTCTATTGCCTACTTGTACTTTCCTGGAGCAAGGCAAGTACTTTTCTACGGTTTTGTGCATTTACATTCATGTACCTTTCTTGTGACACGTCATGGCACGATATCATGTACTCCTGTACTCCTGTACTCATGTACCCTTGTTCTTGTACTTATTAGTGTCGGGTGGGGAAATACACTAGCCATGTGACCAATCCCGGTTACTATATATTCCTGTACCTAGCTTAGGCCTCGCACTGTGCACGCGGGTCCTAAGTCGTACCATATTCATGTACTCCTGTGCATGCTCCTGTACTTACCCCAGCCGGTCACATGGACTAGATGTATTTCGATATTGTGCACTTGTCATGTCTGGTACTTCAGGATTATAGTTTCATTCCTGTACTTTACATTTATGTACTATAGTTCCTGTACTTATTTTCCTGTACTACTTTCCTGTACTTTCATGTTCATTCCTGTATTTCATTTTCCTGTACTCATGTACCCTGTTCATATCATGTTCATGTTTTATTACCTAGAACTGTACTTTGCTCCGCTCCTGAATAGGATATGTTGCAGGTATGCTTGCAGGACATTGATCTACTCTATGGGCCAGAGCCCAGGATGTAGCTGAGCAGGATGAGGCTTAGCTTGAGGTTTCGGGTTTAGATTACTTAGCTTTACTTTGAGATATTGACTTTAGAGTTCATAGCACTTTTCATTCCTGTTGATTCTGGTACACTATGATATCTAGATTTGTGGATTATGGTGATCATTCTGGGATACGTTTTTAGATGCTGTGATTCTATACTTTCATGTTTATCTGGTTAGTTTTCCCTAGCTTGGTACAGCTTACTTCGTTGTGTCTAACGACGAAGGCTGGGCGTGTCCGACTCGTATCCGATTATTCGGGAGCGGGTCGTGACATGTTTTTAGTGGTGGCCCATGCAGGTCCATCCTAATGGTACCTAGGTCTTAGCGTACTATTGGGGGACTTGATTATACTTGGGAAACTTGATCACAGCATAGGAAAATCGGAAAATAAGGGTATATCATGTATATCAGGTATATCAGGTGTATCAGGTATTTTAATATTCTATAAACACTTGTTGTATGTAAGTCTAGGTTATTTTAACAGTTTTCTGTTTTGCAGATAGTTCAAAAGCATGCCACACCAGAACTGTCAATTCATCTGCACTTGACGTTTTCGAACTTCCACTACCTTCTATCACTCTACTATCCCCATGGGTAGTACGTAATTGACGGAGACGTCTGAAGAATCCCTTGACAACCAGAGGAAACAGGCCACCCTTTCCAAGTCAGACTTGTGGATACACTCCAGGAATGATTTCTGATTTCTTCGGATCCTTGGACTTTTCGACACATAGTGCATATCTTGCACCGAGGAGCAGATCGAGAACCTGAAGCCGCCACTGAAGATCATCTCAGCATGTGAGGATCCGACTCCTCCGAAGATTGAAGTCGCCAACCAGGAGATCCAGCTCGTAGCACATACAACAAGATGGGAAGCTGAAGCACATGAGAGACATGAAGACTTATGACGAAGACAACAACTAGCCTGGATCCACAAGCATTGTCACACTCAGACAACGTTTCTTCAGTCACCTCATTAGAGACAGATTCAGGCCCACATTCACTGGATGAAAGATTGCCAGCAAGTCACAGATCACAATGATCGAGGAGCATCAGGATCTCAGCAGTCAGCAGCCAGCAACCATATATTTCTGTCAGAGTCCCTGCACTTCAGTCACCTCAGCGGGAGATCCAGATTTAGATCCAGTCAACGATCATTTGTATATTCTACCGCAGCTCAGGACACCACTACGACGAATGCCGCAAAAGACGGAGGCTACGCTTGTACTGTGGATCGCCTACTCACCAAGTCAAAGATTGTCTGAAGATCATTGATCGCACTGCCCGAGAACAAGCACGAGGAGCACCAGGACCGCAGCAGAAGGACCCACCTCTCCAGCTTCAGCAATCACATGAAGTACTACCGCAAGGACCAGCCTATATCAGGACAACTGAAGAAATTGAAGTGATTCCAGTCCCGGAGAAACACTGAAGATAGACTGAAGACAGAAGACTCTTTTGCATGGTTGGAGGAAACCATGGATCATGATTCATAATCTAGTTTTCCTTAGATTCCTCTTGCACCTAGATTGTTTCTTAGAAACTTCCTTGTTTCCTATTTAAGGATTATTAGATTTTATTTCCTATTCTGGAACCTTGGTTGCTATTCAAAATGTATTTTGAAAGTTTGTTTCCATTCTTGTTCGTAACTCTGCTCTTATCCGAGATTTTCTTCCTGCTCGATAACTTGTTTCCTATGGCGTTGTTTCCTAATTCAAGATTTGGTTCTACTCGAATTTTGTTCCCCATTCAGACCCTGTTGATATTTAAGACTTTACTTCAGATTACATTCCTATTCAAACTTATGCCATTCAAAACTTTGTTTGAATCTTGCTTCTATTCGAGATTTCATTTGCAGATTTCGTTCTAACTTTGAAACTTTAACTCGTTCCCTATGAGATTTTATTTCTCATTCGTGAATTATTTTTTGTTCTATTCACGATCTTGTTTGATCTTGCCTCGTATTTTGAGATTTCACTTGTTTCATATCCGCTATTTAATACCATGTTTTCATATTCATTTTTCACGACTTTGTTTTCTATTATTGGATTCTACTTGAAATTTTGTTTCCTATTTGAACTGTGTACTATTCGAGAATTATTCCTACTCGGAATATCATTTTGAAACCTTGCTTGAACCTTCGCCTCTATTGATGCTTGTTGGGATTCTATTTCCTATTCCTGATTTTATCTTTATTCGAGATTGTTCTTTATCTGCGGCTTGTTTCAAACTTATTTGAGATTTCCTTGTCGCATATTTACGATCCAATACCTTGTATTCCATTCACTAAATGATACATGCTTTCCATGCACTCTTCGTAAACTAGCTTTCTATTTGAGATTTCTATTCATGATTTTGTGTCATATCCGTGACTTTGTTAGTACTTGATTTTCTATTATTCACTGTGTACCTTATTGGAGAATTCATTTTCAATTCAAGTTTTGCTCGAGGTTTCATTGATATTCGAGATTTTATTGAAACTTGTACGGAATTTTATTTAT
The DNA here is from genome assembly GCA_029216955.1 of Iris pallida. Taxonomy (NCBI): domain Eukaryota; kingdom Viridiplantae; phylum Streptophyta; class Magnoliopsida; order Asparagales; family Iridaceae; genus Iris; species Iris pallida. Next base: position 10,583,021 of record JANAVB010016197.1, on the reverse strand, counting down.
TTTGAAACTTGTCTCCTATTTGACATCTTGCTTCAGTTCATCCTTCGAGACTCTGTTATCCCTTCTGGATAATGTCTCATATATGGAATCTTGTTACCATTCCAGATATCAGTTGATATTCCGTCATAATTTGAAACTTCATCCTGTATAAAATTTTAAATCTCCCTGGCTGCCCTTTTGTGCTCATTGATTGGATCCCTTATCATTTTTAGTACCTAATAAACTCATGAATTCTAACAGTCAGGTAACTTCATCATTCCCGTGACTTGGACTATTGAAACTCATTTTGAATTCCTTGAAACTCTTTTGAAATTCCTAAGGATAAAGTCGAAAGGCTATTCGATGACCTACTATGGCATGACAGTTGCGCGCTGCAGCCATTAGCTGGATTATGGAGACTGAGGGTTCACTGCAGCCAGTAGCGCACTGGCGAGGCAGGAACTCTAAGTTGAAGTGATTTCAGACACCCATAGGTTTTCGAGTATTGACGAGACTTGTCATATTCTTCATATCTTAATTTCTTGGGTTGTTTCGTCAATGATTGTTGGAAAATGGATAAGGTTGATAGAGTATTTGGAGGCATATTGTTATTTGAGTCACGGAGCCGAAAGTCCACTGCAGTCAGATACATACTGGCGGGGTAAGGATTCTAAGCAAAGTGATTTCAGATACCAACATGTTCTTGGATATTCTGGAGACTATAATCCCTTTTTATATGATTATTGGTCTTTGAGAATTACAGATCCTTACAAGTTTATTCTGATTTGATACTGTATCTCCTGAGTATTGCGTACGTCTCCTCAATCAACCCTTGCTAAATTTTCCTTCTAGCACTTTATCGTTATATCATTGAATTCCTCAAAATTCTATATTATCAGATTGTGATTCCATATTTCGTTGTAACTTGTCTAAACTTCAATCTTAAGTCATGTCTATCTGACCATGATTTTCTATCTTGTTCTAGTCTACCTGTGTTAAACTATCGATTCTTGATCATACCTAATGATTGTGTCTTCATGATTTTGCTCCTCTAAGATGTAATTGAACTTCGTTCCATCTCGTGCCTATTTGATTTTGATCATTGTTAGATCGTATTATTTTTTTTCTTGTGTGTAAGCATCGTATTTGATCTCAAAGGCTCAGGGCGTCTCAGAGTTGCACATGATCGGTAGAAGTACTGGACGGACAGCAGCAGACAGACACTTGAGTTCGAGGTTGGAGACATAGTATTCCTGAAGATCTCACCAACTAGGGGCGTCATCAATTTCGGCAGAGGCGGGAAGCTCAGTCCGAGATTCATCGGACCCTTCGACGTGACGGCACGGATTGGCGAGGTGGCATACCGGCTAGCGCTTCCAGATAGATTGGAGGGAGTGCACGATGTCTTCCATATATCCCAGCTTCGACGATACATTCCAGACCCGAGCCATGTGATAGACTATTCCGAGCTGGAGGTGGGCCCGAGATTGACTTACGAGGAGCAGCCAGTAGAGATCTTGGACCGAAGAGAGTAGTGTCTGCGGAACCAGACCATTCCTCTCGTTCGCATCATGTGGAGACATCACTCTCCGGGAGAGTCCACATGGGAGCGTGAGGATGAGATGCGTGAGCAATATCCTAGTTTGTTCACTTGAGTGCTTTGTATTTTATACATTTTCTTGAATTCAATAAACAGCTCTTTGGATTCACTATGTTTGATTTTTTTCCTGTGTCTACATTCCAATTTCGAGGGCAAAATTTTTCAAGGGGGAGAGTATTTGTAACTCCACTTTTTCAGGAAATGTAAATTTTTCTTTTTCCATAATTTCTGAATATATGTTCTCCTTAATTCAATATTTTTTTTCCTTAGCCAATTTATTTGAATTCTTTTCACTTTTAGTTTTATGTTTGGGCTTTCATTTAAGCCCATAACCCAGCCTTTAAAACCAGCCATTGATTTAGCCAAGTCACTGTTTCCTTAAAAATTTCTCTGGAAGAGACTAGCTCTTCACTGTGAGCATTCTTTTGAATTCTCGATTTCGATTCAATTCTAACGGCCATGGCACAGTGGCCATGTGCTCTGTTATATCTCCACCGTTCTAACCGCCTGTCAGAGCCAATTCTCCCGCCAATTTTTGGTTAGCCTAGCTTCCACGCATCAAATTCGCCTATATAACCTTCCCTTCTCTCTGTGGACGAAGCCATCCTCTATTCATTCTTCAACTTAATTTCTTTCATTCGATTTCCCTGGATCTGGAGGAATGGAAATGGCAGCCATGGCAATTCCTCTTCCCAACAGTCGAGCTCCTGTTGAGACAAGCTAATTCCAGTAAGAGTCAACCTTCTGATCAATTAGTTTTGTAATTCCAACTCTCAATTCTTTTCTGGATTGATCAAATTTTGTAGGAAGGATTGATTCGTGATCGATCGATCGTTCTTCCTCAATCGAGAACGAGAAACAGTGGTGAGTGTTCAACCTAGTGATTTTTGAATCTCGATTTGTGAATAAATTTTGATTTCAACCGTGGTTTCTTTTCCTAGAATTTCGTGTGCTAGATCAATGGATCGATTGCTTTGGATTAGCTTGGAAGTCTGAATCTGGGATTAACTAGGTGATTTAGAGAATATAGAAATTCTTTGGACACCCCTAACATTATGAGAACACCATTTTTTATATTGTGTTATATGTGTTTGTTGCTATGCCTGAACAGTTATATTCGTTGATTTGGGACATTAAGGTTGTGCCCTGTTTCTGAATCAACAGCTCTTTCGAAGAATCAGGTAGCTATAATTTTCTCCTTGCAAATTTTAGTTGTCTTCCTATGATTATTTAGTATTTCGTATGGTAATTTGGGTTATTTTCATACTGCAGTATTTGTGGGGTGGGGAATTATAATCTGGAACCGAGTTATGCAACCAATAATTTTCCTGTTGTTCCTGGGAATGAGCATGACATGTATTTTGGGGTGATACGGTTTCAGCCATATGCTGTTGAATGATATGTGTTTATCAAGGCTCCCTTACTGTCTAATGAGTGAAATCTGAGGCTGTGACTGAGCCATTTCAGTCATTGGGCATTTAGTACTCCTACAATGGTTCAATGGAGTCGTGTACCAATGGGACACTGTGTTGGAAATACTTTTTCAGTGGCTACCTAGCAGCCATTGGAACAACTTGATGATGTAATAACTGGGAAATCAATCTCAGTCCCTTGGAAATATATGTTGGATTAACATCAAGTTGGGGATGGCTGAGATCATACTTCAAACAACCTATGATGATTTCGAGCTAGTGAAATCTGAGGTTGTTTATAACTCCCTTAAACTCTGGTGACTCTACATATGATGGGAGAATGGTTCCCAAGTGGCTTGTGGTGTATTCACTGAGTTAAACCTAATATAATGTATCATTCAGGATTCCTTGTTTTGAACAATGGTTAGTTAAATTGACTATGGTAGAGGAGGCCTGTTTCGGTTTGGTTAACTGAGCTTTTAGATGTGGTTATGTCTGGGCTTTATCAGTTGCATGATTGGCATACAGTGAGGTTGATCCATAGATCATTAAAAATCAACTTGAGACCATACTGGTATATCCTTCCTACATAAGAATGAACTCTTAGCAATATTTTATTTTTTGACAGTCCTAAGTTTTACTCATGCATTCATTAGACTGATAGTTTTTAGCCTATGAGATCCTTCCTGTTAACTTATAGATGATGTGAGTTACCTAGTGCTCCTTATTATATCCTGTTTCCATTCTTTGTTCCAATTATTAGATGCCATGGTATTTTCCTGTCTACATTTACTGTGAACCTGCTATTGCATTCTGAACTGAGAACTGCTGAGCCTCAAAAATTTAGGAACTTGAGAATGAAATTCTCAGGAACCTGAGAGTTTTCCAGGAACTTGAGTTTCTCTTGATAACTAAGAAACTTGGTAATTATTCATTGAGAACTCAGTGTAACTGGGGTTCTCAGGAACCTAGGAAGATCAGTCCTAAAGATTGGACTGATATGAGGGCAGGACATTATATATTTTGACTGTTTTCTGCAACCAATGGTTGGTAACTTGAGTTTTCAACTGAGAAATATTGTGTCATAGATAATTCAGTTTAGATACCTGAGATTCTCAAGATATCTGGGATTAGGTAGTCTCAAACTTGGATGCCTGTTCAGAGATTTGAAGTCTCAGGCATCAAGAACCTGAGCAGTTGTATAGTCTTTGTTGAGTCCAATTGATATTGGACAGAGTTTCTGTCTAATGGACTGTTGAGAGTAGGACATAGTTGGGACCAAGGTTTGGGATTCAGTTGGTTAAATAGCAGTTGTATGGCTTGAGTACTGTTATGACTTAACATTCAATCTGGGTATCCTTAACCAGTTTAGGTACCAACAACTCTTGAGTCATAATAGAAGGGAGCAAATTCATAGGTTAATTGGATAGTATAACCATTAGGAGTTGATGCTATCAGTAATATGATTTTCCCCTCATCTATTTTACTTTCAATATTAAGATGTTAACATGAGAGTTCATTTAAATATTGATTTGCTAACTAAATAGCTTAAGGAGGAGATCATATTACTTGTAGTATACATGGTAATTAGGGAGGGTAGTTAATGATATGGTATAGCTAATGGAACTGAATTGTAAGATAGTTTATGATGAGCCTAGATAAATATACCTTGATTAGAATAAACCAATTTAGAATTAGCTGTTTATTAACCAACTTGTACACATCATTATTTCCTACAGGAGGATACCTAGCTCTATTGCCTACTTGTACTTTCCTGGAGCAAGGCAAGTACTTTTCTACGGTTTTGTGCATTTATATTCATGTACCTTTCTTGTGACACGTCATGGCACGATATCATGTACTCCTGTACTCCTGTACTCCTGTACCCTTGTTCTTGTACTTATTAGTGTCGGGTGGGGAAATACACTAGCCATGTGACCAATCCCGGTTACTATATATTCCTGTACCTAGCTTAGGCCTCGCACTGTGCATACGGGTCCTAAGTCGTACCATATTCATGTACTCCTGTGCATGCTCCTGTACTTACCCCAGCCGGTCACATGGACTAGATGTATTTCGATATTGTGCACTTGTCATGTCTGGTACTTCAGGATTATAGTTTCATTCATGTACTTTACATTCATGTACTATAGTTCCTGTACTTATTTTCCTGTACTACTTTCCTGTACTTTCATGTTCATTCCTGTATTTCATTTTCCTGTACTCCTGTACCCTGTTCATATCATGTTCATGTTTTATTACCTAGAACTGTACTTTGCTCCGCTCCTGAATAGGATATGTTGCAGGTATGCTTGCAGGACATTGATCTACTCTATGGGCCAGAGCCCAGGATGTAGCTGAGCAGGATGAGGCTTAGCTTGAGGTTTCAGGTTTAGATTACTTAGCTTTACTTTGAGATATTGACTTTAGAGTTCATAGCACTTTTCATTTCTGTTGATTCTGGTACACTATGATACTAGATTTGTGGATTATGGTGATCATTCTGGGATACGTTTTTAGATGCTGTGATTCTATACTTTCATGTTTATCTGGTTAGTTTTCCCTAGCTTGGTACAGCTTACTTCGTTGTGTCTAACGACGAAGGCTAGGCGTGTCCGACTCGTGTCCGATTATTCGGGAGCGGGTCATGACATCGTCGTCATCCCCTCTCATGTTGCAATAGAAAAGGCGGACAGCAGCAGGGTAGATAGGGATTTGGCGCCTTAGAAGAGAGGAGAGATCGGCATCGTCAAACAAAGGGACGTGACCGGGGAAGAGGTTCCAGTTGATCGCCCTGCCTTTGAATACGTTGTGATTGGCGAAGTGCTGGAACCAAAGCTCGGCGGCCAGAGAGTTGGAGAAGACGCGTTGGTCAAAGCCGGTAGGTAGCGCCACCGGGACGAAGGGGTTGAACCCGGAGGAATAGGAGGATCGGGGGCGCTTAGGGTTGGCCATGGAGAGGGATTGGTGCTATGGTGTTGAGGAAGAAGGAGTAGAGAAGAGAGGGAGGAAGGAGGGTTTTTAAAGAGAGGAGGAAGATGAAGAGATGATTTTGAAAATGGGTAGGAACGGTTGTAGAGGAAGTTTGAAAGAGAAGGAGTTGAAAAGGTGGAGGGAAGTTATGATGGTGGAGTAAAAAGAGGAGAGAAAAGAGGGGAAGTGATGGGTAGTTAATGTGAAGAGATAGAGGATAGTAAATGAGAAGGGAGGTGATGGGATGGGAGTTGAAGATTGATGGGATGGATGAGAGAGAATAGAAGAGGGTAAAAAAGGAATAAATGAAGGAGTGAAAAAATGTGGGCCCGAAACCAGAAATTATAGTCTGTCCGCCGCAGTCCGGCATACCGGCGGTATGCCGACGTGTACCGACGGTATGCCGTCTTTCGAAACAGAACCTAATTCTGCCTTAAAAAACGGCATGCCGCCGGTATACCGTAGTATACCGTCGGTGTGCCGGTCGACTGGGACTAAGGATCAAAAGATAAAATGCCTAGTTCACGGCAAAGGAAAGAGAAGCGATCTTCCGGGAGAGGCTTAGTGAAAATATCGGCTAATTGATAGGTAGTATCAATAAATTCAAGATGGATATCTCCTTTTTGCTGATGGTCACGAAGAAAATGGTGTCTAATTTCAATGTGCTTTGTGCGTGAGTGACAAATCGGGTTTTTCGTGAGATTGATAGAGCTAGTGTTATCACATTTAATAGGGGTGCAAGAATGAGAAATGCCATAATCTAAAAGTGTTTGTGACATCCAAAGAATTTGTGCACAACAACAACCAGCCGCAATATACTCTGCCTCAGTGGTGGAAAGAGCAACAGAGTTTTGCTTCTTACTAAACCACGATACCAAGGACTTCCCGAGGAATTGACATGTGCCACTAGTGCTTTTTCGGTCAATCTTGCATCCGGCAAAATCCGCATCCGAAAAGCCGTGAAGCTCAAAGGATGAGGATTTCGGATACCAAAGACCCATGTTAATGGTGCCTTTGAGATAACGAAAAATGCGCTTAACGGCACTCAAATATGATTCCTTTGGATTGGCTTGATATCGTGCACACAAGCAAACACAAAACATGATATCCGGACGGCTAGCCGTTAAATAAAGTAAGCTACCGATCATACCTCTATACTTACGAATGTCGACCGATGTGCCATCTTCATCATTGTCAAGCTTGGTCGTTGTAGCCATAGGGGTCCTCATTGATTTGGATGAGTCAAGGTCGAAACGCTTGAGGAGGTCCTTTGTATATTTTGCTTGATTGATGAAGGTTCCTTTAGGCCCTTGTTTGATTTGTAACCCCAAGAAGAAGGAGAGTTCACCCATCATACTCATTTCAAACTCTTCCTGCATAACTTTGGCAAATTCTACACAAAGTGTGTTGTTAGTAGAACCAAAAATAATATCATCAACATAAATTTGAACCAATAAGAGAGTCCCATCATGTGATTTAATAAAAAGTGTGGTGTCAACTTTTCCCTTTGAAAAATTGTGAGAGACAAGAAAAGAGCTAAGACGCTCATACCAAGCACGTGGAGCTTGTTTGAGGCCATAAAGGGCTTTATGGAGTTTGAAAACGTGGTTAGAAAATTAAAAATCTTCAAAACCGGGAGGTTGTTTAACATAAACTTCCTCCTTAATAATACCATTAAGAAAAGCACTCTTAACATCCATTTGAAATAGCTTAAAGTCATTAAAACAAGCAAAGGCACAAAGCATACGAATGGATTCAAGACGTGCAACCGGAGCATAGGTTTCGTCGTAGTCAATGCCTTCCTCTTGGTTATAGCCTTGAGCAACCAATCGGACTTTGTTACGAGTCACTAACCCATCTTCATTTAGCTTGTTGCGAAACACCCATTTAGTTCCAATAATGGGATGATTGCTAGGTTTTGGGACAAGTTCCCAAACCTTGCTTCGCTCAAATTGATTGAGCTCCTCTTGCATAGATATCATCCAAAATTCATCAAGGAAAGCATCATGAACATTTTTAGGCTCTATTTGAGAGATAAAAGCCACATTGGCACAAAGATCACGAGTGGCGGATCTTGTACTAACACTTGAGGAAGGATCCCCAATGATAAGCTCCTTAGGATGATTGGTGACAAATCTCCATTCTCTTGGGAGATCCTTTGGAGGAGGCTCGAGAGGAGGAGACTCTTTTGAAGGGGTCACAACTTCATTGTTAGATGAAGAAGGACGATCCTCAATAGAGGAGTTCTCCAACCCAAATGAGATGTCATCAATATCCTCGGAGGAGGAGAATGTGGAAGAGTTGAGTTCGTTAAAAGAGACATTGATTGACTCTTCGACAACAAGACTTCTTTTATTAAAAACACGAAAACCTTTGCTATGAGTAGAGTATCCAAGGAATATCCCTTCATAGGCTTTTTCTTCAAACTTGCCTAGGTTATCCTTGGTATTCAAAATAAAACAATTGCAACCAAAAACCTTGAAATATTCAATAGAAGGAATTTTGTTAAACCAAAGCTCATAAGGAGTCTTCTTAGTAATAGGTCTAATTAAGACTCTATTAATAACATGACACGCCGTATTAACGGCTTCCGCCCAAAAATATTGGGGGAGCTTATATTGGTTTAACATGACCCGGGCCATATCGCCAAGGGTTCTATTCTTTCTCTCCACAACACCATTTTGTTGAGGAGTACGGGGACAAGCAAAATCATGTCCAAAACCATTCTTTTCACAAAATCTTTTGAAATCAACATTATCAAATTCACCTCCATGATCACTCCTAATTTTGTTAATAGAAAAAACCTTTCTCATTTTGAACACATTTACAAAAAGCAACAAACTCACGAAAGGTGTCACTTTTGCAAGCAAGAAAAATAACCCAAGTAAATCTCGAAAAATCATCAACTAAAACAAAAGCATAAAGTTTGCCACCAAGGCTAGCTACTCTACTAGGCCCAAAGAGATCCATATGAATAAGTTGGAGGGGTCTAGTGGTACTCACAGAGTTGATGGATTTGAAGGATGACTTGGTCAACTTACTTTTCTCGCATTCTTCACATACCGTATCCTTTTTGAAAGGGATGCTAGGAAGTCCTCGTACAAGCTTCTTGGAGGCGAGGCGAGAGATAGTATCCATGTTGGCGTGTCCAAGCCTCATGTGCCAAAGCCAACTCTCATCGTTCTTTGCAACTAGGCACCTGTCATTGTTAGTACCTTCAACAAGATAAAGAACATAAATATTGTTTTCTCTAATGCCTTCATACACAATAGTTCCATTGGAGCTATCGGTAATGTGGCATTTGAGTTTAACAAACTTGATATCATAACCATTATCGGTAAGATGGCTAATACTTAAGAGATTATGCTTGAGATTAGTAACAAGACATACATTATTAATACAAGGATAAGGAGGAGAACCGATATTACCATTTCTAATAATATAACCTTTAAGATTGTTACCGAAGGAGACGTGTCCTTCTTTCTTCATCGATAGCGTTGTAAAAAGTGAAGCATCACCGGTCATGTGCCGTGAACAACCGCTATCGAGAATCCATTTGCTTCTAGCATGAGAAGGATTCGTCACCTACAACATAAGTTGAAGATGAACATTTTGGTACCCATGATCTTATGGGTCCATGAGTGTTAGTCTTAGGAACCCACTTAAGAACTCTCATGTCAACTTGTTTTCTTGTATAACAAAAGTTAGAAGTGTGACCCACCAAACCACAATAATTGCACATCAAGGACGATTTAGAAGAAGAAGTGTGAGTGTTGTGCATGTGTGAGTTTCTAGTGTGAGAAGTTCTACCATGAGTGTTATGATGATAGTAAAAAGCATGATGAGAGGTGTTCTTCTTGACAAAGGGTCCTTTTCTTGTGTTAGAAAAGGAGTTGTGTGTAGTGTTCATGTAATGATTATGCCTAGCATTGTGATGAGTGTGAGGGTGTCTTGGAGCATGCATGTGAGTGGTATTCTTATTACCTAAATTCTTACTTCGTGTAAGAAGATCATTATACTTAATAGAGGTGGAATATTCTCTTCTATTAGCATCTTGACATTTACGCATGGCAAATTCATAAGAGCTTCTCATGGATTGAATCTCATCATCCTTTTTCTTGATGGTGTCAAGAGATTCTTGAAATTTGAGTCGCAAAGACTCTATTTCATCCGTGTCGAAAATAGGAGATTTTTCCTTCATATCAATGATGATGCTTGAGAGCCTCTCTACTTCAAGTTGAAGAGCCTCAACCTCCTTGAGAGATTTCTTGTATTTATTCCGAACACCTTTGTGTTCTTCATGTAACTCAAGAATGGCTTTCTCCAAATCATCATAGGTAAGAGTGTTTAAAGAAAGATCATCAAGTACCTCATCGGTTGCCATGAGACAGACGTTGGCATTGTGTTTGCACTCCTTGTCGTTGTCGGAGTCGCTCGCGTCGCTTTCACACCAAATGCTAGTGTTGGCGAACTTTCTGGAGGATGAGCTTCCCTTGCTAGGTTTTTCGTACTTGCTTGAGTCTTTTCGTATCATCGGACAATCCCTCTTGATGTGTCCGGGTCTTCTGCATTGATAGCACGCCGGATCTTCTTTATTGTCCTGTCTAGAGCGGTTGGCCTTGTTGAACTTTAAGAACTTCCGGAAGTGCTTAGCTGTGAGAGCTATTTCTTCATCGTCATCCGACTCATTGTCGTCGGAGCTATCCTTGGAGTAGGACCTTGAAGCTTTGAGAGCGAGAGTCTTCTCTTTTTCTTTGGTATTCTCCTTCTCCTTCTCTTGAATGGAGGATTCCTCTTGATCCTTCATGTCGAGCTCGTGAGTCATTAGCTTACCCATGAGGGTCTCTAGGTTCATGACGGTTAGATCGTTCCCCTCAATGATTGCGGTAGCTTTAGGACTCCAAGCTTTCGTCAATCCTCTAAGAATTTTCCTTATCTTTTCATGAGCGGGATATTCCTTTCCAAGAGAAGAGAGAGGGTTAATAATGTCACCAAAACGAGTAAACATGCTAGCAATAGATTCATTATGCTTCATTTTAAAAGACTCATATTCTTGCGTGAGTCTACTGATCTTGGATTCCTTCACTTGTGAAGTTCCCTCGTGTGTAACTTCAAGTAACTTCCAAATCTCATTGGAAGTCTTGCAAGTAGAGATCCGGTTGAATTCACTACTGTCGAGGGCACAGTAAAGAGCATTCATTGTCTTGGCATCTCGACAAGCAAGCTTCTTAATGTTTTCGGCAAGTGTTTCCCGAAGGGTGTCAGAAGCAATATCCTCAATAGCTCTGGAAGGAGTAGGAAGGCCATTTATCACGCAATCCTATAAATCGAAATCTATGGACTTGAGATAAATGCCCATCCTAATCTTCCAGTAGTTATAGTTGGTACCATCAAATAGGAGAGGCCTATTTGTGGAGTGTCCCTCATTGTGAAATGTGTTGATGCTAGGGTTAGAGGCCATGGATCACTCAAGGGTGTAAATCCAAATCAAGAGAACGAGGCTCTGATACCAATTGTAGAACCCTAGAGGGGGGGTGAATAGGGAAATAAAATATAAACTACAACAATTGATGCAATAAAGACAATTGAAAGTAAAGAGTAGAAAGATCAAACGCAAATGCAAGGATGTATCCTGGTATCCTCTTTTGAGGCAATCCAGTCCCGGAACTCTCTCCGGCTTTAATCCACTATTATCCAAATAGTACACACGAGTTTGGATCCGAAGAACTCGCCAACTTCAACACGAGTTTGGATCCGAAGACTCGCCAACTTCTACACACGAGTTTTCTTACGAAGGCTCGCCAACTTCAAACAAAAGAGAATGAGAACTTGTTGATCTTCTAACACGTGAAGATCGAAATGTACAACTCTTTAATACTCTAGCACTTTGGGAGAGGATGACAATAAAAAGCTTTGAAGAGTATTAATGGTGGAGCTCTTGGTTGTTGGAAAATTTATGGAAGAGTTGGTAGTGAAGCTCAAGAGAGAGAGAGCTTCCTTTTATAAGAAAACCAAGAGTAGGTGGCATTTAATGCTCTAAAATGTAGGCAGACCGGCATGCCGTCGGTATGCCGCGGCATACCGCCGGTATGCCGGCCAAATAGTAACGGTCATAATTATGACCGTTCAAGAGCATTAAATGCGGCCATTAATGCGTGTCAGACCAAATCGAAAACTAAGTATTCGAAATTCGGTATACCGCCGGTATGCCGGAGCATACCGTCGGTATGCCGATAGAATGTCACAGAAAGTTTAGAGCTGCTAGAAACGGCATGCCGCCGGTATGCCGCAGCATACCGTCGGTATGCCGACAGTTGATCACAGCAACTTATGTGTTGCTAAAAATGGCATGTCGCCGGTATGCCGCAGCATGCCGTCGGTATGCCGACATTTCGAGACAGCAACTTTCTAGAGTCCAAAAACGGTATACCGCCGGTATGCCGAAGCATACCGTCGGTATGCCGCTTTTTGTCACAGAAACTTTTCTGGACACGAAAACGGTATACCGCCGGTATGCCGAAGCATACCGCCGGTATGCCGCTCTGAATGACATGTTTTTCGATTTGTGCTTTTAGTTATCATCCATCCTTTAGTGTTAACAGATATACCTAGACCAGTACAGACACGAAGACTCTAAGCAGGAAGACGTCGACTTTATGCAGGGAACGCTGGTAACTGCTACAGTCTTCAAGGAAGAAGGAGGAAGCTCTTGAAGTGAAGAACTCCATGTAGTACATCTTCTGAGAATATTTGAATCTGAAGAACAGAAGACTAAACTACGAAGATGCTGTTAATTACTCAAAATAAGATGTGCCAACAAGTTCAAATTGCTGTTTTATTTCTTAAATGTAATATTTGAGCTATATACCTTGTGGGAAGTAGGGATATAAATTTAGGTTTCATATTCTTACATGTTAGTTGTGATAAACATTGAGTTGGTTTTTAATGTTCAAATTTCTCCAAAATCCTGAAAACTAGTTACATGTTAACATTTTTACATTGATTTCCATGTTTAGTTAAATTTCAGATTTAACATGTAATACTGAACTGTGTGCATAGATAAATGTATGGATAGTATGTTAGGATTTCATTTCTATCATGTTAGGATGTATTAGGACCATTGAGATGGGTTGCGATGTTTCAAAATCCTAAAATCTGAGACTGCATTATGTTAATATTTTACTGTTTTAAATGTTAGCTTATTTTCAGACTTTGCATGTAAATGATGAACTAAAACTGGGTTTAACCTTTCAATACTAGGCTATAATCCTGTACAAGGACACACACACCATCTTTATATATATATGCATAAGGTTAGCCATGCATGTTATGAGTAAATAAGTTGCGTATTGTAGATTGTTTAACCAATATGCCATGATTAGTGTAACTTGATAGCCGTTGTTTTGAAACCCAATTTCTCATATACAATTTTATGTATATTTCGTCTACACATATGCCTACTATCTTACCATATTAACCTGTTCACATACACCCATACACACACAAACCATATAACATTACATAATGCTAGCTTTTCCCTCTCTAACGCTCTATATATATATATATATATATATATATATATATATATATATATATATATATATATATTGTGATTGGATTTCAATGCAAGTGACTTTCAATTCTTTAACTTTGAAATTGATTTTTCTGTACCCTTTTAGATTATTGGAAGTTACATTTCTTATTTTTATATTTTTTTTTGAGTACCAGCTTTCACATAGGATGGTAGACCGTCTTACAGTTTTGATGATTTGTTATTTATGTATCTTTTCTAGTTTAGCACTCTAGATTTCTTGTGTGTTTGATACCCTATGACCGTCTTAGTTTAGCATGACTAGTATACCTAGATGAGACTTTCACTACCACCGTATGCAATGACCCTGTATGTCGTCCTTTTGATCACATGATTTGTTTTAACCTGGGAATATGATTTGTGGGGGTTTTACCTAGAGGGACTATGGACATTTTAATTTCGAGGATAAAATTTTTCTAAGGTGGGTAGACTTGTAACACCCAATTTTCTAAAATGAAAGTAATTTTAAAATTTTGTAATTTTAATCATTTATTGATTTGACATTTAAATCATGATATAATTTTTGATAATTTTTTTAATCATTTTAAAACTATTTAAAATCTTGACTTATAATTTTGATGTTTTGCTAGTGAAACCATAGAGACTGTTTGACCTAGAGCCTAACCATATGATTATGATATTTTAATGTCATTTCTGGCCTAAGGATATTTTGCATTTGACCTCCTTGAATTATTTTGATATTTATTGCGTTGGTGATTGTTAATTTTGACCTTTGATAGGTGTGATGGTTTTGTGTCCGTATCGGATACGTATCAGTTTTTATTTATAAATGTTTGATGTGCCTCAAGGAGATTTTTTTTATTGCTGATTTTTGAATGAGATTGTTTTCTGCATGTGTTTCCTGTGATTGCTTTGTTTTAATTTCGAGGACGAAATTTTTTTAAGGTGGATAGAATTGTCACCCCCAGTTTCCAGAAACAGGGGTATTTTTGTCATTTTTTATTTTTAAATTATTTTGGAATTATTTATTTATTTATTGTAATATTTTGTGGTTATTTGAGTCGGGTTCGAATTTCAACTCATTCCGACTTGTATCGGGGACCCGGGATAGTTTTGACTCTAGCGGGCCCACACACTAGTTAGGCATGGCCCACATAATATTAATTTTAGTCCACATGATATTAATTTTAGTTAGTGACTAGACTAATTATTTTGGTTAGAATTAATATGGATTAGTGTTTTAGGATTGACCAAACTACCCCCGACTTAACCCCTGACCAATGTATTAGTAAATAGACTAGAAAAGGGGCTTTTGGACTTTTCCTAATAGAACAAAACCACCTTTATGGCCAGCCACAATAAGGATAGGGTTGAGCCTCCCATTTGTCATTATCCATCTATTTTTCTCTCTTGTTCTTCCCCAAATTTCTAGAGAGCAAATTCCTATCATTTCTCCACCAAATCAACTCCTTCTTCCACCAAATCTTCTTCTTTTCTCCTCTACTCCATGAAAAGAAGGAAGCTACCCAAGTTTGGAAGGATCCGGAGCTCGTTCGTGTCCTTTTGGAATCTCTACGTGTCGGTGTCGCTCCGGGAAGGCTTTTCTTCGATTCGATCTACCGGGAGGTATAAATTCCTTCTCCTTTTCATTTCCTCATGCATATAGGTCTATTTTGAACCCATAGGAATGACCCCCATGGTTGTATCTCCATTTGTGTCCATTTTGTGTCCATTTGGAGGTCATAGGAGTGTCCTTTGTGTTGTGGATGTGTTCATGTTACATATATAGATTTATATATATATATATTGTAATGAGAGTGTATCTATATTTATATATGTAATAAATGGTTCATGATGATTATATAATCAAGTTTGTGAGTGTGATTCCTCATATTATTATTGCTATTATTGTTGTGGATAATTAGGATATATATTGTGTATTCTTTTGGCTCAAACTATTTAAATCCGTCATCATTTTTATCCACGTTTTTAATTTCAGCCCTAACTTAGAAATGTCATAACTTCTAGCTCAAAGCTCGGTTTAATCTCCCATTTTTTTAAAAGAAGCGTATTGAAGTTAGCTTTCCAAAAACATGTATTAATAGGCCTAATTATTTCTGTAACTTTTTGGATAATTATTTGAGTGTCAGCTGTACGAAAGATAAATGCGTTCTCGGTGTTTTCGCGATTCCGGGAGTTTTCGGAAACGAAAACGCGATCCGTTTAAAGTTTCGGAAAGCTAACACATAGATCTATAACATACTTTAATCCTAGAATTTAATTCATGCTGAGTTGGTACAGTATTGATTATTAGTAGGAGTTACTATTCGGCATATGCATTTTGTGCCCCCTTGTGTGTAATATAATGTTCTATTCGATTTTAACCCATGTTAATGTATATACATTATGTAACTAAATAGAGAATGCAAGCATGAGTAAATGATTAAATAAATGATGTATGAGGTGTAAGTATCCTATCTAATGTAAGCATGTATAAGTATGGCTTGTAATGAATATGTAGGTTCCATAGTATGTAATGTATGGTGCATATAGTAGTGCAAGAGAATAAATGAATGATGAATGAATGCAAGCATGAATGTAATGTAATAATAGATATAATGTATGCAATATACAAGTTAATGAGATGTAATGTTCTATGTTAACACAAATCCTATATTTCCTCATGTACCCTTTACACTATGTTGACACTATCACACTTGACACTTTGTTCACTTACACTTTAACACTCTTTGATATGTATACACTATGTATGCCCATTTAACCCTCACTTGCCCCTTTGCCATGTTCACATACACACACATATCCTCTTAAATAAGTATTTATGAATATAGTTAACTTAGCTATGTATGTATATTATATATATGGTAGCATATTGTATTATAATATATAAGTTTATATAGCTATTGAAATGCCATGATTATAGATCTAATGTTAAATACCAATATATGCATGTGTATATATGTGTAGACATGTATAGCTTAAAGTAATAGATTACCTAGTGTATATCTAATGTGAATTCTTGCCTATTTGAGTATTGAATAATTGCATGCTATATAGAGTTGGGTGTATGTTGGCTTGTATAACCTTGTATTGATGTGTGCTTGCTAGGATAGTCTTGGTTAGGCCTAGTAAGACTTGCTGGGTTAGGACATGACCTAGTTTGACCTAGTTTGACTAGTGCAGTTGACCAGAGTTGACCAAGGGTTGACTTTGGCCTAGTTGACCTAGATTCATATAGAATGCATTACAGTGCTTTATATTACCCTTCTGGACATGTTGTGACTTGTGCTGTTCTAATTAGGAGCCAGACACCTCTCCTCGGACAGTATCTTTACCTTGGACATTCAGATATCAGGCGAGTACATTCACTGATAGTTTTTATTGTCTTGATATCTACTATATCCGATTCAGTCATAGTATTTTACTTGATTCCCGACATGAGGTTCACGGACTAGTATACGTCGGATCCTGTCATGAGATGTTATTCCTGGACTTTCTTGGTATATGGGTATGAGATATTTCCGTGTTCCTGTACTTGTATAGACATTGATTTGGGAGTGGGCTGGCCCCCTGCTCTCGAATCCTGTGTCATGACGTGCCATGTCCGGATCCGTGATACTACTCGGGGATGGGGGAATTATTAGGGGTTATGTGATCAAAGCCTCCATGTCACTATATTTTGCTAGCGCCACCCTCACCTCAGGTAGGGTGTAGAAGATACCCCGTGCCGGTTATCCAGGTTGGACGGCATGTCTCTCCGTTGAGGTCACCGCGGATTGTCGGGCCAAGTGGATAACCTTCTCTTGCTTCCTAGCCGATCACATTTTGCCCTAATAGTTCAAATCACTTTTTATATTTATTGTCATATCTTACATTCCAGTTCACCTTTACTTACTGTACTTTCACCATGCTATGATTCATTTCTCATATGCTCTACCTGCCTTTTATACTGTACCATGATTACGAGACTAAGTTCTGTTTGAAAGAAGGGTTACAACCCCGGTCCTTGTTTGGTTTAAGGGTTGTAACTCGGCTTTCAAATAGTTCCCAAGTCGTCGAACTCACTTGTTCTACCTGCTTTCATACTGTGCCATGGTTATGGGACTAAGTTCTGTTTGAAAGAAGGGTTACAACCCCGGTCCTTGTTTGGTTTAAGGGTTGTAACTCGGCTTTCAAATCGTTCCCAAGTCGCCGATATCTTTGTCATGTATTTCATTATTACTGTCTCTTATAGTATTTGTCAATTCATATGGAACTGCTGTTGGTGTTTGTACTTGCTCATTTTTCTGACAGGATACGTTGACAAATTTTACAGATAGCTTGGAGATTTGCCTGCTAGCCTAGAATAGACATTAGAGGTTGTTTAGTTAGCTATTCTCAGTTGTCTGGAGTTGTATTTATTTTATGGATTACTGTATTTGAGCTTTGAGATGTATTCTGAGTTTGTACCTTAGACACTTAGACTTCTATCTGTTGTATCTCTTTTCGATTTCATGTTTTATCTATCTTCTTTTATGCTCTACCTTAGATGTGATTGAGTTTACATTCTGCTATGTCACCCCCATTCGGGGAATATAAACTGTTTAGTCTTATACTATTAGATGCATTGAGACCTAGGACAGCGTTCTACCGTCGACATTGCGGCGTAGGCTGGGCGTTGTTACGTTCTCGTGCCCTAACCCTAGGGTGCGGATCGTGACAAGCGCTCCTGGGTTCGTCATGAGGACTCTGAGGGGGTTGACCCTACAGATGGCATGGATTGTTTGTCCAGCTATATAGTGACGTATCTTTTGGATAGCAAAGACTAGAGCAAGACACTTTTTCTTAATAGGATTATACCGATGTTCGACACCAATTATAGTCCTGGTCAGATAGTAGATTGCTTGCTCGTGGCCTTCATTGTATTTCTAGGCTAGCAAGGCATCGAGATAATGGTCCGTGGCTCAAACGTATAGGAAAAAAAGCTTCCCCGTGACCGAAGCTACCAGGATTGGGGGGCTGGTGAGATATTGCTTGATGTCATCGAATGCTTGTTGGAATTCCTTGGTCCAAACATAAGAAACTCTATGTTTCATTAGTTTGGTGAAGATTTAGCATCGGCCGGAAAGATTTGCTATAAATTTTTGGATGTATGCAAAACATCTTTGTAGGCCTCGAAGCTCAGAAAGGTTCTTCGGAGGATCCATATCCACGATGGCCTTGGTCATTTCAGGGTTGATGTGAATACCCGTAGCTGTGACGGTGAAACCCAAGAACTTGCCGCTAGAAACCCCTAGGAAAGACTTAGTTGGGTTCATCTTTAGCTGATGTGTCCGTATTAAGTCGGACACCATCCTCAGATCCTTCAAATAGTTGGCCTTCCTTCGGCTTTTGATGGCAATGTCATCAACATAATATTCTACCATTTTTGGAGGTATTTACGGAATATGACGCTCATAGCCCACTGATGTAACGCCCCAATGTTCTTTAAACCGAAAGGTATTACTGTGTAACAGCAGATTCCTTTTGGCGTTCGAAATAAAGTATGCTTCTTGTCGTCAGAAAACAATTTGATCTTGTTATAGTTCGAAAATCCGTCCATAAAGACATACGTTAGAAGCCACCGGTATTATTGATTATTATGTCCATGATTGGGAGGTAGAACTCATCTTTTGGACAGGTCGAGTTGAGATCCATGATTGGAAGGTAGAACTCATCTTTTGGATAGGTCGAGTTGAGATTCGTGAAGTCTATGCATACTCAAATCTTCTTATTCTTCTTGGTGACAGGAACAACGTTAGCTACCTAATTCGGGTGTTGCTCCTCGTAAATGAAGCCACTGGTGATGAGCTTGTTTACCTCGACTTCAATAGCATCCATAATATTATGGCAAAAATGTCGTTGTTATTGTTTGACAGGTTTAGCATCTGGCTGAATGTTAAGTTTATGCATTACGACTTGTGGGTCTAGTCCGGGCATATCCTCATAGCTCAAAGCGAAGACATCGATGTACTCTTGGATAAGCTGTATCAGATATTCTCTGTCATCTCCTGTCAGACTTTTGCTAATGAAGATGGGCTTAGACGAAGACTCATCTCCTAGTTCAATTTGAATGCATCTCGGCTATTCAAAGCACCACTCCCATTGAGATCCCAGGCGTTGAGCCCAGGGTTCTTTAAAGAATTCCAGTATTTGGTCTACATCCTTGACTAAAATATTTGTAGAAACTATATTGATGGATAATACCTTATTAAAGGCTTGGCCGATGCTGGTATTGGAATCCCACATAGAGGAATATGATAAATGCGAATGCATCTCGACTTTAGCTTCCGAACCTTCTGGAGTTATCGAGGGCATAACATAATCCAACCCCCGACGAGTATGTTGATAGTAATCTTAGGGCTTTCTTTTTGGAGCAGAAATTCGTAAAGGAAGGCATCGGCCCTTGCCATAGTTTAGAACTTTACCACTGGTCAAGTCATATCCCATATTTTGGATGGGGTGTTTGGCTTGAGCAGTATAACGGTAGATTTACATCTTGTCGTTGTTGGGTTCTGGTCTGTAACATTTCCAAAGCATTATCTAAGACATGCATAGTATTCCATTATGCACAAGAGTAATACAAAGATAGCTTTCTATTAATAAAATATGAAATTTTATCCCGAGGGATTGCATCATCTAAAGAGGGTGCCTCATTATTGGCAGAATATAATCCCCTAACTCTTCGTCCATGAGGACATGGACATCAACGAAAAAAGATGGTGGAGGATTCTGCCTTAGTTTGAATACCAAGGGAGCTGGAGCCAGAAGATCTTGCGAACTTGGAGCTGCTTTCGGGGCCCTTCGTGGCAACATGACCCTGGTAGGTTCATGGGTTCATGCTGGCAACTTGATAGTCATGGGAGTAGGTGCCTTTCTCAGAAGCTTGGCTATGAGAGGAGCTAACATTTGAGGAGGCTTCCACTTCAGTTGGACTCTCAACGATTCTTCAGTTACCGTTGCAGTTTCTGCCTCATCGTCCCAGGGGACTGGTTTATACAAGTCAGCATCAGTGCAGTATACCTCCAATCCTCGAAAAGGAGGGATGTCAGTAAACTCAGTTTTGATGGTCCCGTCGCTAGCCACATACTTTATGCATTGATGGAGAGTGGAGGGCACGATAATGTACTCGTGTCTCCACGGACGTCCTAATAAGATATTATGAGATATGTTTGTATCAATGACATAACAGGTCACATCCGTTTGGAGATCACCTATCTGGCTCTTTAGACAGAACTTGTCCAATAATTGCTCTTTCTGGCATTAAAACCGCTGATAGTAGTATTGGATGCGGTCAACTGTATCCCCAAACTCTGGTACAAGCTCCAAAGAATTATACTGAAGGAAGAGCCATGGTCGATGTGGATATAATCGACCTTAATGGCACCAATGTATTCTGTATAGTACAGGGGCCTGTTGTGCTAATTATACTTCAGCAACATATCTTGCTGGATGAAGGTGATGTTCGGGATCGTCTAAGCCACACTGTGGCAATGTGGACAAGAGGCCGGATCTTCCTTAGGCAGCTGGACCTGGATGAGGAAGGAATCAACATTTGTTAACACCTCGCTGAGGGCGTCTCGAGCCTCTTTAGAGAAATAGAGGAGCTCAAAGAGCAACAGCCTGGCCGGAGTATTGGTAAGTTGTGCTAATATATCAAAGTTACAGGGCTTTATTGGATCCATCGCCGAGTCTTTCCTCATAGGTTTATCAAAGCGAACCTCCTTCTGCTTCTGCTTATCAGCTGCAGGAGGTTGAGATGGACCCCTTTTCGAAGTATCGGGTGTGGTGGCCGCAGTAGATGGAGGTATTTCTTCCTCCGGAGCCTGATTGTCTTCTCGCTGGTATGCTTGACCAGAGTGAGTGCCAATCAAGGCTCCATTGATCGAGACCGAAACCATTCGACACGACTTGGGTTTCTTTCCTTTGACAGAGCACATTGTGGGCAGCATCATGTCTGGGGCAAGAACGGGATAGACCTACATAACTTTGCCTTGTGGCATTGTAAGCGGGATCAGGCCCTGAGCATTATCATAGGCCAGTGGAAGGTTAACAACTTCTATTGTCGTCTTGGGATCGGAACGACACCGTCTTGGGATTTCGTCTTTGAAAAGATGCCAAATTGGAGGGTCACCATATTAGTAGTGACCGTCTTGTCCTTGTAGTCGAGTAAGAGGACCTTGGCATCTGTAAGCATCTGTATATGCTTCTTCAACACGTAACTGTCATGACCCGATCCTCAAGTACAGGGTCCAGTCGATTATCAATAAGTCATATGTCCAATGGTATACGTACCGGTGGTAGTGACAGTACTTTGGATTGTCTACCTTGTCCACTTTATCTGGATGCTTGGGAGGTGGGAGTTGTAGCTTCTCGCCCTTTATTAGTACGTTGAAAAGCTCCAGCAAGTCTTCATCGTTAAAGGAATAATTTTCCTTTGGTCTCACACTCCGCCAAAACATGCATTTTTCGACAGACCAAAATCTTCGTAAATCACATTAAACGACAGTTTTGACCTGTTAGAACATCCGCCGTTAATAGCACGTCCCAAAATTTAAACGACAGTTTTGGACTGTTGTTTTATAGCTGAATAAAATGACAGTTATTATCTGTCGAATAAAAACAACAGACTAAATTGTCAAATAACCTGTAAATTGGTCTGCCACTATTTTTATGTTTTAAACTGGTAAGGTCTATCGTTTTTTGTGGAAACAAAAATTAAAAAAATAATCCATTCATATCAAATCTATTTAACCATATTTATCCTCTACACAAAACTGAAATACATCTGAACCTAAAATTTTGTATAAACATCAACAATCATCAACAATGAAAAAACTCAATAAAAATCTAATTAACTAATAAATGTATCAAGTTCACATAGCAGTATTACATAAAAAAACAAAAAGTAACTCCAATGTTGCTAGCTCACAGCGGTCTCATGATGACTTGTAATCTAGCCACAAAATTGTAAGCACCTTAAATTTGAATGCCCTTTTGAAGCTACTAGCAAAAAATCCTCCAAATGGTGCTATAGTGGAAGCAAACAAACCGAATGCCTAAGCATGCCACTAAACAGGTAAAACGACACCTCTTTCCAAGGAAACTGTTGAACATTTTATTTTAGATATAAATAGAACAATAGGAAATATAAAACTAACTATAAATACGACATATACACAGATATATACAATGGATACATCAAGAGCTTTAAAATTGAAAATCAGATACTAGCTGCTGTACATAATTAAAAACTTAAGTCACCTAAGCTGCATTAGCTCCTGATATATAGTGTCCACCATTGGAGCCAATTCATCGTTAATTCTTCCATTTTCTATGTATGTTAACTATTTTGTAATGTTGTAACTACTTTCTATATATTAGTTAGCATATGGCTAACCATGTCCTGTGATTGCAATTGATTTTGATGGTGGCTGTCTAGGTTAGAAATGTATTAAGTGTAACATTGAGTGCAAGTGTAGTTAACATGTGATGGCATTGTCTAAAGCTAAGAAAGACTCTGGAGCTTAGATGCCAGAAACGGAAGCATGCCAGAAGCGGAAGCGGGGATAAAAGCGGGGGCGGGGGCGGGTCCGGGGGGACGCGACTATTTAGAAGAGTCTTGTAAGCGTGCCGGGAGCGTGCACTAATAAAAAATTTATGTTTATTAATTAATGTTATCAAAACTTGTAAATATCTTAATATTTATTAAAATTTATAAAGTTCAGTTAAAAGTTACGGAAAGATCATTAACATATTGATTTTTTGTGTGTCAAGGTAAATAATCTTAAAAATTGGCAAATTTGTGTAAGCTATATGTTAGAAGCATCATACAACAGGTACCAAAACTTACAATGGGTCAATAAAAGGCACCAAACTTGAGACATCCTTTGAAGAAGATGGGAAGAAGTGGTCAAAGAGTTGATGTTCAAGCTGACATACCTGTGATTAAGAAGAAAACCCCGTAATAAAAAGTTCTTAAATTTGAGACATGCAAAAAAGAAGGGGAATATTATGCTCAATTGACTGTCATACAACAAATGTTTAAAATCTATAATCGGTTTAACAAGGTCCGGTCATGGATACACAGTTCAAGGCTACAACATATAATATAAGCATAAATTCAAATGCAAATATGGCATGATTACTGCATCTTGTAACTTAGTTTTCATGTGAAAGACAATACAACATGCACTGGTCATGATAAATCCATCTTTAGTTCCACCCGAGCAAACCTCGAATCTGCATCAACATAACAAAATGGGATCTTAAAAGTGCCTATAGCAGCCCAATTGACAATAGGTGTGTTATTCAAAAAAATTTATCTAATTAAACAAATTGACCCTTGCTCCACCAAATGGCTTCCTTCATAGAAACTACTCGAAGGCTTCAAACTTTACAACCTTCATGAAGATAGGCTAGCTAAATTATGATGTGTTGCTTTACTGTTATCAAATATATTCAGTTCCTTCTAGGTATTCCTCTAATCTAATTAAATTGCTCATGACCTTAAACTTTAATGTTTTAGAAGGATGATACAAATTTCGTATACATCAACGTAAACAACATAGAATTTCCAATCACCTGTATTAAGTACACACATCCAGATCAGGTTAATGATGGTAATGCCTCTTTTTTTACAAACATAGTTACCCGGTGCTGTACTGTACCTTTTATCTAACAGCATTTGAAAAACATAATACACAGTTATAATAAAATTTGAATTTAACGAATGATGATTAATGAGAAAAAATTAGTATTAATAAATGCTACTCAATTACCAAGGATAGCCTCTGCTCACAGTACAGTCTGTGGAATTCTGTAAGAATCTGGATGTATTCTTTCCTTGAAGACCTACTTTCAATTTCTTCCAATATAGGTTTGAGCTGCATATGTCAAAACTCTGTTAGTGCATCTCATATCTGCTAGATATGAAAATAATTAGTAAATGTAAGGACTGAACAGAAACATTTGATGCCAAAATCATTTCTACAAGTTCTCAAAAATATTTCCTATAAGACCAACTTTCAATTTCTTCCAATACGGGTTTGACATGCATATGTCAAAATTTTTTTGCTACATCTCATTTATGCTAGATAAAAAAATACTTAGCAGGTGCCAGGACTAAGAAGAAACATTTGATGACAAAATTACGTCTATAAGTTCTGAAAAAACTTAGTGTTCCATTTTTTCTGTGAAACCCAATTCTTGTGATATAAATTATTATTAGTATTCTATTATTATTATTAAAATTATTATGATTTTTGAGTGTTAAAAATTTATTTCGAAGATTAATTAACTTGGATTTTTTGATTCGAACCCAGACCCGAGTCCGAACCCAGACCCGAGCCTGAACCCAGACCCAATTCCTTTCTAATTCTGATTTGGTTTAAAAAAAAAAAAAAAATAAAAAAATAAAAAAATAATAGGTAGTTTTGAGCTGGTCCACGAGGGACCAGCACTCTCCCACGTACACCCTATTCTCCCTTCCCTTCTTTCCTCACATCCACACACAACCATCAGACTACACCCCCTCTCCTTCCTATTAATTCCCATAACCAACCCTCACTTCTCTCATTCACTCACGAGCACCCACCTGAGCAAACTTTCCTTTCTCCAGAGAGAAACCCTCTCCCTCACAACTCCCTCTTCTCCTCTACTCACTCCCCGCGCCCCTTTCGCGTCACCCACCGGCCGACCAGCGCCGTGCCCAGCAGCTCCGGCCGAGCTCCCCGTAGCCGCCTCCTCCGGCGCGCGCCCCGGCCATCCGCGGACCTGACGCCGCCGGCGACCCCCTGGCCCGCGCGCCTGACCCGACTACGCCCCGACGCCGCACTCCCGCCGGCCTCCCTGTGCGCCGACCCCGGCCACTCGTTCGTCGGCCTCCAGCAGCCCTAGCACGACCCCTGCGACTCTTCGCCGGTGCCCAACTCCCCAGCTTCCCCGGACCTCGCAGCCCTGTGCGCGCCTTCCTGGCGCAGCGACCCCGCGTCCGTGCCCTAGCTTCTCGGCGACACCGCGGACCGGAAACGCTATTTTCCCGCCGTTCTCTCTGCTGTTCGGATCTTTATTCTTCTTTATTATCATCTGAGAGCTCTAGCCGAGCAACCCGAGGTATAACCCCTGTCCCGCCCATTTTCTATGCAGTCTGTGATGAGAATGGTCCCCGATTCCCCTTGGGAATTCGGTTTTAGCGACGTCGTATTTTTTCAGAACCTTCGGAAAGGTTCTGTTGATTATTTTGGGTTTCCAGAACTTTCTGGAATTGGTTTTTGGTATATTTTAAGCTTTCCGGATTTTCCGGTTGCATTCTGAGACGTTTATGGTTGGATTCGGACTTCCGAAATTATTTCGGGTCGTTACGAATTAATCTGTGGATTGGTTGCGTTTATTTTTTTATATATATATATTGGGATTCCCTAGTTTGGGATTTACAGGAAAGATTATCGGCCTATTTCCCAGTTTTTGGGTTGACCAAAAACAGAGGAGATGCTGCCGGATTTTTCCGTAAATTCTAGAATATTTTAAAAATGAATTTAAAATGGATTTCGGGATTTTATTTAATATTTAGATTTTGGGCGACGACCGTATCGGTCAATGGGCCCCGGCTAAGTGCAAACGAAACCGGCTTCGCCCGGACGTTGAGGCATTAGCCTAGTTGAAGATTGGACCATATCTGAGACTCGATAAATAATTATTTTATCTTTATTTTTATTATTTAATTTTATTCATATTTAATTTATTTAATGTTTAGGACTAACGGCAGTTTTTGTCTTATTTCAATTTATGTAAATAAATTGTAATGGGCATAAGCCCAGCTGGTTGTTGGTTCTGTAACTGTATTTTGGTAGCGTAGATTTTAGTTATTTCTGATTTTGCGAGTTTTTGTAACGTTCAAATAAATTTAATAAAAAGTATTTTCGTATAAAAATAATTAAGATTTTCTCACCTAAAATCTATCAATTTTAATATTAACACTAAATAAGAAATTAGTTTTATATTCATAAATTATGAAAATACAACGTTTTAATCAAATTAATCTGGTATCGACAAGTTTTCCAAATACAAAGTTAAAACCATCTTTTCCCTCGTATTAAATTCAAATGCACCGATAATCGTAATCTTGTTGTATTTTTGTTAAATGAGAATTAAAATGGATTAGGACACAAATAGAGATTTCAACTAGCGTAGCTAGATTGGTAACCCTGGAATCTGAGTCAATTTTTTGAATGTAGGAATTCGAGGACGCTTCTGAATTCCTGTCTCGAAGTCTTCATCCTCTCCAGTCAAGTCTATTTTGAGGCAAGTATAGTTTGTGTTAGTTTTACAGTTATTTTAATAATCGCTTTACTGCAAGTTTAAACCACAATGCAAATACGAAACTCTCTCGGAGAGTACTGACTGCAACTACTGTACTGATTGGGGACTGGGGGAGTAGAGTAATGTTTATGACCAAAGCCAACTGTAACTTCGAACTGTATTAGCTTACCCCTCACACACACGGGAATAAGCTGAATTGTATCAATAGGATACAAGTGTACATCCCAAGCCGGTCATATTTATTGCCTATTCAAATCACACTGTTTTACTGCTGAGAAAACTGTTCAATTTCTAAACTGTTTAAAAGTGCATGATTCTATTATTTATTTTAACTGTTTAAATTAGCATGAATTGTACTTTGCTCCCTCCTGACTGGAGATAACATTTTTAGGGAATATTGAGGATGCTGAGCTGTTATACAACAGCTACTACGACCCTATTCTGTACCCGGTAGTGCTACCAGAGTCCCCATTGGAGGACGTTGGGACTGAGGCCGATGATCCGGCTGATAGTTAGTTTTCTTTTAAGCATTGTTGTTCATTTCAAATTCTGTTATTTATTTCAAAACATTTTCCAGTTGTATTTCATTTCAAGTTTAATAAAGTTTCCTTTCCGAATTTGAGTTGTGACAAATATAGTTGTTGTTGTATGGTTACCTGCTAATGGAACAGCTTACTGCCGCCGTTTCAACAACGGTGCAGGCTGGGCATGATTCGGTTCGACCCAATTATTTGGGATCGAGTCGTGACATGTTTTTAGTGGTGGCCCGTGCTGGTCAGAACAACAACTTAGGAAAACATACCTAGAAACAATTAGAACACTAGAACATTGATTTGTCACAACATAGGTCCGAATTATATATAAATATTTTTGTTTGATTATAGACTGGTAGGCTACCTTGCTTATGTGTGCATCCTAAACCTTCCAGAGAATGGCCATTGATAAGACCAATCCTGCTGGCGATGAGGTGTCATCTCCGGATCATACCCCATCTCCTCAACCAAGTCCAGGGTTTATTCCCTCGCAGCTGATTGACCGTCCCCATAATGCATCCAGTGAAGTTTTTACTACACCGCGGATCCTACCTTTTCTCAAACTGAGCTGCATTTTCTTGAGGAAGTACCCATTCCTGATGCTCCACCAGTGCCAGCGAACACCTCCCAAATGGTTGCCCTACTTCAAGAAATCCTGGAGTCCCAGAAGGCTCAAGCTGAAGCCCAGCAGGAACAGATGGATATCACGAGAGAAGTCATGAAGAACGTCAATGATGTATCCTTAGCTATCTTAAACCAAGTTGGAGTGGAACCTCGTCCTAGGAGGTATACCCATGAATCTAGAAGATATTTGGGTCCCATCAAGTACTCTACTTTTCGGCAGTCTTGTCGTAAGAGGCTATTGGCTTGTGACTACTGTAAGAGGCCTGGTCATCAGGCCGTTAGTTGCCGCAAGAGATTGGGACAATCTTTGGCATGTGGATCCGCTGAACATCGGGTAAAGAACTGCCTCTTATCTCACCATTATACCAGAGCACCTATCCCAGCAACACCTGCTACGCCGCAACCTAGGGACTCTCTTCCTATCGAGCAGACCTTGCCTCCTACACCCATTGCAGGAGGGTATGATGTAGACTCGAGGATCATAGAAGAAGATGAAGCAGTTGGAGACTGCTCATGCCAGAGCCAGAACCATGAAGATTAGTACCTAGGACAGCTGAATAGCATTATCTATTGTTATAAAAAGTTGTAACAGGATGTCCTTAGATCAATCATAAGAGTTTTGCTGTAATTCTCTACATGAATAAACTTCTTAGTTACACCTTTATGGTAGATGTTTTCCCTGATAGTTTTCCCGAATTACCCCAGATCTAGACATAGAGTTCACTATTGACCTAGTCCCCGGCTCTTCCCTATTTCTAAGGGATGCTACAGAGTCAACCCAAAGGAGGCCAAGGAGATGAAGGACCAGATCAATAAACTGAAGGCTCTGGGATTCATTCGAGACGGAGCTTCACCCTGGGGAGCACCAATTTTGTTCGTGCCCAAGAAGGATGGAACCGTACGGATGTGCATTGACTACCGGGCGCTGAACAACATCACCATCAAGAACAAGTACCCTTTGCCCCGGATCGATGACCTATATGATCAATTCAGCGGAGCCAAGGTGTTTTCGAAGATTGATCTTAGATCTGGCTACCATCAGATCAGGGTCAGGAAGGAAGATATTCTCAAGACGGCATTCAACACCAAGTATGGGCAGTTTGAATTCTTGGTCATGCCGTTTGGACTGACGAATTCTCCTACGGTGTTCATGAACCTTACGAACAAGGATTCCATGAATACCTAGATCAATTGTCGTTGTCTTTATCGATGACATTCTGATCTATTCAAAGACGGAAGAGGAGCACGAAGAGCACCTCAGGAAAGTTCTAGAAACTTTGAGGAAGGAGAAGCTGTATGGTAAGCTTTCCAAGTGTGAATTCTTTCTAGACAAGGTGGATTTTCTTGGCCATGTTGTCACAGGAGAAGGAATTTCGGTGGATCCGAAGAAGATAGCCGCTGTTGAGAAGTGATCTATCCCGAGCTCAATAGCTGAAATCAGGTGTTTCTTGGGCTTGGTTGGCTACTACCGGAAGTTCGTGAAGGATTTTGCCAGAATAGCTGAGCCGATGACGAAGCTCACTCGGAAGAATGAAGAGTTCATCTGGACGGAAGATTGCCAGGCATCATTCGAGGAGCTGAAGAAGAGACTTACCACTGCACCAATCCTTGCGCTACCCGCAGGAACTGGTGGTTTCTCAATCTACAGTGATGCCTCAGATAAAGGACTGGGTTGCATTTTTTAACATGGAAAAGTGATTGCTTATGCATCTAGGCAATTACGGACTCATGAGAAGAACTATCCCACACATGATTTGGAGCTTGCAGCGATGATATTTGCATTGAAGTTATGGAAGCATTATCTATATGGAAAGAGAGTAGAAATATATACAGACCACAAAAGTCTGAAGTATGTTTTCACTCATAAGGAGCTGAACATGAGACAGAAACGATGGCTGGAGCTGATGAAAGATTTTGACAACAACCTGCAGTATCATCCGGGTAAGGCTAATGTTGTTGCAGATGTGCTTAGTCGATACCGATGGCAATGTTCTTGACCAAGGACCGCCATTTGCTAGAGGATATGGAGAAACTTGGATTGGATATTGTACTGCCCGAGGAGGAGATGAAGAAACTTGGAAGATAAGCCATCGTATCAGGAGATGAATCATCATTGATGCAATTGCAAGTGCGTTCAAGTCTTATGGACAGAATCAAGGAGACACAATTCCAAGACGAGACGCTTTGCAAACTTAGAGATCAAGTGCTGGCGGGAACACTTGAAGGATTTTCAATCATCAGCGACGGAGCACTTAAAAATGGTACGAGGCTGTACGTACCAACCGGCGAACTGAGGAACGAGCTGATGCAAGAAGCACACCAGTTGCAGTACTCTATACACCCTAGAGCCAACAAAATGTACCGGGATATGCGAACTATAGTATGGTGGTAAGGAATAAAGAAGGATGTATCCAGGTATGTGGCTAGATGTTTAATTTGTCAGCAAGTTAAAGCTAGCAGGCAGAGACCAGCAGGACTATTGCAGCCGCTTGACAACCCGGAATGGAAATGGGAGCACATAACGATGGATTTTGTATCGGGACTGCCTCGATCCCAAGGTGGAAAGGATGCCATTTGGGTTATCGTGGACCGACTGACGAAGTCAGCTCACTTTATCCCCTTCAAGGTTGGTTTATCCACCGAGAAGTTGGCAGCACTGTACATGCGGCACATCTATCGGATTCATGGAGTTCCAGTAAGTATCGTATCTGACAGAGATACTAGACTTACCTCTAACTTTTGGAAGAGTTTGCATGACAGCTTGGGAACCCAACTGAAGTTCAGCACCGCCTACCACCCTCAGACTGATGGGCAATCAGAGAGAACAATCCAGACGCTAGAAGATATGCTGAGATCCTGCGTCCTGGAATTTGGAGGGTCTTGGGAAGACCATTTGCACTTGGTAGAGTTCTCTTACAACAACAGCTACCAAGCTAGCATCGGGATAACACCGTTCGAGGCACTCTATGGACGTCGTTGCCGCACTCCACTTGCTTGGGACGACGTCAGAGAACGAGCGTTGCTTGGACCTGAGAAGGTGACCGATGCAGCAGAGAAGGTGAGAATGATCAGAGACAAGCTCAGGATTGCCCAAGACAGACAGAAGCATTGGGTTGATAGTAGTCGTCGACCAGTAGAGTTTGAAGAAGGAGATAGCATTTCTGTGAAGTTTTATCCTACCAGAGGAACAATCAGTTTTGACGAAACTGGAAATTGAGGCCAGGTACATCAGGCCATTTGAAGTTTAAGACGAGTTGGAAAAGTAGCGTACCGGTTAGCTCTACCAGCTAATCTTGAGAGTGTGCACAACGCCTTCTACGTATCACAGCTCAGACGCTAAAATCTGGATCCGAGTCACATTTTGGATAATTCAGAGATGAAGATTGGACTCAACCTTTCAGTGCTAGAGAAACCAGTTGCAAGCATAGTCAGAGGTGAGAAGAAGATCAGAATTTGAGCCATCACATAAACTCCTATTTCTTATCTTTTCGTTCTGAACTTGACAGATGCTGACGAAGTTAGCCTAGTTTTGCAAGCTATCTTTTTATCAAGCATGATCATGACGGTATTTTATTGGGTGCACCCACTAATATATTGTCTAATCAGGACCGGTGCATGATGGTCTGATCAACCTCGTGTACATTGGTTCGCTTTTGTATTTTTCTACATAGATGATATCACAAATAAAACTTGTCCCTAAACCGTCTCATCCACGACTGCCTTGGAAATTCTTATTGTCACGTCCCAGAACCAGAATACTGGAGAGCGGGGGCAGACATAGCCAGCTACGTATATTGAAATAGAATACATCTCAACTATACGGTCACGGCTGTCTAGATATGAGGGTTTACTACAAGCCAGTAGTCTCTTAAGGTCAAGCCTATTGTCTCAATCTCAAGCAATTAACAGAGTTACAAGATATTAGAGCATCAAATATATATATAAGGCGTCCCAAATATTACATATTGGATGATCATGAAGCTAGCCGTACAAAATGATAGGACTAGCAAGAGTTCAGTCATACATGATCAACCCTAGGATTTGTTAATCATGTTTACAACCCGTAGGCAGACAGTATGTAAATGTGCATCGAGCTAACAGGTGCTCGTCGGCTAAACGCCTCAAAAGAATAAATTTACATATAAGTGGGTGAAACAAAAAGGAAAATCCACTCTTGGCCCGGGTTCCGTCTAGTTGTCACCATTGGGCTGGAAGCTTGGTAGATCCTCGGGAGCTGCTCCGAAATCTGGCCACACAAAACCAGCTGGGTCAAACCCCAGAAAGAGCAAGTGCCACAAAAGAGGCCACAAATAAGAACAAAAGCCAGCATATCAGAACATAAAGAATAAAAGAAAGTACAAGTAGGAAGGTACACAGGGCGATAAATGACTAGGAACGTGGAACCATTCCGGGAGCCAGGTTACAATCCTTAAACCAGACAAGGACCGGGGTTGTAACCCTTCGCCTGAATAGCTCACTGTCTCTACTCATTTATCGTTAAGATGAGTAAAACAAACATGCTCAGGAGATAGCAGGTACTGGAGCTAGACAAGACTCAGACAAGGTTGGACACCATCCATTCGCAATCGGCCAAGCAAGTACTACGGCTTACTACTTTAACTAACTAGGGTTATCACAAGCCTTAATTACTAACAAGATGCAAGTGAGAAACTCCAGTCCCAAGCCCTGCAGACCATCCAGTTATCCTTCCGCGGGTTGAGAGTTATAGGTGGGTACATTGCCCGGAAGACAAATGTACCCTTAGGTGACTTAGAGGGTGTAACACATGACAGTGTGCTGGAAATGTGCTCTACTCGTCGGCAAGCTACAAGTCCATTAAAGCGCCCAGATAACGAGTTTGCCTGTGACTGGGAATTCTCCATGTTCTAGTTTGATCAAATAATTAGCCTAATCCAATTTAGCGCGAGTCCCTGGCCGTGGTACCCAGGAAGTCGCGTCCTAGACATGATGCAAGACAAGACAAGTGGATTGTACAAACAAGCAAGCAGGAACACCCACGGTGTCAAGTTGATTATACGAGTTAATTATAAGTTACAAGTCAAGTCAAGTCAGGAGTGCGCCGCCACGGGCCACTATCAAGTTATCAAGATAAATCATGTCAGGGTGCTTGTTAGGAGTGCACCACTACGGGTCACTGTCATGTCAGGTTGGTCATGTCAGGAGTGCACCACTACGGGTCACTGTCATGTCAGGTTGGTCATGTCAGGAGTGCACCACTACGGGTCACTGTCGTGTTATGCTAGGTCCTTGTCATACCATGCCATGTACAATAGACATTCCAAACATATTAAGTAAAATCAAGTTCATGACAAAAGGCGTAAGGATATAAAATGGGCGTAAAATATCTAATACAATATCAATATATATAGGACTATAGAAGAGCCAGGCTTAAAGAAAATAAAACCAAATCTCCAAGAGCCAATGGTTTGCGCAAGGGGTCAGGGGGTTGGATTGCGCAGGAGTCAAGTGCGCCAGGAGGCCAACTGCGCAGGGTGAGCTGCGCAGGGTACCAACTGCGCAGGAGTGAGCTGCGCAGGGTACCAACTGCGCAAGAGTGGATGGCGCAGTAGATGGATTGCGCACAGGAGGATTGCGCAGGGGTGGATTGCGCAATGGTCGATTGTGCAGGGGTTACTTTGCGCATGGCTGGCTTGCGCATGGCTAGCTTGCGCCAGCGCAATCCAGCGCAGCGCAAAGCACTGGCCAAGTGATTGCGCAATCGGCCATGCGCTAAAAAGCCCAGACCGAGGGTGCGCAATCGGCCATGTGCAAAAAAGCCCAAGGCAGAGGGCTGTTCTTCCTGGCCGAGAGCAAGTCCAAGAACACCAAGAACTTCAATTCTTCATAACTTAGCCAAATTAAAACCAAATCTAGATTTTCAAAGTTCTAACTTGAGTAAAATCGAATTCTCTTCCACATGGAAGCATCAAAACATACAAAAATCAAAGTTAAATAGATCAAAACCATGTAAATCCGAAAATAGTAAAAACCTAGATCTAGAACAAAGGAAACTCCAAATCACAAAATGTCAAGTTCTAAAGTTGTTCTCCATGGCCTAATCTAGCTAATGGACAAATAAAAAGTGGTGCTTATTTGATGGCAAGGTGCACTTGCCTAATGGGTTGGGGAGTTGTGTGGAAGAAGGAAG
Organism: Iris pallida; assembly: GCA_029216955.1. NCBI lineage: Eukaryota > Viridiplantae > Streptophyta > Magnoliopsida > Asparagales > Iridaceae > Iris > Iris pallida. The sequence goes on along the minus strand of JANAVB010016197.1, from coordinate 10,548,820 downwards.
AAGAAAAAAATTAATGGAGAGTAAAGAGGAGAGAGAAAGTTTGGTGGAGATATAATGAGGGTGGTTGTGTTGTGTTGAGGGTAGAGTGTAGGTTAAAGTGTTCCACTCATGATGAACCAAACCAAACCAACTCCCACAAAATAAAACCAAGCCATGGTCCAAAACCCATTTACGAGAAACCAAAATTCGCAAGTCAAGAAAATTAAAATACGTGCCAAAATTAAATACGAGCATAAATACGTAATACAGGAAATGGGGGTGACAACTCTACCCACCTTCAAAGAATTCCGTCCTCAGAATTTAATCAAGGAGCTAGAGATTGCCACGACAAGCTATACTAAGCACAGGCAAGCTACGTTAAGCAGTTCAATCATACAATCATACAATGCAAGCAAGCAAGGGAAAGCGTAAGGCATAAGAAAGACATTATACCTCACGAGTCAAATAGGTAGGGATATCGCGATCGGATGTCGTCCTCACGCTCCCACGTTGACTCACCTAGAGAGTGATGACCCCAAGCAACACGAACTAAGTTAATAGTCTTGTTCTTGAGCGTCTTTTCCCTCCGGTCCAAAATAGACACGGGCCTCTCCTCATACGAAAGGTTGGTACCAACAACCAATTCCGAATGATCTAGGATATGGCTCGGGTCCGGGATGTACCGTCGTAATTGGAACACATGGAATAAATCATGTACCTCACTTAGCGACGACGGAAGAGCGAGACGATAGGACACATCGCCTACTCGCTCCAGAATATCGAACGGCCCTATATACCTAGGACTAAGCTTTCCCCGTACGCCAAAACGAATGACACCGCGGGTAGGCAAGATCCTAAGGAATACATGGTCGCCGACGGCAAATTCTAAGGGGCGCCGATGAGCATCGGCCCAATGGCGCTGGCGATCCTGAGCAACTCGAAGGTGATCTCTGACTCTCCTGACCACTTCAACCGTCTGAGAAATTAGTTCTGGACCGAGCATCTGCCTCTCTCCGACATCGTCCCATGCTAACGGGGATCTGTACTTCCTACCATACAGAGCCTCGAAGGGTGCCATCTGGATACTGGCCTGGAAACTATTGTTGTACGAGAATTCCACCAGGTGCAGGTGATCCTCCCACGAACCACCAAAGTCAAGGGTACACGACCGCAACCTATCTTCGAGAGTTTGTATAGTACGCTCTGACTGCCCATCTGTCTGCGGATGATACGCTGAGCTGAACTTAAGATGAGTCCCCAAACTTTGATAAAGAATGTGCCAGAAGTGCGATGTGAATCTCGTATCCCTGTCTGATACTATGCTGACTGGCACTCCGTGAAGTCTGACGATCTGCCTGAGATACATCTCTGCTAGCTGTGCTGTCGACTGTCCAACTCTAAATGGAAGAAAGTGTGCCACCTTGGTAAGCCTGTCCACAATGACCCAAATAACATCTCTGCCTGTCGGAGATCTGGGTAACCCAGTCACGAAATCCATGGTTATGTGCTCCCATTTCCATTCTGGGATCGGTAAAGGTTGAAGAAGTCCAGCTGGCCTCTGATGTTCAGCCTTGACCTGTTGGCAAACCAAACATCGAGAGACATACCGGGCTATCTCCCTCTTCATACCATTCCACCAAAAGTGTTGACGAATATCTCTGTACATCTTCGTGCCGCCTGGGTGAATAGAATACTGCAAACTGTGAGCCTCTGCCATGACTTCCTGTCTGATATCTCCACTGGGTACACAAAGACGCGTGCCATGTCGAAGTGTACCATCCTCATGAATACATAACTCTGGCCTTCTCCCTGCCTCGCACTCTGCTCTGAGCCGCTGAATCTTGGAATCTGTTAACTGTGCGGTCCGGATCCTCTCAACTATGGTGGACTGAATCTGTAGACTGGCCATCAATGCCACGCTGGTTGGAAGAACCACTTCAATTCCCATCTTCTGAAGATCTGCCAATAGCTCTGGTTGCGCTGTTAGAAGCTAGACTCCGGTTCTCCTGCTCAACGCATCTGCTACAACGTTGGCCTTCCCTGGATGATACTGCAAATCTATATCGTAGTCCACCAGTAGCTCGAGCCATCTTCTCTGTCGCATATTAAGATCCTTCTGGGTGAAAACATACTTCAGGCTCTTATGATCAGCAAATATCTCCACTCTATCTCCGTACAAGTATTGCCTCCACAACTTAAGTGCAAACACTACTGCTGCTAACTCCAAGTCGTGGGTCGGGTAATTCTTCTCATGATCACGGAGTTGACGTGACGCATAAGCAATTACCTTCCCATGCTGCATCAAAACACATCCCAATCCTCTGCCTGAAGCGTCGCAATAAACTGTGAATCCTCCGGTCCCATCTGGAAGGGTGAGAATAGGAGCCGTTATCAAACCTCGCTTCAACTTCTCAAATGATTCCTGACATTCTGCTGTCCAAACGAACGGCACATCCTTGCGGGTCAACTAGGTCATCGGCGCTGAAATTCTTGCAAAATCAGAGACGAACCGCCGGTAGTAGCCGGCCAATCCAAGAAAGCTGCGATCTTCTGCCACTGAGATGGGTACTGGCCATGCCTCGATAGCCACAATCTTCTGGGGATCCACTTCCACTCCTCCTCTGGTAATGATGTGATCCAAGTAAGAAATGCGATCGAGCCAGAACTCGTATTTACTAAACTTGGCGTACAACTGGTGCTCTCTGAGAATCTGGAGGACAACTCTGAGATGCTGCTCGTGCTCTGCTTCACTCTTGCTATAGACCAGGATGTCATCAAGGAACACTATCACAAACTGATCCAAGTAAGGCATGAAAATACGGTTCATGAGGTCCATGAACACTGCCGGCGCATTGGTCGCTCCAAAGGGCATAACTAGAAACTCCCAATGCCCATACCTTGATCTGAACGCCGTCTTCGGGATGTCTTGCTCTCTGAGTCTGATCTGGTGGTATCCTGACCGCAAGTCTATCTTCGAGAAAACTGAAGCCCCTTTGAGTTGATCAAACAAGTCATCTATCCTCGGGAGAGGGTATCTGTTCTTGATTGTCACTGAGTTCAAGGTACGATAATCAACACATAGCCTAGACGTACCATCCTTCTTTTTCACAAGAAGCATCGGGGCTCCCCAAGGCGATCCACTTGTACGAATGAATCCCTTGGTCCTGAGTTCTTCAATCATCTTGTACAAAATTTCCAACTCTGAAGGCGCCATTCTGTAGACTCGCTCTGATACTGGTGCTGTCCCGGGAATCAAGTCGATGGTGAACTTGATCTCCCGCTCTGGTGGCATCCCTAGAAGTTCCTCTGGGAAGACATCTGGAAACTCTTCAACTATCCGGGGCAACTGCACTGCTGCTACTGCCATCCGCAATACTGGAGGAGATGGCTCTACTGTGCCTCTGGAAAATTAAAACTCTGGCTCTCCGGGAATACTAAAGACAACTCTGCCAACATGGCAGTCTATCCTAGCATAATGGTTTCTCAACCAATCCATGCCTAGGACTACATCATAGTCTGCCATAGGGAACTCTATGAGCCTAGCGGGGAACTCTCTACCGCTAACTACGATCCGACACGAGGAAAACACTCGATCTACTCCCACAAGACCATTACCAGTAAGTATATTGAGCCTCATTGATAATGACTCGGGCTCCAATCCTATCCGTGTCGCGAATCATGCAGACATAAATGAATGCGATGCACCAGAATCAAATAATACAGATGCTGGAAAGGTGTTGACGAGAATAGTACCTGCCACTACCTCACCTGGTGCAACTTCTTCTTCCATGGTCATCATCATAGCCTGACCTCTAGCTGCGGGTCCTCTCTGCTGGAAACCCCTCTGTCGGTTCTGTGCTGGAGCCTGGGTGATCTGCTGCTGGTTCTGCTGCTGAAAGGCCTGGGCCTGCGACAACAATGGCCTCGGGTACTGCTGCTGCTGCTGAACTGGAGCTGGGGCTGGTCCTCTCACCGAAGAACAAAAAAGGTTGGATGATGATGGACCTCCCCTATTCGGGCAGGTCCCTATCTGGTGGTCTGCTCCTCCACAAGCCAGGCACAATCCCTGTGCCCTACGACACTCTACCACTACATGGCCCGGCTTCCCGCAATGAGAACATCCCACCGCGGAAGACTGCTTCTACTTCTGCTGCTGCGGGTACGTCGGGGTTGAATGCTGAACCGACGTCACTGAGGTCGCCCGCCTCGGAGTCCCAATGGTTATACCCCTAGCTGCCGGGGCTGGAGCTGAAGATTGGTGCATCTGACTGTGGGACCGCTTCCTGCCTCCGGTCCTGTCCACAATTCTCCGGGAGGTGTACTCATGCCTCCTTGCTGCCTTCAACACTGCATCGAACGTCTGGTGCTCGAACTGCTCCACAGCCAATAATAACTCTAAGTGCAGCCCTTGCTGGAACCGCTGAGCCCTATCGAACTCGGTCGCCACCAAAGTGGGGGCAAACCTACTCAGCCTGGAAAACTCGGTCGCATAGCCATCGACCGTCCTGCCTCCTTGCTTCAAGTTGGTGAACCGGGTCTGCAGGTCGTACCGTGCCACCGCATCGAAGTACTTCGTCTGGAACCTCTCTCTGAACGTCGCCCAAGTGACTGGCACTGCTAATCCCATGGCCTGAGCTATCCACCAATCGTGAGCCAAGTCTAACAACTGTAGGCGTACCACCGCCACCTTCTTATTTTTAGGTGTCCTAGCTGCTTCTAGAACCACCTCGGTATCCTGAAGCCAAGCGTCTGCGGCAATCGCATCTTCACTGCCGTCAAAGAAGGGAGGGTTCAAGCGCTTGAAACTGTTGGCCGCCTGATTTCCTTGGGGACCTCCTCGATTTAGTGCATCATGAACTTTCTGGTGCAAGGCGTCGTCTCGACGATCTTGGGATGCAAGTAGTTCTCTGATAAGCCCTACCAAAGGTCCCTCATCCTGTCTAGCTGGTTGAGCGGGCGGAGCTGCCTAAACTGGAGGATCCGAGCCTCCGGGAAGCATAACTCGGGAGGCTACTCCAGAGTGCTGAGCTTGATCTTCCTGGCGCTGGGGTACTTGTCGAACTTCCTCTGGCTGGTTGGCAGGTCCAGGAGTAATGCCGCTGAAGAAGACGACATAGGGAACAGTAAGGAAGGACCAGGACAGATCAATGATACAAGCGTGTGACCAGGTCAAGAATCTCTGGGATTTGAAGATACGAGCAGAGATCAAGGGCGAATATTGATTGAGACATCTATTCGGTAAACCCTCACATTTCTTGATTGACAAGACCTGCATGGGCCACCACTTAAACCATGTCACGCCCCAGAACCAGAATAATGGAGAGCGGGGGCAGACATAGCCAGCTACGTATATTGAAATAGAATACATCTCAACTATACGGTCACGGCTGTCTAGATATGAGGGTTTACTACAAGCCAGCAGTCTCTTAAGGTCAAGCCTATTGTCTCAATCTCAAGCAATTAACAGAGTTACAAGATGTTAGAGCATCAAATATATATATATAAGGCGTCCCAAATATTACATATTGGATGATCATGAAGCTAGTCGTACAAAATGATAGGACTAGCAAGAGTTCAGTCATACATGATCAACCCTAGGATTTGTTAATCATGTTTACAGCCCGTAGGCAGACAGTAAGTAAATGTGCATCGAGCTAACAGGTGCTCGTCAGCTAAACGCCTCAAAAGAATAAATTTACATATAAGTGGGTGAAACAAAAAGGAAAACCCACTCTTGGCCCGGGTTCCATCTAGTTGTCACCATTGGGCTGGAAGCTTGGTAGATCCTCGGGAGCTGCTCCGAAATCTGGCCACACAAAACCAGCTGGGTCAAACCCCAGAAAGAGCAAGTGCCACAAAGGAGGCCACAAATAAGAACAAAAGCCAGCATATCAGAACATAAAGAATAAAAGAAAGTACAAGTAGGAAGGTACACAGGGCGATAAACGACTAGGGACGTGGAACCATTCCGGGAGCCAGGTTACAATCCTTAAACCAGACAAGGACCGGGGTTGTAACCCTTCGCCTGAATAGCTCACTGTCTCTACTCATTTATCGTTAAGATAAGTAAAACAAACATGCTCAGGAGATAGCAGGTACTAGAGCTAGACAAGACTCAGACAAGGTTGGACACCATCCATTCGCAATCGGCCAAGCAAGTACTACGGCTTACTACTTTAACTAACTAGGGTTATCACAAGCCTTAATTACTAACAAGATGCAAGTGAAAAACTCCAGTCCCAAGCCCTGCAGACCATCTAGTTATCCTTCCGCGGGTTGAGAGTTATAGGTGGGTACATTGCCCGGGAGACAAATGTACCCTTAGGTGACTTAGAGGGTGCAACACATGACAGTGTGCTGGAAATGTGCTCCACTCGTCGGCAAGCTATAAGTCCATTAAAGTGCCCAAATAACGAGATTGCCTGTGACTGGGAATTCTTCATGTTCTAGTTTGATCTAATAATTAGCCTAATCCAATTTAGCACGAGTCCCTGGCCGTGGTACCCAGGAAGTCGCGTCCTAGACATGATGCAAGACAAGACAAGTAGATTGTACAAACAAGCAAGCAGGAACACCCACGGTGTCAAGTTGATTATACGAGTTAATTACAAGTTACAAGTCAAGTCAAGTCAGGAGTGCGCCGCCACGGGCCACTATCAAGTTATCAAGATAAATCATGTCAGGGTGCTTGTTAGGAGTGCACCACTACGGGTCACTGTCATGTCAGGTTGGTCATGTCAGGAGTGCACCACTACGGGTCACTGTCATGTCAGGTTGGTCATGTCAGGAGTGCACCACTACGGGTCACTGTCGTGTTATGCTAGGTCCTTGTCATACCATGCCATGTACAATAGACATTCCAAACATATTAAGTAAAATCAAGTTCATGACAAAAGACGTAAGGATATAAAATGGGCGTAAAATATCTAATACAATATCAATATATATAGGACTATAGAAGAGCCAGGCTTAAAGAAAATAAAACCAAATCTCCAAGAGCCAATGGTTTGCGCAAGGGGTCAGGGGGTTGGATTGCGCAGGAGTCAAGTGCGCCAGGAGGCCAACTGCGCAGGGTGAGCTGCGCAGGGTACCAACTGCGCAGGAGTGGATGGCGTAGCAGATGGATTACGCACAGAAGGATTGCACAGGGGTGGATTGCGCAATGGTCGATTGCGCAGGGGTTACTTTGCGCATGGCTAGCTTGCGCCAGCGCAATCCAGCGCAGCACAAAGCACTGGCCAAGTGATTGCGCAATCGGCCATGCGCTAAGGAGCACAGGCCGGGGGTGCGCAATCGGCCATGCGCTAAAAAGCGCAAGGCAGAGGGCTGTTCTTCCTGGCCGAGAGCAAGTCCAAGAACACCAAGAACTTCAATTCTTCATAACTTAGCCAAATTAAAACCAAATCTAGATTTTCAAAGTTCTAACTTGAGTAAAATCGAATTCTCTTCCACATGGAAGCATCAAAACATACAAAAATCAAAGTTAAATAGATCAAAACCTTGTAAATCCGAAAATAGTAAAAACCTAGATCTAGAACAAAGGAAACTCCAAATCACAAAATGTCAAGTTCTAAAGTTGTTCTCCATGGCCTAATCTAGCTAATGGACAAATAAAAAGTGGTGCTTATTTGATGGCAAGGTGCACTTACCTAATGGGTTGGGGAGTTGTGTGGAAGAAGGAAGAAGAAGAAAATTAATGGAGAGTAAAGAGGAGAGAGAAAGTTTGGTGGAGATATAATGAGGGTGGTTGTGTTGTGTTGAGGGTAGAGTATAGGTTAAAGTGTTCCACTCATGATGAACCAAACCAAACCAACTCCCACAAAATAAAACCAAGCCATGGTCCAAAACCCATTTACGAGAAACCAAAATCCGCAAGTCGAGAAAATTAAAATACGTGCCAAAATCAAATACGAGCATAAATACGTAATACAAGAAATTAGGGTGACACTTATTGTTGGACCTGAGTTACGGGCGTAGTACCCGTACCTGTTTGATTCTCCTACCCTACCTTTAATTTCGAGGACGAAATTTTCTAAGGAGGGAAAATTGTGAAACCCAATTCTTGTGATATAAATTATTATTAGTATTCTATTATTATTATTAAAATTATTATGATTTTTGAGTGTTAAAAATTTATTTCGAAGATTAATTAACTTGGATTTTTGGATTCGAACCCAAACCCGAGTCCGAACCCAGACCCGAGCCAGAACCCAGACCCAATTCCTTTCTAATTCTGATTTGGTTTTAAAAAAAAATAATAGTAGGTAGTTTTGATCTGGTCCATGAGGGACCAGCACTCTCCCACGTACACCCTATTCTCCCTCCCCTTCGTTCCTCACATCCACACACAACCATCAGACCACTCCCCCTCTCCTTCCTATTAATTTCCATAACCAACCCTCACTTCTTCCATTCACTCACGAGCACCCACCTGAGCAAACTTTCCTTTCTCCAGAGAGAAACCCTCTCACTCACAACTTCCTCTTCTCCTCTACTCACTCCCCGCGCCCCTTTCGCGCCGCCCACCGGCCGACCAGCGCCATGCCCAGCAACTCCGGCCGAGCTCCCCGTAGCCGCCCCCTCCAGCGCGCGCCCCGGCCAGCCGTGGACCCGACGCCGCCGGCGACCCCCTGGCCCGCGCGCCCGACCCGACTCCGCCCCAACGTCGCACTCCCGCCGGCCTCCCTGTGCGCCGACCCCGGCCACCCCTTCATCGGCCTCCAGCAGCCCTAGCACGACCCCTGCGACTCTTCGCCGGCGCCCAACTCCCAGGCTTCTCCGGACCCCGCAGCCCTGTGCGCCCCTTCTTGGCGCAGCAACCCCGCGTCCATGCCCTAGCTTCTCGGCGACACCGCGGACCGGAAACGCTATTTTCCCACCGTTCTCTCTGTTGTTCGGATCTTTATTCTTCTTTATTATCATCTGAGAGCTCTAGCCGAGCAACCCGAGGTATAACCCATGTCCCGCCTATTTTCTATGCAGTCTGTGATGAGAATGGTCCCCGATTCCCCTTGGGAATTCGGTTTTAGCGACGTCGTATTTTTTCGGAACCTTCGGAATGGTTATGTTGATTATTTTGGGTTTTCGGAACTTTCGGGAATTGGTTTTTGGTATATTTTGAGCTTTCCGGATTTTCCGGTAGCATTCTGAGACGTTTATGGTTGGATTCGGACTTCCGAAATTATTTCGGGTCGTTGCGAATTAATCTGTGGATTGGTTGTGTTTATTTATATATATATATATATATATTGGAATTCCCTGGTTTGGGATTTGCAGGAAAGATTATCGGCCTTTTTCCCCGTTTTTGGGTTGACCAAAAACAGAGGAGATGCTGCCGGATTTTCCGTAAATTCTAGAATATTTTAAAAATGAATTTAAAATGGATTTCGGGATTTTATTTAATATTTAGATTTTGGACGACGATCGTATCGGTCAATGGGCCCCGGCTAAGTGCAAACGAAATCGGCTTTGTCCGGACATTGAGGCATTAGCCTAGTTGAAGATTGGACCATATCTGAGACTCGATAAATAATTATTTTATCTTTATTTTTATTATTTAATTTTATTCATATTTAATTTATTTAATGTTTAGGACTAACAGCAGTTTTTGCCTTATTTCAATTTATGTAAATAAATTGTAATGGGCATAAGCCCAGCTGGTTGTTGGTTCTGTAATTGTATTTTGGTAGCGTAGATTTTAGTTATTTCTGATTTTGCGAGTTTTTGTAACGTTCGAATAAATTTAATAAAAAGTATTTTCGTATAAAAATAATTAAAATTTTCTCACCTAAAATCTATCAGTTTTAATATTAATTAAAAATCATGTATTTCTCACTAAATAAGAAATTAGTTTTATATTCATAAATTATGAAAATACAAAGTTTTAATCAAATTAATCTGGTATCGACGAGTTTTCCAAATACAAAGTTAAAACCATCTTTTCCCTCGTATTAAATTCAAACGCACCGATAATCGTAATCTTGTTGTGTTTTGGTTAAATGAGAATTAAAATGGATTAGGACACAAATAGAGATTTCAACTAGCGTAGCTAGATTGGTAATCATGGAATCTGAGTCAATTTCTCGAATGTAGGAATTCGAGGACGATTCTGAATTCCCGTCTCGAAGTCTTCATCCTCTCCAGTCAAGTCTATTTTGAGGCAAGTATAGTTTGTGTTAGTTTTACAGTTATTTTAATAATCGCTTTACTGCAAGCCACGATGCAAACACGAAACTCTCTCGGAGAGTACTGACTGCAACTACTGTACTGATTGGGGACTGGGGGAGTAGAGTAATGTTTTTGACCAAAGCCAACTGTAACTTCGAACTGTATTAGCTTACCCCTCACACACACGGGGATAAGCTGAATCGTATCAATAGGATACAAGTGTACATCCCAAGCCGGTCATATTCATTGCCTATTCAAATCATACTGTTTTACTGGTGAGAAAACTGTTCAATTTCTAAACTGTTTAAAAGTGCATGATTCTATTATTTATTTTAACTGTTTAAATTAGCATGAATTGTACTTTGCTTCCTCCTGACTGGAGATAACATTTTTAGGGAACATTGAGGATGCTGAGCTGTTATACAACAGCTACTATGACCCTATTCTGTACCCGGTAGTGCTGCCAGAGTCCACATTGGAGGACGTTGGGACTGAGGCCGATGATCCGGCTGATAGATAGCTTTTCTTTTCAGCATTGTTGTTCATTTCAAATTCTGTTATTTATTTCAAAATATTTTCCAGTTGTATTTCATTTCAAGTTTAATAAAGTTTCCTTTCCGAATTTCAGTTGTGACAAATATAGTTGTTGTTGTATGGTTACCTGCTAATGGAACAGCTTACTGCCGCCGTCTCAACAACGGTGCAGGCTGGGCATGATCCGGTTCGAACCAATTATTTGGGATCGGGTCGTGACATTTTCATTATCGAAGTTTACCAAAACATCAATCCTTTTTTTCTATTTTCGATTGACTTTTCAAGTAGTAAGTTTCAGGAAATGCCCCTATTCCTAATATCTTCCCGTTTATTAAGAAACTTCAATAAATATTTGCACATTTGCATCCATGTCACTGTTTTTTCGCTAAAAAGTTATATCGAATGGAAGAAAGAACAAAAAAAAAACCAAAACCAAAACACCCTCCCTCGATGAAACCAGTTGATTTTGTACAAAATATACAATCCCCTCACTTCTTCCTTTTTTCTTGTCTTCCCCAATCAAGTTATGCACCCAGAACACTTGTTATCCAAGCAACCATTTGACAACTCCATGACATCTCTCTCTTCAGCTCCAAAATCTGGAGGACTCCTCTCCGTAGGGCAGCATCACAGGTATATATACTACTCATGTAAATGACGAGCCATTGGGCTACTTCATGAACAGTCTTCTGCTTTCCACGAGTACTACCATGAAATTGATCTTCTCATATGTCAATAATAATCCAATAATTATTTACCCCAGTCTCATGGCCAATATGTCATTCCGCTTATCACGTTAATAATATCTCTCGACTAAAATCACTTCTCAACAAAGACAAGAGCGAGCATAAAATTGTTCCATTGTAGTCAAACTAAGATTCTAACGACAAACCACAAATGATATATCAAAGAGCTGTCTATAAACAAATCAAAGAAACCATTATAACTTTCTTCACTCTTTTACTGCCATAGTGTTAGTTTCCATTGTCAAACAAGAACATGCACTTAATGACTGCATACTAAAGTTGGATTAATGTTCATTATGTCACAAGGTGGTAGCGAAAATGTTATTTCTTGTACTTACGTGAATCAGGTATTTGAAATCCCCTGTATAGGCATCTCGTACTCGTAGTACCATTATATCATCGTATTACCCCTTCAACTTTTTACCTTCAAATAATATCATTCGAGCTATTATGTGACTTGGTAAACAATTAAATTGAGAATAAGTTGCAATCTAATATAATGGATGAAACATATTTGAGTTTCAACATTGAGCAGTTTTTATCCTTACAAGTACTACATCTAAGAATATTGTTAAACTCCACATGCCCCAGTTTCATATTCAGAGTTGATAGCATATGCATGTCTTGATCACTTATGCACAAGTTTATGTAATTCTCTATTAAACAAACAAATGAATAATGTCATAATGGAAAATTAAATAGGTTTAACCCATACCGAAAAGAAAAGAAAAAGACACAACAAGATAGTTGGTTCTGCTTTGATGAAGGTAAAGTGAATGATAGATAATAATTGGAAAATATCTATGCTGACATGAATGATATCAACTTGAAACATAGCCACAAACTAATTCATAATTTATGCCTTCCACAACATCCAACCATTGCCAAAGGAAATTAACATGTTAAAAGAAACTCACCAGATATCATATCACACGAAATGAGTGAACTATGATTCCCAATATCATTAGCACCCTCAAAATTATTAATTCGGGAAGTATTTTCAAAATTACTTTCGTATGAGCCCTGCATTAAAGAGTTAAATCTCTGTGCATGATTGATGTGTTGGTGATTTTGCCTTTGGACTAGGAAAGATAGTCCCACATCGGCTACACCAAATGGTGAGTATCTCAATATAATACATTGCTTGTGTTGAGGTGTGCACATGAGGTATGGTGGGGCACAAGTGTGTGTCATGTAGGAGTATTTTTCTAGAAGGAAAAATGATTAATTCCAACAAAGATGTAAGTTGATTTTTGTTGTGCGGACTCGGACTCGGACATGGACTCCAGGATGTCTCGTGCATGCACGGGAGTGTTCGGGGGGTAGGCGTGGACTGGCACACTTCTATGCTGATTATGGGATGATCTAAAATATCAAACTCTATTTTTGAGTATTGGTATTTTAGTCCCACATCGGATAGGAGAAGAGATGAAGTCTCACTCCACTCTATAAATAGAGCCCCTTGGCCTCCTTTGAAAAAGGCACCAAGAAGAGAGTTAAAGGAGTCCGTAAAGTCCAGGAACCCCGTTCAAGTCTCAAATATTGACTGACGAGAGTTTCAGAAGTTCTCTAGAACTTGCTGGTTCCTGAAAGAGGATCGTATATAGGCGAATCTTGCTTTGAGCAACGGTGATCTTATCACCCCAGCAAAGCTGCCTTTCTCTTTCTTCTTTCTTTCTCTTCTTCTCTGATCTAATCAGATACTTCTTGTGGGCTTTCATCGCTGCTGCTAGTAACTCAATTTGTACCTTCCTAAAAGAAGCTCTACTATCGTTTGCTGTTGTAACAAAATCGTTTTAGATTTTTTGTTACCCAGAATCCTCCAAGGATCTCTGTGTGCTTCTTCTTTGAAGTGTTGCTACGAAACATTGTTACTATTGAGACAATTGTTTCGTTTATCTATTTTCCAATGAAAATTATGCCTCGGGAATAACAATCTCAAAGCAAGATTAAGAAAATGGAAAACTCTCATGCTTCTCTCATCGATACCAGCTTTAACAAGTTAGAAAAATTCAACGGAGAACATTTCCAAATCTGGAAGAGGAAGGTCACCCTTAATCTTTAACTCGTGGACGTAGACCATGTATTAATTGAGGATGAACCGACGACTCCGGAAGAAGGAACCGCCGATGCTATTGCTTCTGCACTCGTCAAGCAGAGCAAATGGAAGAAAGAAAACAACATCTGTAAACTGCTGATTCTCAATTCTATAGAAGACTCTCTGGTAGAGTCATATTTCAAGAAGGTGAAGGCCAAAGAGCTATAGAATTCTTTGGGTAAGCTATATGAAGATGATGAGAACATGTCCAAAGCCTTCATCATCGAGAAGTACCACAAGTGGCTCTTCGAAGACGAGATGGCGATGCTACCTCAAGTGAAGGAATTCCTGAAGTTGCGCCAGAAGTTAGATGACGAGAAGATGTCCCTCGTCGACAAGTTTGTCGTTGGAGGAATAGTCTTGTAACTTCCTGCTAGTTGGAGCAACTTCTATGCTAGAATGCATCGGAAGAAGCTGGACATTAGGTTGGAAGATCTTCTACAAGAGATCCACGTTGAGGACGAAATACGATCTCAACAAAGATGGACTCTCTGTCCAAACAACTGGCTAAGGCCAACTTGGTGCAGAGAAGAGAGTTCAAGGGGAAGCAGGTGGCTTCTCATCACAAGAAGAAGGACTCCACTAATCTGAAAGTGAACGGTCCTTCGTTCAAGCGACAGAAGTCCAAGTCCCATGTGACTTGCTTCAACTATTGCAAAAAGGGCCACTACAAGAGTGAATGCAAATCCAAGCCCAAACCAAAATAGCAGGTACAGCTAAACTTGGTTATTTTGATTACTTAACTTGGTTGCTATTATTGCACAGGTTGAGTTATCGAGCGTGGTAGCTGACTAGTGGTCTGACACTAGTGCATCTGACCATGTGTGCTCTCAAAGGAGCTATTCACTAAGGACGAGCCATGTTATGACAAAGGTCTCGATGGCGAACATATATCTAGCAAAAGTTCCGAAGATTGAGATAGTGGTTATTAACTACCGACAAGGACGCTGGAATGCGTGTTGTACGTACCAGAGATTATTTGGATATCTGACCTCAGAAAGTCTGTTGTCTGATACAGACTTGAAAGATGGACATTCGTACTAAGATGGTAATTTCTTGACGAGGAACATGCTTCGAAAAGATGTTCGGTGCTGAAGAGATGTTCGAACTTCTGCTGATGGCGATGAAATTACTTTATTGAATGGACTGAGACTTGTTCTATGATAGAAGCGGACTCAAGCTGTCCTACCGGACCTTATCTTCAGAATGTGGGGGTAAAGAGGTAGAGGAATTTAAGGTTTGTGCAAATGCAAGACTGTTGTGAAGCTTCTCAAACGATTGAACTAAAGTACTGATCATCTGGAGTTAGTACACTCAGATATCTGTGAATTTTATAAATTCTCCACAGAGGCCGGTTCGAAGTGTTTTTCGAAGTGCATGTTCGCATGACTTCTCAAGTAGAAGGATACAGCATTCGAGTAGTTCAAACTTCAGGGCTGAAGTTGAACATTAAACCGATCTACAACTACTCAGAAGTGATCGAGGCAGAGAGTATCGGTCTCATGAATTTACATCGTTCTACAAAGAACATAAAATCATAAACGAAATTACTGTTACGTATTCTCCTCAATCTAAATAGCGGAGAGGAGGAACAGAACGTTGACAAAAATGATGAACTCAATGCTGCTAACTGCGGGTCTTCCTAAATACTACTGGGGAGAAGGTGCAATGATGGACACTTTTATTCTAAATAGAGTGCCGTATGCAACTTCGAACGTAACTCCTCATGAACTCTGGTTCAAAGTCAGACCTAACTTGAATATCATTCGAGTGTAGGGGTATCTGGCTTATATGAAGCTCCCAGATCTGAAGATTTAGAAGCTGGGGACAAGGACTACGAAGACGATCTTCTTGGGGTATGCCGAGAAGAGTGATGCTCGGAGATTTTTTGATATTGAGTCAAATCATATCATCGAATCTCGCGATGTTGAATATTTTGAAGACAAATTTGCAAGGCACAAGAATATTGTTCTTGCGGATATACCAGAGAACAATGAGGGTATGCAAGAAACTGATGTTTTTAATAAAAAAATAGTCCAAGAAGATGTTGTTGTTGAAACAACGGTTGAACCAGAACTCGCTGAGCCGTCAGCGAAACGTATGAGGAGGCCGAAATACTTCAGAAATGACTTTGTCACCTATCATGTGGAAGCAGATCCACTTACCTATGATGAGACGATGAAGACCAGAGACGCAATTTTCTGAAAGGAGGCGATTGACAATGAAATTGATTCCATCACCTCAAATAACACTTGGGTGTTGGTTGATCTTCCTGAAGGAGCGAAACCCATCAGATGCAAATGGATCTTCAAGAAGAAGATGGAAGCAGACGGAACCATTGACAAGTTCAAGGCCGGGCTAGTGGCAAAAGGGTTCTTTCAGAAGCAGGGGATCGACTACTTTGATACGTATGCTCCAGTAGCCCGGATGACCACTATCAGAATGTTGATTGCTCTCGCAGCGATACATAAGATGGTGATACATCAGATGGATGTGAAAATGGCATTCCTAATTGGCGAACTGACCGAAGAGATCTACATGCAACAACCAGAAAGGTTTGTCGTCAAAGGTCTTGAAGCCAAAGTCTGCAAGTTGGTGAAATCTCTGTAATGTTTAAAGCAAGTTTCCAAAATATGGCATGAGAAGTTTGACAAAGTCATAAAGTCAAATGGCTACAGGGTCAGTAAAACAGACAAGTGTGTCTATACGAAGTTTGCTAACGGAAGAGCAGTCATCGTTTGTCTATACGTAGACCACATGCTAATCCTAGGTACGGATATATGCTGTGTCACGGAGACGAAGAAGTTCCTCTCGATGAAGTTCAGTATGAAGGACTTGGCGGAGGCTGAATTATCTTTGGACTTAAGATCATCCGGACAGACACTGGATTAGCGCTGTCACAATCTTATTACATTGAGAAGTTACTCACGCGACACGGGTATCATGATCTTCCTTTAATTGATACATCGTACCGGGGTGATCAGAAGCTGGAGCCAAACTCGAAGGAAAGCGTCAGGCAGTTGGAGTACGCTAGCATCATCGGAAGTTTAATGTACGCTACTACTGCCACTAGGCCTGGCATAGCTTTTGTTGTGGGAATGCTGAGTCGATTCACTAGCAATTCAGGCGTTGAGCACTAGAAAGCTGTGATGCGGGTTATGAGATATCTCAAGAAGACTCAGACATATGTACTGCACTTCAGCGGAGAGCCGCCGATAGTAGAAGGCTTCAGTGATGCTAGCTGATGCTCAGAATTAGAGAGCGAGAGGTCCACAGGTGGATTCATTTTCATAATGGGTGGAGCTGTTATATCGTGGAAGTCGAAGAAGCAGACTATGCTCTCGCGATCATCTATGGAATCTGAGTTCTTTACACTTGATACCGCAGCAGATGAAGCAGAGTGGCTTCGAAAGCTCATGTATGATCTTCCAGAGGTTGGGGTGCAGATACCGACAACTCCGATATATTGCGACAACCAGGCAACTGCGACGGTGGCATCAAGTGATCTCTTCAACGGAAAGAAGAGAACTGTACGGTTAAAACACAGGGCAGTGAAAGATCTTATCAAGAGAGGTGTCATTATAGTAATTGATGTTGAAAGTCAAGAGAACCTGACGGATCCATTCACGAAGGGCCTCAAGCGCTAGCTAGTCGAAGACAGTAAGAAAGATGGGCTTGAAAGCTTTCTGATATTGTGTCTTTGTAATCCTACTGTAAAGTTTTATGTTATTAGTTCAAAGAGAAATCTACTAGACATCTAACTTTCGGTTCAAAGGAGCACCATTGACTGGAATAATATTAGGTAACAGTGGACACTTGTTCTTTGGTACATGAAAGGGTTACGGATCCATAACCAATGTTGTCTACTATATGTTATCTATGGAGAACGGATCCTGTAGGAAGGTTGGCTTAAATGCCTTAATGAGTTCTCAGGTAGAGTGAATGCCTGAAGTGCTTTACAGGGAGCACGGTAGCTCATGTATGATCTTCCAGTGCTTGGGGTACAGATACCGGCAACTCCATTATACTGCGACAACCAGGCAACTACGGCGGTGGCATCAAATAATCTCTTCAACGGGAAAAAAAGAACTGTACGGTTAAAATACAGGACAGTGAACGATCTCATCAAGAGAGGTGTCATTACAGTAATTGATGTTCAAAGTCAAGAGAACCTGACGAATTCGTTCACGAAGGGCCTCAAGCGCCAGCTGGTCGAAGACACAATAAGGAAGATGGGCTTGAAAGCTTTCTGATATTGTGTCTTTATAATCCTACTGTAAAGTTTTATGTTATTAGTTCAAAGAGAAATCTACTAGACATCTAACTTTCGGTTCAAAGGAGGACCATTGACTGGAATAATATTAGGTAACAGTGGACACTTGTTCTTTGGTACATGAAAGGGTTACGAATCCATAACCACTGTTGTCTACTATATATTCTCTACGGAGAACGGATCCTGTGGGAAGGTTGGCTTAAATGCCTTAATGAGTTGTCAGGCAGAGTGAATGCCTGGAGTGCTTTACAGGGAGCACGGTAGCACAGCACTACAAGGAGTATAACTCCATGCTTTAGTGGGGTGACTCCATCATGAGGTTCCCGGTTAGGGGTAATGCCTCGGCTTTGTGAGCCAAGTCATAGCAGAGTAGCACCACAAATAGGCAGGTAGCCTAATGCTGTATGATAATCGTAATAAAGAGAGGTAGACAGCACTACAAAGAGGATGATGTCCTTATATTACAGTGGCATGATACCATAAAGAGATACCAGGTAGGGTAAAGCCTCAGCTTCACAAGCCATATTATAGCAGCATAATACCGCACGGAAGCGCAAGGCTTCATGCTGGATAGTTTGGCACTACAAAGAGGCTTGTGACCTCATGCTACAGTAGTATGACACTACGATGAGGTACCCAGGTATGTTAAAGCCTCGACTTTAAGCCATGTCATAGCGACGTAGCACCGCAAAGAAGCACAATTCTTCATGCCATGACTCTTTATAAAGAACTCACCTATAGTGTATGGACAGAGATATCAGGCCGTCTCTTGAGGATAAACTTGTAGATGCCCAAATATTATACACTGAAACCAGGCTGGCACAAGGCCTTTAATGTGCAGCCAGAAGCACAGTTGATGTCATTATATGAGTAGAAAAAATTACGGTTATGGTCCAGAATTCAAGGCTTAGTCGATTCTTGTATCATGTTATTATTTAACCTATGCGGAAAGATTCAAGTCATAGCGACATCTTTCCTAATGCATGATGGGCAGTCACTGTGGGGAACGTTCAACCCATATATTGAGATATGTGGTTGATTGTTGGTGGTTTTGCCTTTGGACTAGGAAAGATAGTCCCACATCGGCTACACCAAATGGTGAGTATCTAAATATAATACATTGCTTGTGTCGAGGTGTACACATGAGGTGTGGTGGGGCACAAGTATGTGTCATGTGGAAGTATTTTTCTAGAAGAAAAAAGGATTAATTACAACAAAGATGTAAGTTGATTTTTATTGTGCGGACTCGGACTCGGACATGGACTCCAGGATGTCTCGTGCATGCACGGGAGTGTTCAGGGGGTAGGCGTGGACTGGCACACTTCTATGCTGATTGTGGGATGATCTAAAATATCAAACTCTATTTTTGAGTATTAGTATTTTAGTTCCACATCGGATAGGAGAAGAGATGAAGTCTCCCTCCACTCTATAAATAGGGCCCCTTGGCCTCCTTTGAAAGAGGAACCAAGAAGAGAGTTAAAGGAGTCTGTAAAGTCCTGGAAGCCCGTTCAAGTCTCAAATATTGACTGACGAGCGTTCCAGAAGTTCTCTAGAACTTTATGGTTCCTGGAATCGGATCATGTATAGGCAAATCTTGCTTTGAGCAACGGTGATCTTATTACCCCAGCAAAGCTGCCTTTCTCTTTCTTCTTTCTTTCTCTTCTTTTATGATCTAATCAGATACTTCTTGTGGGCTTTTATCGCTGCTGCTAGCAACTCGATTTGTACCTTCCTAAAAGAAGCTCTTCTTTTGTTTGCTGTTGTAACGAAATTTATTTAGATTTTTTTTTACCCAGAATCCTCCAAGTATCTCTGTGTGCACCTTCTTTGAAGTGTTGCTACGAAACATTGTTACTATTGAGACAACTGTTTTATTTCTCTTTTTCTATCAAAAATTGTGCCTCGAGAATAACATAATGTCCCTGCAAGAACTGTCTCCAAGGTTTGCTTGGTTTTTCTGCCTGGCAAACGAAGCTGGTGACCGAAAACTTGAAGAGCACAATCCCCTGAAGCTAGAGTTTTAGCAAAGGTACAAACTCCGTCAAGAAAGCTAAAGAATGGGAAGGAACATACCATGAAGCAGCCACCGGGAGGCATACAGATCTTGTGCCACCAATCTCATTAGAACTTCTGACCTGAGATACGGTGTTCTGGTGAAAATTTAACCAAATATAGTGTCAACCAGTCATCACAATATAGTACAAGTAAAGCACAATCATCAAGTATTGTCAGATGAGTTAAGAACTTTAGGCAATCAAAAATAAATGGTCAATCAAAACAAGTTTCCTTTGAGGAAGATTTCGTCTTACGTTTGAGGCACTCTTTGTAGCCTGCTTGGTAGAAACTGCCACACCATAGGATAACTCATCTGGCGGAGGAGGCAACATATTTTCAGCATGTGGCTGCAAATTATTAGAAGAAATCTGCGTAACCCTACTCCCGCTATAACAAATTTGTATTATATCAAGCTGTAAAAATTCGTCTTGAAAAGAAAAGAGAAAAATTATGCGCACTTTTATACAATATCCAAAATACGTTGTATAAGCTGAACCAGTAACCGCCATAACAATTTTTGTCGGTGAAACTTTGCTTTTTATTTTGGTGCTAACCACCCATGGTCAAGTCGTACAACCCTCGGTGCATGGACATTCTTCACCATAACATTTTTCATATTCTCAAAGATTAAATAATTATGGGAATGAGCTCGATAAGTTACAATGATGCTCTAATCAAACAGAGCTTTGTTTCCTTCCTCTGTAATTTACGAGGACAAAGAAATATTCTCCTTCTTAAGTAGCTTAGCTGAAAATTCCTTTATCATCTGGAACTTTATATAAAAATTTGTGTTTTAAATACTTGTTAAACTTATGCACGTTGTGTTTCAAATACTCTTTAAACTTATGCACCTTGTGTTTCAAGTACTTTTTAAACTTATTCAAGTTGTTTCAAATACTTGTTAAACTGATGCAAGTTAGCTCCTATAAAATTATTCTAATCATTCCATTTCTTAGCTCTGTAACCTTCGAACTACCCAAAGATAATCTCTGAAATGAGCCCATCATCAATTGCAGCCAGCCATTATATCAGGCCTTGTGTTTAGAGCCCATCATCAATTGCAGCCAGCCATTATATCAGGCCTTGGAGAGATAGAGAGAGTTGTCCTTGCCTGTAATATGAAATCTGCAAAGAGAAAGGACATCGCCTTTGTTAACTTTACAATAAAAGAGGCTGCTTTGTTATGTGTTGAATCCATCGATAAGGAGTTCATTGACAATGATCCCAAGGTATTTGTTTTCTGATGTATTTTCTGCTAATCTTTGTCATACAATTCAGTGACAGTGTAACTTGATATTTTGATTTCACACAGGTAAGTGTGAAGGTATCAATGGCTAAACCTGTACAGAAAGCCAAACAAAACAAGGGAGGGTCAAAGTCTAGTAATAAGGATAATGCCACAGAGAAACCTATGGCAGTTCAACATAAGTTTGTACAGTTACTGGCTTTGGACTTTTCTTTTCATATTTGGTTTTGTACACAAATGGAACAAGGTTGTAGCAGAAAATACCTTGTATAAGCTGATTTAATTTTCATCTTTAGTGAAGTTGTCCTCTTGGATACCTATGTCATGCAAATAAAGACAATCTGTGTTGCTGCAAATCTGGATCAATGAAGGCATCTCCTCAAAGTGAAATTAAGAAAATGAAAAAAAACTACATAGATTTCATATAATTTGCATAACTAATTCAAAGAGATGAGAACCTAGTTCTACTATTGATGCAAGACTTGACAATACTTAATTTATTTGTTTCTCCTATTCTCATACTAGATACCACTCTGATAAGTGCATTCAATCACCTCAATATTGAAACTATATCTCGCTACCTAAAATCCACCACATAATCTTCCTAGAAACTCTATCATAAAAAAAGTTAATGATGAAAGTCATGCATTCAATCACCTCAATATTGAAACTATATCTCGCTACCTAAAATCCACCATATAATCTTCCTAGAAAATCTATCATAAAAAAGGTTAATGATGAAAGTCATACTGTTATCCCTTTTTCTGTAATATGCTTCCATCAATCTTATAAGTACACAACTTCTGTGGTAGACAAACCTGTCTTAAAATTAAAGCTTGGAAAAAATATATTCTTCCCAAGTCTTATCCTAATTTGTCTCTTCTTAATCTTCGTACCGCCCCGAATAGTTTCTTATTATGGTAAAGATGTACTTTACTAGCTACATGATTTTCATTCCATTCTCTTGTTCACTAAGTACCTGTCACTGTTACACCCAACTGCGGACTTCCAAGTCCATCTTCAAATGCTAGAATATCTTTATAAGAGTCCCTTTAAGTATTCTTAGCCGAGACTACCACTAAAATTGGCAGGATAACAGTAACTCGAATTATTTGACTGAACACAAGTACAATTGTAAGTGTTGGAAATACAAGTTTTATCGTATATCAGGGTGCCCATGGTGAGAAGAAGAGGAAATGGAATCAGAGATATCCTAATTAATGATGAGGGCAAATGAACAATTCGGGTTGTCATGTTATATTTGTAGACTAGCTGAATATACTCGAAAGTGATTATCGTCATCAACTAGTTATTTTCAACTTCATCCCCATAAAAAGAATTGACTAAGTTTTTCAAACGAACGTCAAAACGATATAAATCATTTTATTTTTTGCCATATTCCTAACCAAGTTATGAGCAAAAGCGGGCCTGCAAAGTTTCACATATATTCCTTTTGATAAAGCACTTGCTCTAATATTTAATATAGTATGAACAGTAGAGTAATTCTATACTATAAGTTTGGAAATTGTCGACTTGATGGGAGTTTGGTTCTCTTTAGCTGTAAAAATAGTCTAATAATAATTTTACTAAACTATAAAGCAATAAGAACAGGTGGGCAACGTGTTTGGCATCAAACAAATGACATTCAAAAACAATAATGGCCTCGATGTGAAGCGATCTCACTTGTAATATCAAAATCCTGCAAACTGGTAGATAAAGTATCTAAGAATACTTTGACATGTAACTTTCAGTAATTCTACTTAAAAATTATGCATAAAATACGAAGAAGAAAACAAAAATGAGAAAGATGTTGCATCACAATGTAAACTTCCAACAACCTTATTGCACATGCTCCAAGTAAAAGAAAAGGCATGTATCAAACTATTTTCATATTAAGTGATTGATCATTGAGAGTAAAAGAAATTAAAAATATATTAAATCCTAGAAAATAAGCAAGAACAAATCCTAAAAATGATGAATTATTTCAAGTCTCGGCCCTAGAAAATAAATAAGACCAAATCCTAGAAAATAAACACTAGAAAATAAAAAGAACAAACCCTGGAAAATAAACAAGAGAAACCCCCTTCCACCGCTCCCTCGACAAAGACAAGGAGAAGGAGAAAGAAAATGAGAAGTTGAAAGAAAAAAGGAGAAGAAGCACTGAAGATGGGGTTATAGTGGCGGCGGATGGGAAGGAGGGATTCCCGTCGGGACGAACGACGGCTGGGGTGCAAAGAAGAGAGGATTACATGGGGTTCCAATGCCAGCTCCAGTGGCGGTTCCAGTGACGGCTCCAACGACGGTGATAGAGAAGTTTTGAGAGGAGAAGAATAGATGAAATGTACAGAAGAAAAGAGAGGTTTCAGAGAGGAGAAATTTTGAGAAAGGGTTCCAGCATGCATTTTCTTTAGGGGGCGCGGGTTTTGGTAAAAAGTAGGGAGCTAAAATTTTCAATAAATCATGGAGCCAAAAAATTTCAACATAATTTTGATGTTAAGCAACGGTTTCTGTCCGTCAAAAATAAAATGACAGTTTTAATACGTCATTGTTGGACAATTCAAACTCTCGCAAATCGACCATTTTGGTATAGTGTCGGCGCTTCTACCGGCTTTCGGTTCACAGACGCTGAATCCTTGGAAATGTTGAAAGTCAGGGCTTGTTTTTCTTTTTCATCCTAGCTAGTATTGACAGGGTTGTTGCCAGACCGGCGTTTACCTCTGAATTTGAGCGTAGGGAATTTTACCCCAAGCAAACGTGCATCTCGGGCATTCCTTTTAGCACTATTAACACTGATGATGAATGGCGTCCACTTCGTGCCTTAAGGAGGATTGTGCCAGAGTTTGATTGCGGGGAGAATATTTTTTCGGCACGAGTCCATTAGTATATGCTCAGGTACCCCAGGTGGAAGCCTCAAGGCCACCTGGCAAAAGCGTTCAATGTAGGCATGAACGGGCTCATTTTTCTTCTGAACAATATCCATTAGATTGGACACTGTCATGTCCATTCCTCTCTCATAGAATCGGAAGTGGAAGAGTCGCTTTAAATCATCGAATGACGAGATGCATTGTCGGGGAGACTACAGAACCACTCATAAGCCACCCCTTGTAATGCCCCAACGAATAGGCTTGTAAATAGGGTGTCATCTTTTGGCAAGTGCCCCGTCACAGAGACGAAGTACGTCAGGTATTGATGGAAGATTCTTTTCCATCGAAAGGCATTAATGTCTGTGTTTATACTTGGGAGAGTATAACACATTATCACACTCCAGGGGATATGGTTGTCGGATCCCCAGTTTTTGGATTGACTCGCGTTTGTCCTTAGCGTAAAAGCGAGCATAGAACTCTTTGAGAGCGAGTTGTATGTCCTCTGACATTGACGGACTAGACAATCGTGGCAGCGCATGGCTCTCCACAGGGGGGCACATGAGAAGGTGCATTAGATTCCCTGTTTCTCCATAGGTCTTAATTTGCGGGAGCAGGGGCACGATATAGAAACCTATCTTTGAGTTCAAGAACCACGGAGTTCAAGGCTTGCATGGATTTAGTCAATATACTGAGGCCTAGTTTGAGGGCCTCTATACGATGTAGGTGGTTTGACCCTTCGTTGCTCCCCGTATTGTCACCCCCTGTCATATAAACTAACATTAAGTGGTGAGAAGTGGATGGCACCGTGGACCTTTCGCTCTCCGCCCCGGATCTTTGGGTTTCACCTTCGTGAGGAAAGACCAACAAGTTGTGGTCATCATCCGATTCAAAGAAATATTTACCCCCAGCCTGTAGGTAACTTCCAACCCCAGAAGCGTCTATGTCAGTCCCGTACAAACCCTCGTCTAGTTAGAATGATAGGTTGTAACGGAATGTCAAGAGTTTGCTACCCCTAGCTTGTACTGCTGACGAAGCGACAGTTTCCCCTAATGAGGGCTTGGTCCTGGAGTGAGTGCATTGGAATACACCCGTGCTGGGCACCGCCAGCTTACTGGCTTTAGGTCAACTTTTGGAATTAGATGCACTAGCCAAGATAGGAGGATCCTTGGAAGTTTTCTTGAGAGAGGGTGAGTTCTACGCAATATTGTATGGGGCAATCAGAAGCTCATCTTCATCTTCTAATGACAACCTCTTGCCGAGTCTTTGTCGAACAGGTGCCGACGGTTGCAGCCACTGAAAAACTGACTACCTTTTTGGAGAAGATACTGGTGTTTGGTTACATCAGCTGTTGATGATTATGTTAGCACAAGTATGCCATGAAGTAGGCATGCTATGTGTAAAAGAGGTCTCTCTTGCCTTACGTTTGTGAGAAATTACATCACATAAATAACAGGAAGAGGTATTCACGTCTACGCTCACTTCATGCATGCAGCCAAGCTGTGCACATAAGCGTAAATGTGATGAATGCGCTCCTCGACTTAATCCCTATGCATGAGTCATGCTCATGTCCTGAGTAGAGGATTGATTGTGAGACAGACCCACTTCACATTCGTAGCCACACTGCTCACTTGAGTCTGTCATCACAATGTTTGCCCCTTGGCTTGGTTCCTGTGTGTGAGCGCCCAAGTGACAGGAGGACTTTGAGAAGTGTGTCATTCGAGGTGGAGGAGCACCTAAATCAGTTATGTACAGCTTGTCGTCGGCTGTACGCATTACTGTCAGCGCATGCTTTTGACTAGCTGTTGGCGTAGCATGTTGATAACGCGGGACGCGTGCTGCCTTGGACTTCTTTGTACTAGCCCTAGAAGGCGCATAGTATTCAGAATCCAACTTGGCCTTGCCCACGGGGCACGCAATTGTGTCAAAGACAGAGGATCTTCCTTGCGCAGTCAGCTTCATGCGCAGATGGGATGCTGTGCTTCTTCACTTTTGCTGTGCCATTTTCTAGCGCACAGCCTGGGAGTGGCAGCCTCTGTTATGCTTCCCAGCAACTGGAGTCAACTGAAGGACTGCAGCAGTAGCACATACGAATGTGTGGAGTGCACCTGAGTTCTGAGAAGCTTAGGATACTTCCCCTTTGACCGTGCTGCTTGGCACAGTGTTCTTCGGCACCCAGATGCGTCGAGTCTTCTTCGGCTTTGCTAGCCGCTTCGTAGGACTCGAGTTGCCTTCAGAAAGTAGATCCTCAAAAGCTTGCTGATCGAAACGCACGACTAGCATCTTTTGAGAGGACCCTAGCAAGTTGTTGTCAGATTGTGCCACGACCTTCTCGTCAGAGAAGAAGGAAGTTTCCAGCAGAATCGCCATTTTGTTTGCCATGAACAAAAAGTTATACGAACTTTTGTATTACAAATGAAAAGAAGTACAAAAGAGTTCCTAGACAGGAAAAATAAGTATAATTGATTCTGGAAAAGTGTGACGATGGAGATCAAACACTGTAGTGGCTTCTTTACTCCATTGACAATGTGACGACAAGAAGAACTTGCTCTGACTCTCTGAATGCCTATGAGTGGGTTATCTGGGTTTGCCAAAAATAAAGCAGTCGAAGATCCGAAATGAATGAAGACTTCTTCTATTTATAGGCGGGCACATATACGATGTGCGTAGGGGATTTTAGCGTGCAGGAGCACTGCACATATGAGAATATCGGAGAATCTGTTTTAACTACACTATTGGAGCTGCTGATGAGCTGACACGTGACAATTGTTGGGATTCTCTTGTTGCTAAAATTTTGGGTGGTTAGCACCCATTCGTTAACATGAATGAGTCAATAACACGTGTTGTGTGTACACTGCTCAATAATTTTGTTATGTTTGAATAAACTAGATTTGATTGTATCTAAAGAGATACGGTTGCCTCAATAGCCATGTGGCATCTTTCAAAAGTGTCATGCAGTGAGAGAGCTGCATGTTGTAAAGGCTGCGCCCTTTGGATTTCATTAAGGTTGCGCTTCTCGGATGTCTTTAAAGACTGAGCCTCTTGGAGCGTCGTAGAGATTGCGCCCTTCGGAGTTACGTTGGAAGCCATGCTTTTTGACTGATATCTGACAACTGTTGCCAGTTATCTAACATCTGCTGCTTTGACTGCTGACAATTGATCGCTGTCAATTAGTAGTTGTCTTTTGACACTTGTGTCAGCGTGCCATCATTGCTGAAGTGATGGCCAAAAATAAGTACTGTATTCTAGGCACTGCGCTTTTGGAGGCTCTGGGGCACTACTCTTTCGGGGCGTTTGAGTCACTACGCTTTTTGGGGCGCTTGAGTCAATACCTCCTTAATTGCTGCTGCTTTATGGGGCTCGAGAAGAAATGATTTAGTCAAAAATATCATAAATGAGATTCACTGTGATGAATGCGAGGTTCATCCAATTAACTCAGAGCCTTTGACTGGCTTCCACTTAGCATGTGGATTTGACCATACATAGCCTATAAATTGGGGCATCTTTAGGGCCTAACTCTCACTTTCTATCCGAGACAATGTTTTATCCTGATGAGTCTTCTCCTGCGAGAAGAACATTGCTAACTATGGAAGGAGTTGTCCCTGTGTATGCAGCGTTCTAGCTGAGCTTTAGTTCGTGACGACACCGAGTACCAAGATGTTTAATGTTGGGCTTGGTTTGATTGCCAACCCATGTTCTGCTCAATAACTACTTCATTAGCCATGCGCCTGAACTAAGACGAGGATGTGATTCGCTTGACGAGGAAGTGATTCACTTTGTACTTTTTGTATCCTGCGCTTTTCGCTGAGTAGACAACGCAACACTTTTGGTTGAGTAGACAATGCTGCACTTTTGTACGCGGAATAGATAGCTTTATGTGTAATCATGAACATGAAGATTCTGTAATAGACTCTTGTAATCATGACTATATTTAATAAAGAATCTCTTTCATGAAATTTTGTCTTGTGAATTTCTCGATGTTGTTTTTCTGAGGTGCACCGCATTTCTGTGACTTTTGACTGCGCTTATAGACACTGCTCTTTCATGCTTGTACAATCTAGTCACTGTTATTGGCTAGAATGAAACAATAACTTAACATCCTAACCTTTGGTGGATATTTGGTTGGACATTACTGTTAGGTAGAACACTTTGTACAAACAGAAAAAATCTTCCTTTCTTAGTCCACTAGTTTAACACAATACATCATTTTGGCAAATATATAAATATAAACTTTTTTTCAAATCTTGCATATAAAAATTGTGCAAAATCATTGTTGAAAAAGTTTATGCATAGTTTCAGGTATATATTTTTTTTGTAATATGCACACTAACCTCTATTCTCTTGAAGGTAGAGTACATAGAGATATTTTAATTTTCGAAAAGGAGCAACATATTATCGGTGACGGTAATAAAAATTGGTTTGTACTCACTCATTCTTAACATGATCGTTATAAAGTTATCTTTCCAAATCAGAAGCATCAGAGATTGTGACTTGTTAGTCCAACTCAAACATGCAAATAACGAAGTGAGAATAATAGAAATATCTAAAATGATGTAAACAAATGTCATCTTCTAAAGTTTTATTGGTGAGCCAAAATCAAGAGGTACAAAAGTGCTTCGATCATATGAAAAGGTATTTTTAATATTTATAACCTACATTTTCTAGTCTTTTTTTTTAATTCCTAAATTTAATTGGAAAAATATAATGTTGAAGTTTATGAGCCTATTATCTTGGTTTATATATGGTTTTGTATATTATTGTATTAAAATGATATTCTTCGCATATTATTTTTGTAAGTTTTAACCTTAATTGATAAAATTAGAATTTTTTTCTTAAGACAAAGAAATCACAATATTGTTCTGTCACAATACCTGGATTATGTTTGGCACACATTGGTTTGCATATAAATTGTGACATTATAATTTTCTTTGACACCTTCAAAAAATATAGTCAAAAGAAAATGATTTAGTGATATTGTAAATCCCTATAAATCTTGTTTTATAAGTTAAGATTATTTTAGGTACAAGCCGAAAGGGTCCTTCTGTCAACCAGATGTAAATTTCTCTAAGCGATACAATACTTAAGTATCCTCAGAGGATCACTGCTAGCTGGAAACTGGCCCCTACAGCTAACACAAACAAATCAAAACATAACAGACTAAAAGATTCATTAAAATTGATTAGCAAAATCGTTCAAATTATTAATCAATTATTTTAGCTGTCATAATGATTCAATACATTACTTTGCAGAACATCAGATTATGACATTTTGCTATGGCTAGTATAGAATAAAGATCTAGTGCTAAGCCAACTAAATTCACTAGCTCCTACTTTAAAAGGTGACAGAGTCAGATGAGATTTTGACTCACTACCTTAGTGAGATATTGTAGGCAACTCTAGAGGGGGTGAATAGAGTTTGTGTCGATGATCACCAAATAAAAATTAACTCTATATCACCTCCACAAAACAACTATCAAGATAGTAAATAAATCAAAGAGAAATACGGAAGTAAATAAAGATCAGAAGAGTATACGCAAACACAGCGATATAACCTGGTTTCCCTCGTGGAGGACTAGTCCAGGACTGAAAACTCTAGCTCAAGATAAAAATCCACTAATTGTGAAATAGCATACACCACGTGCCTTTTGTCCGAAGAGCACACAAACTTCTTTACGGAACACGAGCTTTTATATCGAAGCGCTCGAACACTTCAATTTCGCAGAAAACGAAACTTGTAATTTTCTAAGTGACTTTTCTTTCACTCTTGCACACAACTTCTAGCTGATATCGCACTGAGCACCTTGGGCTAAGGAGAGTTGTGGTTTAGAAGATATGGAAGAATGAGGCTTGGAGTAGTAGAGCTTAGAAGGCTTGAATATTTGAAGGTAAGAGTTGATTTGAAATGAGAGAATTCAAGCTCTATTTATACTACTCTGGGGAGGCATAGTTCGGCCCAAATTCTGTCCCAAGAATTCAAACTTTTGAATGTTGGACAACTTGTATCAAGCAGGTCCTAAAAATCAGGTTGCTGAAAATCAGGGGGTAGAGTTCGGCCCGAACTCTGTCTCCCTTGGGACAGAAGTTCTCAATGGGCTATGGTGGTTTGGTTTGGTTCAGGAATTAGTTTGTTTGTATGGTAGAGCTTGGAGAGATATGTCTTGGGATTGAGATGACATAGTACGACTCAACGTACATATTCTCCTAGACTCAATAAATTGAAGATTACAGACTTGGAACAAATAAGAAAACCAAGAGCCCTTTGATGACGCCTTTTTTTTGATATTTTAACAGACCTGGAGACGTCTTTTTCCTTGACAGCAGTCGTCCAAAGATATACAGATCTGAAAATCTTTTTGTATGATGTCGTCTTTGGTCCATCATTAATTCTTCGTTGCCTATGTCCTGGTTTGATCATGGTTGATCATGCTTACTGCATGTCTACAAACACATTTTAAGTGAGCAAAATATGTTACAATACGATACAAGCATGCCAATATGATATAGGACAATTAGGACAATGCTAAGTTTAAGTAGCAACATGGTGGTGAGTATATGAATATTAGTGACATCATTATGTTAAACTTAATTGATTAGCCATATTCCAAAATAAGATGTAATTATTGGGCTAACACTTAGGACTTATGTCCATAAGTGATAGAATCTTTCACGCTCCAGTCCCAAAAGTCATGAGACTAGCACGTAACACGGCCAGCTGGTGCACACTTAATGGTAGTACCAAATCTATGGAACCGTCGAGAATGCACTTAAGCTGCCTAACTAAACTTAAGTTCACAGAACACTAGAATCATCATGGAAAACTATATCTTATCCACAGAAATAAAAAGATACTAAATCAAGTAAGAACTGACGAACCAAATAATAATAATAATGTAACTGAAATTTAAAGTAATTAAGTAGTCAAATCACGTCCAGTGGAGACAAATCCACTACTAGTAGACGGAAATAGAATATAAAGACAACAAATAAAATAACTAAGTCCAAGTTGAAGCATCAATAACGTCGTCAACTGCAGTGGTACCGTGGTCTGGTGCTGGCTCATAAACATGCTCGTCGGTACCTGGATCAACCTCGACTAAACCTAGAGAGATCACCAAGTCCTTAGGAGACTAGCACTACAAGAAAAGTAACATTTTACGACATTAAAATTAAGGCATGCGTAAATAAGTTTGCCGTAAATAACTCATTTACAACATGCATTGCACTGGAAGTCATAAAAAACTTAAAAAGTAATTTGTCATACTTATTTACGACATGCATTGAATGCCATAAATATTATATTTGTTTACGGTGTGCTTTGAACGCCCTAACATCTGTAAAAAAAAATAGCGGGACGAATCCGCGCCCAACAATTTCACTTTTTGTGTAATATTTTTCGAGCCTTCTCTAAGTTGTCTCTCCGGTGCTCATGCCTTCCTCTACATCCCCCTCCCTTTTCTCCTTCTCTACCATCAGGGCCCACGACAACTACGATGACCTCCTCTACCCTACTCCGCATCCTTCGATGACATAGGCCCTGTTGGCTACGCTGAAGGACATAGGCCCTGTCTCCTCCAAGGATCTACTCGCCTCTGTTTAAAACCCTAAATTTTGGTTAAATCTAACTGAAGATCGGAGATAGAGAGGTCGAAGGTTATTTGTTGTGGTGAATCGTAGAATGACTTCTAGATCTGACTGAAAATCGGAGATAGAGAGGTTGAAGGTCAGTTGTTTAAAACCCTGATTGTTTTTGTTAGAGAGGTTGAAGGTCGGTTGTTTAAAACCCTAAATTTTTTTTAGATTTGGCTAAAAATAGGCATCGACATCGGCGGGCTGCAACATCCAAATGCATTCCTACTGCGATTGGACTCCTCCGGGAAGTTGAACTCATAGGACGTCTACTATCCCGATTCTCTAATGTCGGACACCACCTCCTCCTTCAGATCTGCCTCCCTGGACGCGACATCATGGATGGTTTTTTCTCCTATTATATACTTCAATTGCTGACCATATTTAAGCATTATTTATATTTTATTTTTTATGCTTTGTAGTTCATCATTTCATCTGATTCATGTGTATTTGGGTAACCTTTGCAGATTTCCCATAAATTTTAGTCTTTTAGTTATGCTCTACTCTTTGGATGACCTTTACAGAATCTCAACAGGTTTGTCTTAACTTTTTTATTTAGAAATTGAATTTGTGTTAGTTTTATGGAGAAATTCTAATAGAAATGTCCACGTGGCTAGCCATTTCCTGTAGTATAGCAAGATACATAAAACATGCCATATGTATGACATATATAACATAATCATGAACTAAAATAATGAATTATACGAAGACTGAGACTATTCAAACCATGGTACGTGTGTGAGAATAACTACGTGTGCGTGAACTGCCAAAAGAAACAGAATCAACCACCGTAGCCCTCAGTGAACTACGGCTGAATGAGTCAAACCCTAGACCTTCGTGGACGCTAGGATAGCAACATAACCCTTTCCGTTGTGGATACTAGGTTAAAATGAAAGAAAATATGGAAAAGCAGTCCATACTCGCATAATCGTTCTTCCCACCCCGTGGTTCCACTTTCTAAAAAAATAACAAGATCTTGAGAGTTGTGCAAGTAACAATGGTACCTAATGACATATATGAACACAAGTAAAGAAGATACGCCTAGACATGTGAATTGTGATAACTACAACAAAATTACAAGATGCAATGTAAGAAAATATCTAACAACTCATGTACTAAGAAGAAAGCAAAATGAACATAGACAATAATAAACGACAAGAAATAAATGTTTATATGAATGTACAGAATTGGCAAGGTATACTTGCATGTGATGTTGGCCAACGCCGTACTGCGGATATCAAGTCCAATCTTAATCCAACAAGCCTAACCAAAAATATATATACAACCACAATATTAATATTTTAACTATTATTTTAGATGAGATAAATATAGATTTTCCTTTTATTATTTAATTTCATTTATTTAGTAACAGCCTATACTCTGTTAATCCTGTACATATTAATATATACTCTTTTAACTGCATTATTATATATAGGTGACTGACAATCTATACTTTAATACTAAAGTAGTTTAAACTAACATTATAATTAACCCAAGTTGGATAGGCTTTAATGCAAAAGACAACTAATTATATTAACAAAGTTGAAAGGACATCAAGAAAGTCACAGGACCTAGAAGGCACGGTCACATGTGATGTTGCTTAAATTCTTCTTCTCGAAAAAGAGTTTGTGAACAAGTACCAAGAAAAAAAGTTTTTTTTATAAAATAGAAATAAAAATACATTTGCATGAAAAAAATTACTATTTGGGCAGGGGGTTTACAATCTACCCAACTTAAAAATAATTTTGTCCTCGAAATCTAAAATACCAATAATGAGAACAATGATGGTGAGTGTTTTCTATAACTAAGTTTATCTAGAAGACTTTCTAAGATACTGTGATATATCTAATCAAGCAAGTAACAAAATAACATTAAACTATCAATCTACTTCTTAGTTTTTAACTCCAACCGTGAAACTATGTATTGTTACCATCAATCGCTCTTAGCAGTGCTGGTGTATCCTCGACTGTTATGTTGAAGGCTTTCCCTCCTTGTTATGCCCTCGTTTGCTGTCTGGCCTGCGCAAATTGAGTTACCTGATCGGGAAGTGGTTCTCGTGGATATACTTGTTGTGCTGCTGGTTGAGTTGGTAGTGGTAGTGTTTGTGTCGCATTTTTCTTCGGGCAATCTCTAGATATGTGTTGACTAGAGCCACAAGTCCAACATAGTCCTAGTTTATGTCGACAGTCGACTTGGTCATGTCCTCTCTTCTTATAATATTGACACGTTGGAATATGTTAAGCTTGGTACGGTACTGCTCTCTGCTCACGATGCATGGTGGGACGTCTTTTCGGTCCTCCGAATATGGGTCGAGTGGGTGTGTCTGCTGAAACAAAAAGTTTCTGACTAGCCTCCTTCTTGTTGATGCGCTCCTGGCGTCGTGCTGCTGTCAAAATGGCTGAATAGGAAGTAGGAGCAACCGATCCTACCAGTCTCTGCAACTCGAAACTAGGGCCATGTAAAATTTCTTCGCTTTCTGCTCCTCGATCTGAATTAGGTAAGAGGCAAAACGGCTCAAGCGTAAAAACTCTATATTGTACTCTTCCACTGTCATGCTGCTCTGTGTGAGGTATATAAATCGGTCTCGAAGTTTCGCGCGTGCTGTGGCTGGGATAAATATTTCCTTGAAAAGCTTAGAAAACTCTTTCCAAGTGACTCCATCGGGGCCCAATTGTTCTTTTTCGGCTTCCCACCAATGATGTTCATTTCCCATTAGTTACATCCTGACGGCTGTCATCCATTTCTCTTTGGAAAGTTCCACGGTTACTAATTGATGCTCGATGTTGGTGAGCCACATATGAACTTTAGTAGGGTCCTCATTTCGAAGAAGGATTTGGGTATCATCTTCCAAAATTTGGAAATCGATCTAGTCTTCGGCTGATAGGTTGCTGGTGTTGTCTGCGCCAAGGCTGTCACTATGCACTCTCAGCGCTTCGGCCTGCTACTGCTGGGTCTGCTATTGAATCAGCTGCTGGGCCTGTATCATTGCGTAGAATATTTAAAATATTTACTGCCCGTCCATCTGTTGGCCCGATTGGAAGGTCATGAACGATATTGGAGACATGAAAGGTGGCAGAGGCAAAGAAACCCCCGACTGTGCTACTGGTGCCGATTGTAAAATTTTGTCCATATGTCTATGAGGTCGATGGCTGATCGTTCTGCTGGTTAGGTTGGCCCCCAAGTGGTGGCAAAATCCCATCTGCATGGATTACGATAGCATTTGGTGGAGTATCAACCGAAGTGTAGCATCCGCTACCAAAATTTTCTATTTTGATTAGTGATAAGTGAATAAATAACACTAGGAAATTTTTAATTCTTTTGGTAATTCTTAGATATTTTTACTATAGTATTTTTATTATTGAAAGACTTTTAGATAATTGGTGAGGACACTCTAGGTCATTTTAGAAGCAAAATAATTTATTTAGGCTCTAGAACCTTATAAACTATTTTCTATATTTTTTGGAAGTTTTTGGTATTTTTTGGAATTATTTAGGTAATTAAATACAAGAAAATCTATATTTCTAGGACTTATAGAATTTATTATGCTAGTATATGAGCAAATATTGACCCCAAATATTTTTTAGAGTTCTATATGGTATTTTATATTTTTTTGGAATTTTTACAGATTTTTATAATTTTTTAATATTTATTATAATTTTTCTAAGCAAAAACTAGTTAAAAATTATTTTATGGTAAATAAAAATCTTTTCCTAAATTAATTACCTAGTCATTCACCTAGGGGGCCCACCTGTTGGCGCCAACTGCTGCAGTAACTGCCTCTTCTCTCTCCTATATATATTAAAGTATTTCGTAAACCCTAATATTCACTTGGCCGTTTTGAGAGAGTTGCTCTTTGGAGACCCCCGACTTCCCGAGGCGATTGTCGTCAACTTGGACCTCCTTTTTGCGTGCCTTTTTTTATTGGAAACGTATTGAGGCTATTTTCTGAATATATAATTTTTTTTCATAAATTCTGAACCTTAATTTCTGTAAAATTCGTAGAGTGTCGGTTGTCCGAAACTTGACACGGTTTCGATGTATTCGAGATTCCGGGAGAACCAGAAATCGAAATTATGGACCGTTTGAAGTTTTGAAAAGCTAACACAGAGATCTATGACTAATATTTTTCCTAAAAATTAATTAGTTCATCTAGCATTTTTAGTAATTCGTAGAACTCAGTTGTGCCGACAAATCATCGATTTGGTCACGGTTGGCCATAACGGCGATATCTTTTGACCAAAGCGTGATTTTGTGGCACAGTCGATTCCAGTGCACTCATGGCACTGAAATCTACTAGGGTGCGCACTCAAATCATTGAGTTTGTGTCGTTTGACTAATTAGTTATTGCTGCGCCTTGATTTGCGTGCCACGGGTACCAAATTGGAAACCGTAATTATCGTTGATAAAAATTAGTATTTAAGCTTAATTTTAGAATTATATTAGATTAAATTAGGTTTTAAATGACTTATTTCATAATTAAATAGGATTAGTTATGTTAAACCGTTAGCCACTTTCTAGGATTTTTAGAGTGGGATTTTCATAATCTAACTTATGATTATTTATGTGATGGGGTAGATCGATCTATGATGTTTGAGTTGTGACTTCATCATCTAGCGGAGCAAGGCAAGTATCACTATGACCTATGTTGCCTTTATTATATGCTGCATGTTATTCCTTTCCTTAAATTGTTAGCCTTATCTTTCGGTACCATTGGTGCACGAGAGTTATACTTGTTACCATAGCCATACATGTTCACTTAATATTTTTGTTCAATGTTCTATCTTCAATGTTCAATGTTTAAAGTTAAAGTTAATGTTAAAGTGATCATGTTTACTTATGAGAGAGTTGGGAGGGGGAATACAACTAGTATGCATGTGGTCTACGCAATGTACAATTTTTCCCCAATGTCAATGTTGATAGCAGTCGTTACACCCACGTACCGACTGTCGGATGTCCTAACCCGTCCACATGCAGAACACTTGTATTCTAAAACACACAGTACACGTGATTTGTTTCGTGTTGTTGTTTTGTCCACAGGTTTGTCTTATATTCATCGTTCTCTTATATTGTATTCGTGTCCTAGTTATACCTTCAACTGCTCCAAGTCATAATTGTACTCTCAAACCGTTTTCCAAGATATAGTGGTTTCTTTTGATATCATGTTATACTCATCCTCTTCTTATTGATATTCTGTGTGCTTGTATATTATATTGTGTAGTGTAGTATAGTGTTATGGTGATCTTGCTCCAATCCTAACTCGATAACTATTTTTCAGCTTTAGACGATGTGGTTTGCCCCAAGGTTTATGGTGCGTATCATGGTGACACTGACGTTACCAATGTGCCGATTGTTTCTTCTGATGCGGAGTAGCATATTTCTTCTTATGCACTTTTATGTTATTCCTAGCTAGTGAGCTTGGCAGACTTTAGTTTCAGTGGTTTTATATTTATTTTAGCAGGTTTGTTCCCGAGACTATTTTGAGTTGTAGTGGATCTTTTTTTAAATTATTTATTAAGACTTGAGTTTAATCTTTTGTTATAACTTAGTTGTTGATGATAAATATGAACTATGTACTTGTATAGATAATGCTTATCGTACAAAGCGTACTACCACCGACACTGCGGCATAGGCTGGGCTTGGACACGTCTCGTATCCGAAAAGCGGGTGCGGGGTGTGACACAAAGTCAAGCTTCCGTCTTATGGATCCATTATCTGGATAAGAAGAACCCATTAGCCGATAGAGGATTTAAAGCAGGATGCTAGTCAAGGATTCAACAGAAATCAAGGATAGAGATCAATAACTTATCAAGACATGTGGATGAGATCCTAAGAGTCTAATCTTATCTACAGGCCTGCCCGATGCAGTAACATCGTTAGTTGTAGCGGTACCATTGTAAACCCCCTAGTTTCTATTTATTTATGCATTTTTATATTATTTGTTTATTTATTTTCATTATATATATTGGTAATTGTGTTTCATATGAGAAAAAAATATAGGTAGAAATATTTTCTATATGGTACCTAAAATAGGGTAAAATTTTCATTAATAATCTTTAGAAATATTATAGATTTTAGGAATTTTATTCTCTGTTCTTTATTTTAAATTTTTATTTGGTTATGTAGGGACATTTTATATATTTTATTGATAAATGGTTTATTAAATTGATTGTGTAAGAGCTATATGAATTATTGATTAAGTACTATGTACAAATGTTGTTATAAAATAAAATGATACTATATTTGTAATTAACAAATTCTTGAGAAATATATTATAGTATATATATATATATATATATATATATATATATATATATATATATATATATATGGGATTCTTGGTGTACAACTATATATGTAAATATATATAGATGGGTGTATATAACTATATGTATATATAGTTAGGCTAAAAAATATTGAAAATATTGTGAGATTTAAAATCTCGCGATATGAAAATAGACAAATCTTCCACAGGAGGCAGCCACAACAGCGGATGAGCTCTTCTTCCCTTCTTTGATTTCACAAATTTGAATATGGGTGGTTTTAAATCCAAATTCCACCAATCAGTATCATTCAAATCCCTATCTGATTCTCTCATTGATCAACCAAAATTTGTCGTTCAAATCAAATCCGAATTTGATTTAAAATCTGAGAAATCTCGTATAAAAGAACCAAAGAAATTTCTTTTGAGAACTTTGCAAAGAACTGTAATTCCTCTATTCCAGAGTTTGTCCAACCCTCCCACTACCATACTGATATTCTCTATCGCCTGCGGCGCACTGGGCCGTTATTGATCTTCGGAGATGTCGCCGGAGCCGTCCAAGTCGCACAGAACAGAGGGACTCTGTTCTCTAAAACCAAAGTCAGGTACCTACCTTTGAAGCCCGACTGTTCCTCCTAGAGTCAATCGTTTATCGATTAGTTTTCTCTGGTAGAGACCCTAGTTAACCAATCGCAAACCCCTTCAAGCCAATAAATTTCTACAACAGTAGAAGTTCAGCAAGAATTCACCAAAATCACAGAAAAATAACATAGATTTGTGACAGTATGCAGTTTCAGGGACCCAACTTGAAAGGCAAAAATTTGTCGATCCATGAACAGTTTCAAAAACCTGTTCAAACAGATTTGATGACAACATATATGAGATGAAAACCCCACTTTTAGTTTTATTTTTCATCGATTAGACTGTTGTTAATTCAATTTCAAAGTTTAGGGAAAAACGAGTTTTTGAGCTTTA
This sequence comes from Iris pallida, assembly GCA_029216955.1. Classification (NCBI taxonomy): domain Eukaryota; kingdom Viridiplantae; phylum Streptophyta; class Magnoliopsida; order Asparagales; family Iridaceae; genus Iris; species Iris pallida. The sequence goes on along the minus strand of JANAVB010016197.1, from coordinate 10,510,002 downwards.
AATTTCAATACTTTTACCGATAAGAGATGCGCCAAGACAAACTGGACGATGTGGTCATGAACTGTAAGCATCATAAGGTGCGTACCGACTTTGCGGACATGTAGGATTCGACGGAACTCGATTTCGTTGTACGTGCACAACGAAATCGAGACGTATCGGTCCTTTTGTAAACGAGCCCATAACTTCGTGCACGTTTGTTATTTCGAGACAAAATTTACACCATCAGGACCGTATTATTTTTTTGGTCCTGTGTGGCAAGTTTGGTCCGATTATGAGAATGTCGACCGAAACGCTATGTTGGCGGGCTCGCGACCCGATCCAACGGACGAATTTGTGCACGGCCCACTAGAATCCAACTTTAGACATACGGTTGGGTTCGTATCATCAAACCGGATCAGTAGACATAAAGTTTGCTGACTTTAGAGATCGTTGGTTTGGGTACACTGTTCGGTGTAAAGCGGGTCCAACGACAGACATCGTTTTGACCCAAAATTATGATTTTACCTCGTGTCAGAATTGGACTTTTGGGTAGGAATTTTTAGACATATCTTTTGTACCAAAAATGTTCATGATATTTATTTCAGCATCAGAGCGCGTATGTGGGATCTGACTTTGCATTGCTTCTGATTCTAGCGATCTGAGGGATTGCACCTTCTATTCTCTGCGCTATCCCCAGACAAGATACCTTACCACTATATTCTGATTATTTACTATCATTCAGCATGCTTATTTTTTTAATTATTTAGTTATTGTCATTTTACTGCCTTTATATATTTTATGCAAATAACTGCTTAATCAAGTTCCTATTACTTTTGTTATTATGCATCGACTTAGAGTTACGAAGACTATCCTATTTTGTGATGCATCCATTGGCCTTGACACATGTTATACACGAGCCATATATAGGTTCATACTTGCGTAGTCGGCTGACAACCGATACGCATGGACGTGCGTTAGGGAATAACTGCTAATAGAGTTGCATGGAAGACATAGCAGTTATGAATTGACATTGGACGGAGAGAACACGAATGGACGTTGACTACCTCCCTATCTATCGTAGACTCACTTACTATAGAGGAACAATAGGTAGACTATATACTATAGACTCGTTCGATACTGAGGAATGGTATATAGTATTCGGACTCGCTACTAAGGTACCTTTTATCTTGACTTGACCGGGTACTCATGCGACCATGCACTGTTCTCAAAATGCATTTCCACTTAGAATGGTTAGGCAACCTTTATCCGTTTAGGTATATGTACTTTTCCAAATGGTTGTGTACTTATACCCGCTCATGGCTTGGAACGGCATCTTGTCGTGAACTAGTGTGCCACACCTTGTCCTTGTTTGGTTGTAGGTATGATTAACTGCTTCGATGATAAGGTACTGAACCATGTTATGATTCTGATTATTGTGCGCAGTTTATATTCAGTTTATACGACATATTTTCGGTATCTTGTTATATTCCACTGAGGACCTGGTGATCTCTCTAGATGTAGATAGTCAGGATTACTCATAGGAGTACGGACTCGATTTAGCTCCTTTGTTTTCTACCGAGGAGATCTTTCCCTCCGATGATGCTTGATTTTCTGTTACTTGTATCTTTCATTTATCTTTAGAAGGTTGGACTATAGTATGTAAGACTATTTTTGATAACTGTTTGGTAGTAGATTTTTTCCACCCGGCTATCTCTTTTGACTCTCTTATTTATCTTGACTATTTTTTATCCATTGTGTTCTGTGGATGATATATAGATTTTTTCGATTGGCCTGTGATTTATTATTTACACTTATGTATGTGTACAAAGATTCCACATATTGGAGTATTCTTGGTATGTATGCAGCTGACATTTTTCTTATGCCTGGTCCTACGTATTTTGGGATGGGGGCATTACATATTTTTGTGGTTGCCCATACAGGTCTATAATAAATTATTTGGCTACTTTACCGTACCAAGCAAGCCTGCATATAGGATTAGAGATTAGGAATCTCATCCATATGCTTGATACCTTCCTTGATTTCTTTTCAAACTCTCATTTGACTGCTTAACTTGCATCTAGTTTGAAATTGTTCTAACAAAATAATTACATCTCATGCCAGAAAATGAATCTTCGTAGTGATAGCGTTTCCCCACTTGCCATCTCCTCGGGTAACTCGACAGCCCAAGAGGAGCAAGTTTTCTCCCAGCCTCCGATAGTCACCTCAACCACGCCTTCTCAACCGGAGCAGACAACCTCATCTACTCATCTGCATCCCCAAGCCTCGGAACCCCAGTTAGGACAGCCTGATAAGCAGACCCCTGCACCCCAGGGAGGGTATACTCCACCACCTCTTCATCAGAACCAACCTCAAACTGAACCACAGATGCATATGCCTCCAATTAATGGAGATGATACCAACCAGTTCCTATATACCTTATTACGAGCTCATTGGCAGAAAAATGAGCTATTGAGACAAGACGTGATGGTCCCGCTGAATAGACCCCCATCTCTACCACCAACCCTAGTACTAGCACCTATACCAAAGCCATGACCATACTTAGGCAATATTTCAGATTTCACCCAAATGAATTCGAAAACTTTCAAGGGTACCGAAGGTCCACTAGAAGTCTATTTGTGGCTTATTAGCACCGAGAAGAAGTTGAAGGTGTCACAATTGCCTAAAGTGGATTGGATGACCGTTGTTGATTTATTATTCGAGGATAATGCCCATCATTAGTGAAAGGCTGAGGAAAGACGCTTGGGTACCAATCAGTCATGAGAAGAGTTCTACAAACTCTTCAACGAGAGGTACTTTCCAACCACTGCTCAGGATGTACTGTATGATCAGTTCCTCCACCTCAAACAAGGGGACATGACGGTTGACGAGTATGATGCAAAATTTAGCCGACTAAGCAGATTTGGCGAGAGATTGATTCCGACGGAGAAAGTAAAGAAAAAAGGATTCATAATAGATTAAGACCCGAGCTTAAAACACACACCATTATGTAATCTAGAGTTTCACACACCGTAATATTAGAAGAAGCTAGGCGTCAAGAGATCCTTCACAAGGAAGCACAATATACCCAGAAATAATATGCCCTAGTGGACTTCCAAGTATAACTTGGTTCAGGAGGCCCTGAGGGATGACTTACTACACAACACCAACAACAAGCAGCACCCTACCAAATATCGAATGTAATAACTTGCCAGTTTTATAAAAGGAGAGGGCACCATCAGAAGGACTGTCGTGGACGATTAAAGTATTGCTTCAATTGCGGTTCCAGTGAGCATAAAATTTGAGATTGCCCCAACAGACACACCACACACAGTTTAGCTCCAACACTATGTCAGCAACAGTTACCAGGGCCAATAACTCGAGGACCAGGAACACCGCAACCACTAGCACTAAAAGGATACCATAAGGGACTAGCTGTGGTGGACCAGACAACACAATTTAATCCTACTAGAGAAGAGATGAATAATCCGAGGCAGGGACAGGCATTCACCATGACAGTGTTAGACACCCCTCTTGAGTTGACAGATACAACAGGTACTGTTCTAGTTACTTCATTATTGGTACACCATTACTCGTTTGGTATTCATGCGTAGAATAGTTATCTCGTTATTGCCTAAACATATTGGGATTAAAATTTAGCATTAGCATTGCGAAGTACTACCTACAAATACCTTTAGTAGTCTCATAAACCGTAACATAGATAGACTTGCTTAGAATAGCAACCAAGGACTTAGTTGTTAAAGGATTTGCACGACGTGCCTTAGAGTTTGATACCCCCTTTTGTAGACCATGTATGTGTGAAATAGCATATGTCCTTGGTTCGTGTGTTATCATAGTGTTCGTGCCAGGAGAATTCCCATAGGAACTTAAGTATGACATATGCAATCATCTTCCATCTAACCGAAAGCGAATAATGATCTTCGTCCTAGATTCATATCTACGGCATCATGTTATCTGTTATTCTTTTATATCAAGTCGAGGTATTATTCCACGACTTGGTAATTTTTATAACTTTATTAATCGTAGAATCATGCCTTAGTATAAGTTTGAGAAAGGAAATTTTAGAGTGAATATATTATAAGCCCTCTAAATTTCTTAATTAGGATCAATTGGTTCCCATTAGAATGGTAAATCATTGCCTCATGAAAATCCACTTTCTATTTTGATCATTTGGTGTCCCCTATCGTGACTTTGATATTTGGAGCACAATACTAGACTTTTCCTTCCAACAAATTTCATATACAAGACATAGATGAGCTCACCTTCATTTAGGTATATCATGTCCCACTCAAACACGTCCCCATGTACTCTATTTTTATGATACGACTTTTGGGTCAAAAAGGCAAACAACAACCTTTACCGTAATACTGATAAACTTTTCGAGTTCAATTGGAGACCCAATTTCGACTTAAATCTTTAGACCCAATATATGGTTGTGATCTACTCGAATCCCACTATGCACATGCCACTAGTGTGCCATTCAATTGAGGCCCCATGTGCTACTTATACACAAAAGTCACAGAAGACGCATCTTCAAACTTACGAGACCTATTTAACCAACCTGACTCAAAACTAGCCCAACCGCTTGAGTTAGAACCTGTCCTAGGTTACCCTAAACTAATAGGGGTGGGTTAGATTGTTTCTATGAGATCTTGTCCAGCAAATATAGATTAAAATCCTAGATTCATTCAATCAAGGATTGATATCCAATTAGGGAACCCATTAAAACCTAGTTAAATCCATCCATTGCATATCGCCATAGTTGGACTACAAAACCTCAACTTATGAAAGGAGTCCCTATGCCTATCATATAGTCCCCATCTCTTGGTCTACAAATCCTCCATCCATAAAATCCTTAATCTTATCTTTTCGTTGCTTATGTTTTGTGATGAACCAAAATCCCTCTGTACCCATCCGTCCTAGTTATATTTCGACTAAGACGTTCATATTCTCATGTGGCCAAACCTATATACGAACGAACTCAAAATAGTGATAAATTTTTATGGCTTAGGAAACTAAGGAATACATGGGCTTCCTCTAAAGACCATGGCCGATATGTGCCTAATGTCCAAGTACCCCTCCTTTGAAATTAACCTTATTAGAAGTCCTATAACTTTGCTTCCCGTGATTACCCAACTCTTATAAGTTGGGTAGAGTCGTGAACTTCATGCACGCTATTTTTTAGATGATGACATCGAACTAGGAGTCCGATCGTAGAGCGTCTCGTCCATCCTTTCGTAAAATTTTGGTATGGTTTGACAAACCTAAATATTCTATCGTTCGTAGCATTCTTTGTCCCCGGATATTAAGATTTATTTTAATTTTGAGGACAAAATTTTTATAAGTTGGGTAGGATGTAAACCACCTTTTTATTTATTTATTTATGCATTTTTATATTATTCGTTTATTTATTTTCATTATTTAGAATAATCAGGTATATTGGTAATTGTGTTTCATATGAGAAAAAAATATAGGTAGAAATATTTTCTACATGGTACCTAAAGTAGGGTAATATTTTCAATAATATTCTTTAGAAATATTATAGATTTTAGGAATTTTATTTCTCTATTCTTTATTTTAAATTTTTATTTAGTTATGTAGAGATATTTTTTATATTTTATTGATAAATGGTTTATTAAATTGATTGTGTAAGAGCTATATGAATTATTGATTAAATACTATGTACAAAAGTTGTTATAAAATAAAATGATACTATATTTGTAATTAACAAATTCTTGAGAAATATATTATAGTATATAATAAATATATATGTACATATATTAAGCCCCCTCTTTTATTCTTTGTAAGGCGCAAAATGTCGAAGCCTTACAAGTAAGCGCAAAAACTGAAAAAAGAAATACAGAAGGGGCCTCTCCTGGCAATAATCAGGAGGATCGCACGTTCTAGAAGTAGTAGTGCCCGTGAGGGCAAATCCTGCTGGTCTTTAGTATCTGGCGGATGACCTCCCTGTTAAGCTGGGTAACGGAGAGCTGGTGGCCTTCATATATGGCTTTGTTGCGGTTCTCCAGATGACCCACATGGTGGCGGCTGCGACGATTTGGTGGCAATGAGAGGCATTAGTCCAAGTGGCCAGAAGATCGGAGAAGCTTCCACCTGCCAATGCTATCCCGCATCGTTGGGCGATTGCTGCCCAGACATTAACGGAAGACTCGCCGTTGCAAAAGTTGTGGTAGATCGATTCCATTTGGGTATCGACGCAGCAGTGACAAGCGGACGCTAGAGAGAATCCTATAGTGATGAGGATGTCGTCAGTTGGTAGTTTATGGCGAACCGCTCTCCACACCAGGAAAGACCATTCTTGGGGATGCAGGAGTTCGAAAGGCCCCCAAAATGGGCCTAGGTGGGCCAACTCCGCGGACGATCCTACTAGTGGAGGGGACTGAGAAGTCGCCATTGGTGTTGTCCGACCACCGGAGCTTATCATCATCCGAGCCGATCTTCAGTCCGGATTCCCAGAGTTAGTTGGCGACTTTGTCCCCGGTCCAATCCTGGACTCTGTACCAGTTCCAGCCCCCGTTGGAGCCCCACATATCTCTGATTTTACTATTCATCGGGGCAGTTGGGAGGCGGAGAATAAGGTCCGTTCCCATCCACCTTTCTTGGAAGATTTTTTACTCGTCGGATCCCAGCATGAGTTTGATAATCGGATCCCATATACAGCCTAGTAGCCTGCTCCCCCCAAGAAGGTTCTCACCAATATCAAGAATCTATTCGCTAACTTCTTATAGGGTCACAACGACTCGAAAGACAAACATCACTGGGCCAGCTGGGATTCCATGGCTAAACCCACAGACGAAGGAGGTTCGGGTTTCACGAGACTGACACACATCGTAAATGCCTTTTCCATGAAGCTGTGGTGGAAACTCCGAGTGAGTCGCACCCTGTGGGCACGTTTCATGATGGCTAGATATTTCAAGCACATTCACCAAGTATATATATATATATATATATATATATATATATATATATATATATATATATGTATATATATATAATATATATATATATATTATATATATATATTATATATATATTTTTAAATATATATATTTTTTAAATATATATAATATATATATATATATATATATATATATATATATATTTATATATATAAAATATATATATATATATATATATATATATATATATATATATATATATAAAATATATATATATATATATATATATATATATATATATATATATATATATATATATATATATATACTCTGGAGGCATGGAATCCCAGCTGGCCCAGTGATGTTTATCTTTCGAGTCGTTGTGACCCTATAAGAAGTTAGCGAATAGATTCTTGATATTGGTGAGAACCTTCTTGGGGGGAGCAGGCTACTAGGGTGTATATGGGATCCGATTATCAAACTCATGCTGGGATCCGGCGAGTCAAAAATCTTCCAAGAAAGGTGGATGGGAACGGACCTTATTCCCCGCCTCCCAACTGCCCCGATGAATAGTAAAATCAGAGATATGTGGGGCTCCAACGGGGGCTGGAACTGGAACAGAGTCCAGGACTGGACCGGGGACGAAGTCGCCAACTTCCTCTGGGAATCCGGACTGAAGATCGGCTCGGATGATGATAAGCTCCGGTGGTCGGACAACACTAATGGCGACTTCTCAGTCCCCTCCACTAGTAGGATCGTCCGCGGAGTTGGCCCACCTAGGCCCATTTTGGGGGCCTTTCGATCTCCTGTATCCCCAAGAATGGTCTTTCCTGGTGTGGAGAGCGGTTCGCCATAAACTACCAACTGACGACATCCTCATCACTATAGGATTCTCTCTAGCGTCCGCTTGTCACTGCTGCGTCGATACCCAAACGAAATCGATCTACCACAACTTTTGCAACGGCGAGTCTTCCGTTAATGTCTGGGCAGCAATCGCCCAACGATGCGGGATAAAATATATATATATATATATATATATATATATATATATATATATATATATATATATATATATATATATATATACTCTGGAGGAGGCCTCGAGTGGCGTGCCCGCCCTCGGGATCGTTGCCTCCCCCTCGGACTGGCACCCCCGCCGGCCCTGCCTCCGGCGCGCTGGACCGGATCTCCCCCATCGACTCCTACCAGGCGGCTCCGTCCAGTTCTGGCGGTTCAGCTCCCCCTCTGGCCGCCTCCGCCCACCCCCCCCCCCTCTCTGGCCCCTCCCCGCTCGGCTACGCTGGCTCTGCGCCTTCGACGTGCCGCGTCTCCCGTCCCCGCCGGGATGACCTCCCCTGTCAGTCGGCCGCTCGTCGGAGCCCCTTGCCCGGCGCCCCCCTCCGGGCTGCGCGCCGCCTGGGGTCGCGACCCCCCTTCGCTCAGCGCGCCGCCTTGGGCCGCGAGCTAACCTCGCTCAGAACAGCACCTTGGGCAGTGTGCCCTCCCCCCTTGGGCAGTGTCCCCCTTGGGACCGGTGCAACTGCCTATTGCGTCTGTTCAAATTTCGACATTCGAAATTTTTCGAATTCCATTTTGTTTTTCCAAAAAAAAAACCAATTGTCTGAAAAAAAAATCTCGAATAAAATTTTGGCTACTGATGCGTCGTGTCAGGATCTCTGTTTAGGGTTACCCCCAAACCTTGTAGGAACTTGGACTATCTCCCGGTTCCACCCTATCCTTTTATGTTTCAATGAAGGCTTTAGCCACTGTTTAAAATATATATATATATATATATATATATATATATATATATATATATTTATATATATATATATATATATATATATATATATATATTATAAAAATATATATATATATGTATATATTATAGTATATAATAAATATATATATATATGTATATATATTTTGTTGAGTTAGGATTCTTGGTGTACAGCTGTATATTTATTATATACTATAATATATATATACTATAATATATATTTTTTTTTACTATAATATATATATACTATAATATATATATATATATATATATATATATATATTGGAAAAAGGTAATTCCATTAAATGAGAGAAGAAAAATTACAATCAGCGTTCATGTTTAGACCCGCTGTACAGAGATCAGGCTTATATCATTTTCTATATTGTTAACTAATCCTATCATAGGGGTGTTCAACCCCTTAAATATGTAATTATTCCGCTCCTTCCATATATGCCATACTGTCGCAGCGAGCCGTATCCGTGCCTCCAAACTCCAACTGGCTTCTATGCCCCTTTCGTTCCTGAGACCTTCTATAACAGTGTTGAGATCACGTTCTCCTCCAACTGCCATGCCCAGTTTACACTTCTGATGCTCCCAAACTTCCCATGCGACCTTGCAATGAAGGAAGAGATGCTCCATACTCTCGTTATGTTCCGCACATAAAGCACACAACTGGCTCTCCACTGCAACCCCGAACCTCCTTAACCCGTCTCGAGTGATGAGTCTCCAAAGCATAACCTTGTACAATCAGTACATCTATTTCCTTGCCGCCCCTTTGGCCCAGATAAATAACATATTATTAATTTTAGGATATAAGTCCCTAACTGCTTCGTACACCCGCCTATGCTCGAACTCCCCGCTACTGCCATCGTTCCACTGCCAACAGTCCCTTTCCCTCCCGCTATCGAGTCTGATCATGCGGATCTCTCGACTGAACTGCCCAGCCAGTCGATTAATCGCCGTCCGCCATTCTCCATTACGTATAATACAGCTGACCCGAGCCTCCGGCCTCACCTATGGAGGCATCCTATCACCCAATCTGTCCGCCAAGCTGACGTGGCCGACCCAAGGGTCGAACCACAAGTCTGTAGAGTTGCCATTTTTCATGGCACGAACTATGTGCTATTTAATCCATTGCCTGTGTTGGATTATAGTCATGTACGTAATCGAAGCATTGCTACTTCTTTCCACTATCCAGCAATTATCCTCCTTCACGTATTTATTCATCATCCACTAAGTCCATAAGGAAAAGCCGGAGATGAATTTCTACGTGAGTCTGATAGCAGCAACAGTCCGTAGGGTCCGTAAGGAACGGATCCCTACCCCTACTTCCTCCTTCGGTCTGCATAAGGTATTCCAGCTGATAGCGTGCATTCCTCCTCGCCAGACAAAGTCAGCGCATATCTTTTCTATTTTCTTAATTTTGGATGATGGTAGCATGATAGTTTGGAGCCAGAATAATGTAATTGCCTGGATCACTGCCTTTACCAATTCAATACATCCTCCAAAGGACAGATTTTGTGTGTGACAAACCTCCGTACGTCTTTGGACGTAATCTACAAAGCTTTTGCATTCAGTATCTTTTGCATAGTTTACGCAAAGCGGTATGCCTAAATACTTTACCGGTAACTCTCCTCTGGCTATCCCAATCCGGCTGGCTTTCTCTTCTTTATTGGAGGCAGTGTTGATTAAAATAAACACAACTTTTTTTTATTTATATGGAGACCTTTAGTAGTCCCAAACCGCTGAATGATATCAGTCAACGCGTCAAGACCTTTGTATGTAGGCACCATGAAGACTAGCAAATCATCCGCGTAGATGAGGTGAGACACTGTCGGAACAATCCTTTTTTGAAGCAGCGTAATCCTTCCCTGAGCAACCGCCCTATCCATGAGACAAGTAAAGTACTGCATCACGATTACAAACAGATACGGAGACAGCGGGTCTCCTTGTCAAATCCCCCGACTACTCTGAAAGAATCCATACGGGCAGCCCTTCAAGAGTACCGAGAAAGAGGGGGAGGTGATGCATTCTCGAACCATATCCACCCATCCTCAATTAAATACCATCGCTAACATAATATGACAGACAAAGTCGCGGTTCACCATATGATAGGCTTTCCATAAATCTAGTTTAAAGCAGGCACGCATGCCCCCTGCTTTGTTAAAATCCCGAACCAACTCGTACGCCAAGAGACTATTGTCAGCAATTGATCTGCCTTTGATAAAGGCTGCTTGGTTGAACGAGATAAGACCCCACATAGCTTCCTCCATCCTTTGGCACATTAGATTGGTAATCAACTTATACAAGAAGTTACAACATGCAATAGGACTGTAGTCGGAGAGTGCCTCCGCCCCCTCCTTTTTGGTACAAGAGTGAGGAAAGTATGGTTTAGTTCCTTCAGTAACTTTTGGTTTGTAAAAAAATCCCGTACCAGCGCGAGAACCTGCAACTTGATGTCTTGCCAATGAACTTTAAAGAACTTACTGCCAAACCCGTCCGGTCCCGGGGCTTTGTCAGCATCTGTCTGTCTCACTATCTCATCCAGTTCCTCTATCTCCACCATTTCTCTCATCAAGCAATTCCCATGTTCTGTAACCAATTTTTTACAAATAATATTAGAGAATTCAGTATAATAATCAGTTTGATTATAAAGGTCAGTATAATACCTGACAGCTTCCTTCTGTAACTCTTCTGGGTTGTAGCCTCCTGACCGTCTTGTCGAATAATTTTTCTATCATGGTTACGTTGTTGTCGCATATGAATAATATCATAGAAGAAGCGAGAGTTCTTATCTTCCTCCCAAAGCCACTTATATTTAGCTCGTTGGGCGGCGTCGATTTCTTCGAGAGTACGAAGTCGCCCTACCTCCTTAACGATCGATCGCTCTTCCTCGGCCAACTCCGGATTCGCTACGTCAGCCTGCAGTCAGGATTGAATGTGATGAAGCTTCTTCACTTCCTCTTCAAGTGAGATCTTGGGTTGAGCCTTGTTCCAAGCCTTTAGGTCTGCTTTGATCCTCTTAAGCCTTTGGACCATTCTAAATTGGCAGTTGCCTGCAAAGTTTTACCGCAAGCCACCCATGTCACGACCCGCTCCCGAATAATCGGACACGAGTCGGACACGCCCAGCCTTCGTCGATGGACACGACAAAGTAAGCTGTACAATTCTAAGAAAAACTCTATGATACAAGATACATAAAACAACACAACTTTTATATACGTTCCCAGAAAAGATCTCCACCATCTATCAAGTCAATACAATATCATCCGGAGACGAATCCGGTAACCAGAATAAAATTATACAATCTTGAATCCTCAATGTAATATACATGATACAACTCTAATAAACTAGAAAAGATCTAATCTAGGGCACTGCAACTCTAAGTCAATCCTGAAAGACAACTCCACCATCTCCGGGCTCTGACCCAAGGTGGGACCATATCCTCAAAATATCTGCAACGTATCCTGTCAGAAAAAGAGCAAAATACAACCCCGACAAGAAGCACTAAACAATGTAAACTGAAATACATGAAAAAGAATCACAATATGAACTATGGTACAAGACAGGAATATAAAACTGTGGTACATGAATACGATGAAACTATAGCACCAGATCCTGAACAATGAACTAGACTATCAGTGTAACATGCAAGTGAAATAACTATCAGAGTATGTGATCGGCTGGATAAACAATGAACAAGAGCACATGAATAATGGTACGGCTTAGAGTCCCACGTGCACGATGTGAGACCTAAGCTATTAGTCAATGCCTAGCTAAAATAGGATTGGTCACATATCTGTAGTATTTTTCCACCCAATGTACAAGTAAATAACAATAAACTATGAACAATGAATGATGAATGATGAACAATGAACAATCGTATATACAACGTGTCAATATGAGAACATGAAGCAAGACAGAAATACAGAGTAAAGGGTTCGAGTCGGTATACTTGCCTTGCTCTGGAATATTAGGAGTAAACGGAAGATCTGATTGTCCTCCTGGTAATAGGTACAAGTGGGTTAAGTGACAAAAATTATTAATTACTAGATACATTAATGCTACTACTATCAGTTTAGCTATCTAACTTAGAAATCTGTCTTTTACTAACAACTAGCATGACAACTTATAAAACCAAGCAACTGCTATATTGTTCAACTTTTGTTTAGACTAATTGTAACCTTATCTGTTCTGACTAAAATTCCATAAGTTGGCCCCCCCTCTTACTGACCTTAGCCATCCCATTTCTAACTAAAGTTTCATGAGATATTAGATCTCAAAACACTATCAGCTTATCTAAAAGCCATACAAACTCATAACTCCCATTACGGCACTAGACACTCGAGTCTACCATGACTTCTCAGTTAACTACTTATCACTAGTCCACTACCCATCCTTCCGAGTGTTCCCTTGTTAGTATGTGATTCAAAGACTCTTGCCTAGATAAGCATTTAAAGCAGAAATTATTTGATCACTCCCCTTAGTATCTTGAATAGACTAAAACTAAAAGGTTACTTGCATCCAATATACTACTAACCAAATAGCCACTGTTACTGTTCCCTTATTAAAGAGTCATACTAGGGGAGAATATAACTTGGCTTGACTCTTTGGTTGTGGCAAAAATCAAAATGATTTCCTGTAGATCAGGGTGACCCTTATTATGATCCTAATTGACTGCAATCCTGGACATTAAAAAGGAAGGCTGACTCTCTAGTTCTAACCAAACCACAGAAACTGAAATCCATATAATGGATAGAGCCAACCTGATATCCCAGTTCTGTATTAGCTCAGGACTATGACTGCACTCAGGCCTCCCATACACAGTGGTCATGCAAATTCATCATAAACCTGATATCCTTACCCAACCTGATACTTAATGAAAGTTGTAATGATCTACTACTAGACTGAACATCAAGGAAGACTGATCATTCAGTCAGACTGATTCTAAGTGCCAAGCTGATTTTACCCATAAACAAACTGGAACTCGAGGATTGTTATGTAATGGTTAAGACAAAATACTATCCTCCCTGTAAGGATATGCATCACATCCCACAGTTCCAAATTTCTGCCATTAATTGTTTAAGTATTTGACTAATAACTTCTCAAAAACTTTTTAAACAAGAATTGCCAAACATTAATTAGGTTACTGCCATACTCTAAAATCCCTAAACAAAGGTTCAACTAGTGACAGGCTTGCATGAGTGTAATTCTCCTACCAAGTACAACTTGATTATCATCCTGATTCCCAAATCCCTCTTCCAAATACCCAATCCAAAAATCAAGATCTAATTATAGAATGCTGATACATAGATAACAGAAATGAGGCAAAGGAAACTTCATTTCTAACTTCATTATTGGGACTGCACACAAATTTGATTCAATAAAGATACACACCAATCTCAGTTGAGACTCAGACTCAAAAAAATTAAAGAAATATTCAATCAAGAAGAAAATTGTAAATTAAATACATCCTCTATAATCCAATCCTGGTTTCTAAATTCCATATCTAAGATTCAACTTGAGATTCCATGATCTCAGGAAAATGCCTAGCATCAGGAACTACCCAAGCTTGACACCAAGCTTAGGCTGTACAGGTGAAATGATGCTCTGTAAAAACAGAGTCAAGTCACAGCAAAGCTGAGCCACATGATACAAACACACGAATTGGTATGAACACAAAATCAAATCGATCACAGCTGAGTGTGATACACAACAAGGAAAATCCTATAAACTACTAAAATTGATCAATTACTACTAATCTACCGATCTGGAAATAGTAGGATTTACCTGGAAGGAATGGAAATCAGTAGCACAATATATATATATCCACCAGATCGGACACAATTCCTTGTGTTCAGCTCAGTAAAATCCTATTCAGTCATAAACACAAACTAGAAGGGGGTCAGCTATACGAGACTCTTTTTCAAGCTTCCCTACTTCTTTTGAAACCAAACAAAATGTAAAAAGAATACATATCTCGTGGATCCATTGAACAACAACAAGGAATCACAGATTTAGGAAAACTTAAACAATAGTGATGAACCACGTTCATCCAGATCGACTCACCTGGATTTGATTGTTGATCAGTGATCGACACTCCGATCAATTAATCCAGACTGGTTTAACTCCGCTCGAACAATTCTCAGTAATTCGTGAAAATTGGTCGACGAGGAACAATTCACTGAGGACTACGAATTAGATCAATAGGTGTATCAAATAGTGAATTGAATCGAGAGCAATTAGATTAGGACGAAAATATGAAGGATTACTCAATTGGTCGCCAGAACTTAGGTTAATCCTCCGCTGTGCGCCGCCGTGGAGAATAACCGCTCGTCACTGCTGATAGCTCCGTCTAGCTCTCGACTCTTCCTTCGCCACTATCGATGAGAAATTTAGGTTTGAGGAGAAGAAGGAGTAGTGTGAGCTCAGCTCGCTTGTGGAGAATTTCCAGGCAACATAGTGAAGGAGAGGTGGCTTAAATAGGCCGTTTAGGCAGTTAGGAATTTGGAGAGAGGAAAAGTTTGGTGGAGGGAAAAATTATAGTAATCAAATATCAAACTTGCTTCCTTGTTGTTCCTAGACTCTGAGTATTTGAGTACAGGATCTAGAAGGAGAATGTTTAGCTTGGTAAACATTCACAGAAAAGTGCAATAAAAGAATTTAAATGGGCTAGGCTTTAAGCAGGCCCACTAGCTAAAAATTTGGATTCACGAAAATTACTAATAGTTATAAATTAACAATACACTATTCTTGTATGTAAAATAATAAAATATCTAGAAATATTCTTTTAAATCATAATAAATTATTATAGTTATTGATATTTGGAAAGTGGGGTTACAGCCCATCACCACTTTCGTGTATCCCTCTATAAGATGCTACTTGTTATTATACCGGAATGGACGGGCACGAGTCCGATGAGGAGCAGTCAGCCTCACGCACAACGGCGAATGGTCGCTCGTCCCTGCTGCTAACCCTTCCGCCTTACCATTCGGAAATACATGGAACCAATCACTATTTCCAAACGCTCTATCAAGTTGGCAAGCCACCCGTTTCCTTACCGCTTTGTTGTTCTATGTCCAGATATGGCCGGATCTCTCCAGTTGTTGTAGTCCAGCCTAAAGAATACAATTCTGAAACTCTTGAAGAATCATGTCCGGGACCATCCTACCACCAATTTTCTCATATCGATACAATATGGCATTAAAGTCCCCCATCAGTAGTAGACGTATGTTGTGCTGTTGCCTGGCCATCATACTAACATGGATAATATCTTTCTATAGCTCTTCACGGCGCCTCCTATCGTTATGCCCATAGATAGCTCCGAAAAGGAATTCGAAGTCACCCTTGTTCTTGAACTTTACCACTATCATCTGTTCTATAATGAAGACAGGATGACCCTCCCAGCTACTGTCATTCCAGCTAATCCAAATACGGGCCATATGACATATGTCCAGATTGTTGACCTGACTCCAGTTACTTGGAGTCATTCTACTCAGCATCTTATCAGATTTGATCTTTGTTTCCAGCAACGCACATATGCTAAACTGTCCCTTCCGAGTCACTTCTTTAATCTCTTTCCAGCGGCCTATAGCGCATGCTCCTCTAAGATTCCACGATAGCAGCGACATTTATATATTTGAGGTTGCCCCAGAGATATCCAGAACCTTGTACTTTGAGTGTGGACAAGTTTTTTCTTCGAGAACTGAGTCTAGCTCCACATCCTTCTCACGTTCCTTCCCTGCTTTCTGGACCAGAAGCTGCCATTTCGGGTTGTCCATGCATATAGCTACGCCAATAGAGGGTCTATCTTCATATTCCCTTGAGGATGTTGTATGGCGTTTGCGACTCCCTCCCGCCTCCATCATCCCTTCATCTATCCCAGCACTACCATATGAATTTAGTCTACTAGATAGTCTTCGAGTCATCTCCACAAACGTGCTTCCCTTATAACTCCCTCGACCGCGATTAGCTTTGCCCTTATGTGATTTGATACAATCGTTTCTTCTAACCTCTTCTCTTCCAGAGCAATTCTGCTCCACCCTCCTATATTCCTGGCCATATCCGGCAAAGGGGGCATGCCCCCACCCTCACCTCCAATCCCTTTTGAAGTACCCTCAGCTATCTTTGTGCTATAGGCGTCTAACTTCCCCAAGCCTACTTCTGTTTCCAGATCCATACCGTCTGCCGTCCCGGACGTGCACGCCCCCTGACCGCCTCCTGGCCTAGTACTCACCTCCTCGTGTCTGCCCGAGGTCTCCTGAGTGTCTCCTTGCCGAGTCTTATATAAGGACTATCCAATATGTCGTGGTGGTCTACCTACCTCTTCATCCCTCGGTAACTTGTACTCCTTGGAAGGGTGGCCAAACATCTTGCACTTCGGGCACACTGGAGGGACCCATTCGTACTCCACTCGTTGTATGAACACTTCTCCAGAGGGATCCTCAAATTCAATGTACGACGGAAGCTCCTTCCCAGCTTCGATCTCCACAAAGACTCTAGCAAAGCCCATCATCGCCCTAGATGTGGTGCATTCATCTGCTTTAATAGGTGTGCCCACTAAACTAGCAAGTTTCATTATCATCGGGTTACTCCAGTACAATAGTGGGAGTTCGGGGAATCGGATCCAAATCGGGACTGATCGGAGGACTTCCCTTACACATCTCGTAGCCGGAGTCCATGCCTTCAACATAATTAGTCGCCCATCAAAACTCCAAGGCTCCCTTTGTAATACCCTTTCCATATCTTCTTGCATGCCAAACCAGAAAAAATAGAACCCATTGCTTCTGGAGAAGAATTCCATGCTTCCTTTCGGCCGCCAGACCCGTTCTGCATACGCCCTAATATGATGGTAGAAAGGTCAATTCCCGAGTACATACAGAATTACTGTATTTTTCCAATATTCAATTGTCTCGGCTAGGTCTTCTTTGGTGAATGACGCTCGAAGTCCGTTCCCCACCTTCGTCGTAGCTACGTAATGCATCTATTGTCTTCCCCCTGTCGACTCTCTGTCGACCAAATCTACCCATGATTTGCCTTGTATATTCGCCACGATTGGGGCCTTCCCTTTATCCCTGTTCGCAATCATCGTAGGGACCGAACCCTGACTCCCTTGTGGTAGGGCCACCGCAGTGGTGATCTCTAGTTGCGGTCTCGTCGCCATCACCTGCCACGTCTGGCTTCTCCGCTGAAACCCCCTACCGCCATTATCCACCGCTCTTCTCTGGGAGTAGTAGCGGCAGCCTTTTGGAGCGGGCCTCCTTCCGTCTCTCGAAAACGACCTCTCATATGCACCATAGTCCAACCCCCAGCCTCCGTACGACCCTCTTCGCCTACTTCCTGACTATCTTCTCCATTGAGACCTGGGTCCCAGACGGGAAACCCTAGCTCTAGAGATGCCCTAGAATCGCCTGACGCCAATATATATATATATATATATATATATATATATATATATATATATATATATATATAATGTGAATTTCTCTCTCTCTCTCTCTATATATATATATATATATATATAAATAAATAAAAATATATATATATATATATAATATGAATTTCTCTCTCTCTCTCTCTCTCTCTATATATATATATATATATATATATATATTGAAAATATTGCGAGATTTAAAATCTCGTGATATGAAAATAGCCAAATCTCTCATAGGAGGCAGCCACAGCAGTGGATGAGCTCTTCTTCCCTTCTTTGATTTCACAAATTTGAATATGGGTCAATTTAAATCCAAATCCCACCAAATCAGCTTCATTCATATCCCTGTTTGATTCTCTCATAGATCAACCAGAATTTTTCATTCATATCAAATCCGAATTTGATTTAAAATTTGAGAAATCTCGTATAAAAGAGCCAAAGAAATTTCTTTCGAGAACTTTGCGAAGAACTACAATTCCTCTATTCGAGAGGTCGTCCAACACCCCACTTCCAAACCGACAGTTTCAAAAACCTGTTCAAACAGATTTGATGACAACATATACGAGATGAAAACCCCTCTTTTAGTTTTATTTTTCATCGATTAGACTGTTGTTAATTTAGTGTCAAATTTTAGGAAAAAACTAGTTTTTAAGCTATAAATTTCAATAAATTTTACCGATACGACGTGCACCCAGACAAACCGGGTGACGTGATCACGAATTAAAATCATCGAAAGGTACGTATCGACTTCGCTGACGTGTGAGATTCGACGGAACTTGATTTCGTTGTGCATGAACGAAGAAATCGAGGCGCATCGGTCGAGATACCCCGTATCGCCCTTTTGCAAACTAGCCCATAAGTTCGTGCATGTTCGTCATCTCGAGACAAAATTTATGCCATTAGGACCGTATGATTTTTCTGTCATGTATGCCAAGTTTGTTCCGATTCTGAGAAGGTCGACCGGACCCGTAGACATAGTTTGTTGACTTTAGAGACCGTAGGTACTGTCACGCTTTTTGGTACAAAGCGGGTCCAATGGCGGACATCATTTTGACCCAAAATTATGATTTTGATCCCGTGTCTAGAATTGGACTTTCGGATAGGCATTTTTAGATATTTCTTTTATACAAAAAACATTTGTGACGTTTATTTCAGCATCCGACGGTGTTTGTGGGATCTGACTTTGCATTTCTTCTGATTCTGGTGATCTAAGTGACTGGACCTTCTATTCTTTGCACTATCACCATGCAAGATACCTTGCCACTATATTCTGATTATTTACTGTCATTAAAACATGCTTATTTAGTTTTTATTCTTTAGGTATTGTCATTTTACTGCCTTTATATATTTTATACAAATAACTGCTTAATCAAGTTCCTATTACTTTTGTTATTATTCATCGACTTAGAGTTAAGAAGACTACCCATGTTGTGACGCATCCATTGGCCTTGACACATGTTATACATGAGTCATGAGTCACATATATGTCTCATACTTGCATAGTCGGCTGGCCACCGATACGTAAGGACATACGTTAGGGAATAATTGCTGTTAGAGATGCATGCTAGAAGACTTAGCAGTTATGAGTTGACATTGGACGGGGAGAACATGATTGGACGTTGACTACTTCCCTATCTATCGGTAGACTCGCTAGCTATTGAGGAACGATTGGTAGACTATATACTATAGACACGCTCGATACTGAGGAATGGTATAAAGTATTCAAACTCGCAACTGAGGTACCTTTTATCTTGACTTGACCTGTTTGTCAGGCGACCATGCACTGTTCTCAAAATACATTTTCACTTAAAATGGTTAGGCAACCTTTATCCATTTAGGTATATGTACTTTTCCATATGGTTGTGTACTGTCACTCCCCGATCCTGGAATACGTATTTTAATACGTAAACCGATAAATTGTATTTACCTTGTATTTATACTAAATTTATTATGCTGTATTTCTCCATGCATCTTCCAAAATAATATTTCGAAATTTATTTTCTGCATTTGGGCCTATATGTTTTGGCTCATTTGGGGAACCTATTTTGGTTCACCAATGGTTCATCATGAACCCTAGGGTTCAAAATTTTATATAAAACTCATCTCCTTCTCTCTCCTCTCATTATTCCTCTCATTTATTTCCTCCACCAACCAAGGCAAGTGCCAACTTGCTCAAGAGATGGATTTTTATTTTGTTAATGGTTTCTTACAAAATTATTTGTCAAAATATGTTCTTCTCCTCAATCTATACTAGTTTAGAACTTGAAAATTTCCATTTTGAAGCTTTGATTTTCGTAGATCTAAGTTTTCTCCATTTTTGAATTTACATGGTTTTGATCTATTTTCGTTAGGATTTTGTGGGTTTTGATGCTTCCATGTGGAAGAGAATTCAATTTCACTCAAGTTAGAACTTTGAAAATCTAGATTTGGTTTTGATTTGGTCAAGTTATGAAAATTGGAAGTTTTTGGTGTTCTTGAGGAGGCTCTCGGCCTGGAAGAGAAGACCCTTCAGCCTGCGCTCTTTAGCGCAAGTTGAACTGTGCAGCTCGTCTTTTGACGAATTGCGCAACCCTTCGGACAGCGCATTTGCGCTGAGCTGAACTGCGCTGGCGCAGTCTAACCCTGCGCAATCTGACCCTGCGCGGTCTAACCCTGCGCAACCTGACCCTGCGCGATCTGATCTTGCGCAATCTGACCCTGCGCGGTCTAACCCTGCGCAACCTGACCCTGCGCGATCTGATCTTGCGCAACCTGACCCTGCGCGATCAGATCCTGCGTAATCCATCCCCTGCGCATCCTGACCATGCGCATTCTGACCTGGGCTCTCTTTATGTTTTATATATTTTCTTATATATATATATAGGTGAATGTTTGTGTATGCTATATATCCTTACGCCTTTTGTCCTGAGCATGATATGAGCACTAATGTGGCCTTGGTGAACAAAGTGTTCCTACCTGATTCATGTACCTGAATGTCCCAGTTCTTGTTCATGCTCGACAAATGACTCGTAACTCCACGTGGCGTATTTGCAATGATGCATTACACTAAGGAGGGTAGCACATGTTGACATACTGATTGACATGGATCCTCTTTGGGGTACTCGTACTAAAGTACGACTTTAGGAGGATAATCATGCAGGCCACAGCATGAGAGTCCAAGATTTCACCTAGGGTTAAACTAGGCAACTAAATATACTAGATGCATGGGGAGGGCAGAGTCCCGAGATCGTGTTACACCAGCCGCCCTGAGATATTATTTTGGCGCGCTGGCTGGTCACCACGGATACTGTGTCATCTGCAACGAGCGGACGACTGTATCCGATTAATTCCTGCTATATATTACATGTCTTGGCAAGGTGGCCTTGCGAGGGACCTGTGCTCAATGACACCTGTCTACGCGAACCCCTGGGTTGGCTAGTCTTGCTGGAAATATACGATCTGAGGATTTTCTAATAACATGACGCGAGGATAACCTCGTCCCACTAGAAACTCGTAGACTTGATTGGCCGTGAAAACGACTTGCTTGTATCCTATTACCTTCCGCGAATAACCGAGGGAAGCGGACTGTTGTGGTACGTGATCCAACCCATGCTCTTGTTTGATTGTTGGGTTGGTTATCGTACTATGACAGGCTGTGGACCGAGGTTATGAACGGAAGAATTATTCTGGTTGTGAAGTGTTACTTCTGTGAATGACTGAGGAACATGGTCTATCATGGTACAAGATCCAACCCATGTTCTTGTTTGATTGTTGGGTTGGATATTGTGCTGCGATAGGCTATCGACTAAAGTCACGATCAGGAGATTTTATTGTTTATACCTTTTTAACTTATGTGAAGGTTATAGAGTACGACACGTCCCGACTCCATGCGGCACCTTTTGTCCTTGTTTGGTTGTAAGGGTGCCATATGGGTTCGAGGATGTGGCGCTACCCTACAATAGTAGCATAAGTATTACTAATTTCAGTCATTCTATTAGCTGGGTTATTTTAATCTTAACTCTTGTGCCCCTTTGGCGGTACTTGCTATTCGGGGCTGACCCTGCTGGTTTTGTTTGGCCAGATCTCGTAGCAGAGCCAGAGGACACGATCTTCCTTCCTGACATCCATGGTGCATACTAGGAGCATGGCGGTTCGGGGACTCGAGTGGGTTTCTTCTCCACCACTCCTGCTTATACTTTTGCGGCGTTTAGCCACCGGCACCTGTTAGCCGGATTACTTGATATTTTGTGTCAGTACATCATTGTAATTAAACAGACTGCAGCTGTGTATAATTTTGTACTCCTGACTCTCTGAGATAGCTAAATTATAAAGCTGGTCTCTCATGACCATTTTGATGAAGCGTCGGGGACGCCTTACTGCTTTATCTTTAATATTTATTTAATTGCTGATTTGACTTAATTGATTGAGACATAGAACTCTGTAGGACCATAGGAGACTTGATTGTAGCATGTACCCCCTAGTCTCTCGACAGCCACGATCGCCGTATGACGTTACGTACCTCATATGGAGTAGCTGGCCTAGTCCGTCTTCGTATTTCGGTACTGGAGCGTGACAAGGTTTTAGTGGTGGCCCATGCAGGTCTGATTTTCAAACTTGTGGGGTGTTGCGAATTACTAGGAGTCTCAATCAATACTTGTTCCCCCTTGAAATTTTGTTTCAAATTCTCTGTCCTTGCCTTGATCTCTAACCTGACTTGCATCCTCGAAATCTTCCTCGTCCGGACTTGATAATCTTATATCTTTCTCTATAGGGGTGCTTCATTCTCAGTAGCGGGTGAGGCCCATGAGGAAGAGCAGCAAGAGCATGACTCGACTGGGCAGCAACAGGGGAGAGAACCTTCTCCAGTGCCGGCACGAGCAGAAGTGGGATCAGAGGCAGTACAGCCGCAGGTTATTAGAACTCCTGCAGCGCCAGCAGCGACGGCAGTACCAGATGCCGTAGCACTCCTGGAGATCATCCGGGGGTTTTTTGTCACTAACCAACAGCAACAGACTCATCAGCAGGAGCAGAATGTGTTGCTGAACCAGGGGATTCAGTTAGCTCTTGAGAGGAGTGCCGGGGTTGACTCGGGAGCATCAGGAAGGTTCCGTCGCTTGAACCCGAGGTATTTTGATGGCACGGAGGATGCCATCACTGCGGATGCATGGATTCAAGACATTGAAGCCATTCTTGTGGCAGCCAAGGTTTCAGATGATGAGAAGGTTGATCAGGTCAAATTAGTACTTCAGGATCTTACCCGCGACTGGTGGGCCTCAGAAGAAGTTGGTATAAGACGCCCTGTTCGTTGGACCACCTTCAGTGACAGATTCAAGGCCAAGTATTTTGGCGTAGTAGCTCGATATGAGCTCCAGCAGAAGTTTATCAGTCTCAAACAAGCAGGCAAGACCGTAGATGGGTATGCAGCAGAGTTCTGCAGATTATGCCGTTTCGCACCAGCAATGGTGGCAACGGAGCCAGAGAAAGCTATGAGGTTCCAGCAGGGACTTTATTTGGAACTATTGCAACTTGTGGAAGGACACGACTACCAGACGTTTGACACTGTTTTGACGGCCGCTCGGAGGCACGAGCTTACCCAGCAGAGGTTAGCATCGAGGACAGGAGGTCAGAAGAGATCTCACTCCCAGGTTGGAGGAGGAGCAATGCAGCGAACGTCGGCACCAGCACCCGGTGTACGTATTCATGATGCAGGAGCGCCGCGGAGGACGGCCGTGTCAACTAATACAGCGCCAGTTCGGCATCAGCAGCCGAGGAACCAGCAGCAGCGTTAGGGAGCACCCCAGGGCTGTACCTTCTGTGGGAAGGCAGGGCACACGAGGGAGGTGTGCCGGACAGCGAATGGCTTATGCTTGAGGTGTGGTCGTGCAGACCACCGTATTTCTACTTGTCCTTTGATGCAGAGGCCAGGAGGGCTAGCTCAGCAGTTTCCAGCATTGCCAGCTCCAGTGGCAACCCCGAGTGGAGGGCCAGTATTAGCAGTAAGGCCCCTAGTCCAGCGCCTACCAACGCAGGCTCAGATGTTTCGCCAGGCACAGGAAGTCGAAGGCCCTCAGAGGCAGCAACAGCATGGTCGAGGAAGGCCGCAACAAGGAGCTCAGCGGGGCCAGGGCCAGGCTCTCACATTAACCTTGGGAGAGGCTCTAGCGTCTAGTGACGTGGTGGCAGGTAAAATTCTCGTCACCTCATTTCCCGCTGTAGCATTATTTGATTCAGGTGCTACTCATTCATTCATCTCTGCACAATATGCTACACGGATTGGATTAGAGTTTGAGGCATTACCAGAGAGGATGGATATACTCACCGGCAATGGGCTCGTAGAAGTTAGCAGAGTGCGCTTTTCATGTCCGGTGGAGGTGTGTGGGCATTTACTGCCCGCATCATTGATTGAATTCCCTATGGGGAATTTTGATGTCGTTCTTGGCATGGACTGGTTGAGAGACAGTCATGCGACAATTGATTGTAGAGAAGGTAGGGTCATATTCAGCGTTCCTGGGATGAAGCAGTTCATCTTTACTCGAACCTTGAAGAATCAAACCGGAGGCGTCATCTCAGCAGCAGTGTCAGAGCCAGGACAGATTCCAAGAGTGGTCAAAGATTTTCTCGACGTCTTCCCTGATGAGCTCCCAGGGATACCCCCAGTCAGAGAGGTAGAATTTAGCATTGAGTTGAACCCTGGAACGAGGCCTATTACAGATCGAGTTTACAGAATGTCGCCGTCAGAGCAGGATAAGTTGTATCAACATGAAGAAGAGTTGAAGTCTAAGGAATTCATCCGAGACAGTAATTCGCCCTGGGCCGCGCCAGTGATTCTAGTTCCCAAGAAGGATGGGTCGACGAGGATGTGCATCGACTACCGCAAGCTGAATGCAGTAACAGTAAAGAATAAGTACCCACTACCAAAGATTGATGACCTGTTCGACCAGTTGAGCAAGGCCAGCATCTTTTCCAAGATCGATCTTCGGTCAGGATACTATCAAGTAAGAGTCCGGGAGCAAGACATATCGAAGACAGCATTCAGATCTAGATATGGGCATTATGAGTTTTTAGTAATGCCCTTTGGACTAACCAACGCCCCCGCAGTATTCATGGATTTAATGAACCGCATCTTTCTGCCGTATTTGGATAAATTTGTGGTGGTGTTCATAGATGACATTCTTGTCTATTCTAGCAGTGAAGAGGAGCATGAGAAACATCTTAGGACTGTCTTACAGACATTGAGGGAGCATCAACTTTATGCGAAGCTCGACAAGTGTGAATTCTGGTTAGATCACATTTCGTTCCTGGGGCATGTAATTTCTGGGGCAGGAGTGTCAGTGGATCCGAAGAAGATTGAGGCCGTAGAGCATTGGCCAGTCCCGAGAACGGTTGCAGAAGTACGGAGTTTCTTAGGATTAGCTGGTTACTACAGGAGGTTCGTGGCGGACTTTGCCAAGATCTCTGCACCCTTAACGCGTTTGACGCACAAGGACGTAGAGTTTGTTTGGTCAGCTAGCTGTCATGCATCGTTTGAAGAATTGAAGAAGAGATTGATCTCAGCCCCGATCTTGACACTCCCAGTAGGAGCAGGAGGCTTTACAGTATATTGTGACGCATCAGGGAAGGGTCTTGGATGTGTATTGATGCAGCATGGAAAAGTGATAGCATATGCGTCTCGGCAACTTCGAGACCATGAGAAGAATTACCCGACTCACGACTTGGAGTTAGCAGCTGTGGTGTTTTCACTCAAGTTGTGGAGGCATTATCTATACGGGGATCGGGTGGAGATCTATACTGATCATAAGAGTTTGAAATATGTATTCACGCAGCGAGATTTGAACATGAGGCAAAGAAGATGGTTAGAACTGCTGAAGGATTTTGATTTAGATCTTCAGTATCATCCAGGCAAGATGAATATAGTTGCAGATGCACTGAGTAGGAGAGACAGTACCTTTATCTTGACCTCGCAGAAGCATATCCTAGAAGACCTTCAGAGTATGGGAATCGAAATAGTTTTGCCAAGGGATATAGGGAGAATGACCAGTATGCAGATTCAATCAACCTTAGTAGAGAGGATAAGGACAGCACAAGCAGGAGATCCACAGATTCAGAAGTTGCGATCGGAGTATGAATCAGGCCGTAGGAAGGAGTTAGTGATTCATGAAGATGGTACGCTCAGGTTTGGAAACAGACTCTGTGTACCGAGTGGAGACCTTTGGCAAGAAGTCATGTCCGAAGCTCATAGTTCTATTTACTCCATTCATCCAGGAGGAACGAAGATGTATCGAGATATCAGGCAGTTCTTTTGGTGGAATGGCATGAAAAGAGAGATAGCGAGATTTGTATCCAAGTGTCTGGTATGTCAGCAGGTGAAGGCCGAGCAGCAGAGACCAGCAGGATTGCTACAGCCGCTTCCTATCCCAGAATGGAAATGGGAGCACATCACGATGGATTTTGTGATCGGTTTACCTAGATCCCCGGCTGGCAAGAATGCAGTCTGGGTAATAGTAGATCGACTCACGAAGGTCGCTCATTTCCTTCCCTTCCGAGTTGGACAGACTACTGAGCAATTAGCAGAAATGTACATGAAGCAGATAGTAAGGCAGCACGGTATTCCAATTAGTATAGTATCAGATCGGGATACGCGGTTTACTTCCCATTTTTGGCGGAGCTTGCACCAAAGTTTGGGAACCAAGTTAAGATTCAGTACTTCTTATCATCCACAAACCGACGGACAATCAGAAAGAACCATTCAGACATTAGAAGATATGCTACGGGCATGTACCTTGGATTTTGGCGGATCTTGGGAGGATCACCTTCATCTAGTGGAGTTCTCCTATAACAACAGCTATCAGGCTAGCATTCAGATGGCCCCGTTTGAAGCATTGTACGGAAGGAAGTGCAGGTCCCCTTTGGCATGGGACGACGTCGGAGAACGAAAGTTGTTGGGGCCAGAGATGTTCACGCAGACTGTGGAGATAGTTAAGTTGGTCAGAGAGCACCTTCGAGTTGCACAGGACCGACATCGTCATTGGGCAGATCAGCATCGTAGGCCTCTAGAGTTTAGAGTTGGCGACCAAGTGTTTCTGCGGATTTCGCCTACTCGGGGTATCATCAGATTTGGAACCCGGGGAAAGCTTAGTCCAAGATACGTTGGTCCTTTTAAGATTCTCGCTCGGGTAGGCGATGTGGCTTATCGACTTGCCCTTCCGCCTTCGTTAACTGGCATACATGATGTGTTTTATGTGTCCCAATTACGTGGGTATGTCCCGGATCTGAGTCATGTCCTCGATCATTCTGAGTTAGTCGTTGGTACCGACCTAACTTACGAGGAACAACCCGTATCTATTTTGGACCGACGAGAGAAGGTACTCAAGAATCGGACGATAAGCCTTGTCCGTGTTTCTTGGAACCATCACTCTTCGGAAGAGTCAACCTGAGAGCGCGAGGACGAGATCAGATCTCGGTATCCGCATTTGTTTGACTAATAAGGTATATTTATGCGCCTTATTGACACGGTTCCATGCTTATCTGCGCTTGCTTGTTTTGCACTTGGTGATGTATAATAATAACTGCTATGATAGTTAACTTATATGTGATTGTGCCTTGCTTGTCCCAATTTCACTATCCTGTCTTGGCTGAAATTCCGAGGACGGAATTTTTCTAAGGAGGGTAGAGATGTCACTCCCCGATCCTGGAATACGTATTTTAATACGTAAACCGATAAATTGTATTTACCTTGTATTTATACTAAATTTATTATGCTGTATTTCTCCATGCATCTTCCAAAATAATATTTCGAAATTTATTTTCTGCATTTGGGCCTATATGTTTCGGCTCATTTGGGGAACCTATTTTGGTTCACCAATGGTTCATCATGAACCCTTTGGTTCATCATGAACCCTTGGGTTCAAAATTTTATATAAAACTCATCTCCTTCTCTCTCCTCTCATTATTCCTCTCATTTATTTCCTCCACCAACCAAGGCAAGTGCCAACTTGCTAAAGAGATGGATTTTTATTTTGTTAATGGTTTCTTACAAAATTATTTGTCAAAATATGTTCTTCTCCTCAATCTATACTAGTTTAGAACTTGAAAATTTCCATTTTGAAGCTTTGATTTTCGTAGATCTAAGTTTTCTCCATTTTCGAATTTACATGGTTTTGATCTATTTTCGTTAGGATTTTGTGGGTTTTGATGCTTCCATGTGGAAGAGAATTCAATTTCACTCAAGTTAGAACTTTGAAAATCTAGATTTGGTTTTGATTTGGTCAAGTTATGAAAATTGGAAGTTTTTGGTGTTCTTGAGGAGGCTCTCGGCCTGGAAGAGAAGACCCTTCAGCCTGCGCTCTTTAGCGCAAGTTGAACTGCACAGCTCGTCTTTTGACGAATTGCGCAACCCTTCGGCCAGCACATTTACGCTGAGCTGAACTGCGCTGGCGCAGTCTAACCCTGCGCAATCTGACCCTGTGCGGTCTAACCCTGCGCAACCTGACCCTGCGCGATATGATCTTGCGCAATCTGACCCTGCGCGGTCTAACCCTGCGCAACCTGACCCTGCGCGATCTGATCTTGCGCAACCTGACCCTGCGCGATCTGATCCTGCGCAATCCATCCCCTGCGCATCCTGACCATGCGCATTCTGACCTGGGCTCTCTTTATATTTTATATATTTTCTTATATATATATATAGGTGAATGTTTGTGTATGCTATATATCCTTACGCCTTTTCTCCTGAGCATGATATGAGCACTAATGTGGCCTTGGTGAACAAAGTGTTCCTACCTGATTCATGTACCTGAATGTCCCAGTTCTTGTTCATGCTCGACAAATGACTCGTAACTCCACGTGGCGTATTTGCAATGATGCATTACACTAAGGAGGGTAGCACATGTTGACATACTGATTGACATGGATCCTCTTTGGGGTACTCGTACTAAAGTACGACTTTAGGAGGATAATCATGCAGGCCACAGCATGAGAGTCCAAGATTTCACCTAGGGTTAAACTAGGCAACTAAATATACTAGATGCATGGGGAGGGCAGAGTCCCGAGATCGTGTTACACCAGCAGCCCTGAGATATTGTCTTGGCGCGCCGGCTGGTCACCACGGATACTGTGTCATCTGCAACGAGCGGACGACTGTATCCGATTAATTCCTGCTATATATTACATGTCTTGGCAAGGTGGCCTTGCGAGGGACCTGTGCTCAATGACACCTGTCTACGCGAACCCCTGGGTTGGCTAGTCTTGCTGGAAATATACGATCTGAGGATTTTCTAATAACATGACGCGAGGATAACCTCGTCCCACTAGAAACTCGTAGACTTGATTGGCCGTGAAAACGACTTGCTTGTATCCTATTACCTTCCGCGAATAACCGAGGGAAGCAGACTGTTGTGGTACGTGATCCTACCCATGCTCTTGTTTGATTGTTGGGTTGGTTATCGTACTATGACAGGCTGTGGACCGAGGTTATGAACGGAAGAATTATTCTGGTTGTGAAGTGTTACTTCTGTGAATGACTGAGGAACATGGTCTATCATGGTACAAGATCCAACCCATGTTCTTGTTTGATTGTTGGGTTGGATATTGTGCTGCGATAGGCTATCGACCAAAGTCACGATCAGGAGATTTTATTGTTTATACCTTTTTAACTTATGTGAAGGTTATAGAGTACGACACGTCCCGACTCCATGCGGCACCTTTTGTCCTTGTTTGGTTGTAAGGGTGCCATATGGGTTCGAGGATGTGGCGCTACCCTACAATAGTAGCATAAGTATTACTAATTTCAGTCATTCTATTAGCTGGGTTATTTTAATCTTAACTCTTGTGCCCCTTTGGCGGTACTTGCTATTCGGGGCTGACCCCGCTGGTTTTGTTTGGCCAGATCTCGTAGCAGAGCCAGAGGACACGATCTTCCTCCCTGACATCCATGGTGCATACTAGGAGCATGGCGGTTCGGGGACTCGAGTGGGTTTCTTCTCCACCACTCCTGCTTATACTTTTGCGGCGTTTAGCCACCGACACCTGTTAGCCGGATTACTTGATATTTTGTGTCAGTACATCATTGTAATTAAACAGACTGCAGCTGTGTATAATTTTGTACTCCTGACTCTCTGAGATAGCTAAATTATAAAGCTGGTCTCTCATGACCATTTTGATGAAGCGTCGGGGACGCCTTACTGCTTTATCTTTAATGTTTATTTAATTGCTGATTTGACTTAATTGATTGAGACATAGAACTCTGTGGGACCATAGGAGACTTGATTGTAGCATGTACCCCCTAGTCTCTCGACAGCCACGATCGCTGTATGACGTTACGTACCTCATATGGAGTAGCTGGCCTAGTCCGTCTTCGTATTTTGGTACTGGGGCGTGACAAGGTTTTAGTGGTGGCCCATGCAGGTCAGATTTTCAAACTTGTGGGGTATTACGAATTACTAGGAGTCTCAATCAAAACTTGTTCCCCCTTGAAATTTCGTTTCAAATTCTCTGTCCTTGCCTTGATCTCTAACCTGACTTGCATCCTCGAAATCTTCCTCGTCCGGACTTGATAATCTTATATCTTTCTCTATAGGGGTGCTTCATTCTCAGTAGCGGGTGAGGCCCATGAGGAAGAGCAGCAAGAGCATGGCTCGACTGGGCAGCAACAGGGGAGAGAACCTTCTCCAGTGCCGGCACGAGCAGAAGTGGGATCAGAGGCAGTGCAGCCGCAGGTTATTAGAACTCCTGCAGCGCCAGCAGCGACGGCAGTACCAGATGCCGTAGCACTCCTGGAGATCATCCGGGGGTTTCTTGTCACTAACCAACAGCAACAGACTCATCAGCAGGAGCAGAATGTGTTGCTGAACCAGGGGATTCAGTTAGCTCTTGAGAGGAGTGCCGGGGTTGACTCGGGAGCATCAGGAAGGTTCCGTCGCTTGAACCCGAGGTATTTTGATGGCACGGAGGATGCCATCACTGCGGATGCATGGATTCAAGACATTGAAGCCATTCTTGTGGCAGCCAAGGTTCCAGATGATGAGAAGGTTGATCAGGTCAAATTAGTACTTCAGGATCTTGCCCGCGACTGGTGGGCCTCAGAAGAAGTTGGTATAAGACGCCCTGTTCGTTGGACCACCTTCAATGACAGATTCAAGGCCAAGTATTTTGGCGTAGTAGCTCGATATGAGCTCCAGCAGAAGTTTATCAGTCTCAAGCAAGCAGGCAAGACCATAGATGGGTATGCAGCAGAGTTCTGCAGATTATGCCGTTTCGCACCAGCAATGGTGGCAACGGAGCCAGAGAAAGCTATGAGGTTCCAGCAGGGACTTCATTTGGAACTATTGCAACTTGTGGAAGGACACGACTACCAGACGTTTGACACTGTTTTGACGGCCGCTCGGAGGCACGAGCTTACCCAGCAGAGGTTAGCATCGAGGACAGGAGGTCAGAAGAGATCTCACTCCCAGGTTGGAGGAGGAGCAATGCAGCGAACGTCGGCACCAGCACCCGGTGTACGTATTCATGATGCAGGAGCGCCGCGGAGGACGGCCGTGTCAACTAATATAGCGCCAGTTCGGCATCAGCAGCCGAGGAACCAGCAGCAGCGTCAGGGAGCACCCCAGGGCTGTACCTTCTGTGGGAAGGCAGGGCACACGAGGGAGGTGTGCCGGACAGCGAATGGCTTATGCTTGAGGTGTGGTCGTGCAGACCACCGTATTTCTACTTGTCCTTTGATGCAGAGGCCAGGAGGGCTAGCTCAGCAGTTTCCAGCATTGCCAGCTCCAGTGGCAACCCCGAGTGGAGGGCCAGTATTAGCAGTAAGGCCCCTAGCCCAGTGCCTACCAACGCAGGCTCAGATGTTTCGCCAGGCACAGGAAGTCGAAGGCCCTCAGAGGCAGCAACAGCATGGTCGAGGAAGGCCGCAACAAGGAGCTCAGCGGGGCCAGGGCCAGGCTTTCACATTAACCTTGGGAGAGGCTCTAGCGTCTAGTGACGTGGTGGCAGGTAAAATTCTCGTCACCTCATTTCCCGCTGTAGCATTATTTGATTCAGGTGCTACTCATTCATTCATCTCTGCACAATATGCTACACGGATTGGATTAGAGTTTGAGGCATTACCGGAGAGGATGGATATACTCACCGGCAATGGGCTCGTAGAAGTTAGCAGAGTGCGCTTTTCATGTCCGGTAGAGGTGTGTGGGCATTTACTGCCCGCATCATTGATTGAATTCCCTATGGGGAATTTTGATGTCGTTCTTGGCATGGACTGGTTGAGAGACAGTCATGCGACAATTGATTGTAGAGAAGGTAGGGTCATATTCAGCGTTCCTGGGATGGAGCAGTTCATCTTTACTCGAACCTTGAAGAATCAGACCGGAGGCGTCATCTCAGCAGCAGTGTCAGAGCCAGGACAGATTCCAAGAGTGGTCAAAGATTTTCTCGACGTCTTCCCTGATGAGCTCCCAGGGATACCCCCAGTCAGAGAGGTAGAATTTAGCATTGAGTTGAACCCTGGAACGAGGCCTATTGCAGATCGAGTTTACAGAATGTCGCCGTCAGAGCAGGATAAGTTGTATCAACATGAAGAAGAGTTGAAGTCTAAGGAATTCATCCGAGACAGTAAATCGCCCTGGGCTGCGCCAGTGATTCTAGTTCCCAAGAAGGATGGGTCGACGAGGATGTGCATCGACTACCGCAAGCTGAATGCAGTAACAGTAAAGAATAAGTACCCACTACCAAGGATTGATGACCTGTTCGACCAGTTGAGCAAGGCCAGCGTCTTTTCCAAGATCGATCTTCGGTCAGGATACTATCAAGTAAGAGTCCGGGAGCAAGACATACCGAAGACAGCATTCAGATCTAGATATGGGCATTATGAGTTTTTAGTAATGCCCTTTGGACTAACCAACGCCCCCGCAGTATTCATGGATTTAATGAACCGCATCTTTCTGCCGTATTTGGATAAATTTGTGGTGGTGTTCATAGATGACATTCTTGTCTATTCTAGCAGTGAAGAGGAGCATGAGAAACAACTTAGGACTGTCTTACAGACATTGAGGAAGCATCAACTTTATGCGAAGCTCGACAAGTGTGAATTCTGGTTAGATCACATTTCGTTCCTGGGGCATGTAATTTCTGGGGCAGGAGTGTCAGTGGATCCGAAGAAGATTGAGGCCGTAGAGCATTGGCCAGTCCCGAGAACGGTTGCAGAAGTACGGAGTTTCTTAGGATTAGCTGGTTACTACAGGAGGTTCGTGGCGGACTTTGCCAAGATCTCTGCACCCTTAACGCGTTTGACGCACAAGGACGTAGAGTTTGTTTGGTCAGCTAGCTGTCATGCATCGTTTGAAGAATTGAAGAAGAGATTGATCTCAGCCCCGATCTTGACACTCCCAGTAGGAGCAGGAGGCTTTACAGTATATTGTGACGCATCAGGGAAGGGTCTTGGATGTGTATTGATGCAGCATGGAAAAGTGATAGCATATACGTCTCGGCAGCTTCGAGACCATGAGAAGAATTACCCGACTCACGACTTGGAGTTAGCAGTTGTGGTGTTTTCACTCAAATTGTGGAGGCATTATCTATACGGGGATCGGGTGGAGATCTATACTGATCATAAGAGTTTGAAATATGTATTCACGCAGCGAGATTTGAACATGAGGCAAAGAAGATGGTTAGAACTGCTGAAGGATTTTGATTTAGATCTTCAGTATCATCCAGGCAAGGCGAATATAGTTGCAGATGCACTGAGTAGGAGAGACAGTGCCTTTATCTTGACCTCGCAGAAGCATATCCTAGAAGACCTTTAGAGTATGGGAATTGAAGTAGTTTTGCCAAGGGATATAGGGAGAATGACCAGTATGCAGATTCAGTCAACCTTAGTAGAGAGGATAAGGGCAGCACAAGCAGGAGATCCACAGATTCAGAAGTTGCGGTCAGAGTGTTAATCAGGCCGTAGGAAGGAGTTAGTGATTCATGAAGATGGTACGCTCAGGTTTGGAAACAGACTCTGTGTACCGAGTGGAGACCTTCGGCAAGAAGTCATGTCCGAAGCTCATAGTTCTATTTACTCCATTCATCCAGGAGGAACGAAGATGTATCGAGATATCAGGCAGTTCTTTTGGTGGAATGGCATGAAAAGAGAGATAGCGAGATTTGTATCCAAGTGTCTGGTATGTCAGCAGGTGAAGGCCGAGCAGCAGAGACCAGCAGGATTGCTACAGCTGCTTCCTATCCCAGAATGGAAATGAAAGCACATCACGATGGATTTTGTGACCGGTTTACCTAGATCCCCGGCTGGCAAGAATGCAGTCTGGCTAATAGTAGATCGACTCACGAAGGTCGCTCATTTCCTTCCCTTCCGAGTTGGACAGACTACTGAGCAATTAGCAGAAATGTACATGAAGCAGATAGTAAGGCAGCACGGTGTTCCAGTTAGTATAGTATCAGATCGGGATACGCGGTTTACTTCCCATTTTTGGCGGAGCTTGCACCAAAGTTTGGGAACCAAGTTAAGATTCAGTACTGCTTATCATCCACAAACCGACGGACAATCAGAAAGAACCATTCAGACATTAGAAGATATGCTACGGGCATGTACCTTGGATTTTGGCGGATCTTGGGAGGATCACCTTCATCTAGTGGAGTTCTCCTACAACAACAGCTATCAGGCTAGCATTCAGATGGCCCCGTTTGAAGCATTGTACGGAAGGAAGTGCAGGTCCCCTTTGGCATGGGACGACGTCGGAGAACGAAAGTTGTTGGGGCCAGAGATGATCACGCAGACTGTGGAGATAGTTAAGTTGGTCAGAGAGCGCCTTCGAGTTGCACAGGACCGACATCGTCATTGGGCAGATCAGCATCGTAGGCCTCTAGAGTTTAGAGTTGGCGACCAAGTGTTTCTGCGGATTTCGCCTACTCGGGATATCATCAGATTTGGAACCCGAGGAAAGCTTAGTCCAAGATACGTTGGTCCTTTTAAGATTCTCGCTCGGGTAGGCGATGTGGCTTATCGACTTGCCCTTCCGCCTTCGTTAACTGGCATACATGATGTGTTTCATGTGTCCCAATTACGTGGGTATGTTCCGGATCCGAGTCATGTCCTCGATCATTCTGAGTTAGTCGTTGGTACCGACCTAACTTACGAGGAACAACCCGTATCTATTTTGGACCGGCGAGAGAAGGTACTCAAGAATCGGACGATAAGCCTTGTCCGTGTTTCTTGGAACCATCACTCTTCGGAAGAGTCAACCTGGGAGCGCGAGGACGAGATCAGATCTCGGTATCCGCATTTGTTTGACTAATAAGGTATATTTATGCGCCTTATTGACACGGTTCCATGCTTATCTGCGCTTGCTTGTTTTGCACTTGGTGATGTATAATAATAACTGCTATGATAGTTAACTTATATGTGATTGTGCCTTGCTTGTCCCGATTTCACTATCCTGTCTTGGCTGAAATTCCGAGGACGAAATTTTTCTAAGGAGGGTAGAGATGTCACTCCCCGATCCTGGGATACGTATTTTAATACGTAAACCGATAAATTGTATTTACCTTGTATTTATACTAAATTTATTATGCTGTATTTCTCCATGCATCTTCCAAAATAATATTTCGAAATTTATTTTCTGCATTTGGGCCTATATGTTTCGGCTCATTTGGGGAACCTATTTTGGTTCACCAATGGTTCATCATGAACCCTTTGGTTTATCATGAACCCTTGGGTTCAAAATTTTATATAAAACTCATCTCCTTCTCTCTCCTCTCATTATTCCTCTCATTTATTTCCTCCACCAACCAAGGCAAGTGCCAACTTGCTCAAGAGATGGATTTTTATTTTGTTAATGGTTTCTTACAAAATTATTTGTCAAAATATGTTCTTCTCCTCAATCTATACTAGTTTAGAACTTGAAAATTTCCATTTTGAAGCTTTGATTTTCGTAGATCTAAGTTTTCTCCATTTTCAAATTTACATGGTTTTGATCTATTTTCGTTAGGATTTTGTGGGTTTTGATGCTTCCATGTGGAAGAGAATTCAATTTCACTCAAGTTAGAACTTTGAAAATCTAGATTTGGTTTTGATTTGGTCAAGTTATGAAAATTGGAAGTTTTTGGTGTTCTTGAGGAGGCTCTCGGCCTGGAAGAGAAGTCCCTTCAGCCTGCGCTCTTTAGCGCAAGTTGAACTGCGCAGCTCGTCTTTTGACGAATTGCGCAACCCTTCGGCCAGCGCATTTGCGCTGAGCTGAACTGAGCTGGCGCAGTCTAACCCTGCGCAATCTGACCCTGTGCGGTCTAACCCTGCGCAACCTGACCCTGCGCGATCTGATCTTGCGCAATCTGACCCTGCGCGGTCTAACCCTGCGCAACCTGACCCTGCGCGATCTGATCTTGCGCAACCTGACCCTGCGCGATCTGATCCTGCATAATCCATCCCCTGCGTATCCTGACCATGCGCATTCTGACCTGGGCTCTCTTTATATTTTATATATTTTCTTATATATATATAGGTGAATGTTTGTGTATGCTATATATCCTTACGCCTTTTGTCCTGAGCATGATATGAGCACTAATGTGGCCTTGGTGAACAAAGTGTTCCTACCTGATTCATGTACCTGAATGTCCCAGTTCTTGTTCATGCTCGACAAATGACTCGTAACTCCACGTGGCGTATTTGCAATGATGCATTACACTAAGGAGGGTAGCACATGTTGACATACTGATTGACATGGATCCTCTTTGGGGTACTCGTACTAAAGTACGACTTTAGGAGGATAATCATGCAGGCCACAGCATGAGAGTCCAAGATTTCACCTAGGGTTAAACTAGGCAACTAAATATACTAGATGCATGGGGAGGGCAGAGTCCCGAGATCGTGTTACACCAGCCGCCCTGAGATATTGTCTTGGCGCGCCAGCTGGTCACCACGGATACTGTGTCATCTACAACGAGCGGACGACTGTATCCGATTAATTCCTGCTATATATTACATGTCTTGGCAAGGTGGCCTTGCGAGGGACCTGTGCTCAATGACACCTGTCTACGTGAACCCCTGGGTTGGCTAGTCTTGCTGGAAATATACGATCTGAGGATTTTCTAATAACATGACGCGAGGATAACCTCGTCCCACTAGAAACTCGTAGACTTGATTGGCCGTGAAAACGACTTGCTTGTATCCTATTACCTTCCGCGAATAACCGAGGGAAGCGGACTGTTGTGGTACGTGATCCAACCTATGCTCTTGTTTGATTGTTGGGTTGGTTATCGTACTATGACAGGCTGTGGACCGAGGTTATGAACGGAAGAATTATTCTGGTTGTGAAGTGTTACTTCTGTGAATGACTGAGGAACATGGTCTATCATGGTACAAGATCCAACCCATGTTCTTGTTTGATTGTTGGGTTGGATATTGTGCTGCGATAGGCTATCGACCAAAGTCACGATCAGGAGATTTTATTGTTTATACCTTTTTAACTTATGTGAAGGTTATAGAGTACGACACGTCCCGACTCCATGCGGCACCTTTTGTCCTTGTTTGGTTGTAAGGGTGCCATATGGGTTCGAGGATGTGGCGCTACCCTACAATAGTAGCATAAGTATTACTAATTTCAGTCATTCTATTAGCTGGGTTATTTTAATCTTAACTCTTGTGCCCCTTTGGCGGTACTTGCTATTCGGGGCTGACCCCGCTGGTTTTGTTTGGCCAGATCTCGTAGCAGAGCCAGAGGACACGATCTTCCTCCCTGACATCCATGGTGCATACTAGGAGCATGGCGGTTCGGGGACTCGAGTGGGTTTCTTCTCCACCACTCCTGCTTATACTTTTGCGGCGTTTAGCCACCGGCACCTGTTAGCCGGATTACTTGATATTTTGTGTCAGTACATCATTGTAATTAAACAGACTGCAGCTGTGTATAATTTTGTACTCCTGACTCTCTGAGATAGCTAAATTATAAAGCTGGTCTCTCATGACCATTTTGATGAAGCGTCGGGGACGCCTTACTGCTTTATCTTTAATGTTCATTTAATTGCTGATTTGACTTAATTGATTGAGACATAGAACTCTGTGGGACCATAGGAAACTTGATTGTAGCATGTACCCCCTAGTCTCTCGACAGCCACGATCGTCGTATGACGTTACGTACCTCATATGGAGTAGCTGGCCTAGTCCGTCTCCGTATTTCGGTACTGGGGCGTGACATGTACTTATACCCGCTCATGGCTTGGAATAGCATCTTGTCGCAAACTAGTGTGCCACACCTTGTCCTTATTTGGTTGTAGGTGTGGTTAACTTCTTCTATGATAAAATACTGAACCATGTTATGATCTGGATTATTGTGAGCAGTTTATTTTCAATTTATATGGTATGTTTTCTGTATGTTGTTACGTCCCACTGAGGACCTGGTGATCTCTCCAGATGTAGATGGTCAGGATTACTCACATGAGTACGGACTCGATTTTTCTCATTCGTTTTCTACCGAGGAGATCTTTCCCTCCGACGACGCTTGATTTTCTTTTACTTGTATCTTTCATTTATCTTTAGAAGGTTGGACTATAATATCTCAGACTATTTTTGATAGCTGTTTGGTAGTGGATTTGTTTCCACCCGGCTATCTCTTTTGACTCTCTTATTTTATTTTATTTTATCTTGACTATTGTTAATCTATTGTGTTCTGTGGGTGAGATATAGATTTTTGTGATTGGCCTGTGATTTATTATTTACAGCTTATGTATGCATACGAAGATTCTACATATTGGAGTATTCATGCATTCAGCTAGCTTGTTTCGTATGCCTGGTCCTATGTATTTTGGGACGGGGGCGTTACAACTGTGGTCTGGTGCTGGCTCAGAAACCTGCTTGTCGGCAGCTGGATCAACCTCGACTAAATTTGTAGAGATCACCAGGTATTTATGGGACTAGCAAGGTACATAAAACATGCCACATGTATGACATATAGAACAGAATCATGAACAACTAAATATAATGAATTGTACAAAGACTGAGACAATTCAAATCATGGTACGTGTATGAGAACAACTACATGTGCGTGAACTTTCAAAAGAAACAGAATCAACCACCAAAGCCCTCAGCGAACAACGGCTAAATGAGTCAAACCCTAGACCTTCGTGGCTGCTAGGATACCAACATAACCCTATGCATTGTGGACACTAGGTTAAAACGAAACGAAATAAGGAAAAGCAGTCCATACACGCATAATCGTTCCTGTGGATCTACTTTCTAGAAAAATGATAAGATCTCGAGAGTTGTGCATGTAGCAACGGTGCCTAATGACATATATATATAGTCCAATCTTAATCCAACAAGCCTAACCAAATATATATATACAACCACAATATTAATATTTTCACTATTATTTTAGATGAGATAAATATAGATTTTCCTTTTATTATTTAATTTCATTCATTTAGTTACAGCCTGTACTCTGTTAATCCTGTACATATTAATATATACTCTTTTAATTGCATTATTATATACGGATGACTCACAATCTATACTTTTAATACTAAAGTAGTTTAAATTAACATTATAATTAACACAAGTTGGAAGGGCTTTAATGCAAAAGACAACTAATTCTATTAAGAAAGTTGAAAGGACATAAAGAAAGTCACAGGACCTAGAGGGCATGGTCACATGTGATGTTGCTCAAATTCTTCTTCTCGAAAGAGAGAGTTTGTGAACGAGTACTAAGAAAAAAAAAGTATTTTTGTAAAATAAAAATAAAAATACAATTGCATGAAAATGTTTACTATTTGGGCAGGGGGTTTACAATCTATCCTACTTAAAAATGATTTCGTTCTCGAAATCTAAAATACCAATAATGAGAACAATGATGGCGAGTGTTTTCTATGTGGCGGTAATGAAGGTGGGAGAGTTTCTACGAGGGTTTCTACATGTATAAATCTTTGTAGAAATTCTCCATCTTTCATACCATATATAGAAATAAAAAATCATTATAGAGTATTTTTTGTGTACAATTTTTAGATAGAAACTCTATCAAGTAGGATATAAATTTCTTTAAAGTACAATGCCACCTATGGTAAAAATCTAATTTTAGAAATCAACATTGGAGATGGGCTAATACCATTTGAATTTTTTATTTAGCCATTTGAATAACATGTCATGAAAATCAGACATGACATTTTCAGCAAGTATGCATCTACATTTAATAACACATGGGATAAGTATGTTACAACATGCAATTGGCTTTTAATGTTTCTAGAAAATATTTGATGGTTAAATAAAATTTTCATGTAAAGAGAATCCAAGATGTACAAAATGTTTGTAACCTAATGATAGTCCAAAATTCAACTAAACCCTTCCATTTCCTTACAAAATGTCTGTAGGCCAAAATACAGCTCGATCGACTCTTTCCTTCTAGCTTATATCCACAACCATCAAAAAATTACATGCCACCCTACACAAAATTGAGAAGAAAATACATTAAAATTATTATATAAAAAATAAGTTCACACAAGATCATGTATCCATGTATTCCATAAACATGTATCTTTGTTGCATTTGTATTCCTCCTAATTTCTAAAGAGCAAAATTGATAAATAAATTTGAGATTTAACCACATAATAGCAAGACTTTTACATGTATCCCTACTTCAGTAAATGCGTTGTTCTGGTGAATGTACTAAGGAACTGTCAATCATAAGAACTGTCATAGTAAATACAATGTGCAAACAATTCATCTCAGAATATGAAGAAAAAGATTAACCTACTGCTACTCTATTAAAGAATGAAAAATGGTGAATGGTCAAAATCAATAAAATGGTAACAAAGTCTAAAGAATGTCAGAGTCAACTCTATTACTACAATATTGCATTCATCAAGAGAGCTAATTTCTAAGCATCTAATGCTTTTGTACATTTCTCTTTAAAAGTGTCAGATCAAATTGGACTTGACCCACAAATAAGCAATGAACTCAGATTTAAGCTTATGGTCAGGACAAGATAATCCAAATCATACAAGGTCTCTTTGATCTGTTCATTGAATCAGGATCTGCAAGAGTTTTCGTCACATTTTCATCACATTTTCTAACAATTGGACAATTTGTAGAAAGATGTTACAACACTGAGTTATATGGTAAGGGAAGGGCTAAACCAAAGTTGATTGTGTTGTTGATCTCATGAATCTTTTAGTTTATAGGATTATACCACAACTTTTATGTCTCTGCGTAACCTGGGCTAGTTGTTTAGGTATATTCCTGCTAATTAAAATTTGACTG
This sequence comes from Iris pallida, assembly GCA_029216955.1. Classification (NCBI taxonomy): domain Eukaryota; kingdom Viridiplantae; phylum Streptophyta; class Magnoliopsida; order Asparagales; family Iridaceae; genus Iris; species Iris pallida. The sequence goes on along the minus strand of JANAVB010016197.1, from coordinate 10,468,660 downwards.
AACAAAATGGTATGCTTTGGTGAAAAAAGGGCAGATCCGATATGCAGTTTAGTCGTCCATCGATTCTCTTCAATATTTAATGCATGAGTGTGTGTTGGATGAATTTCCTGGTGTAGAACAATTATATGAGTGTGTGTCCAGAGAACAGTATCCATGTGTCGATATGGATTTATCAAACACACTGTGTGTTTCCTGTGTACTGTATATGTTATACTGCAACTTGTGTGTGTATCAATTTATATAACAGTTTGTATCATAAGACAGTCCAGCTGCTAATATAAGGAGAGGGAAAACTATGTCGTACCTAAAACATCGTCACCGGAATACCTTAAACCAGAAAGACTAAAGGAATGCAGATCATATACCTCATTAGTATTATACTTTTTTATGTTTACTCCTGCTCCAGTAAAGTTGAATACCTCCAAGTTTACCTCTCTTTTTTTCCATATGAAAATGCATAGTTAAAATAGATAAGACAGAGAGAAAAGTAGAAGAGAAACTAGTAAAACAACACCAAATGAAACTCATGAATTTCCAACATTTAAAATTAGTGGGAATGGTCAATAAATATAAAATAATAGAACTAGTAATTATACCATAAAATATTTTGAGTTCCGCAAGATGCAACATAAACATTATATGGCCGTACTAAAAACTATTTGAGCATTGCTATGTCCTTTGACAACCATATCAGTTGCTCTATACTGATCACCAAATGATTGCCTTCCAATGCATATAGGTTTAGTCCATCCTGGAATCATCAAAGATACATTATAAAGAAAAGCAGATATTATTGCAACATACTAAGAATAATACCAATAAATTTAGGGATTTTTTGACTTTCATCCCACTTACTAATATGAATTTGTACTTACATCCCACTTTTTAATTTTATTTGACTTACGTCCCATTTTTCGTCACGAAAATACTTTTCGTGACAAAATAAATATTTTTCGTGACAAAATAAATACTTTTCGTGACGAAAAGTGGGACGTAAGTCAAATAAAATTAAAAAGTGGGATGTAAGTACAAATTCATATTAGTAAGTGGGATGAAAGTCAAAAAATCCCTTTAAATTTAATACTTGGAAGAAGGCATGGACTTGAAAACAGAGAAATAGTGGTTGAAAATCTGATCTGATGTGCTTTTTCATGTGACTAAACTTTACACAATAGCTACTATGAGCAGAGAAAATGTTGCAAACTGTCTAGGAACAACTAATAGTTTGCTTTGATTATGTTCAATGAGAAGTGTTACTAGATGATAGAAATTAATAATCCAAGCAAGATAAAGTCGGAGAATCTGAAATGGTTTGTTTTTCCTTACCTATGATGATGTATAACAACATGTGAAAGTTGGGGAAGTTTATAAATAAATATAGAAAATGACTTGAATTAGATTTTAAATGCAGATAGAACATGTCTAGTCATAACTAATGTAATGCTCTGAAATTGTAAAAGAAAATAGCCTAAACCACAATAGTTGTGACCTACCAGGATCATATATCTTAAGAGAATAAGGGCATTATATGCACATGTGACACCAGGAAAATCTACAAACATGAATTAGACAGTACTATAGACTTTCTACCAGCTTGAATATAAAATCCTACACATAAGGGTCTAAGAGGCCAACTAATATGCAATATAACAGTATCAAGGTAACTTACCTTCTTAGGACTGAATAGGTAGTCATACAGAGTTGATTCCTCCTATGTCATAGACATACTCTTGTTTGCAGCATAGTAAGAATAACTAGTAGTTGTTCCAGATACCTCCCAAAAAGGACATTCAAGTTAGGACCTATATACAAGTACTAGTAGTATATGGGCAGGGGTACCATCTGTTGTTATCAGTTCTTGATAACTGTACTAGAGGAACACAGGTAGCCAACTGCAATTATGCTTCCATAGGCTAATCAAAATAAAACAGTTATTTATTTATGGAGCCCCCAACAAACAAAAAACCCTTTTATTCTCCCTATGATAATAATAAAATTAAAAATTAAAAGACTCATCATATACCTGCATCCTTTACTATCAAAAGAGTAGTTGTAGGTACAAGTTCTACTAACTTCATGATAACATCTGATGTCTTCCCTTTGGTAATAACTTATAGATATTTTCCAAACAAGACAAAAGTAATTAGCATTGCGCTTGTCTCAAATTACGTTGTAGACCAAAACCCGGTAACTGCACCATATAGACTGTAATCTAGTCCAAGTATGGGTTAAACTAATATCCAGGTATGGGTAAACTCTACAATCTTGTCCAGGTATGGGTTAAACTCAATATTCCCTTTAGATTCGTCCAAGTAAAACTGCAAAATGAAAATAGTAGTTAAAAAAAATTAGGATTCTAATGAAACAATTTTTTCTTAATTAAGTTGGTGACATCGCCAAGGCATTTCAAACAATGGTTTACAGTATCGGTCGTATCATATAGGTTTTGGCATGTTTATATCGATGGTCTAATACTGGCCAATGCCTGAAACATCTCTTTTTCCAGCTCAATTCATTAAAAAAGAGAATGGCAAAAGAATAGTATCGACATGATGATTCACTTTTGACAAAGGTCTGTTGGGAATGCAAATATTTTCTTTATTATTCTTCGACTTTCTGAAATCAAGACTCCGATACTCATAAATAAGGGCACAAAACTGATTTCTAAAATAAATACTGTGGAACTTGGTTCAAACTTTTAGAGTACTTTACAAACATTTAAAAAGCTATTTATAGATGCATGCATTCTTTTTTTCCGAAAATAATAATAATATATTCACCAAACATGGGTATATAATTTATTAAAAAATTACTAGAAAATTTAATTTCCAAAAATACAGAATACATGGATATATAATATTTCGAGTAACAAATGTCGTGGTCAGAGATGCATGCATCCTATATATTTAGTTATTCACATAAAGAAAGAAAAAAAGTGCCAAAATTTTGACGGAATTAGAAAGACAACATTTTTGTTGCCTCTTAGACGGATGTGGACCAAACTACTGCTTCTTCTTTTTCCCATCAGTCTCCTCATCTCCATCAGCCTTTCCTTCGTCTTCCTAACAACAACTCATCCAAATGAAACCAATTTGTTCAGTATCAAACACCATCAAGATCTCAACTTTTCTTTTAATCAACCGTTCAAGCTATAAGAAATATATGCAACACAATGAAAGTAACAAAATCCCCAATTTTATTTTATCAAATAATCGATTCTACCTTTAGTCCCTAGAAAATATATCAAAAAATAAAACTAAGAAAATGAGAGGCCGAGATGAAGGAGTGAGAGATGACCTAGTCAACAGTGGTGAGGTCGACGCCGACGATAAAAATGCCCCAACCTCCAAGATCTGCGTCGTCATCTACCTCTGATTTGCGCACCCGTACATCTCTCTACCGCCTTCCCACGGCCGGATCCGACCGCTCCAAACTCGAATATGCCGGACCCGACGAGCCCGTGCCCTGCTCGACCGAGTCTGGTTGTTTTCTTGCTACCGCTTGATATCTCCACCGCACCAAGTGTCCTTTCGAGTGGTCGCGTCACCCGCGCCACCATCCTCAGCCTGACGCATCCCATGAACTCTGAGTGGTCGGTGGCCACCAGATCCGGTGGATCCGCGAGTCCCTGAGACTACCGCCTCTCCCTCGGTGTGGTGGCGACTGCAGCACCCTTGCTGCCCCAACCTGAGAGAGAGAGAGAGACGGTGAGAGAGAGAGAGAGAGAGAGAGTTTAGAAAAAAATTGGAGAAGTTTGGAGAGGAGGCGGGCTCCTTATCGCGGATGCAGCGCCAAATTTTGGGAGAGAGCGGCAAAGTGAAAAATAAATTCTAAAAATAAATTTTGGAACAACACTTTAAAGTGTTGAGTTTAGTCTATAATAATATACGACATTTTAAAGTGATCTCAAAAGTGCCGTCAAATTTATGTTTACGACATTTAAAAAAAAAGTATCATATATATTAATAAATATTTAATTACAACGATACAGTTTAGTAGAGTGCCATTACTATAAAAAAGTCGATGACACTTATTTAGAAAGTGTCGTAAAGTGTCGTTAATAATATATTTTGTTGTAGTGATGGATGGCTGGAGCTTCAAGTTTTTGGGATTTGTCTTCAAATTTTTTATTTTATTTTATTTTATTTTATTTTATTGAAATACAATCCAAAAAAATAATTCCTGAAACAATAGTTTATCAAAAAAAAAAATATATAGTTCAAATGTTGGGCTCGGGTTTATGCTCGGAAGAAAGAAATATTATGAGATTTAGGCTATGGGTTTTGTAAATTTTGGGCTCTAATTTTGTAAATTTGTATGCTTTTACGCCAAATAAGCTATAGTCTATTTTTCTATCATGTAAAATAAAAAGCTATGATGTTTCTCCTAGAATTCAAAAATGAGATCAGCTTTGACATACAAATAAAACAAGGTTTTTTTTAGGGGCACCTCATTTTCTACTAGGGGACAACCCAAAATTTTTTTGAAAAATTTACAAGTTTGCCATTGTGTTTTTTTACTAGGGGGGCAGCCCAAAAAAAAGTATAAAACCCAACTCCATTTTATTTCATCTCTCTCTTTCTTCTTTTCCTACTTCTCTTCCTCCACTTCTTTTTTTTCTTCTACTCATATAAACCTATATCTAACCTAACCTAGGTGAAATTGTCCCCCAAACAAAAATCGTTGAAGATTTTTGGTAGAATACAGTGTCAATCACTTCTCTCATTTATTTGTAAGTCGTCGAATTTATTTTCGTGTTATATTTTAAGTTTTAACCTAAATTTTACATATAAAAGTGGAAATTTTTGTTTAATGTAGAAAGAAATAGATAATGGATCAACCCGGACCATCAAATGCTGGATATTATCCTCCCAACACTTCCGAAGAACACTTTGACGCATCGGAAATCATCGTGGTAACTACATTTGAACTTTACGTGGAGTGGAAAATTGTATTTCGACACAGAGGACTGCCATAAGTGTGGCAGTCCCTCACATATATAGGACTGCCACAACCTGGGCAGTCCTACACTAAGTGAGGGACTGCCACGTTTGTGGCAGTCCAGTGAATGTGAGGGACTGCCCAATCTCTGGCAGTCCTCTGTAGGAATGTGTGTTATTTGTATATCACACCAATAAGTGATTTTTCTTTTAGTACTATCTAACTAGTTAATCCAGATTTATATATATATAACCCAAATATGAACATTGATCCAAATGGACAATGTTACTTTGAAGTGTCTCAACTTGTGACCAAGAACAAACTTCTATATAAATAATAATACAGACTCCTCTATAAATAATAATACGCTTTATTTAGTTGTTTAGTTTTGACTTTTAACTTCTATTGTAGGACTTTCGATCTTCCGAGGTTGCGGTACATGCTCCAATTGCAATTGATGTAGGGCATTTATTTTCGACCGATCTTTCGTTTCCATCAAGCGACGATGCGGTACAATGGTGTCGAGAAATTGGAAGGGAAAACAAGTTGGTTCTAGTGATATCCAGATCGGCCCGAAATCGCCCGGGACGACAAAGTGTTATGGTTGGCTGTGAAAGAGGTGGTGTGTTCCGATCGCACAAGAAAGACACAGTTATCCAAGATAACGTAGTAAGAAAGAAAGCCGGAACGAGAAAATGTGGTTGTCCATTCACGATCCAGATTAGAAAAGAAGAAGAAGGGAAGTGGTCAGTACAAGTGAAGAATGGAACCCACAATCATGAGATTGCCGAGACACTATTGGGTCATCCGTATGTCGGACGGTTGAACCCTACGGAGAAGAAGATAGCCGAGGACTTGTCTATTTCCGGTGTTGCACCTAGACAAATATATTCAGTCATACGGCATGAAGATGAGAAGAACACGTCTACGATGAGGTCTATATACAACGCCCTATCTTCTTCGAACGCTTTCCGGAACAAATCAAGAATGGCGATGCAAGAAGTGCTGAAGTTGCTTGCCGATAATCACTATACGTTGAGTTCCATAGAACCCATCCCAAGAGTAAGGAAGTAATTTCAATCTTTTGGGCTCATCCAGATTGCACAAATCTGGCCCGGTCTTTTGGCGACGTGTTAGTCCTTGATTGCACGTACAAGACCAACAAGTTCAAGATGCCTCTCCTTCATATCGTCGGATTCACCTCTACTCGGAAAACATTCCCGGTGGCATTTTGCTTCATGAAGAGTGAAAAACTTGAAGACTACACTTGGGCATTGGAGAAGCTGAAAACACTTTACAGCGGTCATACAGAGCCGTCAGTTCTTGTGACCGATAGAGAGTATGCCCTAATAAATGCAATTCACATTGTTTTTCCTCAAGCGGATACATTGCTATGCACTTGGCATGTCAATCGTAATATTGAAGCCCAATGTAAGTTGAAGTTTCATAAGGAGGAAGGTAAAATTGACATGCAAAAATTTCAAGAATTCTCCAATGACTGGAATTGTGTGTGGCGAGCCTCTACGATTGACAGTTACGACGCCGCATGGTATATGTTCAAGGATAAGTGGGAGGCGAGGGAGCCGGCATGCATTACATACATCAAAGATACATGGCTTGACCCGCACAAAGAACACTTCGTCTTAGCATGGACGAATTTGGTGAAGCATTACGGCACGACAACCACCAACCGTGTCGAAGGAGCACACTCTGTAGTGAAGAGACAACTAAAATCATCTCTCGGCAACTTTGTCTCTGTTTGGCAAGCTATACATCTTATGGTAGACCGGACCGTGAATGAAATTAAGGCATCATTTGAGATGAGCTTAAATATAGTCAAGCATGAGCATAGAAAGAATGTACTGTTAGAATGTACTAAAGATGATCGGTCATTCTCCGATTCCTCCACCTTCAACAGTTTGGTACAAAAGAGCACCTGTCGAAGCCAGAGCTTGGACCACACCTTTCGATCATCAAATCGACCATTGTAAGAAGTTGTTGAAGTTTGAGGAGCCAAGAGACTTACCTGCAGACCACTATGACGTCGAAATCGACTGAGTATCAATGTGTTATATGGAGGACCACTTTTGTATAAATTTTGGCATTTTGGTTATAGAGGACCACTTTTGTATACATTAAACTATGAAATATGAAGTCCAATATATGTTTCTTACTTTTATTTATGTCTTATATGTCTTTTATCTGGGTGTTCTACATGTGTGTTTTGTGTATTTTTTGTGTGAGACGTGTGTGTTTGATCACAGAAAATTCTTGTGTTCACAGAACATTTCAATTAGGACTGCCACACACTGGGCAGTCCTTCACTAGTGTAGGACTGCCCTGGGTGTGGCAGTCCATTCTAAAATATTCTGTGATTTCATCACAGAACATTTCAATTTGGACTGCCACACACTGGGCAGTCCTTCACTAGTGTAGGACTGCCCTGGGTGTGGCAGTCCTAATTGAAATGTTCTGTGATGAAATCACAGAACATTTTAGAATGGACTGCCACACCCAGGGCAGTCCTACACTAGTGAAGGACTGCCCAGTGTGTGGCAGTCCTAATTGAAATGTTCTGTGATGTGTTCACAGAACATTTTAGAATGGACTGCCACACCCAGGGCAGTCCTACACTAGTGAAGGACTGCCCAGTGTGTGGCAGTCCTAATTGAAATGTTCTGTGATGTGTTCACAGAACATTTTAATTAGGACTGCCACAACCTGGGCAGTCCTACACTAGTGAAGGACTGCCCAGTGTGTGGCAGTCCTAATTGAAATGTTCTGTTATGTGTTCACATTTTAATTAGGACTGCCACAAGTACATAATCATACATAATCATATATAACATTTCCCAAGTACATAATCATACAAATAGAAATGTTCTGTGAACACATAACAGAACATTTCCCAGGTTGTGGCAGTCCAACACATAATCATACATAATCATCACAAGTACATATCCACAAGTACATAATAAACACAAGAATGATTTCGACATATATCCCAAAATAGTGTTAACACAAGCATCCCACACATATATCCATACACAAGACATATCCAACCGCTACACAAGACATTTTCAACATCACACAATCCCAAATGACAAATATCACATAAACAAGACATTTTCAACATCCGAAATGCTCGACACAAGTATTCAACATCATACAAGAACGTCAGACTTTCCATACTATATATCATGGCGGGCCTTCGAACGAGACTCCGCATTACGCATGAATGGGAACTCAACCTCGTCGTCGATGCGCTCAAGCTCGTTGGCGACCAAGGTACTAGTTTCGACCAAGACACTAGTGTCACTTTGGCAAGCGCTCCGAAGTGTCTTGGCCAGTTCCTTCGCCCTTCTAGACTGTAAATGAAAGTATAATTGAATTTAGTATAAAGTCAAAACCATCTCGAACTAACTACTAATGCGGAACTCACCATCTTAACCAATGAAGCATACAAGATGTTTTTCGACGGAAGATTTCCAACAGCTGCTACAGGCGCGGGACCCGGGTTTGTAGGGTTCAACAACTTCGAATGTCCGACCCGCCGAAAGTACGGCATGTAGTCCTTGCTGCAGTCAGCCATCAGGGTGACCGGTTGACTCTCGTCTTCCCCAAGCAGGTGCCTTTGCCACTCGGCGTAGAAGTCGGTCACCCAGTCGAAAAACGCCGGTTTGTAGTTCAATGGTTGGGTCCCGCGGGGAGGTTCCAACATCCTCAGTGTGCGCTTGGGCACTTTTTGCACGAAGCCAAACTGCCGAAGTACACGATCAGGCATGTACGGCTCCGTGATATCATAGCACGTGATCATGCCATGAAATAAGGAAACTGGTTGGATGGCACGACTCCCCTCGCGCAAATCCCGGTATGGATCCCAAAATATCTGTAGGAAAACAGTTAACAAAAAAAACAGTTGACAAAAAAAAAAACTGCCGAAGAAAAATTAAGTCTCAATTTATTACCTCTTCTGCTACCAAATTGTCAAGTACTCCACGAATGGTAGCCAGTACTTGCCAATCTTTCGTTTCCACCTGGGCCGGCCTCCATCGAGCCACTCTAGGAAGGTGTTCAAGGTAGTTTGGGTTCAGCTCACCCCGCCCGAGCATCGGAAAGTGCTCGTATATCCATGCCTATTCAATTTATAAGTTAATAATCACAAAATATAAACAACAAAATAAAGTATACGAGACTAAGTTGTTGGAAGTTTTCTTACATGTAGCAGAGTCTGGCATCCGGCAATTGTCTTAGTCCCGACGCGGGATGCGATGCCTAGCTCGCGGTAAAGATAGGCGAGAATACCGCTACCCCACGATATATCTATGAAGTCATCCACGGACAATAAGTTGAGCATGTACCTCGCGTGTATCGAGGTTCCGGACTTGTCCGAAATGCCTACCGTTCCTAGGACGAACAGCATGTAAGCACGGGCCACCGCGTCGACCAACACATCATCATCCTCATCCAATTCCAGATCCGTGAAGTGCTCCACCAAAAATGACAACGGAATTCCGTATGATTTCTTGAAGCCGGGGAGAGTTGTGAAACTAGTTTCCTCAAGTCCAAGGTTACTTGAGACAAACCTGACGATCTTCTCGTACCATTTCACAGATTTTTCATTCGTGTAATGCTCTTTGGTCATTACGCGCCCGGTCACTGGCAGCTCCAGTAGCTGGTAGACGTCGTCCAGTGTAATGGTTATCTCCCCGCATGGGAGATGAAACGTGTTGGTCTCCGGGTGCCATCTCTCCACAAAAGCGGATATCAGGGCACTATCCATTGTCCTGTAGGCATAATCTGCCAGATTGTGCAAACCGCTCGGTACGATTTTCTCCTGGACGGCCTCCGGCAAGCTGCAAAACGGCCAAGACATGATTTTCTTCCCGTGACTCACAGCCCTGAGCATACGATATGTCCTCTGTATATCAAACAACATATAAAAACATAAAAAACATGAAATACATATAGATATCATATACTGAACTACTAGCTTACAAAAGTAATGCACATACCGGGTCCTTCCATATTGCATATGCAATATGGTTCTCAAAAGAAGGCAACATTGAGCAACCTGGAGGCCGGACAGGCGGCTCAGAAGGACCGGCCTCTTCAGAAGGACCGACCTCCTCTTGACGTGGTGGTAGGAATTGGCTAAGTGGCACGTCGTCGTCATCACTGGGAGGAGAAGGAGTACGAGCTCGTTGCTTCGACCGAGCTTGTGCAACCGGGGGGGGTCTCCGTGTCCCAGCCCGACCTTGGCCCTCGGGTTCGGAAATTGTTATCGGGCGCTCAAGAGGACGTTCGGCACGTTCCTTCCGCTTTGATGCGGTGGGACGTATTCTTTTTGGTGCCTCGGGAGGACTGTCACCCCTATAGAGCAATAGATTGTGCGACCGTACAATTAATAACTAATGCAGACTAAAATAGATCTATTATCCCCTAATAGATTGTGCGACTGTTACCCCCTATTCTTACCCCCAGAACTGAGTACAGTAGGACTGCCATGATTGTGGCAGTCCTCATATACACAAGGACTGCCACAGTCCTGGCAGTCCTCTGTTAATAGAGGACTGCCAGGACTGTGGCAGTCCTTGTGTATATGAGGACTGCCACAATCATGGCAGTCCTACTGTACTCGGCCAACAGAAACGACTCGCTAGTTTGTCGTTATCTAGGGTTAGGGTTTGAAGAGATATTGTGGGTTTGTTGTGTTCGAAAATCCCATTTATAAACCCTAAAGACATTATAAACCTAAATTATCAAAAAAATTTCGATATTTCAAACTATTCTAGGGTTTCAAAAAAAATTTATCAAATTATAGAACGAAATTAGCGAAAAACGTACCTAGCATCGGATGTCTTGGACTTGCGTGTCATCTCGTCGAACGTGGGAGAGTTCGTGAAAGAAAATGGGTGGAGGAATGGTGGAGGAGAAATTTGTAGGGTTTAGGGAGATGAGAGAGCTCTTCTCTTTTTCTTCTTTTGGAGGAGAGAGAGAGGAAATGATGAAATGAGATGAAAAAATGAGTTTGGGGGGTTGGGCTGCCCCCTAGTAAAATTTGGGCTGCCCCCTAGTAAAAGTTCCACCCAATGGGCTGTCCCCTAAGTAAGGGCTGCCCCCTAGTAAAAATGGGTGTGCCCCTAAAAAAAACCATAAAACAATAGATGAATGTTATAGATTCTACAGCATTCAGGAAACGCTATAAATAGATATTTTTATCGCATTACAGAAAGAACGTTATTGTTGATAACATTCTATAGCGGGGACACTTGAACGCTATAGAAAAACTGCTATTATAGACCCTATTTGTTGTAGTGTCTGTTGATTATATAATATTTGATCATTTATCATCAGTCCAACTTTATTCGATGTGATTGGAACTATAGATCTGCCAACCCCTATATCTAGAAGTTTCCCGTTATTTATTGGTCTTCTGAAGTCCCAGCAAGAATATTAAATAATTTAAGATTATGCTTTCTCAACATTTAAGTTGTAGGCAACGAAAATAAGGGTCAACTCAGTGTGTATATATATTTTGGAAATCAATGTATATATATATTTTGGAAATAATAATTGTGTCGTATTTTTACTTGAAATAGATCTCCTAACCACTCAAATCGTATGCCTCAGCAGAAGGCAATAGTGGTGTACGCTCCCACCGGGAATCGATCTTCTGACCACTCGGGCTGCATGCATCTCTCTCTCAACCACTAGGCTAGAGGTCATTTGTGCTATTGTGTGTGTGTGTGTGTGTCTATATATATATATATATATATATATATATATATATATATATATATATATATATATAATCCACGTTAAATGTGGTGGCTAAGGCCTTCATTGAAATCGAAAATCAAGAACTGGAGTAGGAAGATGGTCCTTGCTCCTACAGGTAGAGGAGGAAGAGGGGTGGGGGAAGCCGGAGCTTAAAAAGGTGAGGGGAGAGTCCCAAAACACAAGGATAAGAAGTTACAGCAAAAAATAGGTCTACCTCCTACTGTCCAAAAGAAGAGTGCGACGTTAGGGATTAACTTCACGAATTTCCTGAACAACGTCGACAAATACTTGATGCAGGTTTGGAAGGGATGCCAGTGCTGCATTCCTTTGTTTAACTCTCTCGCAGAAAGCCCGATGGTATTTAGGTTCAAATGCATGAGCGATTAAAATACTAATCTCTTTCACATCCTCTCCAACAGGATAAGAATCAACGACCGTGGCCGAAAATGCTGTAAGCTTCGTCTTGGTTTCCATGACTGATGTCTGACGACCGTCCTTGTTACTAATCAAAGACGAGGCCAGAATATCGATGATCCAGTCTGATTTGAATCCATTAGTGGGCGATGCTAGATTGTCCACCACAGGCAATTGAGATGGCAGATGAGGGTCGAAAATCTGGAAGGAAGAGGAGTTGACGAGGGTCCCCGAACGAATGTCTTCAGCAACTTCTTCCCCCTCTTTAGCATGTATCTCCTCAGAGAAGTCCGAAGCTAGAATGTCGAACTTATTGTTGAGGTTTAATCCCAAGGTTTTGATGGGAGTTTTGGCGTTACACTTCTGTGATTGATCTTGGCTGCTGGAGTGTCTCGCTAGTGGTTGAGTAACTCTAACAAAGTCCACCATAAGGGAAGCCGCAAGATAACTGTCAGTAGTAGCAGCAGCTTCTTCAGCGTCTGAATCATGGTCCTTCGACACCACAAGTGTGTCAATCCTAGTGGGTCCTTCAACACCACGAGAGTGTCATCCTAGACTCCAAGTAGAGCATCTTGGAAAGGAGGGTCGTGGTAGCATTTTGTTGACTCTCGATGGCTGGCACTGTAATATTTTCACAACTTTCTTCAAAGTAGAGGTGACTGTTCGGTAAAGGGAGAAGAGGAGGCAAAATGTCTGTGTACGACAAACTGGCAGTAGAATTCCCTTTATTTAATTTAATCTTGAGCTCCGGGTGAGCCTTAAAGCAAAGTTTAGAGGAGTGACCTCTCATGTGGCAATGGCTGCAATACAAGAAGTTTTTATCATAAATAATTTGTTATATGTGCACTTTGTTCCCCAGTTGAATATGGATATTGTTAGGAAGTTCCTTCGAGGTGTCCAACTCCATATAGATCTTGGCGTAGTTGGCTTTCTTAAGATTTTGAGTTTCATCCGCAACCGCAATGAACTTCCTAAAGGAACTCACGATTCTTTTCAAGGCGGATGGATCAAAACAAATCAAGGGTGGATTGGGGAGCGTGACCCAAATAGCGGCGATCGCAGGTTCCTCATTGATATTGAAGTTAGGAGACCATTTGAGGATTTTCATCGGACTATTATCTATTCTGGTGACGTTCTTTGTCCAAACTTTATTAAGATCCTCTGCATACGACAGGTGAAGCAGCATATGTTTAGGGTCCATAGAGGCAACGCGGCAGGCTTTGGAGAGACCCCAACCCGCTACAACATCTTGGACCCTTAACAGTTTAGGGCATCCTGAAGAAAATTTTAAGATAAAAGAGTGAGAGAATTGCTTGGCCAGGGAAGAAATTTCCAGGGAGAGAACGAGACAAGAATGTTAGCATCGTCCATAGGAGGTGGGTCGTTCGCCAGCCTGACGTCGAGGATTATAGGGTTCGGAGACCCCGTACCATTTGGGCGTAGGATATCCGCAAAGGATGGATTAGAAAGATGCGAGCCAGGTTGCGCTTGGGCGGGTGAGGTGGCACAAATGGCGACGTCAGCCTGAGAGCCCACAAGCTGAGAGGCGGGAAGGGCGCCAGACAGCACCGGAAACTCGACGTCAACCAAGAAGGAGGCCAAGCTTGCGGTGCTGGGGGATGAAGCGACAAACCCGCTACCAAAATGGTGCTAGATTAGGTAGTGCTGGCTGACCAGGGCCAAGGGAGAGGTGCGCAAGGGAAACCCCTCATGTACGCGCAAGGGGGGAGCTCAAAGTGTCCCGCGCCAACCACTGATGGCACCAAATTGGCGCAGAGCGGGGCACGGATCAGATGGAGGAGGCACGTCGGAAAATACAGGGGACTCTTGTACGAACGAAGAAGAACCCAAGCTGTCTGGGCCCGCAGGGGCTGGGCTCGCCGTGGCCGACGAGCCCGCATGCGGAACAGGGTTGGGATACGCTAGAGAACCTGTACGAAAATAGGAAGGCGCGAGGAAAGGACCTCCAGTCTTCGCCAGGAGGGTGGGGCCCGAAGAGCCTGCACCATCTACAACATGCGCCATAGAGAGCAGCTGAGAGGCTCCTGGGGAAAAAATGATCGTTGGCAGGATGACTTGGTGAGGAGACCGCTAGCTTGTTGGCCCGCAGGCAGCTGCACATGCTGGGGCGAGATGCCCTCGCCACCTGGCTTAGCAGTGGATGTTGATAACACAGGGGGATTCAAAATTGAAAAAATGGAAAGAAGGGGTTATAACATGCCACGGCCGCAAGAGGGGACGGGGGCCACAGCTCCAGTGGAGGACGGTACGATGATAGCCGGCGGGTTGGCAGAGAAGAGGGAGCAAACGGAAGGGTAAAGGAGTTGGGGTGGATGACGGAGAGCCGAGCAGGAATATGTCTGCTAGCCAAGGGTCCGCCCGGCGGGACGAGACGCTGCCCGGCGTGGGCAGCACCGCTAGGGACGGTTCTCCAAGGGAAAGGCCGGTCATGGAGCCCGCAGCACAGAAGACCTCCGGGATGGTGACGGCGGAGGTGCTGGAAAGAGGAACGATGGTAGAGGAAAGCATAAATGAGGAAAAAATGGAGACGGTGACCAGAACGCTGCGGGGGGACACCCAGCCGCTGGGAGGCGGCCGGAGCTTGCCGGAAGGGCCTGGGATCAATCTTTCAAGATCGTCTCCATGTGGAGCTCTCCACGAAAATATATTATTGGGTATATATATATATATATATATATATATATATATATATATATATATATATATATATATATATATATATATAAGTAATAATTTCCTCTTACAACTGATCCAAAGAGGACTTGCAGAAACCTTACAACAAGCTAGTAAAATGATCATGCATCTTCGGATTTACTTCTCAACACAAATTAGCTATCCAATAAAAAACAGTGCACTACAACAAAAAGACCTATTAATGACGTTTGATAAGTGAATTTCATGACGGCTGATAAAGAAGCGTAATCAAAGTTCAGCAAGACTATAATCTATGACGGTTTTTTATATAAGCATTATTGATTGTCTCTCAGTGATACGAGCGTTATGAAAAAAATACCAAATTTTAAGTTGAAACCCCGACACTCACGTACTTACTCCCGCACTTAAGTCGAAAAGTCTAAACCCTTCCCTTCTCCCGTATCCTCTCTCTTTCTCCTTCTTCTTCTCCTTCCCCCCGCTCCCCAACTCCCCAACTCACTGAGAGATGATGGATTATGCTCGAGAGATGATGGATTTGAAGACTCTCGTCACTCGTACGCTCGAAAAGAAGGGCGTACTTGCCAAAATTAGGGTTTGTCCCTCTCTCTCATTTTTTTCAAATTAGGGTTTCTCTTCGAAAATTAGGTTTTCTTCCAGATCCTTCTGATCAACCCTATCAGTTTTTCTTTTTTTTTATTTTGTCCTTCGAAAAACCCTAGTTTCAGGAAGTAGCATTCGCCATGGCGGACCCGCTCGACGCCCTCCGATCGCTCATAGCCTCCCACAATTCTCCTCTCGCAGCCCTCATCGTCCAGTCCGAGGACAACCACCAGGTTTCGTTGCAGATTCTAGGGTTCTGATTCCCCCTATCGCGATCGATTCGGTCTGATCCGAGTTTTATTTGGTTGTTTTGTTTTGAGTTTTGCAGAGCGAGTATGTTTCTGCCTGGGACATGAGGCAGATATTTGTCTCCAAGTTCAGCGAAAGCGCCGGTGAGGATCTCGTCTTGGTCCAAAGTTCTTTTTTTAGTTTGATCGTTTTTGTTATTGTTTCATGTGATCTGTCATAAAAGTAGTATTTTTTTGGATAGAATGTGCCCTAATTTATCGATTGAAACTAAATTCAGTAGAAACCCCTTGGGAGTCTCATCATGGTCAGAGTCTTTTACTTTGGTCATTTTGGTTTTAGGTTCATATTGTTTGTTCCCTAATTTCTTAATTGTAAGTAGTTAGTGTTTAGAATTATTCCATCTGAGGTTAAATTAGGATTCCAACATTTTCATGGTGATTATAGATGCCGTTCGCGAAAGTTTTCATCTTTGCGGCTGAAAAGCATTGCCACGATGACTTTCTTGCTAGGTAATGCAATTTTGTAGTGTTTGCAATGATCATGGTTTGGCACATTGAGTTGCATATATCGTTTTGATCCTGAAAATTCAACTATTGATGGCAATTGCTTCTTCAACTTAGTTATCATCATTTGGTACGTCTTTTGCCCTTGTGTGGCCATAAACCTCTATGCTGGAATATCTTCAGCGATAAGATAAAAGCTGCGGGTTGGAGTATATTCATGCTTCAGCAACACTGTGATTTGATATATAGTATAATGTATACTGATGACCTCTTTCGTCTGTCATGTTTAATGATTTCATGTTTAATGATTTGATATAAAAGCTGCGGGTTGGAGTATGTTCATGGAATGAACCTAGGTTGCATGCAATAATTTTTGACTCAGTTGTCTCCTCTTTTCCTGATCTTTTCATAACCCCATATCATGTGTGAAGAATTTTTTCCTGCAATACTCGAAGACGTATATCTAACACTCAGTATGAATGGTGAAAAGAAAAATGAATCCTGTCAGCGTCTATCCATGTGTGCTTGATATTTGTTCTATTAGCAGTGTTCTATTATATATTAAAAATATCTACTTTTAACTGCTTGAACTTGCTTACTACATGTCTCATAGATACAAACTAATAGACTCAATGCAATTTCCTGTCATTATTGAAACATTTTATTTCTTCTGCACAATCTGTAGGGAGAGACATTTACAAATGAACAAGGAACATTACCTGGGGAGAAAGAAAATGTTCCACTTGATACTTCAGGGTCTAGATCATCCCTTAAATCAAAGTATAGTATTAACGATGGTAAAATCGATACAAGTGACTCACTAGAGCTGACTGATGTATACCTGGGGAACAAATTCTTAAAAAGGTATTGTTCAGCCGTTTTTACAATAAACATTAATCTTTCATATTTTCATGAGATTCAAATACCTTGAAAAGTCAATGTCAAAATTTAGTTGTATTCTAGTCCAAGAATTGAACCAATATATGTCATTGTGTCACTGTAGATGAGACAATGCAAATCGTGATCTTCTAGCTTTTTTATTATACTATATATTGTTTCAAATACATGATTTTAGAAATTTTGTATTTGGATGTCCATGCAAACACCTAATACCAAAATCATGAAATGCCTTTCACCATAAGGGGGCAATATTATATATATTTAGTTATTTGTTTATGGACCCAAATGAACCCTTAGAGCTGCCTAATGTATTGTCTATCCATTATGATTCTTATGAGCTTCCATTTGAGCTTTTCTAGGTTTAGCCTCGAGGAACGATCAATTGTTTCGCATCTATTTTTCATCAATGGGCAAGAAAACAAGCATTTCAACTTCCAAAGCGGCTACTTGATAAGGTATGCCTATAACATTTTTCGTTATTCGTGTAACCATGTTATTCTGGAGACCAAGGAAATAATATTTATTTACTTTGCTAAAAATTAGATTTGAGGTTTATATAAAGTTCTGTGTCAGTTCTACGCAATATACCAGCACTTAAAAAGATCAGAAAGTTTGAGTATCCCTATCAATTTTTGAGTATCACTTTCAAGATATATGGGTCCCCTTCAATATATGCCGCTTCTCAAGATATTTCTTTCTTTATGTCGATGCTGCCTCTATATCAGTTTTTGGGCATCATGTGCAGGTTTTTGACATTGATGTTGGCTTTGTTGCTGCGAACCTGGCAATGATGACTTATTCATGAATATTTCATCTTGTGCAATTTATTGAGCATCATGTGTAGGTTTTTGACATTGATGTTGGCTTTGAGTATACCTTTGTTTAGGATTTAGTTTCAGTTGTATTTTTTTATGGCTTCGACTTTTAACTTCTCTTTGAGTATCACCGGTTTTGAGTATCACTGGATTTGGTAAAATTGGGATTGGAAATATCTACTGAATGGCTAAATGGTTTATTTTGTATCAGTAGCTTTGAGTTTCATGCTCTGCTCTTTTGAGTGTGGCTTGGGGTTATATTTGTCAGGATCATGCTTTGCTCTTTTGAGCGTTTTGAGTAACCCTTCAAGCACAGTTTGAATATCCATTCAAACACAGTTTGAGTATTCCTTCTCTTTGAGTATCACCCTAGTTTCATGTTCTTGGATTTTGTTTTTCAATGGGCTATGATGATGAATGGTTGCCTAATTTTGATTAGGCAAAAGGATTTGATATCAGTAGATGAGTATCATTTTTCGAGTATCTTTGAGTATCACTTCATGATGGATACTTGGCTTTGAGTATACTTTTGAGTATTAACTTCTACTTTTGAGTACCCAGGTTCTTTGAGTATTAACTTCTCTTTGAGTATCACTGGCTTTGAGTATACTTTTGTTTGGGCTTTACTAACACTTGGATTTGAGTATCACTTGGCTTTGTGGGAAAATTGTTGCAAACTCTTCATATGCTGCCTGTATGCAGTATCAGTTTTTGCAAACTTTTGAGTATTTTTGTCAGTATATGATTTTAGTTCAGTAACTTTTGCAGCATTGGTACGATGAAATATAAAACATGTACACAAATCTCTGAGCCCAATTTTTCATATATTAAGATTTAATTATTATTATTATTACATTACTATGCTTGATCATGTGGATAGACTTAGACTGGTTTGTTATGCAAAAATTTGGAGACTTGTTTGTAAACAAAAAATTTTTTTTGCTGCTATTATTGGAGAATCAAGATGGTTGCATTATCAATGGCCTTGGAGAATCAAGATGATGTCAAGGCAATTAATATGAACCACTGTAGCTTTGGAGTTGTCTTTTTATACTTCTGAACTTGATATATTTATAAACTCTTTTGCAATTTGTAGGATTTACAGGTTAAAGCTTCACCGCCTGCTTAGACTACTTCTCTACACACTGATCCTGCTATCATTCTGGTTGTTGTCAACAGTTACTCTTGTATACATTCAAGTCACCAATGAAATGGAGATGGAGAAATGTAGAATGGTAGTTAAAGTACTCTATTTTGAGATAATGAAATGTAGCTAGCTTAAGTACTCTATATCGGTGAGATGTTGATGTACCCTATTTTGAGATACTGAAATGGAGAATGGTACTTTATATTACATTTCAATATTTTGTTATGAATATGGTTCAAAGTGGTTGTTTTCAAATTGAATTGAGCAGTATTTGGAATGTAATATATAACATGCAGTATAGAGCGTTATAAATGTGATACAATGACCATATACAGATCATCTATTCATAACCCTTTGAAAATAAACCGTAGCAGAAAATTCAACCAATTAATGACGGTTTTGGAAGAATTATTTATAACGCTTTTAAAAACATTTATAACACCCGTTTTCATAACGCTTGGATTGAAAAAAAAAGCGTCATGGTTTGTAATTAATGACGCTTTTTAGCCGTCATTAAAAGGAATTTTTGTTGTAGTGGTGAGAGGAAACTATATTTTTTTGCAGTACGTACAGTCACGCCCCGACCCAAAAATTGCTCATCCTCGTATCGATTTTTATCCGAATCATCGTCCTCGCTGGGGCATGATGTCATACGAGTCTGGAGTTACACTCGTACAAGACAAAATGACAAGTTCTCAAACGTTATCTTTGATTTGATATTAGCAACGGAAGGAAACAGAGTGTACGAAATAATTCTCTTTATTGATAAATGAACTGAGGTTACAAAAGCTTTCAATTGCCCAACTGAATTTGCCAAATTGGCTACAACACTCAAGTTCTCTCTTGCCCACAAAGGATTTTATCGTTCTATTCATCATGCCATCTATATCTCGGCCGCATCAATCATGTTGCAAGTCCGAGCGTCAATGTGATCACACGCTTCAAACGCTACGGTATTTTATGTTTCAGCGTGATCAAGCGAAGCTCCGCTGTGAGCAGACCATTTACTGAACCTGCTAGCAAACTAGTGGGGGATTAGTACTTTCGTCCTCGCTGTACTGATCAAAGACCCACTTAACTAAACCGACATTTAGTAATGTATTGATTCATACATCATACAATTTACTTATCTTTCTATGTTCTCTTTAGGATCTGTTTCATGGCATATTCGAAAGTAATAAAGCATGATATCATGGCAAGCATATTATTTTGATTCGTATAAGCAAGTAGGCAACCAATAGCAATATCGTATTGTTTCATGACTTCTTACCAAATACTGACGCACTCGCCCTTGCACCGATGCAAGGTGAATACACCTCATTCCTTACATGTCATGTTATAAGTGTTCTATGCAGGATCTCTGTGTTCTTGGACTTTCAATTCGTCGTTCCTTAACTATATGAAGGTACCAGCTTTAACACCAAAATGGAAATCAAAGTACGAACGGTGACTACTTCAGCCTGGGGTGCTAATTCCATGCCCTGAAGTACTCCTCCCAAACAATACCGGTATTTGTGACGCTCTATTTCAATTGTAGGTCGCAAGCCTAACAGATTGAAATACCCTACATAATATCCATCTCAAATTTCCTTTCTAGATCGAACGTGTTCCGGCAACCGTCCACCACGTTCGAGAGATAACAAAACTTGTGCACAAGTTGTCCTTGACCATGCAACGCGTCGAAGTCATACAACCAAGCAATTCGCCTATCTCTATTTCCATTGGCACAATGACCCAACTCAATGTTCATCAACGAACGTCCCAAGGGCCATAAACATTTCGAAGGAACCATGCTACATTCAACAGTTCTGACACATTCGTGTCACAACCGTTCTCTTCTTAGCAATGAAGCCATCTTTCATAAGTCTTGTACACGTACACACTCTTTGATATAGTTATTCGACATTTAATTGTGTCGTGCATTTGATGCCTATATTGATTCAATACGATAACTACCAATTCGGTTTGGCATGTTCCGATCCGATACCGATTGGTATTTGATACTGACCGATATCGACATCGGAGGTCTCTTTTCTGGGCAATTTGACAAAGAAAATTGCATGAAAAGGCCAATCGGTAGGGTATAAAAATATAATAAAGTTGTAAAAGCATATAAAAAAATCTAATGCATGTAAACCAATACTATTTCATTCAATTTCAAAACTGATAAGAAACAACACTAAAAATACTTTAAATGTACAAATTTTATTTTCTAATATATTAATAATTTGTTAATAATTTTCTGTTTTTCGATAACAAAAAATTTAATATATCGGTCAGAAATTGTCGGTACTGTCGATCCATACTGACGATCCTGATACTGACTAGGCATAATTAGGCACCGATACTGAAAACAAAAGGGAGTTGAATCAATTCTATAATGAAATATGGTACGTAGCTGAAGATTCATTCACACAGTGATTTAGGTATCACAAGCAATTGTACAGATATATGGGTTAGATTTGTACCAAAAGAGAAGAAAGAAAAGAAAAGAAAAGAAAAGTAAAATATCTGCTCGCTACAGTCTTAATCCAGTGGACACAACTGGCAGTCAGTTGTTTTACAGTGATGTGTCTGTGGCTTGTCAATTGTTTTTTGTTCGGTGCCTGTGAACATGACAAGGACGCCAGGCCCTGCACGGATTCAAGTTTTCCCAGGTTTGACCTATTCGATTCTGATCCAATTTGGTCCAATTTGATCTGGCCTGGGCTTGGTCAGGTCGGGCTATGTAACCCAAAATTCAAATCCAACATAGTCCAAAACTCGATTATTTGGGGGCCGAGTTTTATCGGGTTTGGCCCAGGTCGATTCCGGGCCGGTTGCGGATTTGCCCGAGAAATTTTTGTTTGGGCATTGTTGCCTTTAGGAGATAGGTATAAATTTAGAAATTTAGTATGACATTTCTATTTTTTTTTGGACAGCTGAAAAGGTGAAAGTAGATAATTTATTTACAATTTGATCTTAAAGTCTTCGATCTTCATGGCCATTTTTTTGAATTTTGTTTGCCGCTTCATTATTCAGCTCATGTCGTCCATATTAAGAGATTGAAAGTATCGTTCATTGATGTCGGCACCTTCAACTCTTAAGTGTTGAGTCCATTTTTCTACACGAACCTACACATGAATGCAAACACAGACAATCAAAATACCTTGTAGCGCATTCTACTTCTCTTACTTAGTATTCTTGAACCTGCACTAAAATAAGATTACCATGCTACCTTGGACATCGAGAATATTAGAAGATCACGTGCCAAAGAGGAAAATCTAGAATAAATTTTGTTTCGTGTCTTCTCTACCATTCTTAAGTTGAAAAATTTGATCCAGAATTCTCGTCATCTTCGTCATAGGAGTTTAAATACAAGGACAATTTTTGAGTTAGAGTTGGAAGGAAATATTATTTTTGTTTTTCCTTTGATAGGATACTCTTAGCATGAGATAACTTAGAAATCGAACCAGAGCTACTACTAATATCTTGAGCGCTTATATCGGGTCGTCGGTTCGATACACATTTTTATATTCAAATTTTTATAGGAAAAGAAACATTTTTTTTTGAAATAGTTCGGTGTTTCTATTGCTGAATTTATTTTTGGTTTTATAATTTCACTTAAGATTCTTAAATATACAAATAAATCAATACCATCTGTATCAAAAGAATTATCATGTTTTAGAAATCATTTAAAATTAAGGAAAATATTTTTAATTATCATCATCCGTGTTGTAAAAGTGGAAGAGAAAGAAAATATTGTAGCCGAATAGAATAGCCTTGTGTCTTCTCTTATTAAAAATATTAGAGAGGGAATAAGATAAGGGTGGTTGTAGATATTTCTAAGGGCATGAATTATTTTGATTTATCGACAAATCATAACACTCCTCTTAGATGCCAACTTTAATCATTTTCTCATTAAAAAAATTCTATAGAAAAATTCATCTTTGGGAAAAATACATAGTAAAAAAGAGTTCAATATAAGTCTTCAGGAATCCAATGTGTGACTTATACTGCCTCGTTAAAAATCTTTTGAAAGAAAAACCCAATTGACAAAAAATATCATCGAAGGAAAGAGTACAACGAGCAAAGGTATGCTTCAAGATGTCTACATTAGCATTTTTAGGATGCTTGCATCTGCAGGATGTCCCCACTCAAAAATTACTTTAAATATATTACATTTAGTTCTTATATCAACTCAAATAAAAAATCAACCCTGGCCTGAAGGTCTTACAAACTCGTCTCAAAGGCCACTTTCTGTTCGAAGGCCCGTACCCATTTGAATATTATATCTCATCCCAATTCTTTTTTGCGTATATATTTATATGAAGTATCATTGTATTATCATAAAAAATTATAGGTTTATTTGTGATTCCTGGAAGTTTGCAACTCTCCCAGATATGTTAAATTGGTTGAAACCAAAGCCACACACATTCTCTATTTGCTTCATTAAGTGCAAGAATGATTGGACGAGGTTGTGCAGTGATTTGCTTAACGGATCTCCGAAATACCTGCAGCATTGTAAAAATATATATCTTTTTTGTGATATTCTGTTAAGGGGATCAGATAAATAACCTATATATGCATATCAAATAATATCAACACATTCATGAGAATTAAATCAAGAATGACTCCTTTGATATATCTAAAAATATACTTCATGTCATTCTAAGGTCTACGTGGAGCAGGTTCACATAAAAGACATTATGCTGAGTGAATGATAATAAAGGATTGTACATATTTTATTTAAATATGGTACTTTATAACCCAGAACATATTATTTTCTTCTTTAGGCCGAAATATGTCATATTGACTAGACAACTCAGGTGTACTAAGTGAATGATAACTACTCATATTTAAATCTCCCAAGGAGATCTTCTCTTCGGGAGATCTCTGTAAGAGATTTTCCCTTTAGGAGACCTCTTTAGGTTATTTTCTCTCAAAAGATCTCTTATGGAGATTTTCTCTTCGGGGGATTTATCTCTTCGAGAAATTATCTCTTCAAGAGATTATCTCCCCTAAAGATTATCTCTTCTAAAGATTCTCTCTTCAAGGGGGTGCATTTCCAATCTCTTCTGAAGAAACTGCCATATACATAGATGGTTGTCATGACGAATACGGTAAGGCATTTCTTCATAAATATGTCTGGACATTTAGGATCATCATCTTTCCTTGACTAACACTCAATGAGCCTATAATATCATATTTTTCTAAATGGTTTTAGTCTATATATTGCTCGTTTTGCGAATCCTTCGGGGATATACCTAACAATTTAAATCCTTCATAGATTTTATGTATATCTTATTATCTAGGTTACCATGACAAAAATATATATTTCTTTATGTTCCATTCTTGGTTATTTCGAGAATTCTGAGCAACTAACATTGTTCTATACATTTGGATCTCTTTATTTCATACAAACGCCCACTTAAAACTTATCGGGTTTATTCCTTACGAGGTTTCTACTATAGGACCAAACACTCCATGTTTTGTGAGAGTATCTAGTTCTGCTTGTATAGCATATTTCCATTTTTGGCAAATGTTAACATTTTCAACACTAAAAATTATTTTTGATTCAATGTTATCCTTCATTTTTATCACCTTTTTTATTCTTATTTGCTAATGTTAATAATTATGTAGGTCCATCCTGAAGATATCAAGATGCACCCACATAATCTTACCACGTTGAGTAGTTAGTGGTACCAGCCATGTTGTATAACTTCAAGCTGGTGGGAGATTAACAACTTGCATTGTTGCCTTTGGTATCGGGACGATACCATCTTTAACCTCCAGTGAAGAAAAGTCACCAAACTGAAGAGAAATCAAGGTTTGCAGCAACTTTCTTTTTGTCAGTGTGCAGCGTGATAACTTTAGAGTCAATTAGCTGATGGATCTTATTCTTCAATATACGACAATCCGTGGTAGGGTGATGCACATATTGATGGTATAGATAGTATTTTGGATCATTGGTTCTGTCTACCTCCTCTGGTCGTTTAAGATCAGACAACTTCAATTGTTGCTCTTCATCAAAACATGAAAAATATCTAACACATTTTTCTCATCAAAAGAGTATTGTTGTGTAGATTTCTGAGCACCTGAAGACTTTGTGTAGACTAGGAAGCACCCTTGGAGATATCAATAGTGAAAAACTCATTTCCTTACTGTCGCGACCAGAGTTTTTATTGTGAGGACAATTGCCTTTACCATCAGAGTTGATTGCTTTGAGCTTAATCAGCTATAAATCAACCACTATCTTATCTGAGTATCATCACATAAAATGAAAGTTGGCCATTCATCATACTTGCATGGTCCTAAACAAAACCTGATAGTAGAAAGTAGATTGTTTCTGCAAGTGTCCATCAACACAGGTTGAGGGGTTCCCGGATGTAGCTTTAGACCCAACCTCCTGAAGCATTCGATGAAGTCATGCACTGGTTCTTCCTCGTTCTGCTTTGTTGATATCAATGTCGACATGTTAACATCAGCTTCACCTTCATAGAACCTGGCGAGGAACATTCTCACAAGTCTTGAATGTTTTGATGCAGTAGTTAGGCATACTATAAAACCACTCAAAGGATACCCCTACAAGGTGTCGATGAAGAGTTTATCAAGAAGTGCATCACCCCATAAAATGTGCACCATTTGTGAATAAAAATATGTCATGTGTTGTCCGGGTGATCATAGTTCATCATATGGAATCAACGATCGTGTCTTACACTTTGGAGGACAAATAATATTGTCCCATTTATGAGGGTAGGGTTATGATACCCCCACCTTCTTAAGCTCTTCTATATTACTTATAGAATATAAACGAACAAAAATAGCGTATTGCGGATCAATAACTTGTTGAGAGGCGGTTGGTTGAATAATAGTTGGTTGTGTACACTGTATCACATGTAGTGTCATGCCTCAGTTCTGCAAAACTGATCGTCCTCGCATGGGCATGATGTCGCGCGAGCCTAAGTTGGGCTCGTGCAAGGCAAAATATCATAACAGCCTCCATTACGTAGCATAGCGATGGGTGTAGAGCCTAAAAATCAAGTTGCGTCTTCAATATACTGATCAGTGATCAAGTTGTGCCCCAAAAATCAAGTTGCGCTACTGATATGAAGCTTGGAGAACAGACTGCGCCACCGATCAGATTGCGCCCAATATCAGACTGCGTCCAATCTAGTTGCGCCAAAATCTACGTGACATCTAACACTTGATGGTCATCATTACCTGACAATACTAACGGCTGACACAACAGTAAACGAGGAAAATCTCTTCGAATCCCGTAAAATGTGCCGCTCAAGGAAAAGTTGGTGGATAGCTGTCCTATACACTTCGTGAGTTGCGCCCAGGCGCAATCTAAACAGAATCCTTAGTTGGGGCGCAACCTAAATAACTTTTGCTCAAAAGCTGCCACGTGTGTAGGCGCAGCTTAAATCAAGCACAGTTTGACTTGTTGACTGAAGCTCGTACAACCTGATAAAGTTGAGACAACTTACATTCTAAAGCAGGATGACGTGGCGCACATGCCACTAATCTCTCAAGACGTGTCTACTATCTTGTACACGACCACGCGCATCTCAATCATATGATGCCACGCGTCTAAATACAGTTAGTACACGATTGACAACTGAATGAAAGTTGGCACAACAGGAGGTTGGCGCAATCTAGTATGGCGCAATTCAGCCTTGCGTACATCAGAATAACTGCTAAAATAGTTATTTCCTGAACTCTATAAATAGAGTTTCCTATCATCATCGGACAGAGATCAAGAACTCTTACAAAATTGCTGCTGCGTTCTCTAGAGGCTACAGTCTTCAAGTTCACATAGTCCAAGGGATAATGTGATCGTCTCTTGATCAGATTCCTAAAGTTGTACTTCCCCAGAATTTATTGTACTTTGTACTCTTTTACAAGTTTGGAATAAAATAAATTTTTGTTTTTGCAAACAAAATGACGACTTTGCTGGGGACGACTTTCTCCTCCGACGAAAAAGCGACAACTCAATGTGACATCCCGTCGATCGGCAAGACGCAGAAGACTCTGGTTGTTCAAGTCAACCAGACAGCCTACGAGAATATGATCAACACCAAGAGCAACAAGCGCGTGGTGGCTATTGCCAAGAACAGGACTGTGTGGACTCCTAAATCCCCTACAATCGCTGTTGCCCAGACATAACTTGAGTACTCAATGACCAAGGCGCAATCCGCCTCAGTGGTTCCGGTACAGCCTGTTTCTGTTGCTAGGGCGCAATCTGCTCACTCTGCTGCCCATGCACAGTCTACCACTATCCTTGCTGCCAAAGCGCAGTCAGTTGAAGCTACTATCGAGGCACAGTCTACCAAAGTTGCTGCCAAGGCGCTACCAGTAGTCCGTAGGACTATGGCACAACCTAAGCAATCTGCTACTCCGGCGCAACTTAAGGGGACTAGTCTTTTGGCTATACCCTCTTCCAATTCTCAAGTTCTGAACTTAGAGAATTCATGTCCTAGTGCTAATACTAGACAGAACAAAGGAAAATGTCCTATGGCATTTTCTCAATTGGCACAATCTATGCCTAAAATAATCAAACAACAGAACAAAGAAAAACGCTTCTTAGCTAACCCTGTTCAAAACAAAGGAAAGCACCATTTGGTCTTTCCTCAAACTTCCCTAGTCTATGACTCAGAGGAAGATGTATCAGATTCTATTCCTGTAAACAGAGGTCCTCGAACCTATGATACTGGAAAGAATACTGATCAAAGAGGTATCTTACCTACCCCTATGGGGTTTGGTCAAGATCTTCCTACCTTGTAAATTTCAAGATCCAAACAAGGAAAATTGAAGGTATCACAAATAGAGACACCGGGAGCAGAATTTTTAGATTTATGCGTTTATCTCAATAGGCGTCAACCAATATCAGCTTTGGCAAAATGCAAGAACCCTATGCCAAAGGCCAATCTGCATCAAAAGTCAAAGTTTGAAAAGAAAGACCCTTCTACCTATGTAATAAGTTGAGTACATCCTTGTACACTTAAGGAACCAAACACCTGAAGAATAGGAGACATGTTCCTAACATCATTAAGGAATATGTCCCTCCGACTTCTTCTTATCCTGTGGTTGTAACTGATCTCCGGCAACGTCTTACACAAAGGCGGGAGACTACAGGAATGTTTTCCTCACCTCCAAATCGTGCTTCAAATCGTCACTACCTACATGAAGTTATCATCAACTGTTGTTGCCAATCGGTTCGACGATCTGTCTTCGATCGTCTGAACTATGCTTCAACTCCTGAACATATAATAGAAGACGAAGATGAACTATTATATGCTTCTGTTAACATGACTTCTCAAGGCACTAGGGGTGGGAAACGTCCAAGACGTAATACATCCCGTAATCCCGATCAATAATACTTAGATCAGATCCATGCATCCAATGAAGGTGTTTTTCAATACACTAGATCGAGAAATCATCATTTGATTCAAGGTGTCTTTAATCAAGAAGATCTTCCTATCACTCATGTGGGAGAGGACTCTCTTTTAGAGTTTGATGCAGATAGTAAAAGTTCTGAACAAACCATCTCATCAATAGCAGCAAGAGAAGTGACATCATATACTATTACAGAAGATTAAGATGCCTCTACGTCAACGAGCCAAGAGCAACGAATTGCTGCATTAGAAGATAAATTGAAAACCATGGCAGAAATGGTTGCAAGCATGCACACCATAATGGTGGCTCAACATACAGTACGTCCGATTGTAAACCCTGTTACAAATCCTGAGCTTATAGCATCTTCTGTACCTGTTAATCTGGGGGTACCAGCCCCTCAAGTTATTTCTGTGCCAATTCAAGCTGATCCAAGTCAATCTGGTGCTGGGGGTGGTAATTACCACGTTGTTCCTCCTCTTAACACTTCTAACCAGCCCACCAATTCTCAAACATCAGGGGATGCAAATGAGGCTGTGAAACTTCTGCGCACTCAGTTTGAGACTTTCAAGCAGAAGGATGGCCTACAAAGATTGGGCATAAAGCAACCATATCCTACAGAGTGGAAGGAAGTTCTATTTCCTCCTAAGTATAAACTTCCAACCATTATGCTGTTTGATGGTAGCACTTCTCCAAGTCAGTATATCAATCATTTCGAAGTGATGACTGATCAATTACAGCCAAATGATGCTCTCCTTACCAGAGTGTTCGTCGGTTGTTTAGCCGGTGCAGCATACGACTGGTATCGTAGCTTACCTGATGGCTGTATCACTTCTTTTGCTAGTTTCAAGCAAATATTCTTGGAATAATTTTATAAGGGAGTCAATGACATGACGATGTCTGCCCTCATTAAAATTAAACAGAGGCACAATGAATGCACAGAGAGTTTTATTGAAAGATTTTGCCGAGAGGCACTCAAAATACCTTTAGGTACTCCATCTGCTGTAACAATAGACACTTGCAAATCAAACTTGTTACCTATTATCAGTATGTGGACGGGATCTACACAATTCCAGGATTGGCCTTCTTTCATTGTTAATGCAAATGCGGCAGAAGTGAGTGCCGAAAAGTTCAAACAGTTAGGAGTCCAGATGACTCATCCTAACCAAGATGAACATTCTACACCTGGGGGTAGTAATCGCCAGAATAACCGCAAGAATAAAAAAACATTGGCCATCAATCTTAAAGGCAAAGAGTCTTTGGCTGTCAATGTTACTCAGACGGCATCCACCCCATCAACACCACTACAAAAGTCAACTCGTCCAAAAGAAGAGTATTCTTTCGACGAAGATGATACTTTAAGCATCTTCGATTGCTTGATCAAAAGCAATAAGCTTCAGCTTCCAAAGACAAAGCGACCAGAAGAAGTGGGTAAAACTGATCACCCTAAATACTGTGTTTATCACAGATTCATAGGGCATCCAACCAGGGCATGTTATGTGCTCAAGGGCAAAATCCAAGAGTTGGTCAACTCTGGAGCAATTACTCTACAGCAGGATGAGAAAACAGTGACTGCTAATGTGGTTTCTCTCCAATTTGGTGATTTTCTACCACAACTTGTACAAGATGGTGCTGTTCCCATTCCAAGGAATACTCTAGAAATTGTGAATATCCCGTCTCCTTAAAATGAAGGTCTTGCTCCGATGTCAACAGACAGAGGAGAGATTATGTGGATTCATCCAGATCTGGTGGCAGAATTTGAAATGCCTTCCTCTTCTAAACAAAAGAAGCTTTCCAAGTCTAAATCCAAGAACTGTAATATGGTATCCTTTGAACCATTAACAGAAGAAGAAATCCTAATGGGCACTAGATCTGGAAAATCCTATCTTCGGGAGTATTCCAAAAATCAAGAGAACCCTGCTCCATCCCCGGATGCTCTCCTTCCATCATCTTCTCCTGCTGAAGATACACCGTCTACATCTTTGCCAGTGGTCGAACCATCTTCTCCTAAGCTAATATTTGCAGACAAGGGAAAGCAACCTGTTCGCTTTGATAAAGTATTGAAGAAGTCATCATCTCTTGGACTTTAAAAGCCTTAAAATTTTGACATATTGTCTCAATTGGCCAATACTCCAGCAAGATTGTCAATCTTTGAACTTTTACGTCTCTCAAAAAAACTCGTAAGACGTTAAGTGAAGCCTTGATACAGGCTGACACTTGTTTAACTCTTCTCAAGAAACCTAAAAAGGAGCCAGTCAGCTGTGCACATTGTCATAGTGTATTTGAATTAATGCCCAATATCACTTTTACACAAGATGACATGTTGTTAGAAGATAATCGTCATGATCGTCCTCTCTATTTCACGGGGTATATGGACACCATGAAAGTCGACCGTATTCTGATTGATCCCGGATCTGCACTTAGCATCATGCCGAAGTCCTTACTGGATGCTTTGAAAATCCCAGTACATAATCTTTCTACAACTATCACTACCATCCTGGGATTCAATCAAGGAAGAAGTGAACCTTTGGGAAAGATACGCCTAAAATTTCAAATTAGAAATCTTCGTACAAAGGTAACTTTCTATGTTATTGACAATCATGGCTAATACAATGCTTTATTGGGAAGGCCATTCCTTCATGAACACAATATTGTACCCTCTACGCTCCACCAATATTTCAAATATGTGGATGATAATGGAGAAGTCCAAAAAGAGGTTACAGATCTGAATCCTTTCAAAGGAGTTGAAGCATATTGCAATGATTCTCGTATGTACAAAAAGGAATTCATGAAGGTGGTACTAGCAATGGACACATATGAAGAACAAAAGAGTATACCTAATGATACTCTGGTGATTCCAGTCAAAAGATGTACCTCCTGTCCTCAGTCTTTCCAACCATTGACTATCTATCTACCTTCCCATGAGAAGCGACCTAAAGGTGATAGTCAAGAACAAAGGGAGCTCACCTCTTCCGAGCCGCTTGTAATTGATCTTCGTCGCAAGAAGCTCCCTCATCCTTCTCGTTTTTCTTCTTCCCCTCTTGTCATCAATCTGACTAAGCCTGCTAAGGCTAAAGTCCCTATTATAAATGATG
This sequence comes from Iris pallida, assembly GCA_029216955.1. Taxonomy (NCBI): domain Eukaryota; kingdom Viridiplantae; phylum Streptophyta; class Magnoliopsida; order Asparagales; family Iridaceae; genus Iris; species Iris pallida. The sequence continues at coordinate 10,437,159 of JANAVB010016197.1, read as the reverse complement.
GTATAAAAATTAATAAAGCATCTTCTTTGTAGTATACTGATGTCTTTTGCTATACTCAGTGTTATCTGGATATGCTAGATAGCTTTAAGCCACTTACAATAGAAGTCGTATCATCTCGACGAAATGTGGTATCATTGGATTCAATACAAGAGTCGTACTTCTTAGTACCGTCTCGAAAGAAAGATAAAAAGCCTATATTTTTCAACAAAAGAGAAGAACAAAAAATTATGCTCTATAATGATAATAGAGATGATACAGAAAGGCTACAATTACGATGCTATAGTCCACAATCTAAAGCCATCATCCGTAAAATGGGCTATGATTTCAGAACAGGTCTCAACAATGGTAAAGGAAGGCGAACCCCTCTTCGTATTGCTGTTCCAAAACGAAAATCACAACAATACCACAGTAAAACAAAACGAGGATTAGGTTATATGTCACCACTTCCAACTCCAGAACCTTCTGAATCTGATGAAGAAGAACGTTCAAACTCTTCCGATTCTATCTCATGGGACTCTGATACCAGCATCGGTCATGTTCATAAGGCGATAGTATCTTCTAAAATGGTATCCGCCGAATTCTCAGAAGATGATAAAAGTGACATTGAAGAAGCTACTGAAATGGACTCTTGGGTACAAAGAATGGACAATCAGTAGGAACTTCATTTTAAACAACGAGAACCACCTACTGAAGATCAACTGGTCCAAATTGATATTGGAGAGAAAGGTGTATCACGACCAATCTTCATCAGCAAGAATCTCTCAGAAGATGATAAACAAGAATTAATTCACCTTATTCGTGAATACATTGATTAGATCCTCAAATTACAACTCACAAGCTTAACATCTTGCCGAATGTCAAACCGGTCAAACAACAACAACGGTGATTCAAGCCTGAAATGATGGATGCAATTGATGATGAAGTCAAAAAGCTTATAGCTGGTGGCTTTATCAGAGAAGAACGACATCCTGACTGGGTGGCCAATGTCGTCCCTGTCCTGAAGAAGACCGGAAAGGTTCGAGTTTGCATAGACTTTCGAGATCTCAATGATGCTTGCCCCAAAAATAAATTCCCTCTCCCAATTACTGATGTTATGATCGACAATACATGTGGATTCGAACGAATTTCTTTCATGGATGGGTTTTCTGGATATAATGAAATTCGGATGGATCCTGAAGATGAAAAACATACTTTGTTTCGTACTCCACGGGGTATGTACTGTTATATGGTCATGCCGTTTGGTCTTAAGAACGCAGGTGTAACTTACCAGCGGGATATGAACACTATCTTTCGAGATCATTTACGAAAGACTGTCGAATGCTATGTTGACAATATTGCTGTCAAAAGTCGTCTCAAAGAAGATCACATTCAAGATTTAAGAACTATCTTCAATCTAATGCGCCAGCATCAACTCAAAATAAACCCCACCAAGTCTTTCTTGGGTGTCTCTAGTGGTAAGTTTCTTGGCTTCGTCATTACTTCTAAGGGTATACACGTTGATCCCGAGAAGATCAAAGCCATTCAAGAGATGTGTCCTCCACGCAACCTAAAAGAGCTACGAGGATTCCAAGGTCGACTTACGTCTATCAGGCATTTCATTTCAAATTTATATGGACGTTGCAGACCATTTACTCAATTAATGAAGAAAGGTGTATCTTTTGTTTGGACGGAAGAATGTCAACGAGCATTTGATGACATAAAGTGGTATTTAATGAGTCCACCGGTTCTTGTACCACCGATCTCAGGAATACCCTTTTTAATGTATATTCGAGCAATGGATCACTCATTGGGAGCTTTGCTAGCTCAGAAGAACAAGGAAGGTCATGAACAAGCCATCTACTATCTCAGCCGAACGATGATTGGAGCTGAACATCGTTATAGTCCAGTGGAGAAGGAATGTTTAGCTTTAATATTTTCTGTTCAGAAGACAAGACATTATATCATAGGCCAAACTATTTATGTCATATCCCGGGTCAATCCTCTTCGAGTCTTAATGAAGAAGCCAAGCACACTTAATTCTAGGCTTGCCACATGGGCCATATTGCTAGCACAATATGATATGGCTTATGTTCCTCAAAAGTCTGTGAAAGGCCAAGCACTTGCTGACTTCTTAGCAGCTCATCCTGTCCCTGAGACATCTAAACTCTATGATGAGATTCCGGACGAAACATTAGAATCAAATATGATCTCAGAAGAATTTTCTACTTGGAGGTTGTTCTTTGATGGAGCTTCTAGAATTGGACCTGGAAGTACTCTTATTGCTGGAGTAGGAATTGTTCTTGTTTCACCCGATAGATTAACTATTCAAAGGGCTTATTCTTCAGACAAAGCATGCTCCAACAATGTGGCAGAATACAATGCTTTGTTCATTGGACTTCAATTAGCCAAACAATTGAATATTGAATATCTCGAAGTATATGGTGACTCTAAGCTGATTGTTAATCAGGTTAGAGGCATATATGAAGTCCGACATAAGGATCTAGTACCATACCATGAAGCTGCAACCAAGATAGCTTCTTCGTTCAAAGGGTTCTTCATCGAACATGTACGTCGCGTATGCAATACAGAAGCCGATGCCTTAGCTAACCTAGCCGCGGTATTGGCAGTGCCAATCAAAAGACAACAAATGGTTGTTATTTCTAATAGAGAACTATTCTTTGTTGAAAACAACCACAACATTGAATTCAGCAACCTAACTGAAGTCAATGTCCTTAGCGAGGATTGGAGAGTACCTTTCATTGATTTTGCAGTACATGACATATTGCCAGAAGATCCTAAGGAAGCTACAAGTATCCGTCGTCGATCACTTCGATTATATTATAATGATACTACCAAGACACTATATCGAAAAACTTTTGACGGGTACTCTTGAGGTGTCTCGCTGGTGATGAAGCAAAACAGATATTACGTGAAGCTCATGATGGCGTTTGTGGAGCACATCAACCTGGTCCTAAACTACAGGATCGTATCCGACGTATGGGTTACTACTGGCCCTCTATGGTATCAGATGTTATTGATTATGCAAGAAAATGCCGTGTATGCCAAATTTATGCAGATTTCTTTCACCAACCGTCGGAATTTCTTCATCCAACTGCAGCCTCATGGCCTTTTGAAGCTTGAGAGATGGATATAATTGGCCCTATCAATCCTCTTTCATCTAAAGGACATCGGTTCATCTTAGCTATAATCGATTATTTTTTCAAGTGGACAGAAGCTATACCTTTGGCTGAAGCATTCAACAAGAGCATTATCAAACTCCTTAAAAAGTTTGTCTTTATTAACAAACGCAGTTGGAGTGATAAACTTGGAGAATGTCTATGGGCATATCGCACTACTATCCGTAATCCCACAGGTTGCACACCATTTTCTCTGGTATATGGATGTGAAGCTGTTCTAGCTTTAGAAATTCAAATTCCATCATTGAGAATAGCCATTGCTAATGAGCTTATGACAGATAATAATGAACGTCTTCGGCTTCAGGAATTGGAGGCGCTCGATGAGAAAAGGTTATTAGCTCAACAGCAATAAAGCTTTATCAGGCTCAGATTTCAAAGGCTTTCAATCGCAAAGTTAGAGTACGAACATTTCAAGAAGGCGAGTTGATTCTTACTGTCAGACATCCTATGACTATGACACATATGAGCAAAGGTAAGTTTGAGGTAAAATGGGAAGGACCATATGTGATAAATAAAGTCTTTTCTAATGGAGTCTATCAATTAACAGATATGGATGGCAGAGTTGCTATGATGCCCATCAATGACAAATTTCTTAAGAAATATTATATATAAAGACAAAATGTACTTTATTTTCAGAGACATGATGTAAATAAAAGTTCATTTTTTCTTTCAAAAGCATAATGGAATTACATAATATTAAGGACGGGGAGGAGGCCCTGACCCTTCATGATTAAATACATAGTTCACCAACAATTCAAACATCTCATTGTCTGAACTCACAAAGAACTTGCAGGCAGCCATCCTCAATTCCTCTTCTTCGACAGTCTTTCCAGCCTCTACTAGCTTGGAAATCAAGTCCTCTCTGTTACTACCACATTTCTAGTCTGAGATGCTCTCGTGTCGTGTCGGACACGGAATCGTGTGTGCACGGGGACACACTGTGTAGTCGAGTGTTCTGGAGTTGTTTTCTGATGTTTAATCATTTTTAAATGTTCTTAAATTATGTTTTAATGATGGTTTGGATCCTAAATATCATGTTTAATCCCTGTTATTATAGGGTTACATTTTGTTTGGGTTTAATGAGGAGTTTTTGGCTCGAATTGGTCTGAACTGTGGAATGTCTGATACACATTGATACTGTCTTTCCCAGTTTTCCCAATGCCTTTATTCCCTGTTAAATTATGTATTTCCCAACTGTTGATGATTCCTACATGTTACTTTTCATATAAACTAGGCTCTCACATACGATTTTAGGCTCTTGTTTGTGAGAATAGAATTTTGGATGTTGTGTGGTTTCATTCAATTGTTTAACTGATTCAGGAACCTGAGATTTTTCCCTGTGTAAACATAACTGAGTTCCCTAACTGAGATTTTAATGTTGATTAGTTTGGAATCTTTATGTACATACCTGAGTATAGGTTTAAACCTGGAATGGGATGGCTTTCACTGTTTCTTTAGTTGCTTCCTTTTGTTTCAGCCTATAGCTGAGTTTTACTGTCTTCAAAGGGTTCACATGAGTTGAACCTGAGATGTTATGTATATTGATCTTTGTTTTGAGATGTTGTATACTGAATTATATATCTGAGTTATGGTTTTGTTGGCAGAGAATGTAATGGTTCCTTCCCATTTTCCTCAACTGATTAACAGTGGACTGTTATACTGTTTTTCCAGATTTTTCCCATTGACAACTTGATGTTTTCTTTACTGTTGAGAATGGACTGATGATGTGAGGTTGGAAGGTAGTGAACTGCTACTTTCCAATTTTTGCATTGGTGTAAAAAGGAAACTGAATTGATTTCTTTCATTATTGCATTGGTTGTTCTTCTAACCTGAGAATTCCAGTTTCCTATGATTAACTGCTTTCCAGTTCCTCACCATACACTCACACCACAGGGCACACACACACACACATGCTTCCCTCTTCTTCACTGATTTAATTTCCTGCCAATATCTTCCTGTGAACACTGGGTTACACACACACACATGTTCCTCTTATTCTTACTGTTTTGTTTAATTCCTGCATGAACATAGGATCACTGTTATATTGTATATACACACACACACACCACAGCACTAACCCACACTTTCCTCTTCACTTATAACCTGCTATGATTCCTGCAAACACACAAGACACACACACACTCTTGACACACACTATTTTTCCTGTGTACACTCACACATACTGCCTTCTTCACTGTTTGCTCATGTTCCTGCATATATATAGCTAATTCCTGTATACACACACACCTTTACTCATGTCCCTATATGCCTACCTAATACACAGCCTCTATATGGACTATATACATATGTAATACAATGTATTATATTTATGTAATTTAATATATGCATTGTGATGTGTATGTCTCTATATAGATGTATATGGTTTTATGTAGATTGTTACATATGGTGATTGGGGGGGATACCATGATAGTGGGCCATGGGGTTGTATGGGTGTAATGGAAAGGTTGTAGACTTGCTAAGGTATTCTAGAATTAGCTACTAGCTATATTGTGATATAGCTAGTATAGGCTTACCTAGCCTTGTTAGGATTGTGTTAGCTAGTGTAGATTAGAATAGCCTAGTTTAGACTTAATTAGACATAGTTGACCTAGTTTGACTTCTAAGGTTGACCAGAGTTGACCATGAGTTGACTTTGGCCTAGTTTGACCTAGATTCATGTAGAATGCATAGTAGAGCTTCATTTTACTATTCTGGACTTGTTGTGACTTGTGCTGTTCTGATTAGGAGCCAGACACCACTCCTTGGACAATACGATTCATATCGGACACTCAGATACAGGCGAGTACATTCTCTGATCATTTCATATCTTGCTTAGAATTATTTCCTGCAGTAGATTACTTTACTTGTACTGTCACGATGGTCACACGGATTGGTACTATATAGATCCTTTCTTGAGATATTATCCTTAGGGAGCATCGGGTACTACGTGTTCTGTGCGTTTCACTTACATGGTGTATCACTATGCTTCTTGGTTCACTTGATTACTTGTGACATGTACCCTCATGATCATAGAGTCTCTTGAATCTTACACAGTTGGGTAACCCCCAGACTCCCCATTTATGGGACATCCATGTATCACCCTTCGAGGGCCGTGCATGGAATCATATAACATAACCTGGCTGGATCCTTGTGTATTGATTGGGGGTACGGGGGAGTAGAAGTGGACATGTGAATATGTGTATAGGCTTCCTATGTGCATAGGTGAAAGTGCATACTTGTTTGCACTAGCACTCGATACTGCTATACGCCTGTCTCGCATATGTGCTTGGCCATGCTATGTGTCTATGGGATGCTATGTGCCAGGTCGTCATTATTATTCTCCAATTTTGTAGAACCGATCATCCTCGCTAGGACGTGATGACGCACAAGCCTATCTTGCACTCTTGTAAGGCAAATAATAAATGGCCGATTACTGCGATTTAGCAATAAGATCATCGCACAAAAATTCTACGCAGAAAAGTTGAATAACGCAAAAAGTATAGAAAACAAGTCATCTTTATTGATATTTAAAGTATAAGATTACAATGGTGCGAGACCAAGATTATAATTCACTCATAATAATACTCTTTCTGATTACAATCACTCAGCTCTCTGTCATCTCTCAATACAAATGATTATCTGTCACGTCCCACTCCCGTAGGAGCGATCGTCCTTGCTAAGGCGTGATGCCGCACGAGCCTAGATTGCGCTCGTGTAAGGCAGTTTCATAACGGCCGATTACAGCAGCTGCGACGGTATCGTCGTACAGAAGTCCCAAGCAGAAACATTGAAATATGCAACAAAATATTAGAAGCAACACACAAGTTATTCAAAAGTGCACTTTATTGCTATTGAATAATAAGATTACAATGGGGCGCAAGACCCTGATTACAAGTCTCTCAAGCTTATTTGTCTCTCATTTACAAGTCACTCTGCTCTCTCTCATCTCTCGATACAATGCTTCAAGGCGACGAGTGCAGATTCTACAGGATGGCGATGTCCATACTGTCCCGTATAAATCTTGACTCCATGCGGCCGCAAGCTTCGAATCGCCAAGGAAACTTCGTGACTCGACGCATCCAAGCGAGCTTCACGCCACGAGATTCTACATGTACCTGCATATGAAAACTGTATGGGTGTCAGTACTTAACTATACTGATGGAGTGAGCTCCTCGCCCACCCATACAAAACCGACACGTTCATTTACTTTGTGCAGCTTAATCCCTTTTTGATTGTCTTTCTAGTCTTGCCTTAGAATAAATTTTAGGACAAAGGCGTCTTGGCCTATACTTGGCAACACAACGACAGGGTCGTGCTATACTCTATTCGTGACTTCAATATATTCGAGACAGTGCCTTGTCGAGCAGAAACTTATGCAACTCGATCGTACCAAGACTTTCACTTCTTTTACGTGCCTCAAGACCATTCTCGTGCCAATGACGTCAAGGGGACGACTCGTGCTGGTCGTGCCAATACACTTGATCGTGCCTTAAGACCGAGGACGTGCCTCCCAAGGGTCACCAGACTTAACCAACTTGTCTTTATCAGAAGTATGCGGCGAAGATTCATAGCCGCGTAGCGGGAACTGCCGGGTGGCCTTCCTGCACGCATAGAGGGTCGTGAAGGACCATTAGGCAACTCTAAAGGGGGGATGAATAGACCGCAGCGAATAGATCTTATCCAATTAAAAATTATTCTATGTGAAGGCTGTGACCAACAATATATGTGTAAATAATACAAGTGTTAAAAGCACCAGAGTGTAGAAAGCAGAAGCAAACACATAAATTTTTATCTTGATTTTCCTTTGAGAGGAATAGTCAAGGCCCGAGAACTCTTACTCAGAGTTGAATCTATTATAGTCACAATAGTGAAATGCAAGCTTTAAATCCGAAGTACTTGCGACTCCTTACACCTTGTGCTTTTATCTGGAGGGCACAACAACTTCAAAACCACGAGCTTTGATTTGAAGGACTCGCGACTTCACAACATGAGAGATAAGCTTTTAAAAACCAAGATTTTACAACTCGAAACGACTTCTAAACCGAGATCGCACTTGGAATTAGAAGGCTGGAAAGTTTAGCTCAGGGTCTTTCTCGCTATAGGATAGAAGATTGGTTTGTAGTTGAGTAAGTAAGAAAATGGAAATCCATCTCTATTTATAGCCTTTTTGTGGACCGAGTTCGGGCAGAGTTCGTGTGTATATTTGGATTTTTTCGAACGTTGGGAGCCACAATATCAAAATTTTCATAACTGTCAGGAATGTACAAATATGCCAAGACCAAGTTCGGCCAGAACTCGGTCCGAGTTCGGTGGACAGATTAGCTATAGATTTTAGCTAATTTTGGAATGCGTTTGTGGGATTTTGGGTTGGGCTTTTATGAATGGGTTTCAGGCTTTTGTTTGAGTAGACTTTATTTGGACGAGTGGACTTCTGGTACCAAGTGCGACTCGATTTACACAAGTCCCAAACTCAATAGAGTACAAAATTACATAAGAAAGATAAACCCGAGCAGCATATAGATGTCAAAATGAATCTTTCAGGCATTGCTGGCTCATCTTCTTACTTTGTACCATGATAATCTTTTCCCTTTATGATAGTCGTCCAAAAATAAATAAATCTAAAAATCTGGATACCTTTAGGGAACTTTGTGTAACGTCCTGCTTCGCACGGAGGCATTTTGTTGGATTGTTGGATTTGATCGAATTATTGGACTGTAACTTGTGTTGACAGTCAAAGGAATTAAGAATGATGTAGTCTCTCTTAGCTGATCGGATTGGAATGAGTTATGAAACATGGCTCGATGGTGTGGTTAACTCAAGTAGGAAAGATCATGATTCATGTCAAATCAATATCTGGAGGACCCATTGGGCATATATGTGATCAGAACAGGAAGACCCTTTTGTGCCAGTGAGTGGAACTGTCCATTCTTCTCTACTCCTTCACGCTTAATAAATGGATTATTATGTTGCTATGTTTTATCTCTAAATGTCCCATGCTTTAGTTGCTGAAATAATAGAGATGCTTATGTTGGATAATGTTGTAAGAAATAGCAAACGCATATAGAACTGTCACTGTGAATCACACATTAGAAAATAATTGATAATGTTGCTCATGCTTAATACTGCTAAAATAAATGTAACTATTGAATAATGAAATGTTTATGAATACTTATCAAATGAATCACACGAATCACACCTGATAATTGTAATGCTAATGTTATTGACACAAAAGAATGCTACTGACACAATAAAATGCTGCATGTTCCTATAAGAACTGAATGATGTGATGAATGTTACAATATGATGAAGTCCTATATGGCAAAGAGTCCTAAATGGTGAAGTAACACCAGCGGCCATGTAGTCAGGATGCATTCTAATAAATATTCTATGTAGGTGGTAAGTATGGTATATATATCCTGTATTTTATGCATGTATGGAGAAGTTGGTCATTAGTAAGAAATTATTCAAAAATGATGCTTATCATACATGTTAATTCAATCTTAACTGCTTAACTTGTTAAATACAATATTGCTATAATGTCTTTCCATGAATACTTCTACAACCTGCTTACATACTCCACTCTGATACTGTACATGAACTGTAAACTAATCCTTGGCCCAAGTAGAAAAACCACTCTTAATAAATGTTTGCTCACATGACTACTTAGTGTTGGTTTAGGCGAGTGGGTTGGTTCTGCTCTCTAGTACACAACAATGTACTGACCTATGTTCTGGGCATCCTTTTCAGGTTCTTGTGCTTGGAAAGTTCTGTACACTAATATTGACATTGATCAGTCTCGAGCCATCTAAGATTTGTTGGGCATACAAAAATTCTTCTTATAAAAGATGATTTCTTCTATTTATAAAGAGCATAATGTAGGGGACATTGTGTAGTCATGTGAGCATGTATAGAATTGTGTATATCTATTATAGCAGTGAGTTATAAGCTAAGTCGACATGTACTGTTGTAAGTTAAAGTGATAAGCTCAACTATAAACCTAAATGGCAGGTGTTTCAGTTGGCTATCAAAAGTAATTTGAGTTGTGTTGTAAGCTTTGTATTCTGCTATATGTCTTGTACTTCATTTCAATTATCAACAAATAGAACATATTCCTACATATCTTATTGTGATTTTAAATTATCTACTTATTTCCTTTGCTATAAATCAATAAAGTATTCTGTTCAATAAGAGAGATGTGTTCTTATTATCTTCAATTTGTCTGCTTGTGTCGCTGTAAAGTAATTTTATTATGAAGACTATTATTATGTACTATCTTTGCCTTATACAAGTGAAATTTAGACTTGTACGACATCACGTCCAAGCAAGGATGATCAATTTTTCAAAGATAAAAGCGAGAATGAATGACTCTGCGAAATCGGGACGTGACAAGTTGGTATCAGAGCACAAGTTTATGCCCTTGGACTTTTATTTGATTCGCTTCAAATCAAAGTTGCATATGTGATTAACTAAAGTTGCTTCTGCGATTACTCAACATTGCTACTGCGACAAAACCAAATATTGCTTCTGCGATTATCTTAATGTTGCTTCTGCGATCATTCCAAGTTGATTCGTGTCTAAAACTTTTTTGACTCTTCTGGCTACTTCCTAGATGTTGCATGCAATAAGTATACAGCGTGATAGCTGAAAGTGTGTTGTTGGTTTGGACACTAATGGCCCAACTATGATTCGATGTCATAAAATGCTAAGTTATGATTGATGTTCGGAATGTGAGAATAGAGAAAAGTTGCTATGTGTGCTGTAACCTACTTGAGAATTGCATGTTATGTTGTAACGAAATTGTGAATGGGATAACTAAAGATTGAGTTCAACAGAATTGATGAGTTGACTCATATGTGGTGGCCTTATGATTTTGAGACCCTGAGAAAGTTGGTTTTGTGTTGTGATCAGTAGTATCACTAGATCATGATTGTCCAAAATAGACATGGGTTTAGTATTGTTTCAAAATGGCTTTATTTCTGAGTGGTATATGCCTCTACCAAATCCTTTCCGTGGCCTATTATTATTAATTTTTTTATTTATTCTTTTCCTTCCAAATCCTTTGCCTTCCCCAGGCCTAAACAATCCTCCCCCAGGCCTACGACCTGTTTGGAGTGCAGTTGTGGGCAGGCATGTTTCACTTCTACTCGAGCCAATATCTGCCAACCTGAACCCGACCTTTTCAAATTTTTTACTGTTTCATTTCCTTCAACCCGCGTACAATGCTCTGCTAATACTCAACAGACACATGGACGCATGTACCGGGTTTTAACCAGCACTCTCTCCTAAACCCTAACCTTTCTCTATATATATATTCATCATCTTTTTTTCCCTCTCCACCCCGAGAAAAACCCTAGTCGCCTTAACTCTTCTCCAACCCCTTCCTCCTTACAAAACTATACTTAGCTGCCCCTACTGAGCTTTCCAGCCGACTCTTCCTCCCTCGCCTGAGTGTTCTCGACGTCGTCGTCATCGCCGCAGATGAACAGAGCCAGTGGGAAGTCTTCACTTCTCTTCGTCGTCACCACCGGTGAGTGGTCGCCAACCAGACACTGTGCATCCTAGCAGCCATTCTACCATTTTTATGAAGGCACCATTGTGTACGATCCTTGCCGACGACTGTTGTAGACTTCCTGTCATAGGATAGCCTTCCGTCTCTTCCGACGCTTCGTAGGAGCGTGACAGCTTACATACCTCCGTCGAACAGGATATACTTCGTCTCGATCGACCATCTCTCTTAGGTATTCCGTCTCACTTCTTGTCTAATCTTCTCTAATTATTGTATTATGTAGTAGATATGTATCGTAGGTATAGAGCATGTTTTCATGTGTTAGTATAACTGTTAGTCCCGGGGCTTGATCAAAGATGAAAAACAGATACAATCGAGATCTGAGATGTCACACAAAAACTTTGCAGTGATCAAACTCAAGATCTACGATGGTAGAATAAATCAAAAAGCCAAATTACAATCTGAAGGAGGAAAAAAGAGAAGAGAAGATCTCTCGTTCTTTCTTGCAAACGTGTTGCAATTGGGACAGAACGAGTTACAATAAAACTAGAGAGAGATGAGAAGAAGAATAATGCTGGGGTGTCAAAACACCGTTGCTCAAAGCAAGATTCGCCCCACACGATCTGCTTCCAGGAACCAGCAAGTTGAAGAACTTGTGGAACGCTCGAAGTTACCTCTGTTCAGACTCCTCGGATGGACTTGCAATGGCGGCAGCAACTCTCTCTCTCTTTCTCCTTTTCTAACTTGTAATTTTCGTAGTAGTCACAAAGGAGGCCAGAAGAGAGTACTTATAGAGAGAGGGTGGAAACCCTAACCGCCTCTTCAGTTATGGAAAGATTGAATCAAATTCCAAAAGATAACAACGAGATTTAATTCAAATCCTACGAAATTAATTCAAATCCCACAAAGATAGGATCTAAATTAATTCAAATCCCACAAAGATAGGATATGATTTAATCGCATTGATTCAGCCTTTCTATAACTGAATTGTAATCTGCACAGTCAGCAGATCCCTCCATGCGGCAGCAGCAGCAGCCTGGCCGCATGAGCCTAATGGTCGCATGGACCGTATGAGACGCATGGACCGCATGAGCCGCATGGACCGCATGGACCGCATGGACCGCAAGTGCCGCATGAGCCGCATGGACCGCATGGATCGCATGAGCCGCATGAGCCGCATAAAGACTGCATGACTGCTGACGTGCTAAGTGCAAAGTTTGCCAACAAAATGCCACATTACGCCTCATGAGCCCATGAGCCCGAGTCCGAGTCCGAGTCCGAGTCGCTAAGCCCCGTTGGGGCTTAGCTCCAAGTGGAATTAATCCAAGAGAATGACAAAAGCATTAATGCTTAATCCTTGGAGCCTTATTCTTACCTCCTAGTAAAATCACCCACATGGTTCCCTCCTTAGGGTCACCACCCCATGTGCATCTCTCAACAACACAACCAAGTATATATATTGAGATAACTCATGGTGCATTTCCGATGTGGGACTATAATTTTACAAGGCATGTTGAGAGAAAGCTCTCTCCATGTAAAGAAAGCACCAACAATCTCCCACATATCACAACATATATATGTGTCCAGGGTTGAGCGTTCCCTACAGTAACTGTCCATTTAGCATTAGGATAGATGTCGCTGACGACTTGAATCTTCCCGCATGGGTTAAATAACAATATGATACAAGAATGGACTACGCCTTGAATTTTGTACCACAATTGTAATTCTTCCCACTCACAAAGTATAGTTACGTGTGCTTCTGGCTGCACATTGAAGGCCCTGTGCCAGCCTGGTTTCAATGTATAATTTTGGGCGTCTACAAGTTTACCCTCAAGAGACGACCTGATATCTCTTTCTATACACTATAGGTGAGTTCTTTATTAAAGAGATATGGCATGAAGCCATGCGCTTCCTTGCGGTGCTACGCCGCTATGACATGGCCTGAAGCCGAGGCATTACCCCTACCTGGAAACCTTATCGTAGTGTCATACTACTGTAGCATGAGGTCACAAGCCTCTTTATAGTGCCAAACTACCCAGCATGAAGCCTAAGGCTTCCTTGTGGTGTTACGCCGCAATGACATGGCTTGCAATGCCGAGGCTTTACCCCTACCTGCGTACCTCTTCGTGATGTCGTGCCACTGTAACATGGGGCCATCCTCCCCTTTGTAGTGCTGTCTACAACTCTTTAATTACGTCATACAGCATTAGGCTACCTGCCTATTTGTGGTGCTACGCCGCTGTGACTTGGCTTGCAAAGCCGAGGCATTACCCCTACCTGGGATCCTCATGGTGGAGTCACCCCACTGTAACATGGAGTTTCACTCCTTGTAGTGCTGCTCTACCATGCTTCCTGTAAAGCACACCAGACATTCACTCTGCCTGAGAACTCATTAAGGCGTTTAAGCCAACCTTCCACAGGATCAGTTTTTTCTGCAGAAAAAATACATAGTAGACAACAGTGGTTATGGGTCCATATCCCTTCCATGTTCTAGAGAACAAGTACCCACTGCTACCTGATAGTTTCCCAGTCAGTGATCCTCCTTTGAACCAAAAGTTAGATGCCTAGTAGATTTCTCTTTGAACTAATAGCATAAAACTTTATGGTAGGATTACAAAGACACACTATCAGAATACCTTCAAGCCCATTTTACAAGCTGTGTCATCGACCAACTAGCGCTTGAGGCCTTTCGTGAACGGATCTGCCAGGTTTTTCTGACTCCGAACATCAATTACTGTAATTACACCTCTTTTGATAAGATCGTGTACTGCCCTGTGCTTCAACCGCACAGTCCTCTTCTTCCCGTTGAAGAGGTCATTTGATGCCACCGCTGCAGTCACCTGGTTGTCACAGTATATCGGTATCGCCGATATCTGAGCCCCAACCATTGGAAGATCATACATGAGCTTCCGAAGCCATTCTGCTTCATCTGCTACAGTTTCAAGTACATAGAATTCAGATTCCATGGAGGAACGAGATAGTATAGTCTGCTTCTTCGACTTCCACGATATAGCAGCTCCACCCAAGGAAAAGACATATCCACCTGTGGATCTCTCGCTTTCCACTTCTGAACACCAGCTAGCATCACTGAAGCCTTCCACTACTGTCGGATACCCGTTGTAGTGCAGTGCATATGTCTGAGTTTTCTTGAGATATCATATCACCCGCTTCACAGCTTTCCAGTGCTCAACCCCTGGGTTGCTTGTGAACCGACTCAGCATTCCCACGATAAAAGTTATGTCAGGCCTTGTGGCAGTGGTTGCGTACATCAAACTTCCGATAACGCTAGAATACTCCAGCTGCCTGACGCTTTCCCTTGAATTTGGCTTCAGCTTCTGATCACACCTGTATGGCGTATCGATCCCTGGAAGATCCTTATACCCATAGTGTGTGAGCATCTTCTCAATGTAGTGAGATTGTGGCAGCGCTACTCCAGTGTCTGTCCGGATGATCTTTATGCCCAAGATGACATCTGCATCCCCCAAGTCCTTCATACTGAACTTGGTTGAGAGGAACTTTTTTGTCTCTGTGACACAGCCTATATCCGTACCTAGGATTAGCATGTCGTCCACGTACAGACAAACGATGACTCCTCTTCCATCAGCGAACTTTGTGTAAACACATTTGTCCGTCTCGCTGACTCTGTGGCCGTTTGACCTAATAACTTTGTCAAACTTCTCACGCCACATCTTGGGAGCTTGCTTCAAACCGTACAATGATTTCACCAACTTGCAGACTTTGTCTTCAAGACCTTTGACGACAAATCTATCTGGATGTTGTATGTAAATCTCTTCGGTCAGCTCCCCATTCAGGAATGTAGTCTTTACATCCATCTGATGTATCACCAACTTATGTATAGCTGCAAGAGCGATTAACATCCTGATGGTGGTCATCCGGGCTACTGGAGCGTACGTGTCAAAGTAGTCTATCCCCTGTTTCTGAGAAAATCCCTTGGCTACCAGCCTGGCCTTGAACTTGTCAATAGTTCCATCTGCCTTCATCTTCTTCTTGAAGATCCATTTACATCCGATGGGCTTTTCTCCTTCAGGTAGATCTACCAACACCCATGTGTTATTGGAGGTGATAGAGTCAAACTCGTCATTCACTGCCTCCTTCCAGAAGATAGCATCTCTGGTCTTCATCGCCACATCATAGGTAAGCGGATCTGCTTCCACATGATAAGTGACAAAGTCATCTCCGAAGTCTTTCGGTCTCCTCGCTCGCATAGCTGACGGCTCTGCGAGTTCTGGTACAAGAGTTGTTTCATCAACAACAGCTTCTTCTTGGACTACTGGCTTATATGAGATTTCAGTCTCATTTGCTCCTACATTATTTTTCGGAATGTCCGAAAGAACAATATTTTTGTTTTTTGCAAACTTGTCTTCAAAGTATTCAGCATCGCGAGATTCGATGATATGATTTGACTCAATATCAAGAAATCTCCGAGCATCACTCTTCTCGGCATACCCCAAGAAGATCGCCTTCGTAGTCCTTGTCCCTAGCTTCTGAATCTTCAGATCTGGGAGTTTCACATACGCCATACACCCCCACACTCGAATGACATTCAAGTTTGGTCTGACTTTGAACCAGAGTTCGTGAGGAGTTACGTTCGAAGTTGCATGTGGCACTCTATTTAGAATAAAAGTGGCCGTCAATGCAGCTTCTCCCCAGTAGCATTTAGGAAGACCCGCGGTTAGCAGCATAGAGTTCATTATTTCTGTCAACGTTCTGTTCTTCCTCTCCACTACTCCGTTGGATTGAGGAGAATATGGAGCAGTAGTCTCGCATATGATTCCATGTTCTTTGCAGAACGATACGAATTTATGAGACCTGTACTCCCCACCTCGATCACTTCTTAACCTCTTGAGTTGTTGTCCAGTCTGCCGTTCGTCTTCGGTCCTGAACTCTCTGAACTTCTCGAAGGCTTCGTCTTTAGACTTGAGCAAGTAGACGAACGCATATTTTGAGAAGTCGTCGATGAAGGTTATGAAATACTTCATCCCGGCCTTCGTGGAGAAATATTTGAAGTCATAGATATCAGAGTACACCAACTCCAGAAGATCTGTACTTCGATTGACCCGATGAAAGGGTTTCCTAGTGATCTTTGTCTGAGCACACACCTCACACTTCTCCATCTTACCCCCACATTTGGAGATAAGTCCTAGACTAGACATTTTGTTAATTCTTTTACAATGAACATGTCCTAGTCTATTATGCCACAACTCAAGAGAATAATCAGAAAATACAACTGCATTAATGTCTTCAAACTGGTTAACAAGCTAAATTTTAAACACTCCTTCGGTTTGATAAGCCTTCCCGAAGTATGTTCCTTTTTTGGACATCACCATCTGACCAGCATTGATGTCCATCCTCAAGCCTGCATTGCAGAGCAGGCTCCCAGAGATTAGGTTCTTGGCAATCGTCGGAACATGCTTCACACCTTGAAGCGTCAGAGTGTTCCCAGAAGTGAGTTTCAGTTCCACGGTCCCGATCCCCAGAACTTCAGCTTGGGCCTGGTTCGCCATGACAACCTTCTCAGATATCGGCTGGTACGTGACGAACCATTCCTTGCCTGAACAGACATGGCAAGTCGCTCCAGTGTCTATCCACCAGTCAGAGTTAACCCTTACAGTTGTGACCTGTCCGATCATAGCAACAATGTTAAAAACCAATGAAACCTTATTAGGCTCACCTTTCTCTGATTGTTTAGGCTTAGATCTGCATTCACTCTTGTAGTAGCCTTTATTGCCACAATTATAACAAGTCACGTAGGATTTCGTCTTCTGTTGCTTGAAAGGAGGACCCTTCACTTTTAGATTAGTGAAATCCTGCTTCTTGGGATGAGAAGCCGCCTGCTTCCCCTTGGAATCTCTCGTCTGTACAAGATTGGCTTTAGCCAACTGTTTGGACAGAGTGTCCACCTTCTGTTGGGAACGCATCTCGTCCTCAACATGGATCTCTTGCAGTAGATCTCCCAAGCTAATGTCTAGCTTCCTTCTGTGCATCCTTGCATAGAAGGTACTCCATCTAGCAGGAAGTTTTGAGACGATCCCTCCGACGACAAACTTGTCGGGAAGGGGCATCTCTTCGTCTTCCAGTTTCTGACACAGCTTCAGAAATTCCTTCACCTGTGGCAGCATGGACTTTTCGTCCTCAAAGAGCAATTTGTGATATTTTTCAACCACAAACATTTTGCTCCTGTTCTTGTCTTCTTCATACAGATTTTCCATAGACTTCCATATGTCTCTAGCAAGTTCCTTCTTCGAGTAGGATTCTGCCAGGGAGTCCTCCATAGCATTCAGGATGAGAAGTCTGCAGATGCTATTTTCCTTTCTCCACTTGGCCTGGAGTTTGGTAGCCGCGTTGATTACGGCAGTAGATCCAGTGTCTGGAACAGAGGGTTCTTCCTCTAACAGAACATGATCAACGTCTTTCAGTTGAAGAGTTAGATAAACCTTTCTCTTCCAGACTTGATAGTGCTCTCCATCGAACTTTTCCAACTTGCAGAAGTCCGATTGGAGGAGCGAAGCATTAATGTTTTCCATCTACACGGATCTTGCTTTGAGATTGTTAGTCTCGGAGCTTGATCAAAGATGAAAAATAGATGCAATCGAGATCTGAGATGTCACACAAAAGCTTTGTAGTGATCAAACTCAAGATCTACGATGGTAGAAAAAATCAAAAAGCTAAATTACAATCTGAAGAAGAAAAAAGAGAAGAGAAGATCTCTCGTTCTTCCTTGCAAACGTGTTGCAATTGGGACAGAACGAGTTACAATAAAACTAGAGAGAGATGAGAAGAAGAACAATGCTGGGGTGTCAAAAAACCGTTACTCAAAGCAAGATTCGCCCCACACGATCTGCTTCCAGGAACCAGCAAGTTGAAGAACTTGTGAAACGCTCAAAGTCACCTCTGTTCAGACTCCTCAGATGGACTTGCAATGGCGGCAGCAACTCTCTCTCTCTTTCTCCTTTTTTAACTTGTAATTTTCGTAGTAGTCACAAAGGAGGCCAGAAGAGAGTATTTATAGACAGATGGTAGAAACCCTAACCGCCTCTTCAGTTATGGAAAGATTGAATCAAATTCCAAAAGATAGCAACGAGATTTAATTCAAATCCCACAAAATTAATTCAAATCCCACAAAGATAGGATCTGAATTAATTCAAATCCCACAAAGATAGGATCTGATTTAATCGTATTGATTCAGCCTTTCCATAACTGATTTGTAATCTGCACAGTCAGCGGATCCCTCCATGCGGCAGCAGCAGCAGCCTGGCTGCATGAGCCTAATGGTCGCATGAGACGCATGGACCGCATGAGCCGTATGGACCGCATGTGCCGCATGTGCCGCATGAGCCGTATGAGCCGCATGAGCCGCATAAAGACCGCATGACTGCTGACGTGCTAAGTGCAAAGTGCGCCAACAAAACGCCATATTACGCCTTATGAGCCCATGAGCCCGAGTCCGAGTCCGAGTCCGAGTCGCTAAGCCCCGTTGGGGCTTAGCTCCAAGTGGAATTAATCCAAGAGAATGACAAAAGCATTAATGCTTAATCCTTGGAGCCTTATTCTTACCTCCTAGTAAAATCACCCACATGGTTCCCTCCTTAGGGTCACCACCCCATGTGCATCTCTCAACAACATAACCAAGTATATATGTTGAGATAACTCATGGTGCATTTTCGATGTGGGACTATAATTTTGTAAGGCATGTTGAGAGCAAGCTCTCTCCATGTAAAGAAAGCACCAACAATAACTAGTGTGAAGATGGCATATAGTAGCACACGCATCTTTTTCCATGTATAAAGAAAAATATTATATTTGTAGCTCTTAGGTTAAGTGCATGTTGGTTGCTAGTCCGTCCATGAGGTGATAAGGCCTAGAATAGGCTATTATTTATAGTTTGGTTGATACACCATTGAGTGGTTTATAGTTGTTTGTAGAGGCTTGTGTTTTATGGAAATAATGTTTTGATGGTTCTTTAAAATAAAAATTTGTATGGCAAATAGGAGAAGAGTGAACACTTGTATGGGAACAAAGTGTGTAAAGAACAATAAAACTGTTAGTAGGTTGTACGGCAATAGAAGCTAGATGGCAAGTGAGCCTTTCTTGAACCAGAGTGTTCATTATGGGTTGATAATATTTTGTGCACATTTGATAGCAAGATTCCTATACTAAACAACAAGTGGTGAGTGTATACACAAACAATCACAAGAACCAAGTAGACTAAACATTTATACATATGTTCCCCCCAATTTGACACATGTTGAAAGTGGGAGACAATTTCCTTCCTAGTATGATAGATAAAACCAAGAGTCATGCATGTAAGGGTATCATGTTGATTAGCAATAGAGTGGCTTCAAAAGGAAAAAAAGGAGCAGCAAGGTCACAATCTCCATAATTATAGGATTGTCTCATATATGCATAATTTTTATACAGTTAAGTAGTCATAAAACCAACAATTAAATATTTACTTAAAATTATTCTCTAGGTTCTTTGGATTCTTCGGACGTGGGCATTGGATCAACTATTTCTTCTCATTAGCACTCGGAGCCAGGCAAGTGTACCTTGCCATTATTGTATTTCAGTTTCATATTTACTACTTAAATCATTGTTCTGTTTATGATAAACGTACAACAATAGGTCCGTCGACCGATACTTTGCGTCCGAGGCAGATTCGGGTGCAGGCATACCTTAGTAATGTCTAGTATCGATTATCAGAAATTGCTCTGGATATCGTGGTTATACCAAACTGGATACACCTGTACCATAGGACACTGTTATACACTATCATTTTTTCAGACTTTCTATATTCCTGGTATTGTCAGGAAGACCAGAACTTGTATCGACTAGATGATCCCGATTTAGATTGCATCTACTATATTATGTATGACCCCACTCTTACTATTAGAGGTACAGATTAAGCGAGTCATGGATTCGACTCGTACGGTCCCAAGGGAGAGAAGGACAGCTACAAGATGCTTGGGCTACTATGCACACACTATGTGTTCTTATTTATCTGGAGACTCTATTCTTGGAGCTACGACTCTACATCTCGGGAGACTCTATACTGGAGCTACGAATTTTATATTTGTAAAGCTCACGTATCAAACATTGTCCTCATTATTACATATCACTTAGAATAGTTGTACTAAATTCAACCCACCTTGACTGCAGTTTTTGTACTCATGAATTTGGCACTATTTTACATTCTGGCTTGCATATTATGTACCTTGTTGCTTCCCGTTGAGGACCTGGTTTCCTTCTAACTTAGCCGCAAGGTCTACAGAGATCTCTACTGGATTGTTGATGAGCTCCCATTGTATTTTCATGTATGTACTTTTGTAGGTATTTCACCATTTTGTAATTTATATGTCTCATTTCCTGCTGTTTGTATCTGCTTAGTAGTATAATATTTATAGACTCATATTATTCTTTTCGAGTCTATTTGGACATATAATTATTAGGCTGTAGACTGGTTCTCATATTTTTCATTCTTTATGTACTTGTTCAGTGGATTGAGCTAATAACATATTATAGTGGTAGCTACACAGATCTAGGATTGCTTTACATATTCAGTTTTAGACTGGAGTCCACTTGGATACGTAGCTGGCCAATGCCACGTGGCCTAGTCCCGTGAATTTTGGGATTGGGCGTGACATGGTTTTTGTAGTAGCTTATGCAGGTCTCGATTTGTCATTTTGATTGCATTATTGTACTGAACAAGCCTGCATTTATGATTAAGATTGAATATGATCTCAATCCACAGCTGATTTGAAAACTTTTATGGCGTTTGGTTATCACCCTTGAACTTCACAATTGTATTCGTTCATTCTCCCTCGATATTGCTATTTTTGTTTCTCATCTCTGCCTTCTACTTCGGGGAAACGAACGCTCGTGCGTGGTAATTATCCCCAGATGTATATCCTCGTCAAGACGAAGAAGGCACACTTGATTGTATATTTTGTAAGAAAATAGTTATCCATAGTAAGAAGGGTTAACTAGATAGTTTTCTAGGTACTAAGCTAGAAAGAACTGACGGTCTAAGGTTTAGTGAAAGATGTGAACCTAGCAGCATGAGCCTAGAATTAGATAAAATATAACCATTACCTGAGTTAGAAGTAATTTAGAAGTATTGGTGGCTAGAAGGGTTTACCGAATAATAGAAGTTCATATACTATGTGACGAATTATGGTAATGGACAATTAGATGTTAAGATTAGCTATAGTTTATGGTGGTATTAGAACGTATTTCAAGGACCTAAGAGAATAAAAAGTTGAGGCTCTAAGGTTGGAGAAGGTTGTTTGATAATAGGATTTCAAGTAAACTCATGTTTGGGTAGTACCAATTTTTATATTTGGATAACACAGATTAATAACAATATGAATGACAAATTAAGGAATATGAATTAATATATGCATATGTTAAGATAAGAATTAGGCGAAGGAACAACCTGGACGAAATAGTTGGTAACATATGCCTATGATAAAATTCTGAACCGTTACCGAGTGTGGACATTTATAAGATAGCATTGGATTAGGACTATATTTAGAGAACGTAAAAGAATGATGGATAGCAGTATTTAAGGATAACATATTGAGGGACTAAGTAAGAAATAGATTGAGGATTAAGAATGTCGATAAAATCTTAAGGGATCATTTGAGAGCAAATTAAGTATGTAATAAAGAAAGGAATCATGACAAGGGAATGATAATGTAAGGTGCAGACAAGCTACTATTTGTAAATTAAGTACAGAGAAATCTATATGGGAGTTTGAACCTATGGCTATGCTATACATGAGAAAATATGATAAACACAAGATGTAGGTGTCACGACCCGCACCCTGAGGAAGGGCACGAGAACGTGGGTACGTCCAGCCTACGTCGCAGTGTCGGCGGTAGAACACTGTGTAGTTCGTCTATAACATCTAACATCTAATAACAATATGATATAAACATATCATCTCCGCTCGGAGGTATAATATAATATCAAAATTCTATATCTCAATCACAAGTCTAGGGAAGATAGAGCACGATATGGAAGCAGATAAAAGGAAGAAACTGAAATATAAATAGAGTTATCACACCACACAAAGTAGATGTTTAACACAAATAAATACAAGTCCTAAAATATAACTAAGTCTCAACTAACAATCGGAACAATCCGATACAAACTGAAAACTAAAAATACTAGACTAGAGTAAGCACCCTCTACTGAGCTAGATGCTCCTCGGGCTCCTGAGTGTCACCCTCATGTGCCCCATAGAAGGAAGGGCAGTCAACATCATCATCTGTAATATTTTTAACAGCTCCAGTCAGGACATGAACGAGTACAAAATCTCAAAGAAAAGTTTTAGTTATACAATATTGAAAATGTAGCAGTAGATAGAGAGAATATACTAGGTAAAGTAGAGCGTACATGCATCCTGGCAGAGCATAGTAAAACTGTAATGAGATAAGGCAAGAGAATAATGTATAACATGTACGAAAATCTGGAACTGCTATCTATGTGAGTTTAGCACTAGTTTCAACATGTGATCGGCTTAGAACTTGATACAATATTTAGCCTGGCTAATCATACATGAGTGTATGATTAACACTATACAGTGAGGATACAATGGTGATACAATATGATACAATGGTGATACAATGGTGATACAATGCTGGTACTATGGGGTATTGATCACATACCTACGCTAACACCCCCATCCCTGACTAATATAGTGGATCCAGTCATGACACATATTCTCTGAGGAGGTCGCGAGCCTACGCAGGAATCGTATCTATACAATAAACAATAACAAATAAAGACTTGCCCAGTGTATACCATATATAAGAGGAATAACTTCTTATGAAGGGATCCAGACAATACCAATCCGTGTGCACCATGTGTCAAGAGAAAAGGATATCTACACTAAATACTAGAAACAAAGACGATATCATAAAACAGAAATATTATCAGAGAATGTACTCGCCTGTCACCCTGTATGACTGATATGAATAGATGTCCGAACTGGTGTCACAGAGTCCTATTTAGAGTAAAACAGGTTATGATGTATACAGAAATAAGGTAATTGAAGTGTATGATACAATCTATACGATTTCTAAGTCAATCTAGACCAAAGTCAACTCTAAGTCAAATCTGGTCAACTGGCTAGGTCAAACTAGGTAAACAAGTCCAGATTGGTCAAACTAGGAGTTCAACTTGGTTATACTAACACACACCAAGCCAAACTAAGTCACACTAGGTCAATCCAAGTCAATCCTAAGTCAACAAGGTCATGCCATGTCCAATTAGGTCACACAAAGTCAACTGGGTCAAACTCGACCTAACAGAGTCAAACTTGGTCACCCTCTAGCCTATCTAGGTATTCCCATATAGAACTCATCTATATATATACACTACCATATAATATATACCTTTATCTCAATACATATATGATAGACTATATATATTACTACAAAATTTATGAAAAGGGAAACTCAAACCCCCATAACCTATGGCTAAGCCTATTATAACATATATCCTAAGGTATGTGTATTAGAGTAAACTCTAGGAATTCTAACCTATATATATTACACTTAGGACTAATATGGAAATTTAAATATATAAGACATATGGGTGAAACCCCATACCAAGCCATATCACTAAACATTTCCTTAATATCCTATATATATGATACTATCCTCATCTCTCAAACTTCACTCTCATAATCCCATACTCTCTAAACTTTAAACTAAAATCAATATACTCAAACCAAGGGAAAAAGAGATTTGGGGCTGCCTAATGCATCCCCTACTGCTGCACTATTGGATAACAAACATGCCAAGCCAGGCCAAGAAAGGCCAAGGAAGGGCCAGGTAAAAGCAGTGGCCTTGCTCACTGCCTACAGCTGCTGCTATTGGCCCTTTACTCATTTCTAAATCCTATACTCCAACTAACACTAACTCACAGCTCCCTCATCATCCTGCTACACTCCTACACTCACACATTACACCCCAAGCCTATGCCACTCTCTCACTAACACTCTATTAATACACAGGAATACATAACACTCACAATCCATGCCACACACACCCTCACTCTCATTTCAGTTTATAAATATGTTGAAGGTAATTTCCAACTCTATCTATACCTATATTAATATAGAACAAGTTACATTCTAAAACTGAAACTAACATATATTTTAGATACGAAATATACTTTCAGATATTAGTACATACCTACATATATGCTCAGGTTTATGAATTCAAATAATCCCAGGTTTGGTAAATCTCAGTTCACAGGTTTTTAAAATAAGGAAGAATTTTTAGTTTTAACAAGAATCAACAAACTCATAACAATACTTGAATCCAGTATTTGAAAAACCAAACCAAGACATGAACCTAATCCTAATAAATCCCAGACATGTATACATGTTATTTCATCACAAATTTCATTTATTAATAATTTAAAATACATTTTAAACTCAAAAACCCTGAACTGAAACATGTATCAGTTCATACACAACCACTGTTATATTTTAATTTTGAACTCAAAATTAAACCTAAATTCTTATGAAAACCCAAAACCAGGTGCGTATGAGTGTTCCTCATAATTAAACGTGTCAAAGGGGTGTGTTCGTGTCCACTTAAGTGGACACAAATTGTCCAATTCACGAAAATATGAAGTATCAGTGACAGTCAAGTTATTCCTCGTGCACGCGTGTCGATTGATCCAGAACACGACACGAAGCACGTGAGCTCTCGTGCATATGTCAGTATCTAGGTGAGGTGTCACGGTATGTATCTAGGTGCCTGAGTCGTGTCCACGTAGTCGCGTGTCCATGCACAAAGTGCGTATCAGTGGGGTATTTCGTGTGTGCACAGTCAATCGAGAATCGGTGCAACCCCGAATGCTCCCAAAATACTCGATAATTTCTCCTAAAATTTTGTGTGCTTAATGTCAGTGATTGCCCCCTCGGGTACATAAATTTTTGTGTCATAAGATTCAGTGTCGTGTCCGCTATCAGTGTCGAGCAGCAGGGCAGCCGCACGAGCCCCATGCGGTATCTCGTGATGCGAGTCCGACCCTGTTTTGGATACGGACACAAGTGTCCTCATGTTCAGAGTTGAAGATTATTAATCCCTACCTATAGGGCTACACTATTGTGTAATTAGTTTTTGAAATTAGTAAAATTTATTCCATTCGAGTATTTCATCAAATAACCATTTAAATACACCGATACGTGTCCGATACGGACATGAAATGGACACGATTTTCTACCAAACTTGGGCTACACCTAGGAGAACCCAAAATGGATGCATCTATGGAATTAAATTGGGAATTTATAGGTGTTTGTAGTGTTTTACCTATTGAGGGTGAAACCTTAATGAAAAGAGACTCGATTGGACGTCTTCCTTGATTTGCTACGGTTCAAACGTCCTCCAACCTTGCTAGCAAGCCTCCACAAGTCTTCTCTACTATTGGGGATGATGATGCAATTGATTAGGATCAAATTGGACTTAATTTGGATATTTGGGGAAGGATTTTGGGGAGGAATTATTAGGGTTCTAAGAAGTTGTAAAAGAGGCAAAGTTTTTGCTAAGGGTGTTTTATAGGAAGGAGGATCCAGTTGTGGCTGCCATTAGATGGTTTAAGGTTAGGTTTTAGGTCTAGATGAGTGGCTAGGAGTTGTCCACCCAATTCTAGGCCTTTCTATTGGTTCAACTTGTCATAGGCTACCTTTTTCACAATTATCCTAAGAGTAAAATATCTTACCTAGAAATATCTAGATATTAATAATCATGTCATGACTAAGTTAACTTAATCAACCAATGCTAATCTAGATTAGGCTAAGTTTCTAGGTTAAGTCTCAAATAATTAACTAGCATATATTTAATTAATATAATTTACAATTTCACAAAATTGTCAAAATGACCAAAATATCCTTAGGCTAAAAAGTTGTAATTAGTCATCCTAATCACATGACTAGGCTCCCTTGGTCATGGTTTGTCTCTAGGCTTGGCCAACTCTAGGGTTACACTAGTCAATCATCAAAATCACAAGTCGTAGTTTTAAATAGTTTTAAATTAACTAAAAATCACCAAAACTATGGAAAACTGAGAAATGACAAAATTACCCTTGATTTTAAAAATAGGTAGTTACAATCCTACCCCCTTAGAAAAATTTCGTCCTCGAAATTAAGATGGTCGTATTCCTTCTAGGTCAACCCCCAACAATAAGGTCGAAGCCTCTTCCTAGCAGCACACAAGATCAACAAATAAAATATGGATAGTAGGCTTAAAATGGGTTATGTCCAAAATTTGGCTCAACAGGTTTAGGTTGAAAAGGTGTCCCCAATTCGAGTCGGAAATAAAAGCGACTCCGTGGGGTAAATCAATATAGGATCTTGTGTCAGAAAAGTCGTGTGAAGCAAATGAAGCACAAGATGGTGTGTCCGAGTGGGACACGAAGGTCATAGGTGTAGGTTGTCATGTTTAGGTCATGCATGTGAAATCGGTTTTGAGAAAATAACTAGTCTTGTGCTCCTAAATTAAAAGTCACTGTAATGTACATATGATAATCATAATTTAAGTAGGAATGGTCGAATAACTTAAATTGAACCGGTAGTTATGATGCAAAAGTAGTACAAGGGAACAAGTCGAGTGGGACAGACTCTGGTCATGAGTGCCAGACTAGGAAGATAAAGAAAACAATGAATCAATCAGGGCTGTTAGGCAGCATCATCTTATATGAAACTGGAAACTGGCTGCAATGGTCACCATTCTAAGGTCAGAAGTACACTATCAATTCTAAGTCAAAAAGTCCTAACACAAATCATCAATTCATTATATTTTGAAGAAATTTATATCAAAGGAAGTTACATAAAGGATTATACTAACAACTAAAACTACTCTTACTTCAAAGTTTATTTAAGAACAACAATAATTTTTTTTTTTGAAAAAGACTGAATTAAGAAGGTAGAATGATATTTTAAAACCTTCTTGAGATAAAATCTGATAATCATATGCGTCTGTCCAAAATCATGACTCAGAATCTTCGTCATACTAGTAAGCAAGGCTACGATATTCACAGAGTCCTCGACTAAGGTACATACCTCTAGAATCATGGTATTTAAAATTTTTGCATTGTCGCATGCTTGACCGCGAAAACCTTAAATTTCCACACTCGAGAAATATATCCTAAATCAGACTGTATGTCCTCACCATGCTTGCTAATGTGACTGTAGAAGATTCTAGATTCCATAACTAAGTCGACCTAGCCCATACGATTCATCTTGGTAGAATATTTCAAATTAACCTTGATTACCAAGAATCAAATTCATCAACAAACAGGGAAGATAAACAGAAGTCGTTGGAATCAAATTTCGAGATATTCATAATGAGATTCTCAAGGGTCATCCAAGGAATCTCTCAAGTAGTCCTAACAGTGATTGAGTAACTCTCTATACTGTCTAATCCTATATCCTAACAACAGGCTCGTAGCAGCACTCTAAGTCGAGCACCACTACAACATCGCACTAATTGTAACTTCTGACCTACATGGGCCACCACTAAAAATGTGTCACGACCCGCACCCTGAGGAAGGGCACGAAAACGTGGGTACGTCCAGCCAACGCCGCAGTGTTGGCGGTAGAACACTGTGTAGTTCGTCTATAACATCTAACATCTAACATCTAACAACAATATGATATAAACGTATCATCTCCGCACAGAGGTATAATATAATATCTCAATTCTATATCTCAATCACAAGTCTAAGGAAGATAGAGCACGATATGGAATCAGATAAAAAGAAGAAACTGAAATATAAATAGAGTTATCACACCACACAAAGTAGATGTTTAACACAAATAAATACAAGTCCTAAAATATAACTAAGTCTCAACTAACAACCGGAACAATCCGATACTAACTGAAAACTAAAAATACTAGACTAGAGTAAGCACCCTCTACTGAGCTAGATGCTCCTCGGGCTCCTGAGTGCCACCCTCATGTGCCCTATAGAAGGTAGGGCAGTCACCATCATCATCTGTAATATTTTCAACAGGTCCAGTCAGGACAGGAACGAATACAAAATCTCAAACAACAGTTCTAGTTATACAATATTGACAATGTAGCAGTAGATAGAGAGAATATACTAGGTAAAGTAGAGCGTACATGCATCCTGGCAGAGCATATCAAAACTGTAATGAGATAAGGCAAGAGAACAGTGTATAACATGTACGAAAATCTGGAACTGCTATCTATGTGAGTTTAGCACTAGTTTCAACATGTGATCGGCTTAGAACTTGATACAATGTTTAGCCTGGCTAATCATACGTGAGTGTATGATTAATACTATACAGTGAGGATATAATGGTGATATATTGGTGATACAATGGTGATACAATGCTGGTACTATGGGGTATTGATCACATATCTACGCTAACACTCCCATCCCTGACTAATATAGTGGATCCAGTCTTGACACGTCATGACACGTATTCTCTGAGGAGGTCGCGAGCCTACACAGGAATCATATCTATACAATGAACAATAAATAATAAAGACTTGCCCAGTGTATACCGTATATAAGAGGAATAACATCTTATGAAGGGATCCAGACAATACCAATCCGTGTGCACCATGTGTCAAGAGAACAAGGATATCTACACTAAATACTAGAAACAAAGACGATATCATAAAACAGAAATATTATCAGAGAATGTACTCGCCTGTCACCCTGTATGACTGATATAAATAGATGTCCGAACTGGTGTCACAGAGTCCTATTTAGAGTAAAACAGGTTATGATGTATTCAGAAATAAGGTAATTGAAGTGTATGATGCAATCTATATGATTTCTAAGTCAATCTAGACCAAAGTCAACTCTAAGCCAAATCTGGTCAACTGGCTAGATCAAACTAGGTAAACAAGTCTAGATTGGTCAAACTAGGAGTCCAACTTGGTTATACTAACACACACCAAGCCAAACTAAGTCACACTAGGTCAATCCAAGTCAATCCTAAGTCAACAAGGTCATGCCATGTCCAATTAGGTCACACAAAGTCAACTGGGTCAAACTAGACCTAACAGAGTCAAACTTGGTCACCCTCTAGCCTATCTAGGTATTCCCATATAGAACTCATCTATATATATACACTACCATATAATACACCTTTATCTCAATATATATATGATAGACTATATTTATTACTACAAAATTTATGAAAAGGGAAACTCAAACCCCCATAACCTATGGCTAAGCCTATAATAACATGTATCCTAAGGTTTGTGTATTAGAGTAAACTCTAGGATTTCTAACCTATATATATTACACTTAGGACTAATATGGAAATGTAAATATGTAAGACATATGGGTGAAACCCCCATACCAAGCCATATCACTAAACATTTCCTTAATATCCTACATATAGGATACTCTTCTCATCTCTCAAACTTCACTCTCATAATCCCATACTCTCTAAACTTTAAACTAAAATCAATATACTCAAACCAAAGGGAAAAGAGATTTGGGGCTGCCTAGTACAGCCCCTACTGCTGCACTATTGGATAACAAACATGCCAAGCCAGGCCAAGAAAGGCCAATGAAGGGCCAGGTAAAAGCAGTGGCCTTGCTCACTGCCTACAGCTGCTGCTGTTGGCCCTCTACTCATTTCTAAATCCTATACTCCAACTAACACTAACTCACAGCTCCCTCATCATCATGCTACACTCCTACACTCACCCATTACACCCCAAGCCTATGCTACTCTCTCACTAACACTCCATTAATACACAGGAATACATAACACTCACAATCCATGCCACACACACCCTCACTCTCATTTCAGTTTATAAATATGTTGAAGGTAATTTCCAACTCTATCTATACCTATATTAATATAGAACAAGTTACATTCTAAAACTGAAACTAACATATATTTTAGATACGAAATATACTTTCAGATATTAGTACATACCTACATATATGCTCAGGTTTATGAATTCAAATAATCCTAGGTTTGGTAAATCTCAATTCACAGGTTTTTAAAATAAGGAAGAATTTTTAGTTTTAATAAGAATCAACAAACTCATAACAGTACTCGAATCCAGTATTTGAAAAACCAAACCAAGACATGAACCAAATCCTAATAAATCCCAGACATGTATACATGTTATTTCATCACAAATTTCATTTATTAATAATTTAAAATACATTTTAAACTCAAAAACCCTGAATTGAAACATGTATCAGTTCATACACAACCACTGTTATATTTCAATTTTAAACTCAAAGTTAAACCTAAATTCTTATGAAAACCCAAAATCAGGTGCATAGGAGTGTTCCTCATATTTAAACGTGTCAAGGGGGTGTGTTCGTGTCCACTTAAGTGGACACGAAGTGTGCAAGTCACAAAAATATGAAGTATCAGTGAACAGTCAAGTTATTCCTCGTGCATGCGTGTCGATTGATCCAGGATACGACACGAAGCACGTGAGGTATCGTGCACATGTCAGTAGCTAGGTGGGGTGTCAGGGTATGTGTCTAGGTGCCTGAGTCGTGTCCACGAAGTCGCGTGTCCACGCACGAAGCGCGTATCAGTGGGGTATTTTCGTGTGTGCACAGTCGATCGAGAATCGGTGCTGCCCCGATTTCTTCCAAAATACTCGATAATTTCTCCTAAAATTTTTTGTGCTTAAGGTCAATGATTGCCCCCTCGTGTACATAAATTTTTGTGTTATAAGATTCAGTGTCGTGTCCTCTATCAGTGTCAAGCAGCAGGGCAGCTGCACGAGCCCCGTGCGGTATCTCGTGCTGCGAGTCCGACCCTGTTTTGGTCACGGACACAAGTGTCCTTGTGTTCAGAGTTGAAGATTATTAATCCCTACCTATAGGGCTACACTACTGTGTAATTAGTTTTTGAAATTAGTAAAATTTATTCCGTTCGAGCATTTCATCAAACAACCATTTAAATACATCGATACGTGTCCGATATGGACACGAAATGGACACAATTTCCTACCAAACTTGGGCTACACCTAGGGGAACCCTAAATGGATGTATTTATGGAAAGAAATTGGGAATTTATAGGTGTTTGTAGGGTTGTACCTATTGAGGGTGAAACCTCAATGAAAAGAGCCTCGATTCGACGTCTTCCTTGATTTACTACGGTTCAAACGTCCTCCAACCTTGCTAGCAAACCTCCACATGTATCCTCTACTATTGGGGATGATGATGCAATTGATTAATATTAAATTGGACTTAATTTGGATATTTGGGGAAGGATTTTGGGGAAGAACTATTAGGGTTCTAAGAAGTTATAAAAGAGGCAAAGGTTTTTGCTAAGGGTATTTTATAGGAGGGGGGATCCAATTGTGGCTGCCATTAGATGGTTTAGGGCTAGGTTTTAGGTCTAGATGAGTGGCTAGGAGTTGTCCACCCAATTCTAGGCCTTCCTATTGGTTCAACTTGTCATGGGCTACCTTTTTCACAAATATCCTAAGAGAAAAATATCTTACCTAGAAATATCTAGATATTAATAATCATGTCATGACTAAGTTAACTTAATCAACCAAGGCTAATCTAGATTAGGCTAAGTTTCTAGGTTAAGTCTCAAATAATTAACTAGCACATATTTAATTAATATAATTTACAATTTCACAAAATTATCAAAATGACCAAAATAACCTTAGGCTAAAAAGTTGTAATTAGTCATCCTAATCACATGACTAAGCTCCCTTGGTCATGGTTAGTCTCTAGGCTTGGCCAGCTCTAGGGTTACACTAGTCAATCATCAAAATCACAAGTCGTGGTTTTAAATAGTTTTAAATTAACTAAAAATCACAAAAATTATGGAAAACTGAGAAATGACAAAATTACCCTTGATTTTAAAACATGCAGTTACAGTAGGGAAGAGCTACAATGTCAAGAGAGTAATAGAGGGTGGACTTGAGGCTTAAACATATGTTGGATAAAACCTATAGGAGAATGGAATTACAACTTAGGAACCATAGACATAGATTATGTCAGATAAAGAAGTGGGGGATGCTAGGATTTGGGTTGTTCAAAGACGGTATCTTAGAAGAACTAGGATAGGGATGTCCAGGCTTAAGAAGGAGTAGGAGCATGAGTTTTTATGAACTGGACGTCCATATAGCAGAGACAGAGAACCAAAGTTTATTAGGCTGAATATTTTCCCATGGAAATCTTCGGACTTGTTCATGCCAAAGGAGGAAGGATTGATATGTTTTGCATTGACTACAAGGATTGAATGCTGTGATAGTAAAGAACAAGTATCCCTTGCCATAAATAGAAGGTTTTTTTCGACCAGTTGAACAGTGCTTGTGTGTTTTCGAAGATTGATCTCAGGTCAGGCTATCATCAGATCAAGGTTCGGAAGAAGGATATCCCGAAGACGGCCTTTCCGATGAAGTATGGATATTATGAGTTTCTTGTGTTGCTGTTTGGTTTAACCAATGCGCCAGCTATGTTCATGAGTCTGATGAACAAGGTGTTCTACCAGTACATGGATAAGTTCATGGTGGTATTCATTGATGACATTTTGGTGTGCTCTAAGAGCCACGAGGAGCATGAAGAGCATCTTAGGATCGTACTGGAGACATTGAGGAGGGAAAGACTTTATGCTAAGCTCAGTAAGTAAGACTTTTGTCTGAGCAATGTATCGTTTTTTGGGCATAGCATTACTAGTGACTAGCAATGGACCCATTGAAGATTGTAGCAGTAAAAACTGGCCTACATCTAAGTCAATTACGAAGGTTAGGAGTTTTCTCAGACTTGTCGAATATTATCGAAGGTTCGTGAAAAACTTTTCAAGGATTGCGGAGCCTATGATGCATTTAACATGTAAGGATCAGGAGTTCAT
The DNA here is from genome assembly GCA_029216955.1 of Iris pallida. Taxonomy (NCBI): domain Eukaryota; kingdom Viridiplantae; phylum Streptophyta; class Magnoliopsida; order Asparagales; family Iridaceae; genus Iris; species Iris pallida. The sequence continues at coordinate 10,403,606 of JANAVB010016197.1, read as the reverse complement.
CAGGATTGAGGAGTGTCAGATGACTTTTGATGAGTTGAAGAAGCGTCTGACATCAGCACCTATCTTGACTCTACCATTGGGATCTGGAGGTTTTGTAGTATACAACGATGCGTCCAAAAACGGATTGGGATGCATTCTGATGCAATATGGCAAGGCTATGGAATACGCATCGAGATAGTTGAGGATCCATTAGAAGAACTACACGACGTATGACTTGGAGCTAGCTGTAGTGATATTTGTATTGAAGCTATAGAGGTACTTTCTTTATGGAGAGCGGATAGAGATATTTATTGATCACAAGAGTCTGAAGTATGTCTTAACTCAGAAGGAGCTGAACATAAGGCAAATACGTTGGCTGGAGTTGATAAATAACTTTGAGATTGAGTTGCAGTACCATCCTGGCAAGGAAAACATCGTTGGTGATGCTTTGAGCAGGAAGGCCACGACATATTTCTTGACGACTCAGCATCATTTGTTGGAGGATCTCCAGGAGTTGGGGATAAAGGTCGTATTACCGGGTATGGATGGACAATTACCTACCTTTGGGGTACAGTCTACCTTGGTTGAGAGGATCAAGGCTGCTCTGCCTACAGATGCGAGGTTCAGGAGACTCCGTAAAAGGACCGAGGCCAACATGCAGATAGGACTGCGGATTCACGAGGACATGACGTTGAGTTATAGAGATTGCCTATGCATTTCGAGTGGAGAGCTATGCCAGAAGTTGATGGCTGAGGCGCATAGGTTGATATATTCTATTCACCCCAGAGGTACGAAGATGTACATCGATTTGCGACAGCACTACTGGTGGCATAGGATGAAGAGGGACATCGCTAAATTCGTAGTGAGATATTTGGTCTGTCAGCAGGTCAAGGCCGAGCACCAGAGGTCTGCAGGACTATTGCAGCCACTTTCTATTTTTGAGTGGCAGTGGGAACATATCACGATGCACTTTGTTACTAGATTTTCCAGTAGCCATAGCAGGAAGGACGCCGTTTGGGTCATCATGGATCGGCTCACCAAGTCGACTCATTTCTTGTCCTTCAGAGTTGGGTAATCTACAAAGATTTTAGCTAATTTATATATGAGGCAGATAATGTGTTTACATGTAGTGCCAGTCAGCATTATGTGGGATCAAGATTTTAGATTTATTTTGTATTTTTGGATGAGTATATAGGAGATTTTGGGGACTCGCCTCAAGTTAAACACAAGTTATCACCCACAGACCGATGGATAGTTAGAGCGCACGATCCAGACACTCGAGGATATGCTGAGAGCTTGTATATTAAATTTTGGTAGATCTTGGGAAGATCATCTACATTTGGTGGAATTCTTCTACAACAACAGCTATCAGACAAGCATCCAGATGGCACCCTTCGAGACACTGTACGACAGAAAGTACAGGTCTCCAGTATATTGGAGTGACGTTGGAGAATCATATACTTGGTCTAGAGTTAGTGACCAAGACAGTGGAGAAGGTGAAGCAGATTCAGAGCTACCTCAGAACGACACAGGACAGAAAGAAGCATTGGGCTGATACCCGTCGCCGACACTTAGATTTCAAGGAAGGCGATGACGTATTTTTGAGGATATCACCAAATTGGAAAACTATCAGATTTAGTAGCAGAAACAAGTTGAGTCCGAGGTACATCGGGCCCTTCGATATTTTGGAGCGAGTTGGTGAGGTGGCTTATCGTCTAGCATTAACCCCATCACTTAAGGGTGTACATGACATTTTCTATGTACCACGATTGATGAAGTACGTGGCAGACCCTAGTCACGTGCTAGACCATTCAGAGATTATAATTGGACCGAGCCTATCGTATGTGGAGCAGCCTGTTGAGATTCTCGACAGCGGTGAGAAGGTTTTGAGAGGTCAGACCATTAGACTCGCCCGGGTTGCATGGAAGCATCATTCTCCGAACGAATCCACTTGGGAGTGTGATGATTCTATTTGTGAGCGTTTTCCTCATTTGTTCAAGGATCGAGGTATGACTTTACGTACTGTATTTCAAATATCGTAATATTTCATAATTCTTGTTTTACTAAATCGTGCCATCATCTTTAATTTCGGGGACAAAATTTTCTAAGGGGGAGAGGATGTAAGCCCCCTATATTTTATTATTATTACTATTTATTACTATTACTATATATATATATATATATATATATATATATATATATATATATATATATATATATTTATATATGAAATATATATATATATATATATATATATATATATATATATATATATATATATATATATATATATATATATATATATATATATATATATATATATATATTTCATATATAAATATATATATATATATATATATATATATATATATATATATATATATATATATATATATATATATATATATATATATATATATATATATATATATATATGAAAATTGTTAGCATAAATTGATGCTATTCAATTTTTTACATTTTTCTTGCATGTGGTTATTAATATAGTTGAAACAATTCTTAGCACTAAAATAGGTTAGAAATATTTTTTTTCTTAAGAAGGGAATAAGAATTTTTTTTACATATTATTATGGCTTAGGTTATATTGTAAATATCATAAGCAATTGTTATAATGGTATTGAAAATAGGATTAACTACCATATATATATATATATATATATATATATATATATATATATATAAGGGAATAAGAATTTTTTTTACATATTATTATGGCTTAGGTTATATTGTAAATATCATAAGCAATTGTTATAATGGTATTGAAAATAGGATTAACTACCATATATATATATATATATATATATATATATATATATATATATATATATATATATATATATATATATATAATATATAAATATAAATATATATATATATATATATATATATATATATATATAATATAATATAATATATATATATATATATATATATATATATATATATATATATATATATATATATATATATATATATATATATATATACTTTTTGTACAAGAGAATCCAACCCAAACTTAGGCCTGTCAATGGTAGCTTATTGGTCGGATATTGGCATTACCATATCCGAACCATTAACTATCGGATATATCCGATAACTATCCGATATCCGATCGGATATAATTTTTGGCTACCATACCCGTTACCAATAATTTTAACGGATATCGGATAATATCCGAACCAATAAGATTACTAAAAAAATATTAAAAAAAAGGGAAGAAAAAAAATGAGTTAAAACGTTTTGGTTGTCACCTTGCTGGTTTAGACCGGGTAGATACTTCAAACTATGTTTTTCAGCCGCTTGCAAGGTGACAACCAAAACATTTGAACTCTTTAGATATGATATGTCAAATATATTATAGTATATACGTTGCTGGAAATTTAAGTTCAACCCTATGGTACCGATCTAAACCACTTAAAGTGGCTGAAAATATAGTTTGAAGTATCTACACTTTCCAATAAGTTTTGGTTGAAAACATAATTTGTAGTAAATATCATTTTAAATTTATTAAATAATTTAAATATTATTGGTTCGGATATGACACTAACCGTATCCGCATTCGATATCCGATAAATATCCGATATGATATCCGAATCCGTATCCGAAATTTTGAATATTTTCGGTTCGAATACGGATCGGATACGGATTTTCGGTCTACCATTGACAGGCCTACCCAAACTTTTCCCTTAAATTACTTTCCCTGGCCGATTATTATTAATTTTTATTTATTCTTTTCCTTCCAAATCCTTTGCCTTCCCCAAGCCCAAACAATCCACCCCCAGGCCCACGACCTGTTGAGAGTGCAACTGTGGGCGGGCGGGTTTCACTTCAACCCGACCCAATATTTGCCAACCCGAACCCGACCTATTCAAAGTTTTCAATGTTTCGTTTTCTTTAACCGGCGTATAGCACTATGCTAATACTCAGCAGACACAAGGACGCATATACGGGGTTCGAACGAGCACTCTCTCCTAAACCCTAACCTTTCTCTCTTTATATATATGTTGGAATTATCTTCAAAAATTCGGATTAAAATCTGCAAGAAAATACTTTGAATTAAAATTACCGGCCTCCTAGGAAGTCGTTCACGTAGCACTGCCCTAAGAGTTAGCTCGGGTCTATGTGCAGACCGTATCCGAACGCTCCTAGTGGTAAAATTCCCGCTTCACCGAAATCTTCTTGCCGCACACGACTTAGAGAGAGCGACCCCGACTTAGCTCTGCCCAGAGCAACGAAGAACAACAGCAGTAATACGATGGAGAGGAGAATTTTAGAGAGAGTGAGAAGATAATTTCAGTATAAAAAGAAAGAAGAAAGAGCAAGATATTTATAGGCACTTGCCAATAGCTAGAAGAATAATGGCAGATTAAAAGCCAATTAAAGTGAACATTACAGAATGTTTAAAGCACAAAAATCACATGGTTCATTGAACTTGGACGGAATTTGATTAGCGAACGTTACGGAATTTTAAAAAATTGTAACTGTCAGAATTTTAGAAAAGAGAAAAAACTTTTACGGTCTCGGCCCGAACTCGAAAAGGAAACGAATCGGCATTCGGCGCCCGCAGATGTGGGCACGTACCCGCACCCGTTACGCGCGTCGAACCAAACCGAGCCGAGCCGGGCCGGGCGGAGGCGGCGGCGCCCGCGTGTGGCCCATGGAGCTCCCACACACAACTTCAAAGAAGCACAATGGGGGAATGTAATATAAGCACCACTAACTATCCTCCCATTCTGATGTGGGACTAAAAAATAGAAGGAGTTTGAGCTTTTGAGCTCCACAGCCAACAATCCCCCCCAAAAGGTCAAATTCCGAGGTGATAGAAGGAAAGAAAGATAAAGACTGAATAAGAGAATTTCTGGGCAGTTGTCTACTATGCATAAATGAGATGGACTACAGCCTTGAATCTCACGTAGTGACTATTGTCTTTGTCTGCAGAAGAGCTTGATAGACTACGCCTTGAATCAGTCTTCTTGAACCAGACTCGAAAAATAGCACACATAGTACGCTAGAGGTACTTGGGTCTATCTGGTGGCGCGTTTGGTTGGCCATACACACTTTTACACATTCATGAGAGTTGTCTTGGATCGCCCTGTCCTATAGTCGTGGCCCTCACAACTTCTCATATAGGTAAGTCCTTAAGGGTTGGTGATAGAAATCAATCCTGCATATCATGCTTGGACTTATTAAGAGTTTAAACTCAACCTATCCATATCACAAAAGGAACACTGTCATCATAGGGATGGGATATCAATGTACACATGTACAGCCTCCTGGGCTTTTATTTTAAAGAGAATTTAATCTCAAGGTCAGTGTTCCATAATAGTCACCTAGTCCAGCTTGTTTCTACCCATTGAACCGGCTTCTTGGGATCTCCAGTCAGACTCGGTTGGGTTGCCACTGCTGGTGACTATACTATGGGCTTAACCCCATCCCCCTCGATGATTCTAGGATCAATGTCCTAGACAGACCCTTCGTCAAGTGGTCTGCAAGGATCTTTTCTGACTTTATATAGTCAAAAACTACATATTTGCCCAATAGGCTCTTTATAGACTTGAAGCACAGCTGCAGGTGCCTGTTCATCTTAGCATTCACAGAATCATGCTTTAGTAGTTCTATAACAGATTTATTATCACAGTTTATAGAAATTGCAAGAACAGGATGAACAGAAATAGGTATATGCATAATAAGATTTCTAAGCCATTCAGCCTCTGTACATGTAGTATCCAAAGTTATCATTTCAGAGTCCATTGTACTTCTGGCTATGATAGTTTGTTTACATGATCCCCAGGAGATTGCAGCTCCTGCTAGGGTAAAAACATATCCAGTAGTGGATTTTACATCATGTGAATCAGTTACCCAATTTGCATCGGTGTAACCTTCTATGATATCAGGGTGTCTAGAATAATGAAGTTTATAATCTAGGGTACCCTTAAGATATCTAAATACTCTGTCCAATACAGTCCAATGTGACTGATTTGGGTTACTAGTATACCTACTTAGTCTCCCAATAAAAAAATACAATGTCAGGTCTAGTCCTATTTGTTATGTACATAAGGGACCCAATCATTTGTGAGTATCTACGTTATTCTATAGGTGATCCTTCGTTCTTCTTGAGAACAACATTGCTATCATATGGAGTAAGGACAGGTTTTTTGTCAAAATACTCGAACTTCCTTAGCATTTTCTCAATTGAATGTGCTAGGGATAGAGTATATCCTTCATTGCATTTGGACACTTGCATTTCTAGGATCAGGTTTGCCTCACCTAGGTCTTTCATATCAAACTGGTTAGATAAATAATTCTTAGTATTATTTATCAATTCCAGTGAAGATCCTAAAATAAGGATATCATCAACATACAAGCATAAGATAACACAACTTTTATTTGTATTTTTGGAATACAAACATTTGTCATATTCATTTTGTACAAAACCAAATTCTATAATGACTTTGTCAAATTTGTTGTGCCACTGCTTGGGAGCTTGCTTTAGGCCATAAAGAGATTTTACTAATCTACAAACCTTTTTTTCTTGACCTTTAGCAATAAAACCTTCAGGTTGCTCCATATAAATCTCTTCTTCTAAATCTCCATTTAGAAATGCTGTCTTTACATCCATTTGATGGATCAGCATATCATGAATGGATGCTAAAGCTAGAAGGGTTCTAATAGAAGTTATTCTAGCTACCGGAGAGTAGGTATCAAAATAATCTAATCCTTTCTTCTGGGTGAATCCTTTGGCTACTAGCCTAGCCTTATATTTTTCTATGGTACCATCGGCTCTAAGTTTCTTTTTGAAAATCCACTTACAACCTATTGGTTTGCTGCCTAAAGGAAGATCTGCTAAAAACCAAGTATTGTTCTCCATGATGGAGTTGTACTCATTGTTAATAGCTTCTTTCCAGAAAGGGGCATCAGGAGAGGATATGGCTTCTTCATAAGTTGAGGGATCACCTTCTATCAAAAATGTGAAGAATCCTTCTCCTAAATTCTTTTCAATCCTTTCTCTCTTACTCCTTCTAGGTTCTATGACTTGTTCAGATTGAGAATTAGGCATTTGGTCATGAGAACTAGTAGACGGAGTAAGAGAAGGGTTAGAAGAAGATGAAGGGGTTCTATCCTTGAAGGGAAAAATATTCTCAAAATAAACTGCATCTCTAGCTTCAATGATTGTGTTATTAGAGATTTCATTTACTTCAGAATGGGTTACAAGAAATCTATTGGCATTACTATCTAGGGCATATCCTATGAATACAACATCTACAGTATTAGGTCCTATCTTCCTCTTTTTGGGTTCAGGAATTTCTACCTTAGCCAAGCATCCCCAAACTTTGAGGTAATTAATCCTAGGGGTTCGACCTTTCCATAACTCATATGGTGTCTTATTATTAGTCTTACTGGGTATCCTATTAAGAATATAACAGGCTGACAATAAGGCTTCTCCCCAAAGATTATCAGGGGCACTTGAGCTGAAAAGTATGGCATTAACCATATCTAAAAGAGTACGATTCTTTCTTTCAGCAACTCCATTGGATTGTGGTGAATAAGGAGCAGTTACCTCATGAATAATTCCGTGCTCTTCACAGAAGTTAGTCATTTCATTTGAGGTATACTCACCACCACGGTCTGATCTAAGGATCTTATTCTTCCTATCCAACTGGTTCTCAGCTTCAGATTTATAGACCTTGAATCTGTCTAGAACTTCATCTTTGGTCTTAAGGAGGTAGGTATAACAATACTTTGAATGATCATCTATAAAAGTAACAAAGTATTTTCTACCACCTCGGGTCAAAACCCTATTGGAATCACAAACATCACTATGAATAAGTTCTAGGAGTTCAGAATCTCTGTAGACAGATTTGAAAGGTAATTTAGTGTGTTTGGCTTGAACACAAATCTCACATTTGTTTTCATGATCTATAGGAGTCTTAGGGATAAGATCTAAGTTCATCATCCTTTTGATAGATCATAAGTTCACATGACCTAGTCTACCATGCCAAACATTTGATGATTCAATATTTGCAACAAAAGAAGGATTAAAACTTTTATTCATAGTACTTAAAATAAAAAGTCCATTTTTCACAAATCCCTTTCCAATAAACAGATCATTCTTAGAAAAAACTACTTTATTGGCCTCCATTACAATTTTGTATCCTGAGGCTACAAGGAGAGATCCACTAACAAGATTTCTCCTGACAGACGGCACATGAAGCACATCATGGAGAGGTAGAATTTTTTCTGATGTCATCTTCAGATCTATTCTTCCTCTTCCCACAACTTGTGCCGTTGAGCCATCTCCTAGGGTCACGCCTCCTCCACCTGATTCCTGATAGGTTGAAAAACAGGAGCGATCAAATGAAACATGAACATTAGCTCCAGAATTCAACCACCAATCATCAGAATGGAAAGACAGGTTTACTACAGGTTGGAAGCTTACAGACCTGAAGGAGCTGGAAGACCCATTCAGAATCATGTTAGCCTCAGGCTTGCCTTTTCCCTTGAAGGAGTTCTGGATAGGTTCTTTCTTCCTTTGGAAGCAGTTGATGGCTGTATGGTTGGTTCTACCACACACAAAACAAAATCTTCTTTGATCCCGAGTCTGACCAAAGGTTCTAGGTTTTTGGGGTTGAGGGTTTTGATGGTGATGGTTTTTGTGAGGAGGTTGAAAACTCTGCTTCTTTTTGAAGGAGGTTTTCTTAGATTTGAGATGGTTGTTTGACTTAGGTTTTTCATGACTTTCTACAAGGTTTACCTTAGCTGTGGCATTTGACCTAGCTTTGGTCTTGGACCTATATTTCTCTTCTGTTCTAATTCTCTGTAGAGCTTGAGAATAAGTAATAGATCCTTGTAAATGTAGCAGGTCTTTTGCCACTTTAGACCAGGAAGGGGGAAGTTTATCTATCAAGCACCCTATTTTGTGCTCAGTAGAAAAAACGGTTCCCTTGGCTTGAAGCTGCCTAAGGTATTCTTGGAACTCATGGATTTGGTCATTGATTGGTTTGTTATCTACCATGACATATTGGTTGAATGTGGTAGAATTGAATCTATCAATTCCAGCATCATCACAACCATACTCATCTTCCAAAGTATCCCAGAGTTCTTTAGCACTTTTATACTCAAAAAATATGTCGTAGAGTGACTCCGACATAGCGCTTAATATTCTGTGGAAGCAGTGTTAGTCAATTTCCTTAGGGGTCTTAGGCTTGGAAGAAGAGAAGGACTTGGAAACCCCTACGTCAGACTCAGTCTCATCAGAATCATTTGAGATGGGTGTGGACCCATCAATGGCAGAAATTAGACCTAAAGTGGTAAGCCAAAATTTGATCTGGCTTTGCCACCTCTTGAAGTAGGTGCCATTGAATTTTGCAGGCTTTGCAGAGAAAGTCTCTTCCTTGGAAGTCATCTTTCTAAGGTCTGAAAAAATTATATTTACTCAATAAGATGGTTTTGAGCTAAAATTAACAATTAAACTAATTTTAGTAATGAACCCTTAAATTTTTAGTTTTCAAGTTTTGATAAGGTTGGGTTAGCTGTAGGGGCCGGATTCCAGCAAGCGGAGGTTCACTAGGAACTCTTAAGTACCGGTCGCTTAGACGAATTTTTCGCCTTGTTGACAGAAGGGCCCTTTCGGCTTGTTCCCAAACAAATCTTAACTTTAGAACTTTAAAAATAAAGGAATTTTACTAAATCAATTAATTGTTTGATTTAGCCTAAATTGATATATTGAGTAAAAAGGAACTAGTATTGACAAAAAGTAGTAACACACTAATGTTTGTCTAAGGTGTCAATCTAGGAAATGATAATTGATAATAGCAATCTTAGTTATATGTAACAACAAATGTTATTAAATAAGATGGTATCGATATGAAATAAAAAATTGTAACAAATTATTAATAGTAACAAATTTGTTAACGATAGCTTTTATAGTTAAACAAATTATTAATAGTAACAAATAATATTAAATGAGAGACAAAATTTGTTAAGAAATTTGTTTACCTAATAGCAAGTGTATTATGCAAGAGAAACTTTTCTCAACAGTAATAGACTTTAGAAAATGGAAAGTAACCAATTTGTAAGCAATTGTTTTAAAAACAATTTGAAAGCAATTGTTTGAAAACAGTAAATGTCTCAACAGAATTTTTTAGACAGAAGCAATTATTTTAAAAAGTACAGTAACCAATGAGAGACTAACCACTTTGAAAGCAATTATTTAAAAAACAATTGTATAGAAAATGTCTAATAACAAACGATTGTTCAGACAGTAACAATTATTTTAAAAACAATTGTATGCGAAGTATAATTTTTTAAGGCTTAATTGCACTTTGCTACCCTCAACTATTCCGCATTTTCAACTTGATACCATAAACTTTTTTTCGTAACAAATTGGTACCTCAACTATTATTTTTTTTCAACTTGATACCTAATTTTTCAAAAATTCCGAAAATGCCCTTCCCTCTTCCTTCCCTCCACCCCCTTCCCCACTCCGGCCACCCCCCCTGCTAGCTCTGGCCGCCCCACCCCCCCCTGCTAGCTCCGCCCCCACCGCCCCCATCCCCCCCCCCTGCTAGCTTCGGCCACCCCCTGCCCCGCCTCCCGCCCCGCCCTCCCTCCCCAGCCCCCCTCCTCACGTGCTGCCGCGGCCTAGGGGAGAGGCGGGGGCGGGCGGGCGGCCGGAGCGAGCAGGGGGGGGGGGTGGGGGGCGGGGGGGGGCGGAGCTAGCAGGGGGGGGGGGGCGGCCGGAGTGAGCCAGGGGGGCGGCCGGAGCGTGCAGGGGGGGAGGGTTAGGGGTAGGGGTAGGGGCATTTTAGTCCAAAATAACATCTGGGTACCAAATTGTTACAAAAAATAGTTTAGGGTACAAAGTTGAAAAATGGTAATAGTTGAGGGTAGCAAAGTGCAATTAAGCCTTTTTTAATGTAGCAAAAGTTGAACAGAACCTTTTTCCTTTTGTTTTCAACGCACAAGTTCAAACAATAACAAACGAATATTTTTTTTTATCTTTTCCGTATGAACAGTAACAAAGAATAAGACAAATAATGAATTTGTAAAATTGAAGTAACTCTTAGATTGTTGGAATTATCTTCAAAAATTTGGATTAAAATCTGCAAGAAAATACTTTGAATTAAAATTACCGGCCTCCGAGGAAGTCGTGCACGTAGCACTGCCCTAAGAGTTAGCTCGGATCTATGTGCAGACCGTATCCGAACGCTCCTAGTGGTAAAATCTCCGCTTCACCGGAATCTCCTTGCCGCACACGACTTAGAGAGAGCGACCCCGACTTAGCTCTGCCCAGAGCAACGAAGAACAACAGCAGTAATACGACGGAGAGGAGAATTTTAGAGAGAGTGAGAAGATAATTTCAGTGTAAAAAGAAAGAAGAAAGAGCAAGATATTTATAGGCACTTGCCAATAGCTAGAAGAATAATGGCAGATTAAAAGCCAATTAAAGTGAACATTACAGAATGTTTAAAGCACAAAAATCACATGGTTCATTGAACCTGGACGAAATTTGATTAGCGAACGTTACGGAATTTTAAAAAATTGTAACTGTCAGAATTTTAGAAAAGAGCAAAAACTTTTAAGGTCTCGGCCCGAACAATAAGAGGAAACGAATCGGCATTCGGCGCCCGCAGATGTGGGCATGTACCCGCACCCGTTACGCGCGCCGAACCAAACCGAGCCGAGCCGGGCGGCGGCGCGCGCGTGTGGCCCATGGAGCTCCCACACACAACTTCAAAAAAGCACAATGGGAAAATGTAATATAAGCACCACTAACTATCCTCCCATTCCCATGTGGACTAAAAAACAGGAGTTTTAGCTTTTGAGCTCCACAGCCAACAATATATTCATCATCTCTTCTTCCCCTCTCCACCCCGAGCAAAACATAGCCGCCTTAACTCTTCTCCAACCCTTTTCTCCTTGCAAAACTATACCAAGCTGCCCCTACTGAGCATTCCAGCCGACTCTTCCTTCCTCTTCCGTACGTTCTTGACATCGTCTTCCCTTCTCGTCGCCGTCGCCACCGACGAGTTGTCGCCAATCGGACGCTGCTCTTCCTAGCAGCCGTTCTACTGTTTCTACGGAGGCACCGTTGCGTACGACCATTTCCGACGACTGCTGTAGACTTCCTGTCGCAGGACAACCTTCCGTCTCTTTCGAAGCTTTGTAGGAGCGTGACAGCTTGCATACCTCCGTCGAGCAGGATAGCCTTCGTCTCGATCGACCATCTCCCTTGGGTATTCCTTCTCACTCCTTCTCTAATCTTCTCCCATTATTGTATTATTTAGCAAATATGTGTCGTAGGTATAGAGCATGTTTTCATGTGTTAGTATAACTAGTGTGAAGATTTTGTTGTTTTTAATTTTTGTTTGAGTTAAAAATGTAATAAATGAACATTTTTATTTCTTTTTTTGTTAAATTTCTAGAGGAAATAACTAAATATTTATTTAAAAAGGAATAAAAATAGACTCACCTGAAATCTGTACAAACCAGAACCGAATCCGACTCTAACTCAACTAATACAGACCTGAATCTGCTCGAATATTAACCTGGGCAAAAAATAACTCGATCCAATTGACCTAAAACTATCGACTAACCCAAACATGTACTTAACCTAGCTGATTCATGATCAGACAATAACATCATTCCCACAATAAATAAATATATACACATGTTTTGAAGGGAAGGATTTGCAATATTTGTAGGAAAATAATATTTTAGGATGAAAAAAATTAGGCCACACTGACATATTAATTATTTTTTCATACTTCGGTTTTCCTAGTGCACCCTACAATAGCAAAGTAATTTACATCGAGAAAGCAAGCAATCGAACTCGGAATCCCAATTGAACTTACAGAATTAGAGTTGATATATTAGGTAAATCTAACCAGACAGGTTGACAAACCCAGTTCTATAAATGTTTTCTTCAATCTCGTGCTCACACTAGGCCAGAAGGCCTAGGAAGGCCATCTGTAGCATTTTGGGCTAGACTTTTAAACCTAATTTAATATGTTTCTTGAGCTATCAAACTCTTACTTTCTTAGTTTGGATTGCATTATGTTTTATTTGAGAATTTATTTGGCATCAAATGTAAAACAAGAACCAAACATGTTGCGTCATAAATTTTTCTATACAATAACGAAAAATAAATAAATTACAAATAAGGTAACAAGTTTGAAAAAATTCAAAAAAAGATACAAGTCGCCAAAAGGATTGGCGACTTGAGTGCTTGCACTAAGTCGCCAGCATTCAAGTCACCAGCTCCACTAGCGACTTAGATTTTTTTTTTTTCATTCCATTCCAAAGTAAAAAAAATTAGGAGACAACAAAACCTATTGCATTGAAGTCGCCAGACCATTTGGCGATTTTGTGGTTTTTTTTTTTGACTTGGACGATTTGTGACAGAAATTTTTAGTAATGAAACTGACTCCTAGTAACAAAATTGAGTTTTTAGTGACGAACTTTAGTGACAAAATTTGAATTCTAGTGACAAATTTTTAAAAAACTCACCAACGCTTCTGGCAGCATATTATTAACGACTTCATTGGCAACTTATTATTGGCAACTTCATCGCATTTGTAAGTAGCCAGGCTGCCAATGCATCTAACGACTTCATGGCATTTGCATTTTTTGGGCTTAAAAAACAACCAAGTTGCCAGAAGTATTGAAGACTTTAGTGAAAGCACTCAAGTCGCCATTAGCTCTAGCGACTTGTATCTGCTTATGCATTTTTTTCAAACTTGTTATCTTATTTGTAATTTATTTATTTTTCCTTATTTTATAGGAAATTTTCTGATGTTTTATTCAAGATACACATTGTTTTAGTGTGTCAGTTCATTTTGTCTCACATTACAAAGTTAAAAAAATTCCTTGATAAAAGCATAAGAAGTTTCATTAGAATTATAAAATTCAGATTCACTCTTAGTTTTCTTCTTAATTATTTTTTATATAGAGCATAAAAATCAAGGACCATTAGATTTCAATAAATAGGTTTAATTTGGGCTTTAATGTCTGTGCCATGGATTTTATAACAAATTAGATTTTAAGACCTGACATATCCAATTGAAAAGTTTGGATACTGGATTTTTATTTTTTGGTTTCTTTTTTTCCACCATAATTTTCAACATGTTTTGGTTGTTCCCATTGTATTTATGGTATAATAATAAAAAAGAAACCAAAAACAAAAAATCAGAGCCCAAACTTTCCAGTTGGATATGTTAGAGCTTAAACACTAAACTGATATAAAATCCAAGATTTAAAAGCTAATTAGCCCATTTAACTTATATTAACTTCTGATGATCTATATGTAGGAAGAGTTTTGTTAACATTGTTGGGAAAGAAGCGCGAAAACCTTTTCCCAAACTAGAGAGTACCTGCGAGAGAACCGAGCAATACAACGCACGAACCAAACACCAAACACAATCCACGCAGACACATAGATTTTTGACGTGGAAAACCCTTGCGAAAAAAAATCACGGGACGATCGGAGTCCAACCCTTAAGAAGCCTTCATTAATAAAATAAAGGAGTACACCCTCTACAAACTTCTTCCGATCCAATATGGATCTCCACAACACTTGGAAGCAAGAATAATTTATTACAAGGCTACGAAGAACAAAGACGACGAGTAGAGATTATCCGAACACGATCCTCCTTTGAAAATAGCCTTCAATCCTCCTCATTCTCTCCCAAAGTTGCAATGACACTCTTGCCTCTTTTCTCTCTATTTTTTTCAATGTTGTGTTATGATTAGGGTTAGAAAAATCATGTATAAACCCCCTAATCTGCAACAAAACCTGTACCACAGGATACGATCCAACGGTATAAACATATCCTAAAATCAGCCTCAGCTCATCAACGCAGAGTTCGGCCAGAACTCTGTGCTTTCGTGACAGAACGGTTCTGGAATCAAGGGGGAAGAGTTCGGCTAAAACTCTGCCTGTGGCAGCTAGTTCGGCCCGAACTCTGCCTCCCCTGTTCCAGAATGTACTCTGGTAGCTCCCGAGCTTCTTCTTCGTCTCCGAAAGGCCTCGTCACCTCCCTGAGCTTCTCTGACACACAGACGGCGCTGGTCGCACTCTGCGGTCTTCTCCACATAGGTTGGGAACCCTACCCACTCTAACATTTCACCCCTTCACAACTATGTAGAGGAGGTCGTCATCCCGACGATCTGTCTGCAGAACTCAAACTTTTCTCTTGGCAGAATCTTGGTGAACATATCTGCTCCGTTATCATCTATATGAACCTTCTCAAGCTTCGCGTCCTTTTTCTCAATCATATCCCGTATCCAATGATACCGAGTCTCGATGTGCTTGGACAGGCTATGAAAGGTCTGATTCTTCATAAAGTAAATAACACTCTGACTGTCGCAAAGCAAACTATACTGCTTTTGCTTCAGCTCCATTTTCTATAACAGCTTTTTTATCCACAGCAACTCCTTGCAAGCCTCCGTTGCCTCAATGTACTTTGTCTCTGTCGTCGACAAGGTAACACACTTCTGCAACCGTGACTGCCACGATACCGCTCCTTCAGCAAACATCATCACATAGCCCGAAGTCGATCATCTCGTGTCTGCATCTCCAGCCATATCAGTGTCGGTATATCCAACCAGCTTCGGCTCGTTACCACCAAAAGCAATTCTCCAATCGGTAGTGCCCTGAAGGTATCATAGTATCCACTTAAACGCCAATGTATCCTTCCAGGATTTAAAAGATACCTGCTAACTGTGCCAATTGTATGAGCGATGTCTGGCCTCGTACACACCATAGCATACATAAGGCTTTCTACAGCTGAGACATATGGAACCAGCTCCATATCTTCTTTTTCATCCTCGGTAGATGGACACTGCTCCTCAATGAGCTTAAAGTGGGCCGCAAGGGGACAACTCACTTTCTTCGACCCGTCCATCCTGAAACACTGAAGTACCCGATAAATGTACTTCTTTTGGGACAAGTATCGCAGCTTGGACTCTCTCTCTCAGCTGATCTCAATCCCAAGAATAGTCTTTGTTGCACCCAAATCCTTTATAGAGATGGCCGCACCCAGTTGGTGCTTTAACTCCGCTATCCTAATGGCATTTTGACCCACTAATAGCATGTCATTAATATAGAGCAATTAAATGATGAAATCATCCTCGGCAAAGTACCTCACAAATACAGAATGGTCTGACGTCGTCCGTGCATAACCATGCTCCCCCATAAACGACTCGAACTTCCTGTACCACTGCCTCGGAGCCTACTTCAGACCATACAAGCTCTTCCTCAACCGACAGACCAAATATGACTTGCTCTTCTCACATAATTCCTCTGGCTGCTCTATTTATAGCTCCTCCTTAAGATCACCGTAGAGGAATGTCGTCTTCACGTCCATCCGTCTGCTTCACTCTGAACACCCATTGATTCTTCAAATCCTTCTTACCCTTTGGCAACCGCAGCAGCTCGTAAGTAGAATTGGCATGTAATGAACCCATCTCCTCCTGCATAGCCTGCATCCACTCCTGTCTGTGTTCTTCTTCCATAGCCTCTGCAAAACTTTCAGGCTCTCCTCCGTCAGTCAGTAGCACATAATCACCCGGTGAGTATCTCTTAGATGGTCGACGCTTTCTATCGCTCCTTCTCAATGGAGCTACTGGTGCTGGATGTATACCAGCAACCTCCTCCCCTTCAGGAACTGCCTCCCTGACATGCTCATCCTCCTGAGGGACACCCAGACCACCATCAGCAGGCTGATGATCAAGGTTGGGAGCAACTCCATGTACTGCCTCCCCCATAACTGGATCCTCTGCGATGTCCTCTGGAAACTGCTCAAAGCGAAATGACTCTAACTCAGGCAATTCCTCAGCCTCAGAAGGCGTCTCAGAATCTTGAATGTTGGTCATGTTCTGATTCTCGATGAATACTACATTCTTGCTTCTATAGAGCTTTCTTTCCACTGGATCGTAGAGTCTATAGCCAAACTCATCCCGACCGTAGCCGACAAAGATGCACCATCTCGTCTTTGGTTCAAGTTTGGACCTCTCGTCCTTCGGTACATGTACGAAGGCCTTACAACCAAACACTCGCAGGTGATTGTATGACGGCTCTTTGTTGTACCATACTTTGTCATGCACATCACCATGTAAAGGAGCACTAGGAGATATTAATAACATAAGCAGCTGTGAGAAGAGCCTCACCCCAATAACTGTCTGGCAAATTTGCTTCTTACAGCAAGCACCGTACCCTCTCTATCAATGTCCTGTTCATGCGCTCCGCTACACCATTGAGCTGACGTGTCTTGGGCGGAGTCTTCTGGTGTCGTATCCCTTGCTCTCTGTAATAAGCATCAAAGGGACCAATGTATTCGCCGTCGTTGTCAGATCGAACACATAATAACTTTTTGCCCGTCTTTCTTTCAACAAAGGCTTGAAACTCTTTGAAAGTAGGCAGCACCCGATCCTTGGTATTTAAGGCATAGACCCAAATCTTTTTGGAACAGTTATCAATAAAAGTTATAAAGTAAGAAGCACTACCAATATATTTTACCTTTATAGGACCATAGACATCCGAGTGAATCAACTTGAGCAACGCCAGCTTTCTTGAACTTGGGTGCAGACTTTGGAAAGACACCCCATTTAGCTTTTCAGCTAAGCAGTATGTGCACTTCTCTAACTTTGTAGACTTAAGCCCTGTAATCACCTTTCTGTTCACCAAGTAGCTCATTCCCTTCTCGCTGATATGGCCAAGCCGCCTGTGCCACAACTCGGTAGATGCATCAGAAACTATATTCACCTCATGTGTCCCCTGTGCACTCCCCTCCATATAGTAGAGACCGGACTTCTTGCTTCCTCTGGCAATCACCATCGAACCTCTGGAAAGCTTCCGTTGACCATTCCCGAAGAGATCGAAGAATCCCTCGTCATCCAACCTTCCCACTGACACCAGGTTGAAATATATATCAGGGACATGACAAAAATCTTCGAGAATAAGAACTGCACCCGTCTTCGTCCTCAAATGCACATCTCCAACGGCAACCGCCGTTGAAACATCTCTATTTCCCATCTTCAACACTCCACAGTCGCCTGTCGTGTAAATGACAAATTGTGCTATGTTATGAGATACGTACGCTGAAGCCCCTGAGTCCACCAGCCAAGAATTGCCATCGCAGGCGAGGTTTGTAATAACCTCATCACCAACGATGATCACATCACCTTCATGTATCGAGGCTGCTGCTGTAGTGTTCTCATCTTGCTTCCCCTTGCTTCTCTTTGTCGTCCTTCTTCTCTCTCTTCCAAGCAAAATAGTTCCACTTGATGAGGACCTTCTTGCCACAATGGTAACACTCTCAGTCCTCGTACCGACCCTTGGACTTCTCCTTGCTCTTGTCTCTGCCACCACCTGGACCCCTGCTTTTGTCCCTTCCGTGGGTCTTTAAAACTAGTACCTCTGAGTGGTGGAATATGGATGAAGTGCCTTAAGAACGTCTCCGCATCTCTTCATTCAGCATCTCGCTCTTGGTAACTCCAGGCTGACCATGCCTTCTGGAGCAGAAGCGATTATAGATACTCGTACGGTCTTCTAGGAGTCTGGCAATGTACACAACAGCCATAGTCCCTGAACCTCGTCGTCGAACTTGACTCCCATTGAAGATAGCTGGTCAACCATTCCCTGGAAATCACTCAAGTGATCCGTAATAGATGTCCCATCTTTGTACCGCAGACCCATCATCGTCCGGATCAGGAACAACTTATTTACCCCGGTCTTCTTCGCGTATAAAGATTCCAGCTTATCCCATAACGTCTTTGCATGCTCAATATTGGCAACGTGATTGTACACGTTCTCATCAACGAACTGCCTGATATATCCGCACACCTGTATGTGCTCAAATTCTAGTCCTTCTCGAATTTATCAACTGGTCGCTCGGAAGCAAATACGGGCAGATACAGCTTCTTGACAAACAAAAAATCTTTCATCTTGCTCCTCCAATAATAATAGCTGGTATTGTTCAGGTTCACCATGCACACAAGCTTCGCGTCCATCCCTCCTCTCTAGTTTTTCTATCAACTCCTGACACCCTTCTGAATTCCAGAACCTGGCTCTGATACCACTTTGTTGGAAAAGAAGCGCAGAAACCTTTCCCCAAACTAGAGAGTACCTGCGAGAGAACCAAGCAGTACATTGCATGAACCAAACATCAAACACAATCCACGCAGACACAGATAATTTTTGACGTAAAAAACCCTTGCAGAAAAAACACGGGACGGTCGGAGTCCAACCCTTGAGAAGCCTTCACTAATGAAATAAAGAAGTACACCCTCTACAAACTTCTTCCGATCCAATACGGATCCCCACAACACTTGGGAGCAAGAATAATTTATTACAAGGCTACGAAGAACAAAGACGACGATTAGAGATTACTCGAACACGATCCTCCTTTGAAAACGGCCTTCAATCCTCCTTCTATTCTCCCAAAGTTGCAATGGCACTCTTGCCTCTTTTCTCTCTATTTCTTCAATGTTGTGTTGTGATTAGGGTTAGAAAAAACCATGTATAAACCCCTAATCCACAGCAAAACCTGGACCGTAGGATATGATCCAACGGTATACAATACCCTGAAATTAGCCTCAGCCCGTCGATACAGAGTTCGACCAGAACTCTGTGTTTTCGTGACAAAACGGTTCTAGAACCAAGGGGACAGAGTTCGGCCAGAACTCTGCCTGGGGCAGAGTTTTTCTCGAACTCTGCCTTTTATATTCCAGAATGTACTCTGGTAGCTCCCGAGCTTCTTCTTCGTGTCCGAAATACCTCATCACCTCTCCGAGCTTCTCTGACACACAGACGGTGCTCGTCGCACTCTGGGATCTTCTTCACAGAGGTTGGGAACCCCACCCACTCCAACAAACATGTCTTATTAATACAGCGATAAATGAGTATTTTATATGTGTATTCTCAGCAGCACATTTATTAATGCATATTTACATTTATCAAGATACATTTTAAAAGAAAAGTAAATCGATAAATGTGTTGTTGGAAATACCCTTATAAATTATGCGTAAATCTATGTATTTACATGTGCCCTTAGGGCACATGTTAACAAAACCCTTTTAGATTTATCACATATTTTAAAGTTAGTTATGATCAATTAAGAATTTATATAATAACACCACTCAGCCCACACGATATTAAAAGACTTAAATTTTCCTTGTATTTAAACATAAACCATTTAGAAGTCCAACGCTTGTAGCTCAGGTGGAATATTGTGCAGATATCAGGCGGGGCCGGCCGGGTTCGAGCCCCCCAACCTTAAGGACATGTAGGTGTGTGTGGAATGTAGTCAAAAAATAGAAAAGAAAAATAAACATTGAGATGGTATATTGTTGCTTATTAAATTAGAATTATCTTAAATCGTGATGTTTATCTTGTACAAGTAAAAGTTTCATAACCGGGTTAAATATTATTTTTTGGATTAATAGAGCACGGGGTGAATGAGAAACTCATATTATACTTGCATATTTTTAAGTGAAGGTGAAACTCATATTTATTTAGGTGAATTTTGTGTGTACTTATAAGAGAATCCAAAATTTTCAAGTACACCTCCTCTCCATTCTTTGATTTCAAATTCTGCATGTAGGTGTGTGTAGAATGTAATCAAAAAAGAAAAGAAACATAAACATAAACATTTAGATGGTGTATTGTTATTTATTAAATTAGAATTATCTTAAATAGTGAAGTTTATCTTGTACAAGTGAAACTTTCATAACCGAGATAAATATTATTTTCTGGATTAACTGGAGCAGGGGTGAATAAGAAACTTATATTGTACTTGGATATTTTTAAGTGAAGGTGAAACTCATATTATTTAGGTAAATTTTGTGTGTACTTATAAGAGAATCCAAAATTTTCAAGTGCACCTCCTCCCCATTCTTTGATTTTAAATTCTGCATGTAGGTGTGTGTGGAATGTAGTCAAAAAAAGAAAAGAAACTTAAACATTTAGATGGTATATTGTTGCTTCTTAAATTAGAATTATCTTAAATCATGAAGTTTATCTTGTACAAGTGAAAGTTTCATAACCGAGTTAAATATTATTTTTTGGATTAATTGGAGCACGAGTGAATAAGAAACTCATATTATACTTGGATATTTTTAAGTGACGGTGAAACTCATATTTATTTAGGTGAATTTTGTGCGTACTTATAAGAGAATCCAAAATTTTCAAGTACATCTCCTCCCCATTCTTTGATTTCAAATTCTGAAGAGCTTAGAAATGCTAGTCTGACAAAAGTTTCAAAAATAAAGGCAAATGATTTGAAAGTAACTGCAATACATCTCATACTATAGTTTATTAGGGTTTACTAATTGAGAGTGGAACTAATTTTATCAGTCCCATCACTAGCGGTTGTTACCACTGATAGGGTGTCATAGAGGAAATAAAGGAAAATTGGATCATCTATTTTTTCTTGAAAATATCTTTATTGTAATATCTATTTAGTCTTATTCTTTTATTAGCCTTCGGGTTCTTTATATTAAAACCAAATAAAAGGTCCATGCTAGCTCTAAAGCTTCTGGAGATGTTTAACCAAGCTTGAACATAATGGATATGCATTTGACAATAGTATATCTACGGAAAATAATACGAGAATGCTACAAGACTTTCGAAACTTTACTATATAATTCTTCGTACACTACCAGAGGAACTAAGTAGAAAGAGGTTGACTAATGTTGACTGTTGTAGTTGGGGTAACGATCTTGAGTACAAAAGAGGACTCCTTTTCTTACATAAAAGAACAAATGTTAAGGGTGAGGTAATTCCCGGGTACCACTTCGAGCCTCATGTTAGAATGAAGACCTGTAGATAATAAAAATATAGTGATATTGATAAGTCAATTTAGAGACATTATCAATGACTCCAATAACAAACATTGCTATATTCTATAAATTTAGTGATTCCAAATAAATATGTCATAATACGTCGTTGATTGCAATGAAGGATGACTAATAGCAACCATAGTTAGGTACTATCATAAGTAACGTGGCTACGAGATGCTATACGTCATTATTTTTAATAATAGGGACTTTTTAGGGACATATTGGATTGCACGTCGCTAACATTTTATTATCTGCGATGTTTAGCAACATTTACTTAGTAACATCATAAAATATTTAATATAGCCGATCAGAATTCACTTCACCCCCGTTCTCCTCAAAACCGAAAATTTTATCTTCCCCTCCGGCCCTAAACTGAAACATAGCTCCCCCCTTCTCGCACCCTTTTCGTAGCTCACTCTCCCATGCCCTAGCCGTAGCTCCCACCTCTGTCATCCTAACCCTAGCTTTCGTCTACGGTGCTCCACCTCCTCCCCATCATAGCCATAATCAACACCACTTCCTTAGCCCATCGCTCCTCTAGGTAGATAAGTCTCCTTCTCCTCCTCTTCCCTCTCCTTCGACGTCCTAGGTTGTTGGATAAGTCTGCTGCACAGTTTTCTATCTTATTTTTAGTATCAGTGTTAAAGGAATATTTAGTATCTGTGTCCAAGGTTCAGCTTATTAACATGCATTTTGTTTTTTAGAGGATTGGTGTTGTTGTTGTTTTGGAGTACGGAGTAGATTGATGGCTACTCTATGGACTGGAGTTGAGGGAGATGATGGAGTAGGCATGAAGAGGTTGGAGAGGAGGGGAGAGGATTAGGTGGTTTGTATTTTGGGTCTGTATAGTATGGATTCCTCTTATTATCAACTTCACTAGTACTCTTGTTGAAAATCCTGCAAATCACCCGTTCTTCTTACTGCAAGAGATCAATGTGCACTTGTCAATATATATATATATATATATATATATATATATATATATATATAAAATATTATATATATATATTATTTGTATATAGTTTTCCAAGAGGATAACTATTACTTGCTCACAAAAATGGGATTAACATAGGGTGCTTCTAGTTCTATTCAATAATAGATACTATGCAAATTTGTTAAGAACTCATGATACTACGTATGAGCATAACTAGGAGTGTCCTAGGTAGTGTAAGCAAGAAAAGAATGAAGTTTGGTGTTATTCTTATCCACACATTGCATGGATATAAAGTGTTTAGAGGATCTAATAATTGACATCGATAACGACTCAAATACTAGTTTATGTGTGTATTGGAATAATAATATCGTTTGATATTGATACCTAGTTGATACTTGAATAACTATATTTTTAATGGATATTTTATTTACTGTCTGTACTGAATAATATGTATCCATCTTTGCTGATGTATATGAAGTTTAGCGTTCATCCGCTAACGATCCCATGGAGACATATGACCAAACGGCCAAGATCTATCCGGTTGAGGGTTTGTTATTGTATTGAGATGATCCATGTGCGCCTCCGGACAAACGAGCCTACAAAGTAAGTTAACAAACTTACATTTACTTTAATTTATATACTTTACATTTTCATTCTTAATATATATATATATATATAATATATATATATATATATATATATATATATATATATATATATATATATATTAGACATAGAATCACTTCACATGTTTACTTGCATACATGACTACAGGTTCACAAAACTTAGTTACGCTTCATATATTGATGAATGATCGATGCAGCCATTACACCTCTCTTAAATTCAGTTAATTTCCATTGCATTTTTTGCACCTTTCCTGTTTCGCAAGAGTCAGTCTCCCTGGCTCACGATGTTCGGCCATCCTTGATTAGCCTGAACTTCACAAACTCTGCCTATATATATATATATATATATATATATATATATATATATATATAGGAAGCGGATCAAAGCCCCCTTAGAAACCCCCTAAAACCCCCCTCACTCTCAGCCATCCATTTAATGTTAATATTAATGTTAATGTTAATATTAATGTTAATATTAATGTTAAATACTAAAATTAACATTAAACTTAACATTAAAATTAATATTAACATAACATTAACATTAACATTAACATTAACATTAACATTAACATTAACATTAACATTAACATTAATATAAAAATAAAAATAAAAATAAAAATAAATATTAACACTAACATTAATATTAACATTAATATTAACATTAACATTAATATTAACATTAAATAGACGGCTGAGAGTGAGGGGGGGTTTTTAGAGGGTTTTCTAAGGGGGCTTGCTTTTGATCCGCTCCCATATATATATATATATATATATATATATTTTTTTTTTTTTCCCTCACTCTCAGCCATCCATTTAATGTTAATATTAATGTTAATGTTAATATTAATGTTAATATTAATGTTAAATACTAAAATTAACATTAAACTTAACATTAAAATTAATATTAACATTAACATTAACATTAACATTAACATTAACATTAACATTAACATTAACATTAACATTAACATTAACATAAAAATAAAAATAAAAATAAAAATAAATATTAACACTAACATTAATATTAACATTAATATTAACATTAACATTAATATTAACATTAAATAGACGGCTGAGAGTGAGGGGGGTTTTTAGAGGGTTTTCTAAGGGGGCTTGCTTTTGATCCGCTCACATTATATATATATATATATTATATATATATATATATATATATATATATATATATATATAATATATATATATATATGGGTAGGTATATGTATGTGAATAAAGTTATATGGTTTTATATAAATACACACAAATAAATCTTTAATTTATGTAAAATCATATTATATATACAAATAAATATTTAATAAATCTTTAATTTATGTAAAATCATACATACAAATAAATCTTTAATTTATGTAAAATCATATATACAAAAAAAAGTTATAGACACACACTACACATACACACACACATATACACACAGGCACACACTAGTATCACACACACACTAGTATATATCTAAATCCTAAATCGATTAATTAAACCCTAATCCTAAACCTAATCTTTCCTCTCCCAAGCGCCGACCTACACCACTAGCCACGTGCATCTCCACCACGTCGTTCCCCTTGGCTGGCCGCCACCGCCCTTCAATCGTATGCCACCCTCGGGCCGCCCACAGACGACGTGTTGCGGCGAAGCAGCAGCCGCGCAATAAAGTAGCAGCGGCTGCGACATCAGTAGCGGTGCGACACGCGTAAATTGAAGTCAGAATTGGTGTTTCGTCGCAGCAACGTTGAACATGTTTTCTGGACAAACGGAGCATTGGATCTTTGAATGGTTTCTTTCATCTCAATCTTGGTAGATGTCCCTTCACTATCCTAAAATTTTCATCGTTAATTTGATCGTTTGATGGATCAAAATCGTTCCACCAATTTTGGCGTTAAAACACGTTTATTTTTTACAGTTTTGTGGAGTCAAATTTGCGAATTTGTTTCAACCTTGTCGTAGCTCCATTTGACGAACTACTAACTTCGCTGCATAGCAGGTATAACCACTTTCATGACATAAATTTTTTAGTTCAATAGAATATTTTTTGGTTGGTTAAAATTGACGCCAAAGTTGGACGTTCAAAATCATAATTTCCAACATATAAAATTTTGATTTTGAATCCGGGACGTCGGATTCCAAATCTAACACCATCGTTCGACTCGTGGCGTCGTTCTTGCCATGATTGACATTTAATTTGTCAAAGTTGGACAACCTTTGTCTTGATGCATTTTTCGGTACAAAGTGGTTCTAACGACGGACATCGTTTTGACCAAAATTGTCGTTTTGCTCCTGTGTTCAGAATTAAACTTATGGATTGCCAAACTTAGCTATTTCTTTTATTTTTAGACTGATGGCAATGTCTGTTTCAGCATTCGGGGTTGTTTATGAAGGATGCACCTTTGATTCTTATATTGGTTTGATGGTTTTGTCGCGAGAGGTCGTCAAGTAATCGTGCAACCTCAAGGCAAGTGTACCTTGCCAAAGTTTTAGTACTTTTGTATTTTCTTTATTTATGTTATTTATATGTATTATGGACGTAGGATTAGTTGATATTTAGCGTTTAATTATTATTCGGGTACCGATGTCAGTTTATAAATATCGGTTATCAACACTAAGCATGACAGTGTATCTTATTCGTGCCCATTGATATAATAGACCACATGACACTAACACGATTTGTGATATGGAGTCTGGCATGAGATATTCATGGTTATGGACTCTGTGACAGCATATATGACTTGTTACTTGTTCGTGAGATTTACTTGACTTGATGTGACTCGACTTATTAGTTTTAGAGCATGGGGTGAGGAGGACTCTACCAAAATATCCGGTCATCTAGACTTTTGGCCATGCTTCCTTGTGTAGAGCATATTTACTTGCGTATTGATATAGTCTCTGTAACAGAGCTATGTTATTTTTACTTTTTCGCCCATCATTATTACAGCATGGTGCTATGGGTGATTGTCTGTACGTCTGGACCTGGTATTAGGATTGTCCTCAGCTGCATATTTGTATTTAGATGGTTTTGGTAGTTGCCCTTCATTTCGTAGATATTCTTTTTACTGTTACTTGGCATATTTTTCTGTACCTTGCTATGTCCCCTGAGGACCTAGTAATATCTCCAGGTAGTTAGTCATACAGAGCTGGTCCGCTGATCATGGAGCTATTGTCATATCCGACTCAGGTACTTTATCATGCTTTCATATTGTTTTTATTATTTATACTATGCCCTTAGCTTAGTTTTATAGACCCATATCATTCTCGGGACTAGTCGAACATGTATTTTATTGGGCTACAGACCATAATATACATTGTTCATTCCTGATTTACTTATTCTGTGGATTGAGGTAGAATGATTTTTAGTTGAATGCTAGGTAGAGTTAGAATACCAAGATAGCTTATACGTATTCGAGACGAGCTAGAGTCCACATGATATGTAGCTAGCATGTACACGATCTTCTAGTCCTACGTATTTTAGGTCTGGAGCATTACAAGTAGTATGCTTTTGTCAACATTTAGATTAGATCTTCTTTCTTTTGAATGCTACATAGTTTGAGATTTAGATGCATAATCAAGTTATTAGTATATGGTTTGGTGCTACGTATTTTGCGGTTAACTACGAAATTAAAAACTGCATTCATTAAAGCTAAATAGACATAACATATGCATACACCTAATTTAGAGGATTTTCCTGTGGCTATCATGAGTGTGAACTTTGTTAATGAATGGGTGAGAGTAGGAGGTGACTATGGATGTGCTAGGTGTAGGACCGTTAAGCACCTCTAGAGGGGGTGAATAGAGTGTGTACGTATGCAGCAGAAATAATTGCCAATCTAAAATTAAGCAGTTATAAAAACTATGGCATATAAGAGACAGAAACTAAATGCAGTAAAGTAGGAGACAGAATAAAAATCAGTGAACAACGCGATGTATACTGTTCTCTCTGACTAATCCAGTCTCGAGTACTCTTGCTTGATGTTAACCTACTAAATGAGAACTTGTACTCTTTACAACACCGTGTCTTGGTGACGAGCGCATGACCGACTCCAACAAACTGATTCTGAAAACTGGAACGTGTTCTAAATTGCAACCTCTGATAAACTCTTCTGAACCAAAATACTAGATCGAACAGAACTATACTGGCTTTGGCTAAGAGTAGTATAGGCTAGATGTGAAAGCTTTATATCGTTGAAAATACTTTAGAAAAGATGGAGAAGAGAGAGTGAATAAGTGATTTGGAAAGGTAGAAATACTTCTCTATTATAATATTTTTTCTGACCAAACTCGGTAGAGTTCAGGCAAAGTTCGGATGCATGAATCTTGCAAATGAACGTTGGATGCAGATTTGGTGGGAACTGAATTTCAAATAACCTAGACCGAACTCAGTCCGAACTAGAACCGAACTCGGTCGAAGTTCTGGCCGAATTCTGTTGGATTAGAACTAGATTTGAGTGGGCCAAATTTTCATAGGTTTTGAGCTATTTATATTTGGGTTTTTGGAATTAAATAGGTAGGCTTATTTAGATATGTGGATTGGGAATAACCTAAGCCAGTATCAATCCGAACGACCTCACATTTATATTTCCTAGACTCAATAAAATTAAAAATACAAAAAAAAAGAAGACTCGATCTGGATTCCAATAAATTACTTCTGGATGATGCGATGTACTGAGTAGCAGTGGGATGTAGACGCAGTACGTTGTAGATGTTCTTTGTCTTCATCTTTGATTTCTGTAGCCTGTAGTAATTTATATATTTTGCTTATCGACCAAAGTCATCGTTGATTATCAAAATTAGTGTGACCATTAGCCAATGGGCCAACAATCTCTCCCATTTTGATAGTAGACAAACTATGAGTCTATACCAAAATATAACAGATATATAACTTTGAAATGATTACCTGACTTATTCTGAGTTGATCAAAAATTTGAAATATAACTTGCTCTTTGGTATTGGCTCATTCTCCCCCTTTGTCATTTAGTCAAACATGTCAGTCACCCCGCAATATGTGAAGCCAACAATAATAGACAAAGAAAAGAATAGAATAATACACAGAACAAGACAAATACATATGAAACAAGTCATAGCTCAAGAGAAATACTACTAGTAGCAGTAATAAACATGAGAGATAGAGAAACTAAGATAGCATAAAACTCAACTACTACTGAAATAGAGTGCATAAATTCAAAACTGAAAGATTTCAAACTACTACATAAGTCCAACTGAGCATAATTTTTTTACTACTACATCATATCATCATCAACAGAGAAAATCTATAAAATGCTAAACCAGAAGTCCAAATCACATATCAACAGCATCATTGGCTGGAACGGCAGGTGGATGAGGATCGACTTATGTCGTCGTCGGATCAAAGATTTCGAAAGTGTGCAGATCCTGAAATTGCGGTGCATCAAATCCAGGATGATGGAGGATCTTAAAAAGTAGGTATAATGATGTGCCAATAACCACTGAATATCAGTTATGCCATTCCTCAAGACATGGGCTTGAGAAGTGTGGCGGAACTCAACATCAATATAGGATTGATTATGTTGTCCCTGAAGATTGACAAAGTCATCGAACCTTTGGTAGAAGTGGGCATCAAACTGATAAACATGAGCAGTAGGAGCCGTGGTTGGATCAGATGGAAGTGGAGTAGCACCAGGTGGAAGTAGAGGTTGAGGGTATCTTCTAGATCTAGTCAGCTCAGAAGGTTACCGAGATATATGATATATATCAAGGTTAATGTCGAACTTCCGGAAGATTACCGCAAGCTGCATAGGGTAAAGAAGGTTACGGCCTACCCTTCGACAATAGACCAAAGCAGCCATAAAAGTCTTGGAAATAGAAAATGTAACTCCAAAATGAATACGATACATAGCTGACATCTCGAAAAATGTGATCTCATCAGTAGATCCCGTCTCGGGGAGCAACGCAGAGTAAACAAATGATGGAGTTCATAAAAGTTTTGGTAAAGGTGCTTTGCATACAACCGACCACCTCGAGGGACTGGACTCAGATGATACATACCAGCCTTAAGAGAATCAATAGTCATATCATTAGAAAATTGAACTTTGTTTATCTCGACTAGAGCCTCGCCATTGTCCGGCATATAAAAGTACTCACTTAAATCTGTTGAGTTAAACTCAATTTTAATTCCATCGACGCAAGAGTAAATGTTGTCGTTGTTTATTTCTTGCAGATTATAATAAAACATACATACATCATTATCATAAGTTTCACTAGATGTCTTATAACAGTTTCGGAGTCCTAAGTGTTCAAAAGTAGAAGCATACTCTGAAAAGATAGTAAAATTTACCTATTTCTCGGGGCAAATTTCCCGATATCGGAATGAGGTATACCAAGATTCAGATATTTCCAAGATGGAAATAGGTTATTGTCAAATTCCTCTTCGTCGATAGGATGAGAGGGACTGAACAAGTTCGCGGGTTTGTACTCCAAAGTGGAGAAAGAAGCCGCGGACTCTCTCTTCTTTTTTGGAAGAGCTAGGGATCCATGGAATAGAAAAGAGAAAAAGGAAGATATACCTCAAAAAGATAATGAAAACAAGTGGATATCACCTTTGTTGAGCCTCTAGAATCGAGGAAGATGGAGATTGAAGCTTTGGATGGGGTAATCAAAAGCTAGGGTTTTGGTTGGAGTGCTCGGGTAGAGAGTATATGAAGAAGATGGAGTTTAAATAAGAGCTATGGCAGCTAAAACGCTGCTAGAAAATGAAACGACGATGACCGAGTTCGGCCCGTACTAGGTCAGCATTCGGGCCGAGTTCTGTCCGAGTCCGGCCACTTGTATTTCCTATTCATTTTTTGAGTAATGAATTTAAACGTACTTAATAATTCTTAACTTCTTTGATTAATTAAAATTCATTACTTTGAGTTAGCTGTAGGGGCAGATTCCAGCTAGCGGTAGTCTGAAGACTAGTGCACCGTATCTCTTCAGGCTATTTACGTCTGTATGACAGAATGGCCCTTTCGGCTTGTATCCGAAATAACTTCAATTAATAAATCTCAAAATCTTAAGTTTTAAGTAATTTTATTAAACATAACTCATTATGAATCTAAAATTCAAGCATGCCTAACACACGATGCAGATAATTGAAGCGGTCTTCAGCTAGCGATTTTGTAAAAATATCTGCTAATTGATGATCAGTGTCAACAAATTCTAAACAGATATCCCCGTGTTGTTGGTGATCACGTAAAAAGTGATAACGTATCTCTATGTGCTCTGGGCATGAATGACACACAGGGTTCTTGGTCAAGTTAATTATACTAGTGTTATCACAGTAAATAAAAATCTTCGTGTAGTGCATATTGTAGTCTTCTAGGGTTTCCTTCATCCACAAAATCTATGCACAATAATGTTCTGCGATGATATACTCAGCCTCACTTGTTGATAAAGTAACAGAATTTTGCTTCTTACTAAACCAGGAGACTAAAGTTTTTTCTCGAAAATGACACGTACTATTGGTACTTTTACGATCTACTTTGTATTCAGCAAGATCAGTATCTGAGTAGCCGACTAGGTCATAATATGTTGTTTTGGGATACCATAATCCAACTGTAGAAGTTTACTTAAGGTATCAAAAGATACGCTTAACGGCGCATATGTGTGATTTCTTAGGATTAGCTTGATATCATGCACAAATACAGACACTAAACATAATATCTGGACGACTAGTAGTTAAGTATCATAAACTACCAATCATACCTCGATACTTATGCTAGTCGAATGGTTTTTCAATTTCATTAATGTCAAGCCGTATTGATGTAGCCATTGGAGTTCCGATAGGTTTTACGTTGTCGAAGTCATAATTCTTCAGTAAATCCTTCGTGTACTTGGCTTCGTTGATGAACGTTCTTTTTGAGTGCTATTTTATTTGAAGTCCAAAAAAGTAGTTTAGCTCTCCCATTATACTCATCTCGAACTCACTCATACACTTAGCAAACTATTGACAAAATTTTTCATTAGTAGAACCGAAAATGATATCATCTACATAGATTTGCACAAGTAAGATACTATCATCTGAAGACTTGAAAAATAAAGTTGTATTAACTCTTCCTTTCGAAAATCCATTTTTAAGTAAGAAGGCACTTAGGTATTCATACCAAGCGCGAGTTGCTTGTTTGAGTCCATAGAGTGCTTTCCTAAGTTTGAAGACGTGATCAGGTTTTTAAAAAATTTCAAAACCAGGGAATTGTTTCACAAAAACTTCTTCTTTTAAAAATCCATTAAAATGCACTTTTTACGTCCATTTGAAAAAGTTTAAAATTATGAAAATATGCAAATACACAAAACATGCGAATGGCTTCTAGTTTAGCAACAGGAACATATATCTCGTCATAATCAATGTCTTCTTCTTGATTATAACCTTGTGCCACTAAACGTGCTATATTGCGTAGAACTTGTCCATCCTCAATTAGTTTATTTCGAAACACCCATTTGGTACCAATATCATTTTACCAATAGGTTCAAGAATAATTTTCCAAACTTGGTTTCTCTCAAATTGATTAAGTTCCTCTTGCATGACGTCAATTCAAAACTCATCATTAAAAGCATCTGCTACTGTCTTAGGTTCTACTTGAGAAATAAAAGCTACATTTGCTGCTATATTAATATCTTTAGTAGAAGAACAAGTACTTATGCCTTTGAATACATCACCTAAGACGAGTGCCTCTGGATGGTCTGGCATGAACTTCATTTATTTCGGTAGACTTTCCAGATGGCTCTCTATAGTAGTAGTATCTTCAGGTGTCTTGGATTTGTTCTGTACATCTTCATCATCGCTGTCGCTAGATTTGTGACTATTGAGCTCATTAAAAGTAACGTTAATCGATTCTTCAACAATCATTGATCTTTTATTAAAAATCCTATATCCCTTACTCTTGGCATACCCGAGAAATATCCTTCGTCCGCCTTACAGTCAAACTTACCCAGATTGTTCTTGGTGTTCAGGATAAAACAATGACATCCAAAAACTTTAAAATATGAAACGTTTAGAATCCTTCCAAACCATAATTCATATGGTATTTTGTTCGATATAGGTCAAATTATCACCCTATTCAAAATATGACAGTCTATACTAACAGCTTCTGCCTAAATAAATTTAGGAAGATTATTCTAATTCAGCATGACTCTAGCCATCTCGCTTAGAGTACGATTCTTTTGCTCCATAATACCATTCCGTTGAGGAGTTCTAGGACAGAAAAACTCGAGGTAATATCCACTATCATCACAAAACGTTTTGAAATCGATATTTACAAATTGTCCGCCATGATTCGAGTAATCACGAAGCCTTTTTGTTTTGTATCTTTTGTAAAATATTTGAAATTCAAAAATGGCTTCACTTTTGTTTGATAAAAAAACCCAAGTATATCAAGATAATCATCATCACACAAAAGCGTAAGCTTACCACCAAGACTAGCGACTTTACTAGGACCAAACAAATCCATATGAATTAACTACAAAGGTCTAGAAGTACTTACAGCGTTTATGGATTTAAAGGATGACCTAGTTGCTTTGTTCTTTTCACAATCAACACATACCATATCTCTATTGAATGTGATCTATGGGAGTCTTTTACCAGCTTTTTGGTGCATAGCCGTGAGATAGTGTCCATATTTGCATGTCCTAGCCTCATGTGCTATAGCCAGATTTTATCTTGATTGGCTACTAGGCATTTCACTAAATTTTTAGTACTTTCTAAAAAGAAAACATAAATATTATCTTCCCTAATCCTTCATATACGGGATTACTAGATGACATATCATGGATAATTTGTCTTTCACAAAGTTGATGCCATAACCATTATCTGCCAAATAACTTATGCTCAGTAGGTTATGTTTCAACTCGGTTACTAGACAGACGTCTTTTTACTGGATAGGGAGACATAACAGTGCCATTACCAATAATATCATCTCTCAAATTATTGTCAAAGGTGACGTATACTTCTTTCTTCATCGATAGTGTAGCGAATAAAGATGTATTACCAGTCATGTGTTGCAAACATTCGCTATTGAGAATCAACTTGCTTCTAGCATGAGAGGGTTGAGGATCCACCTACAAAACGAGTAGATGAATCCTTTGGTACCCATTTCCTCAAGGGTCCTTTATGATTAGTTTTAGGAATCCAAGCAAGTATGTTAGTGTCAACAAGCTTTCTAACTCTTCAATATTGTGATATGTGCCCATGTGACCACAATATGTGCATATGAGTTTTGAAAAAGTGCTCTTTGTTTCTGTGTTGATATTATTATGTATCTTCCTTGGAAACCTGTAGGTGAAAGCATGATTGTGAGTGACGTATTGCTTACGTGCTCTCTGTGGCTTAGTCCTCTCAGATGTATGCTTAGCATTAGGACTAACCTTAGGCTACGTAACAGGAATGGTCTGTTTGTGTAACTTGATCTCTAACTTTTTATACGGCACAAGGCTTCTCATATTAAGCAGTCATGTCTATGAGTCTTTGTTCAGTGACTAAGTGTATCTTCTTATCTTTTCATAAAGGTCTTGCACATTGACATAGTTTCTTTCTTTCTTTTCAATAGTGAAGATAGCCTCATAATAGTTTACTTTAAGTTTGGATATGATCTCTTCCATATTATCGGTAGTAGACATCTCCTTAATATCTTCGTTGAGATTAGACATCTAGCTATTTCGGTTATGTGTGCCTTAATCTCTTTACGAGGTTGCTTGTACTTGTCTAACACATTTTTGTGTTCTTCAAGTAGTTCGCTAAAGGCAGTTTCAAGCTCATCAAAAGTAAAATCATCATACAGAGGGTTAGTTGATACCTTATCAAATGCTATTAGACAGACATTTGTAATGCTGCTAGGTCAGTCCTCCTCCTCTGATTCACTGGCCTCACTTTCGTGCCAGATGCTTGTATTGACATACTTTTGACCTATTGTAGCTTTCCTGTTTGATCTTGATCGATCATATAGACTGCTCTTCTTTGACAATGGACAGTCCTTCTTGAGCTGACTTTTTACATCCAAAGCAGGTTGTTTCTTCTTCATTGCTTTCGTGGACGTTCTTCTTCTTTCGGTTTGATCTCTCAAACTTCAAGAACTTTCTGAAAATTTTGACTAGCAGGGCCTGCTTATCGCCACTAGATTCTATCATTGCATGTGACTCTTTTGGCTTGTGCTTTAAAGGCAATAGATTTTTCCTTGAGTATTACTTCTTCAAATTCTTGCAACTCTAGCTCATGGGTCATCAGCTTGCCTATAAGTGTCTCCAGATTTATTATGGTGAGATCGTTTCTTCTATGATCGCAGTTGCCTTCGGGTTCCAATTCTTGGTTAGAGCCCTTAGCACCTTTCTGATCTTCTCGTGACTGCTGTAATCCTTACCAAAAGATTGTAAAGGATTAGTAATATCAAATAAATGAGTAAACATCTATGTAATTGACTCGTCAGGTTTCATCTTGAATGATTTATATTCCTGTGTTAGTATGCTGATTTTGCATTCTTTCACTTAAGAAGTTCCTTCATGAGTCACCTCAAGAAGTCTCCAAATTTCATGGGACGTAGTACAGGTAGAAACACGAATATACTCGATTTTGTTAATTGCACAGAATAGTACATTGATGGCTTGTGCATCTAGACAAGCCTTTGTCTTTTTTGATCTGTGTATTTGTTGTGTGGCTTGTCTACTAGATCACCATCAACTAAAATTCTAGGTGGTTTCTTATAACCGTCTATCACTATTGACCAAAGATCAAAGTCAAGTGATTTGAGAAAAAACTTATTAGTGTTTTTCAATAGGTATAATTCATTCCATCAAATAGTGGAATTCTACTTGTGGATTGCCCTTCACCGTTGAATATAGATTTCACGGCTGCCATATATACTCTCTAGTGTTATATTTGAATATAACCAGCTCTGATACCAATTGTAGGACCGTTAAGCACCTCTAGAGGGCATGAATAGAGTATATGCTTGTGCTGCAGAAATAATTGCCAATATAAACTTAAGCAGATATAAAAACTGTGTCATATAAGAGACAGTAACTAAACACAGTAAAGTAGGAGACATAGAATCAAAATTAGTGCACAACGCGATGTATATCGGTCTCCCGTTGAGAGGACTACTCCAGTCTCGAGTACTCTTGCTCGTTATTATCTACTATTCACAAGCTAAATTAGAGCTTGTAGTCTCTTTACAATACCGTGCCTTGGTGACGAGCACGCGATCGACTCCAACAAAATGATTCTAAAAACTGGAACATTTTCTGAATTGCAACCTCTGATACAACTCTTCTGAACAAAAATACTAGATCAAACAGAACTGTACTGGCTTTGGATAAGAGTGGTGTAGGCTAGCTGTGAAAGCTTTAGATCGTTGAAAACACTTTTAAAAGATAAAGAAGAGATAGTGAATGAGTGATTTGGAAAGGTAGAAATCCTTCTCTATTTATAGTGTTTTTCCTGACCGAACTCGGGCATAGTTCAGGCAGAGTTCGGATGCATGAATCTCGCAAACGAATATTGAATGCAGATTTAGTGGGAACTGAATTTCAAATAACCTAGACTAAACTCGGTCCGAACTCGGACAAAACTCAGTCGGAGTTGGCCGAATACTGTTGGCTTAGAACCATATTTGAATGGGCCAAATTTGCATAGGTTTTGGGCTATTTGGAATTATGGGTTTGTGGAATTAAATAGGTAGGCTTATTTGGATATGTGGACTGGGAATAACCTAAGCTAGTATCAATCCCGAACGACCTCGCATTTATATTTCCTAGACTCAATAAAATTGAAAATACATAATAAAATATAAAATGACTCAATCTGGATTATAATACGATTGCTTCTGGATGATGATGCGATATACTGAGTAGCAGTGGGATGTAGATGCAGTACATTGTAGATGTTCTTCGTCTTTGATTTCTGTAACCTAGAGCAATTTATATATTTTCCGTCTCGACCAAAGTTGTCGTTGATTATCAAAATCAGGTGTGACCATTAGCCAATGGACCAACACTAGGGGTTTAGTTCATGGGCGAAGTGGAGGGATTCGAGGTTTTGCAAAACATAACTAATTTCCATATATATATTTTTTGTTCCATATATATATATATATAATATATATATATATTATATTATATATATATATATATATATATATTGAAGGGATTCGAGGTTTTGCAAAAAATATGTCCATAAAAATATGTCCCTTGTAGGAGATTCTATGATGTAGTACGTTGTAGATGGCCACCTTATATATATATATAATATATATATTATATATATTATATATATATATATATATATATATATAATTATAATTTTCTTTGGAAGAAGGTGATTTTATAAGGTGGCCATCATGGATAGCCTATTATATATATACTACAAGGTGGCCACCTTAGTTCTTTCAGTGGGATGTAGACGCAGTACGTTGTAGATGTTCTTCAAGTATTAGTTTCTCCCAACTAGCCCATAAAGATGTCCCTTATAGGAGATTCCGAGCTAACCTCAAACCCATCACATCCCGCATAACCTCTTTGGAGCTTAAGCCCACACCACCTTCATCTTTAGGCTTGCATTGAGACGCCCAAGAGATGTTATGAATCCCCCCCGGCCATATAAAGTCAGCACATATTATTTCCACCCAGCGAATTATAGCCACTGGGAGTAGAACAAGCCAAAAAAGAACGACAACTGTTACTACTGACTGCACTAGTTTAATACGTCCCCCAAATAAAAAATATTGTGATTGCAACCCTTCCACCTACGTCAGACAAACTCAACAAGGCTCTAACATTCCAAACTCCAAGCATAATTGTAGGAGAACGGTTGCAAGCCCCCTGGAATTTTGGGTACTTTTGAACTTTTTTAAATAATTTTTTTAATAAATATCTTATTATAATTAGTTTTGATTATTAAATGTACCTTTCCGTGACATTGATTTTTGGAGCACCAGGGATGTCAATCTCTCGAAACTTTTACTGTAATTTTTGTCGTAGACAAGTTTATCTTCATTTTGATATATCATGTCCTACACAAACTTGTTCTCTTGTATTCTATTTATGTCGCACAACTTTCGGGTCAATTTAGGCTATTTGACCATCTACCGTAAAACTCGACCTAACTTTCAATTTAATTTCGGGGCTCGACATTGGCCCAACCTGCCATGCCCCAATTCGGGAATCATTCGTCCTCGCTTTGATTTATGCCGAATCAATCATCCTTGCTTGGGCTAGTATTGCACTTGTATAAGGCAAAAATGGAAACAAAATTGATAATCTCCAAATAGGAACACATCGCAGCAGCAGAAACAGACAAATCGAAGATAATAGGGACGTTCTTACTCATTAAATAGAACATATTACTTAAATTATAGCAGCAAAAATAAGCATATAACTTGAAGTTGCACAGAGATATGTAGAAATAAGCAGCCTTTATTGATAATTAAGATAGAGTACAAGACTTGCAGTATAATACAAAGTTTACAACACATCCTATATTACATTAATAGCTAACTGAAACTCATGCCATAAGGCTTTACATTTGATACTCGATACATTTAATTACAACACGATATACCAACTTGGCTTACAACTCACTGGAACAACTGATTACAATGTTCCATACATTATGTCCTTTATAACAGAAGACATCATCTTTTGCAAGGAGCATTTTTGCATGTCCAACAAATCTTCGATGCCGTGGGACCGATCAAGCCAATCTTCGTGTACAGAACTTCCCAAGCAAGAGCCCCTAAAAAGAGTACCCACAACGTGGGTCAGTACATCATCTATGTACTGAAGAGCAGAACCAGCCCAGTAAAGTAAACTTATTAGCAATGATCTTTCTATTTGGGTTCTAACATCAGTTTACAGTTCTTGAGCAGAATTCACTGAAGTAAGTAAACATGTTATAGCATATAACATTTCTTTGTGTAAGACATCTCTCAAGCAGCGTTTGGGTTAACATACATTGAACATGATATATCGATCATGGAAAGGCATCGTTTAGCATATTTGCATGTTTAAGCAGTGTTCATAGCAAGACAACATGGTAGAATTCTTAGTGTTATCAGGTTCATCATCATTAAGGCAACATTAGCATTAACATCTTAAATATGTTATGGCAATTTGTATGGAAAGGCAACATCATAGCATCATTTTGTTTAGCATGTTAAGCAGGCTGTAGAAGCATGGAAAATATAGGGTTCATGCGGATCACATCTGACCGCATGAGTACTTTGGGCCAAATTGGCCCGCATAAAAAAAGTCGCATGACAGGCTCGATATGCCCCCTGCGGCCCATCTTCACTATCTCGAATTATATATTAAAAAGCAACCAAACTGATTTGAGCCGCAGAAGGAAGAGTTATGCGGCCAAGCCGATTGGCCCTTCTGATAAAGCTGACAAACTCTGTCAAAACTGACAAAACTGACAGCTCTGACACTCTGACAAAAAAGAAGAAGATAAGATGATCAGACAAATATCATGTCACCAGCCTGGACATAGTCATACGGCCAGAGGACTACGACCAGCACATGAACCTTATGCGGCTCAATCTATGCACTGCATGCAACCAAGGATGACTACAACCTGAGCCGTATGAGCTTTATGCGGCCCAGAATATAGAATCTATGCGGCTCAAAGTCCCCAAGCTACATGCGGATTAAGGGAGTCTGCGACCTAAGCCGCATGAGTCTTATGCGGTCCAGCATGGCTGAACACTAAAAGACCTATACAGCTCAAATGATTCAAACAGATTTATCCTATCCTGCGATAGGACATGTGGCAGGCTGACCAAGTCTCAATCACCCAGATTTGCTGCAAAAAAATCTCAACAACTCACCAGCTGACGGCCAAAGAGCGGGTCTTTGTGTGCTGTTGTAGCCACGTGGTCACATGGCCATCTATGCGGCTCAAGATATCTATCACTATAAATAGCAGGGTACCACACCTATGCAAAAGGATGGCAACCTACGAAGGGCAATTTCTTCAAGAGCAAGGATCGTGTCAGATAGTTCAAGGAGTAAGGCAGAATTGCTACACTTTCTCGAGCCTCCATCGTCTCCTCCAGAATCAAAACTAAACAATTGTACTTAGATTGTTTCCTAGAATTTCTTTCTAGGCTTTCTCTTGTACAAACGAGTTTGTAATCAAGTTTAATTCATCTGTAATTTTTTTATTCTTGACATTTAATGGAAATAAGATGGCGACTCTACTGGGGACTTCCTTCTCCTCTGATGAGAATTTTGTGACGCAATCCGACGCGTCCAAGCTCGGCTCTACGCAGCAAATGCTCGTGTTTTGTTTTGACCAACGAGGATTCAAAGAATTGCTCTCTAAAAGGAGCTCCAGCCTGTCACAGAAGCGAGCCAACCCAAAGAGAACCCGCAGCACGTCGAAGCACAAAAATGTTGCCCCCGACCAGGTTCTCGAAGAAGCTCCTGATGCGGCCCAAGACGGTGATCAAAGCTCTCCTGCGACCTTGCTTCCGAATACAGAGAACCCCGCTGTCCCCAAATCTAGTAAAGGAAAACACTACGATGCTGAGCTTTTGGGGGCACAAGAAAATCTACGTGGATGAGAAAGAGGCCCCATAAGAGAGATGAGCAGTCTGCATATGCGGCAGCCAACTCTGGTCGCAAGCAGATAGCCCATACGGCAGTTAACACTTTTCGCAGGCAGATGGACCATGCGGTAGCCAACTCTGGCCGCAGACAGATGGACCATGCGGTAGTCAACTCTGGCCGCAGGCAGATGGCCCATGCGGCAGCCAACTTCGGCCGCAGACAGATGGCCTATACTAGCCAATCCTGGCCGCAGACATGGTGTCTCATACGGCCCTGTCAGAAACTCTGTATTCGACCGTCTCTCATGCAGGCCCGACCCATGCGGTCCATTGAGAATATAGAATAAGCCAATCTGGACTCTTCTTACTATGCACCTTCGGGTGCTAAGACGAAGTCTTGGACAGTGCAGGCCCAACAAGCCCAGTCAACTGTCCAAGCTGCTGACCATCAGCGGTCATCGTTAAATGTTATACGGCTCCTGATGGAAAGTTGTACAAAACCACTCGCGTCCAGTCCCCCAGGGCTAATGGACCGGGTGGATCTCAAAAGTCTCCCTCCAACGATCGAGAGCAAGTGCTTTTACTAGCCTCGGATCAAGGAGCAAACATGATACCTACGGACCCGTGTGCTCGGGATACTCGAGTCCATAAATTGGATGCAAAGGTAGATCAGTCTGCTATCGACTTGCGAGAGGTGATTATTCACAAACGCAAGGAGAAGAAGCAACCTTGGCACGTGATGAGCCCTTTTCGCGGCGTCGTTGCACCCAAGTCATCATCAACTGCTGTTGCGATAAGTCAGCAGCACCTGAAGATCGGCTGCCCATTTTCCAATGACTGTACCAGCCAGCACCTTTCCGACAACAACTTGAGAAACAGGTGCAAATCTCGGAAGACGAGGAATTTCCTTCCGCCTCCTGTAATTCAACTCAGAAGGTTCTTCCCGGCAAGGGAGGAAAGTAGACTGGCTCTTCCAACCCGGCAATCTCAGCCAGCACTGCAAGGAAACTCTCATCTAGAGGATTGCCACCGACAGCCACAGGGGGTGTCTACCTAGGCACTCGATCCAGAAAGAAGCTTCCAACACCTGGGGTGCATCCTTGACCTCCTTGGGGTAGATGAAGCCGGGGGTAGCAGTCCCCTCAATGTATGTGACAACCTAGTGTTCCAA
This sequence comes from Iris pallida, assembly GCA_029216955.1. NCBI lineage: Eukaryota > Viridiplantae > Streptophyta > Magnoliopsida > Asparagales > Iridaceae > Iris > Iris pallida. The sequence continues at coordinate 10,362,488 of JANAVB010016197.1, read as the reverse complement.
GAGCATACACAGGGGGTAGCAATCCACTGGAATTATGCAACAGACATGGACGTCCTTGAGGGTGATCGTCTTCGCCAAGACAATGCGGCTTCCTCCACAGGAGGTAGCACCCTTTCTGAGTCCGAGGAAGAGGACATTCCGACGTTCCCCGACGATTTCTCTGTACAAGGATACGATACGAAGAGCACCTCTTCTACGGTCCCTTCCGTATCTACCACATATGGACAGTCTTTATGGCCGACGATGATCATGAAGGGCCTACTGATCGACAACGTCTAGAAGTACTTGAAGCCATGCTCATGTCCTTGGTCAAGTCAGTAGACAAAATCAAAGCTGCCTTACCGACTCAACCAGCAAGGACGCCTGGAGAAACAAGCTTGGGACCCGCCGTCAATACGGACTCCAACACGACCGCTTCTCCTTTGGGTGACAATCCTCTAGGAACATCCGCTCCTTCAGCTGCAAACGAAGCCAGGGTGGCAAGGAGGGAAGTCCAGGAGGTTCTTGCAATATTCAATGCCTGAGAGCTCCGATGAGGAATACGAGTGGCATTCTCACTCATCCGAATCACCTTATTTCGATTCTGATGACAGCATTGGAGATATATTCAGACAGACATTATCTGTCAACATAGCATCCGCTGACATTGAAGAAGAACGAAGATTTACTCGAACCTCTTGAATTGGAGCCATAGGCCCAACAACTTGACACATAATGGGAGAAGCACTTTGAACAAAAGGACCCTCCCACTGAAGACGAAGTAATACAAGTTGATCCCGGTAACGAATCCTCTCCAAAGCCAATCTTCGTCAATAAAAGCCTGACGAACGACGAGCGTGAGTCGTTGTTGCAACTCGTCAGAGTGTATATCGACGTTTTTGCTTGGATCTATGAAGATATGCCACGGCTAAACCCCGAGATCGCACTTCATAAGCTCAATATTCATCCACAAAACCAGTCAAGCAACAGCAACGGCGTTCCGTCCAGACATCATGAACTCCATTAAAGCGGAAGTAAATAAGCTAATAGCTAGAGGTTTCATCCGCGAGGAGCAGTACCTAGACTGGATAGCTAATAGTACCAGTTGTCAAGAAGAACAGAAAGATCCGAATCTGCATCCACTTTCGTAATCAAAATACAACATTTCCTAAGGATGAATTCTCTCTTCCCATTACCGACATAATGATCAATAATACGTGTGGCTTCAAGCGCATGTCCTTTATGGACGACTTTTCAGGATACAATCAAGTCAAAATGTCTCATGACGATGAGAAGCATACGTCATTTCGAACACCAATCTGTGTGTATTGTTACACAGTCATGCCCTTCGGCCTGAAGAACGTCGGTGCTACATATCAACGAGCTATGAGCGTCATCTTCAGTGATCACTTGCACAAGGCGATGGAGTGTTACGTTGACGACATCACCGTCAAAAGCTGCTCCTACGATGATCACTTACACAATTTGAGGACAATGTTCGACCTTATGCGAGCACAGAATCTGAAGATGAATTCCACCAAGTCCTTCCTAGGTGTGTCCAGCGGAAAGTTCTTTGGTTTTTCGTTTCTTTCCGGGGCATTAACATAGACCCCGATAAGACAAAGAAAATCCTGGAGATAAGTCCACCGAGTAACCTCCGTGAACTCCGCGGCCTTCAGGAAAGATTAGCCTACATCAGGAGGTTCATATCTAACCTCTCAGGACGATGCCAACCCTTTACACAACTCATGAAGAAAGGCGTCTCTTTCGTATGAAATAAAGAATCTAAATGCGCCTTTGATGACATTAAGGAATACTTGTCGAATCTACCGGTTTTGGTAGCCCCGGTCGCCGAAAAACCTTTCTTGCTCTATGTACGAGCGCTGGAACACTCCTTCGTCGCCCTCCTAGCATAGAACAATGATACGGGGAACGAACAAGCCATCTATTATCTCAGCCGAATGATGGTAGGGCCGGAGCATATGTACACCGCTGTGGAAAAGGAATGCCTTGCCTTCGTGTTCGCCATTCAGAAAACACGACACTATATGTCAGGGCAGACCATCCATATTGTCTCGTGAGTTAATCCCCTCAGGGTTCTCATGACCAAGCCAGGCGCACTCAGTTCTCGTCTAGCCACATGGGCGATACTGTTATCCCCTACGACATGGTTTTTGTTCCGCAGAAGGCTATCAAAGGTCAAGCCTTGGCCGACTTTCTAGTAGCCCATCCAGGCTTAGAAATAGTCAGAATCTATAAAGAAATCCCAGACGAAGTCGTTAATTCAAACATGACTTCACATGATGACGTTTGGCAAATGTTCTTTGACGGTGCTTCAAGAAAGGGGCCCCAAGGTGATATCGTCGCTGGAGTCGGGATAGTATTAATTTCTCCCTCCAGACTGGTGGTCAACCGGGCATATTCTCTCACAGAATTCTGCTCAAACAATGTAGCCGAATACAATGCTTTGGTCATCAGGCTCCGGCTCATAAAAGAAGTGGGAGTCGAATACCTAGAAGCATATGGCGACTCGCAGTTGATTGTTAATCAAATCCGAGGCTCATACGAGGTTCGTAATACGGACCAGATTCCCTATCATCAGACAGCAATTTCCATGAAGTAGGAGTCGAATACCTTGTCGCTTCTTTGGCGGTTCCAAATTATGTTCATCAACTAGTCGACGTGATAAGCCATGAGTTGGTCTGTCCCAAAAACAACGTTCAATTAGATACGAGTTACTCTGCCCAGATAACCAATGACGTATCAGACTGGAGACTCCCGTTCATCGACTTTGCAGTCTGCGGAATCCTGTCCAAGAATATGAAAGAAGCTACTTCAATCAGAAGGCGTTCTCTCAGATTCTCTTATGACACAGAAACAAAAATGTTATATCGACGATCTTATGACGGGCTGCTGTTAAGATGTCTGTCAAATGCAGAAGCCAAAGAAGCTTTATGCGAGGCTCACAATGGCGTTTGTGGGCTCACCAACCTGGATCGAGGTTGCAGTACCGTCTCCGTCGGATGGACTATTCCTGGCCTACGAAGGTAGTAGACGTAGTCGACTATGCAAAGAAGTATAAGGCTTGTCAGATCCACACAGATTTCATACATCTGCCATCCAAATTCTTGCACCCAACGGTGGCCTCTTGGCCATTTGAAGCATGAGGAATGGATATCATTGGCCCAATCACCCCGCCGTCATCCAAAGGGCACCAGTTTATACTTGCAATCATCGACTACTTCTCTAAGTAGGCAAAAGATGTTCCGCTGGCAGAGGTAAAGATGTCAAACGTGATCAGTTTCATAAAATATCACGTTATTTACTGTTTTGTACTCCCACGAGGATCAGTCATGACAATGGTTCGCAGTTCGCAAGCCATGCCTTCTAGCGATTTTGTGACAAGAATCGAATTCAGAATGTAGCTTCAACGACATCCAACCATCAGCTAATGGTTTGGTCGAAGCCTTTAACAAGACCATAATCAAGCTTCTCAAGAAGTTCGTGTCCTCAAACAAGCACAACTGGAATGAAAAGTTGGGCGAATGCTTATGGGCGTACCGTACTACGAGTCGGACGGCTACAGGAAATACACCGTTCTTTCTGGTGTACAGAAGCGAGGCATTTCTTCCATTGGAGACTAGATCCCCTCACTTCGTGTGGCCCTTACTTACTAGTTGACATTGGACGATAACTACCGCTGACGGCTACAAGAATTGGAAGCTTCAGACGAGAAGCGCTTGCAAGCTCAATAAAGCATCGAGCTCTATCAAGCATGCATCTTTCGGGCCTTTAATAAGAAAGTCAAGCAGAGGACACTCCAAATAGGCGATCTCGTCTTGGCCGTTCGTAGAGCGATGGTCATGACTCACAAAACTGCCGACAAATTCTAGCCCAAGTGGGAGGGTCCATTCATCATCGAGACCGTAATCTCCAATGGCGCATACCGACTCGCGAAGCAGAATGGAGACTTGCTTATGATGCCCATAAACGGCAAATTTCTGAAGAAATACTATATCGAAGGACATGCTGGTACTTCCTCAAACCACGAAATCTCCCAGGCCATCGAGTTATGTACACCAAGTACCTCTGAACTCACACTCTATGTACTCCGAGTAGATTCACATCGCATCTCCCTGAGTGGTGAGTCATGTATGCTTATACCTCTGAACTTTCACTCTAATGCTTTATCACACAGGAGTCTGCCCAGCTTATCGTTATCTCGGAGCAAACCTTATGGTCCTGATTATCGTGTATCACGTCCATATTACCTCTGATACCGATAGTCTCTTAACTTAACACATGTACCTAACCCGAGATAAAGACATGGTGTTAAGACCACAAAACCTATAACTTCCATATTACCTCTGTTGGGTTTTGTCTCAAAATCTATTACTCGCACCACAAGTGCACAGAAGGGTAATAGGTTCACCAAAAATTTTATGATCATCGTGTGTCACGTCCATATTACCTCTGATACCGATGGTCTCATGACTTAACACATGTACCCAACCCAGGATAAAAGACATGGTGTTAAGACCACAAAATCTATCACGTCCATTATATCTGTTAGGTTTCGTTTCAAATCTATTACCCGCACTACCAGTGCACAAATCAGTAATAGGTCCACAGAAGTTATCCTAATCTATACTACTCGCACCATCGGTGCACAAAAAGAGTAATAGGTCCACAAAATATTATTCAAATCTATTGCTCGCATCTCTAAATGCACAAAAGGGCAATAGGACCACAAAAAGTCCCCCAGTGGGATATCCTTTATCAACCACAAATGTTATATTAGGCCCTCTAGTACAAGTACCACAGATACCACAAGGAAAGAATGGAATAAGTGTATTCTATTTATTCAAAATCAGTTACATTCATAGGATTACATCTCAAAAAAAGAGAGAAAAGAGCTGAAGAAAAGTCTACTACTCATCAGCAACGCATAGTTTGGTGAGAATGTCTTCCAACTGTGCAGTTGAGTGCTCGATTCTCAGTTTTGCTCGACGCGGCTTCCTGGGTTAGCTTTTTAGCATCCTCAAGATGTGCATGAGCCTGCCAGTTGTCCTCTACTTTTTTTAGTGTACCCTCCAGAACGGCAGAGGCTTGGGTGACCTTATCAGTCTCCTCACAAATCAGCTCTCTCTCGTGACGGGTACCTTGGAGTTTTGTCTCCAGTGAAGCTAGCTTGGCTTGGAGCTGGAGGATTTGCTCGTTAGTTTCGGCCATTAGACGAACTGTGGCCTCCTCATAAATCAGGCAAGCTTCTCCCTTCCAGCTCAGAGTGTCATACTTCAGAGACAACCTCTGGAGGTCTTCTACCAAGGTAGGCTTGGTTGTCTCCAGTACGTCGTTCACCTTCTTCACAGCCGTTTTAAGGAAAGCACGCTCCTGTTCCACTGCAGCAGGCATATCGACTTGTTATATTTTTTGCAACTAGATTATACGCTGATCAGCCTCTACCAGCTTGTGCTCCAGAAGAACGGCCGTCCCTTCTCCACCCGGAAGCGTCTTCAGTAGGTCAATCTGGTCTTGGGCGCAATGACGGGCTACGGCAAATGAAGTTCCCCTCTATGAAGCAGCTTCAACCCCCCGTTTTAGATGATGGTAGAAGCTCTCGACTATATCTCTTGACGATTCGTCTAGATTCTCTAAAGAGGACAACGTCGAAGGAATATCAGCCAAAGAAGACAAAGGCGTGTGAGAAGAAGGCATAACAGAGCTGGACGACCCTGTCAGAAGGGAAACAAACTCCGAGCGACGAGACTCCCGTACAGCAGCAATCTTCCTCTCTGCAGCCCGAAGGAGCTGAAGATTAGGCAGAGCGGAGAGTTCAGTCTTTGGAGAAGAGGCACTTCAACCGACCCAACATCCATCGATGTTGGTACATGAACTACCCCTACCATCGGCACTTCTGGTATAAGCGGCTCTGAACTCGGCTTAGCGAGGGGTCTTTCGATTTGAAGGAGAGGAGGTTCACTTCTTCTTTTTGGTAAGAGATCCACCCCGATGTCTTCTACTATCTCCTCCTCTGCGACTATGTCCACTAATGACAATGAAGGAGCAGCACTATAGATCCAGAATAGCCTACAATCAGCTTGACTCGAAGGATATGGAGAAAGAGCGAATGAACTTCCTTGTTGGTAAGAATATTACATAGCTTACCAGGAAAGGGCAGTGGAGACCGCAACTCATTCTGGACAGTCATAATTCCTCCTATTGCCTCCATATCCTCCTCAACAGCAGTATCCGAACCACCTGCATCTGCCACTCCAGTCCTGGTTGATCCGAAAGGAGATGTAGTTGGGTCGGTAGCGTCCAACTAAGACCCCGTAGCCTCAAGATCTGGTTCTATAAGGGTTGCACCTTCTTCGACTAGGGTGCCCGTAGTTGGAAGAATCTCGGAAGCAGCATCGGGCTCCGGAGGGTTTATGTTTTCCAAAGCTTGAAGAAAGGAAAAAGAGGAAAACAATAAGATAAAGTCTCAAAAGTAATATGGTGGTCGGTTGAAATAAAATTTACCTCTGGGAGGGTTTCGGTGTCACTGTCCTCTTCCGCGATGTCAGACCCTCGATTCCTAAATGCAACCCGTTTCTGGGAACGAGGCCTGTTAGCAACGGAGAGTCCACGCTTACTTCGCTTACGCGGAGGACTCGGGACAGGAGAAGGCAAGCTCATCACCGAAGTACTTGCAGGAATGACAGATCGTTGTACTCATCCTCCTCTTCCGTATCAGTAGAATCGGAGTCAGACACTTCAACGACCTTCGCCTTCCCTGCCTTGTTCCTTTTTTTAGGCTCCTCGTATTTTTCTACCAACTTAGTACCGGTTATAAAACTGGTACTTACATCAAAGTTATGGGGAGGCCCATTCACAGAGACATGGTGGAGGGCCGCCATGTACGAGATACGCACTGAGCCCCCGGTATCAGGTAGAGAAAAGCTAGTTTGGGTACGGACGGTAATGTAGTAATGCCAGGCCTGAATGCTATCCAGGATGCCGCCCTCATAACCCAAGCAGGGACTCGGGTTGTTCAAAAACAACTGGCAGTACCCAAATTGCCGTGAGTATCGGCAAGTTAAGTAAGGTTCCAATAAGATGATGTTACGGTTACGGTACACCGGATGTGCAGGACGTATAATCTATAACCAGCGGAACATCTTCTCAGATTGGATCTAGGGTGCGACACCGCCATCAAGGTAAAGACGCCTCATCTCCTCATCGGTGAAAGGTGGGATCGACACAAAAAGGAGTAGCTGTCCACCAGCGCGAGCGCAACATGACAGTCGAACATGGTTGAACAGGTCCAAGGCATATCATGGTATTGATACGCATCGTTGGCCGTCGCATTTTCTTCAGGGCCAGGTCGCATCAGAGAGGGGCAGTGCATTAGCAGCCACCCCATCAGGTAGTGGTAGGGCAATTCGATTCGATTAAAATCCTTTATAACGACATGAGCTATGGTTCTGGACATAAAGATACGAAGGCCCCGATGGATTCTGCACACCATGGCTGGGAGTAGGGCTAGCCTGCCTCCGAATAGCAACTTGACAGCAGGAAGGATCAGGTTACGACTGATTCTTTCAATAGAACTAGAACCCCCAGACCACACAGATCCTCAGCCATATCATCAGAAACCCAGCCAATTATCGGACAAGAGTTGGGTATCTTGATAGAAGTAGCTGAATGTGTCGGATTAGCTTTCGAATCTGTCACTAGAAGCTTTGGTCCTCTTGGCGCTTTGCACCTGAGCATCCACCCATGCTTGAGTCTGAGGGCTCCGAGGGACAACTCGGCCCGAGGTCCCGAGGTCGAACAGCTAACTGATCTACACCTTGGTGTGAGGAAGGGTCCCCTCAGAGCTTTTATCTTTTTTCTTCGATATTTGCTGACAAGTGCTATGATGACATAACACTTCCCGGTAAACAGTAAGGAACCCGGGGAACTGCTGCTCTAATCCCTCAAACTCCTCATTCGTGGGAGTATACTCCTCATAAGCTTCGTCTCCCAGGGCAACTTGGAGACGTCATGCATCTCGTGGAGAGCAAGCCCCATCTCTCCAGCAGGTTTAAAAAAGGTCCCCGTACGATGGTTGTACATCTCGAGGAGCGCTATATACAGCCTTGTGTTCATAGGAAGACCGTAGCAGGTGCCCCTTATGGCATAGTAGAGGCTGAGCTGCTGCAAAGTATCCTCATACATCGACGAAATCCAGAGTGTCAAGTTGACCCACGGAGGGGAACGATACATCCAATTCTGCAGCGATAGTCTACCCGTAGGATAGGATCCTTTGTGAGAAATCTGGTTCAGGAAGGTGTCAGCCTCAGAACCGGTTATTAGGCCTCAGGTCATTTATAAAACTACCGGAGGCTAGTCCGACGACAGAACAACTGACTGACTCCCTGGTCTCAACCGTCGACCGCACTCGTCTATTATAATAGATATTGCCTATAAAGACTCCCTGCCGGTCCTGAGTTATTGGATCCGTCATTCGCTTCTCGAAAGGCACCATGTTAAAACTTGACATGGAGAAATGGCGTTCCATCTGAGGAAGGTGAATCACTATCCCGTGGGAAATAAAATCCCAGCTCTTAGATAGCTCCAGTATGCGGGGTTCGAGACAGCTATAGCATCTCCGAATACGAATGCGGGCTTTAGATGAGTGTCCCCTATTTTTCCAGAATTCATCATGCTAAGTAAGAAGAAAAAGGATTGGCTTCTGATCTTCCTCAGTCTGTCTTCAGGTTGACTTCGGGTAATCTGAGATGACACACGTTCGACTATCTGGTCAAATCTCACACCCAACACAGATTGGGTATATCCTATCAAGAGTTTCCCCGATAGAGCTATGGACAAGGTCACTTCAAAGGACAAAAAAGAAATGTAGTTAGAAGAAAACAAAGTTCATTCTTCAGCTATACGGCCTAGCCAAACAGAACCTATGCGGCCCAGTTATGAGTGATACGCATGCGGCTTAAGAACATGAGACACATGCGGCTCATTCGTACAGTTCTGTTAGGCAGTAC